>CM023097.1:24912300-25528311 GCA_013103745.1 Gardenia jasminoides
TTAGTGTATATGCCTTAAAGTCAATCAACTTCTAGGTTTATTATACTTTAACTATTTATGTAATAATAAATGACATCTTTATCATATTGATTGCTTATATTTTCATATAAGTATGATAAAACCCTAGAATAAACCTAATCGATGAAATCATAAGAGTTATGATGGTGAGGTTCATTCGATTATAAATAAGGTTTATTCTTAAATATCTAGTCATAGTATTAACAAGAAGGTATTGTTATACGGTTAGACTAACATATACTATGCCGCTTCTATATGAGAGTAGTAGACCTCATCTACTATGGTGTGTAAGACACCTAAGCAAGTATATGGGTGCTTGATGGTATGATCAAGTTCACTAGATTGATCCACATAGAGACATCCTTTAAGTGCCAAGATTAATCTCTAAGTAACGTTTATGTAAATGATTCTTAGACTTAAGGTTATCATGGTATCTTGAATATGGATAGTTATACTTTCTTTGTTATATGATTGCTCCTGTAAAAGGGAATGCTCACATCATTAGCAAATGGGTGTATCTTTGAAGTATGAAAAGATGGTGAATAACCTATAAGGATTTACCGCTCTTATGTAAGAGGAGTTATCTCGTGTTTGGCCACTTGTAGAAGTATAACTTCGAAAATCTTAGCTAAGTGGGAAAGTCTTAGAAAGTGTTTCTAAGAACTTCTTCATTGAGTTATATTTTGGTACAAGAGAAAAGAGCATTAATCACACAATGGAATAGGCACAACTTATTCCAAGATTAATGTGAGATAAGTGTGGTAAAAAGGATATTAGTTACATTATAAACGCGTTCTTGAAAAAGGTGAAGTCATCCACTTGACTTTTCTCATTACTTGGGTGGTCATGATGTATTGCTAGATACCAATCTTGATCTATAAGTATGAGTTGATTGATTAGTGGAATCATTGATAAATTAAAAGGAGTTTTAATTTATCTAGTTCTTAGTTATTAAGAATGTATAGCTCATACTTATTGCCAACGTATATGAGAACCTAATGGGTCACACACATTAAGAACTTTCTTAGCTAGATTAAATGAATTTCAAGTGGGACTTGATAGATAAGTTTTATAACTTATAGTTTGATTTGTAAGACAAATTAAACTTGAGAGACTTATGGTGAAATAAGTTTTAGTCTTCCAAATACAAGAGTTGTATTAGAATTAGGGAAGCTAAATCTTATTGAACCCATTTCCTAAGGAGTTTTAGTCTCCAAATACAAGAGTTGTATTAGAATTAGGGAAGCTAAATCTTATTGGAAACTGATTTCAGGTTTTCCATAAGGATTTGACAACTTATTTGTCTATAAATACTCACTAAGCTTTTGCTAGCAAGTGAATCATCACACAAAATTGTCTTGTGAGATTTTTGAGAAAATCTTGAGAGAAAAATACCAAAATTCGTCCAAGAAAATAAGGGAAAAATTGCATCTCTTATTTCTTATCTTGGGATGAATTTTTCATGGTGAAAAAATTGGAATTATCTCAATAGACTTGTGTGTGGTTGTCTTGGCAATAGCTAGCACTAATCTAGCTTAAGCTAATTCGACCTTGGAGGTTCTAACTAAGGAGGTTTGTGTGGATCACCATTAGAGGCCGGACGAATGTACGGCTACGTGGATCTCTTTGTCATCCTTTGCATCAAATCTCCACCAAGTTCAAGGAGGTCTTCATAGATTGAGGTAATCTTCTTGAACTATCTCTATGTTACATGGATTTAATCAAAGGACGATCTATTAAAGGAATCAAAAATTTTAAATTTCCGTGTTTATCTCCTTGATTCCTTACGATTGGTATCGAGCCAACTTTGATTAAACCATGTAACTTGTTTATTTAGTTGTCATGTATGTCAAATTAGATTGATTATATGTGATTCAAGAGTTTTAAAATATATAGTTTTGATAAAAAATAAATTTTTGAAAGGGTTTCAAAGATTTAATAATTTTTCATCGAATGAATTTTCTTGAAAAGGTTGTTTTAGTTACGTGAAAGTTCTTGAAAAGGGTTGAAGCTTCCTAATGCTGTAGCTGCTTTGTGATGAGATCACAAACAAAATAAAGAAGACCTAGTTTGTCTTACGTGGGTCACTTGTGCATATCAATGAAAAGTCAAGGGCTGTAGCTTCGTATGTTTGAACAATCTACTCATCAATCATGATCTGATCATGATTTACGTTGCTAGGATCAATAAAATATTAGATCATCATGTGGTCATGATTTAATAATATTTGAAAACTACAATGTTATAATCTGATTCTAGTGAAACATGTTACAGAAAGCGGAACCTTTTCTTGAAATTGCATTATTGATTACATTGTGACCTTCCTTTCCTTCATGCAAATTGTTTTGTTTGAACTCAATGAATGCGAAATTAAAGGTTGTTTTGATTGTCAGTATTTATTGCTGGAAATTTTGGGTAAAAGGAAATTTAAGAAACAAGTTAGTTTCCAAACAAATGGGATTTGGTCATTGATTTCCTTTTTCGTTGGGGTTCTAAATTAGTATGGAAATTTCCTATAATTCTAATATGATTAGAATTAAGGTGTTTTCTGGAAATTTTAGAAATCCAAATTGGACAAGGAGTTGTTCAATTAAGTTTTGGAAACTTACTTAATTTTAGTAAGACTAGAATTAAGAAGTAAACCAACTTTGAAGACTTTCCAATTTTATAAGATTGAATTTGGAAGGTGTTCAAATACTTTTAGAAACTTTCAAATTTAGTGAAAATTAAATAAAGAAAGTGCTCTAAAGTAAGTATTTGAGATTCTAAAATGGTTTAAAAGAAAATTTCCAAAAATAAGTGAATTAGGAAATTCTAGTTAGACTAGAAATTCTTAATTTTGACTTGGATGGTCATTCGATTGTGAAAAATTTCTTATCATGGTTATAAAGCATGGAAAATCATTTTAATGAGATTAGAATGTGGTTTCCATAATTTAAAACAAAAGGAATTGAAAGAAATTTGGAAACTATTTAATGTTCCTTAAGAAATTGGATTTCCTAAGAAATATAAGTTTCCAAATTAGCATTGGTTTCTAAAGTGATTTGGAAATTGAATCTACTTTTTATTATGAATAAAATATAGTTTCCAAATCATTAGTATTGCCAAAAAATTCTTCTTGTGTTTAATCTTTCTGGAAATTTAAAAAAAAAATGAAGGAAAAGGATGCTGTCTGCAATAGCGTCGCTAAAAGTTTTAGCGACAGTTTTCTTATGAAGAACTTTTGTCGCTAAAGACATTTTTCTGTCGCTAAAACTGAATTCCAGAAATTAGAAATTTTCAAATTGAATTTGATTCAATTAATTTTTAAACCTCTTGAATTGAAGCCTTTTGAGATTAAAGGCTTGTGCATATAATGATACATGATTGGAACTAAATAAATATTTATGTTTTCATTTAATATTGTATTTTATGAATGCATGATGGATGATTATGGACTAAGGCCAATGTGATTGTGAATGGTTGAATGTATGTATGATTTGGTTTTGATATTTTTGAAATAGGGCCTGCGTGTCCTGCCTTCTCTATATATTCTCAATGTAAATTCTCTTCTCATCTCACTCCCTTGAGATGTAACTCAAGGTTTCTCCCAATATTATGTAATGTACTATATTAGGGATAGGGAGAGGGTGAGGATCTAAAATGTTTAGAATAGATTTACATTTGTAATGTACAAAGAAGATGGAGATGGTACCAATTCCACCATGGTGGACATACAAAACGGCAGGGGCATGGAGATGTCATTTCGTCCCTTGGTTTGACCATCTAGTTTCCTTTTGGCTCAAGGAAACTAGTGTAGGAATAAAGTCCATAATCATCCATGTTTAATTATAGTATGTTTATTTATTTATTTATATTGATGAATGGATATGCATGCTATATATATATATTTGATGAGACCAATTTGGAATACCATGCTAAAATCCCTCTACTCAAATATTAAGTCTAAACTTAAGTTGCCTTCCATTGTTATAGTTAAAATGAAATTATGTTGAGTTAACTTGTTGAGTACACTCAAGGTTGCTCTACCATGAGAAGTTTTAACTATGAGATGAGATCTCGAATAATGGGTATGACTTAACTAAAATTTGTGACTTGTTGAGTACACTCAAGGTCATAAAATTTTAGAGGCAAAGGTTGGGTGACACATATGATGTGATTTATCAAGAGTTGATAACTCAACTATCTAGAAGTTACAAAGTTATAATTGGTAATGAGTACCTACCTATTGAAATTATTTTGATTTGTTGAGCATACTCAAGATCAAAATAACTAAATGGGATTCTAGCCTACTAGGAATTTTGAAATTCTCAAATCTATATAAGAGGGTTATAGATTTGAATAAAATAGTGGGAACAAAACCAAATTTGATTTTTATGTCATTTTACTTGGTTTTGTTTTGCATAAATAGCAATTCTCTTTTATCTTTACTATCCGTTG
The DNA here is from genome assembly GCA_013103745.1 of Gardenia jasminoides. Classification (NCBI taxonomy): domain Eukaryota; kingdom Viridiplantae; phylum Streptophyta; class Magnoliopsida; order Gentianales; family Rubiaceae; genus Gardenia; species Gardenia jasminoides. The sequence continues at coordinate 24,916,759 of CM023097.1, forward strand.
TAGAAATTATGAGTAATTGCATATTATTCTCGATATAATTGGTATTTTTAATTTCTTGGATTGGCAAGTTAAATTGAGAAAAGTTGTCAAGAAAATTTGGCTATGTCATTTAAAACCTTAGCACTTCCAATTAGGGAAGATGTAATGGAATTAATAAAAATTGCTTACAATAGGTAAGAGGAGATGATGATAGTATGTCATAGATGCTTCCTAAATCTCCTTTACTAGATAAGATTTCAATTTCTTTCACCATGGTTATACATCTCAAGAGTTGAATGATGAATAATCAAGGTATAAGATGTATGAAATCCTTGAGCAATAATTCTATTACAAGATGACAAAAATATCTCTAATTAAATATTAATTTATTAGAGAGTGATTGACTATATTAAGAAATTTAGATCAATCAAAGTTTTGTCATACACTATTAGTCAAATGTTGACTAAAAGTAATTACTTATCAAGAGTTGATAAGTTAAGAGTTTTAAAGAACTAGCCTTATAGTACAAGCTTTCAATGCATGGTTTTAAAATACAACTTTGTGAAAGTTTTATTTTTTGAGATTATAATTGAGATTAACTAATGGACTTATTTTAGAACTTAATAAATGTTATTATTTTCTAAAATAAAGAAAGTCCATTTCTCAATATGATGTTAGATAATTTGAAACCATCTTTAACATTTGGAAATTAGTCTTTTGAATAAGAAACATATTTTTCAAATCGCATGATGATTTGGCTCATTTGATTATGAATCATTTGAGACATATGAGCCTTATTCACTAATAAAGGCTAATTTGATCTTTTATGAAAAGATTTAATGAATTGTTAGGATCCATACATTATGATGTATGTGGAAGATTAACAATTCATACTAGAGATTATTTCTCATATTTTATTACTTTTACTAATAACAACTCAAAATGGATATATGTATCTTTAAGGTACTAATCCAAGATTTTGAGAAGTTAAGAGGTTTAAGTATAAAATAGAGAAACAATCAGTCAAGTACTAGGACACCTAAATATGATCAAGGTGAAGAATACTTGAGCCATGGTAAAGTATTGGAACACCATGATTTGATCAAGGTGAAGAATACCTAATCTAAGGGTTTTAAAATTAACTAAAGGAGAATGTGATTCTCAAGTAAAATAATTTTCTAGTTATCTCAATTATTGTTGTGTAATCTAGATAAAGAATTATATCTCATGAGATGAGATGTCCCATGCAAGTTTACCAAAATGGTTTTGGGGTTTTGTCCTACATAAAATTGTCTCCTATACACTAAATCTTGTTTCAAAATATATTTGTTCAAAGTGTACCATATGAGATATGGAGTGTTAAGGAATCCAAATTTTGTGAAAAATTTGGATTGTGCTACTTATGAAGTGAGCATCCATAATCGGATAAAGTGGAGCTAAGATCCGATTAAAACCTTTTGTGAAGTATTCTTGAGAATTAAAGGAAAAGAAAAGGAGGGCCAAAAGAAGAAGAGCAAATCCGTTCTTCTTATTTCATTTGGTTTAAATTTTTCTTAGCACATATGCTAGAATTTTCTTATTTTCTCCAAGAATTTTATATTTCTATCATCTTCAAGAATAAAAGTGTTTTAGTTCTAAAACTACTATTCTCTAGATATATGATTTATTCTAGATAAAGTAGTGGGAGAAAGATGGAACTTAAAACTTGAAATAGTTTCAAGTATCACAAAAGCAAGTTGAACAAAATGCATAGAATTGGGGCTTGCATTTCATGATGATGAGGCATGAAAGCTCTAAAATAAGGGTTTCATAAATCTTAGAAATATAGATTTCTTATAGAAAATCATGATATTTGATCATGCATTTTTAAATGATTTATGAATACTTTTATAATTTATAGAGATGGTTGAGACCCATGAATCTAAAATGGATTCCATATTTGTGAAGGTATTGACCTTAGTCAATTCACCTAAAGGTTTAAAAACCTTTTAGTTGCAAAAGAGTCTTTAGAGTAAAGACTAATATGGAAGGTAAAATGTTACCTATAGAGTTTGGTTGGTAGAGTGGTCACTATTAAAGATAAGAATTATCTTTAAAGAAACCTTCTCACTAATCAATATGCTTAAATTCATTTAGATTTACTTGCTTGTTTTAACTATGAGTTATGGTATGGCAAATAGATGCTAAAACCATTTTTCTTAAATGGAAACAACAAATAATTGTGTATGTGACACAATTTAAAGGTTTTACATCTAGTGTGCCAATAAAGCAAATCTCTAAAAGTGGTATCATCCATTTTGATGAAATAATCAAAGAGTTTGATTTTATCAAAAGTATGGATGGCCTTGTACTTATATTTGATTTAGTGGGAGCTATTGTTGGTTTCATGCATCATATATAATTGATATATGATACATTAAAATGGTATGCCTATATTCCAAAATTATAGGTGTAGCTATCCAAGACTTCCTTCATGATATAAAGGAGTGGCAATCTACCTTTAGAGTAAAGATCTATATTGATAGATATGATTGCTTAAGTTTTTAAGTACTTAGATACGATGCTAAAATGTTTAGCATGGAATAATCTAAGAAGGGGTCTTATCTATATTATAGAGAATAATCCTTTCATTGTACTAAACTCATTGTCTCCTTTGGTCCATGAAGAGTTTAAAATTGAAAGTTTGAGAATGTACTTGTAAACTTTCCTACAGAAATGATTTGCAAGTAATTATGCATATTCATAATGTCGTGCTATGTGTTGAAAGAGTTTCAAGTGAAACACAACTAAATTTCTACAATTAAACCTTAACAAATGCTACTTGAGAAGTGGCAAAAGGAAATATGTGAATCTACAAGTTCATATTTGAGTTTGAATTGGTTCATTCTATTAGAAGTCCTTCAACTTATGTTGAGACTATAATAGAATTTGTCCTAACAAAGGAACCAATGTCTCATCATAGATCCACATATTTGTTAAGGTAGTTTCACATGATTTGATGAAATCATTGATGGGAATTAAAAGTGAAGATTAAAAGGAGTACCCAGGGATTACAACATAGTTGATCCGTTTACTAAACTTATCTTAAAGAAAACATGATAGTCATGTTTGCTCATTTGGTTTTTAACTTGTGAGTGATTGGTTTTTAGTGCAAGTGGGAGATTGTTAGTGTATATGCTCTAAAGTCAATCAACTTCTAGGGTTTATTATACACTTTAACTATTTATGTAATAATAAATGACATCTTTATCATATTGATTGCTTATATTTTCATATAAGTATGATAAAACCCTTAGAATAAACCTAATCGATGGAATCATAAGAGTTATGATGGTGAGGTTCATTCGATTATAAACAAGGTTTATTCTTAAATATCTCTAGTCATAGTATTAACAAGAAAGGGTATTGTTAATAACTAGCATATACTATGCCACTTCTATATGAGAAGTAGTAGGCCTCATCTACTATGGTGTGTAAGACACCTAAGCAAGTATATGGGTGCTTGATGGTATGATCAAGTTCACTAGATTGATCCACATAGAGACATCCTTTAAGTGCCAAAGGATTAATCTCTAAGTAACATTTATGTAAATGATTCTTAGACTTAAGGTTATCATGGTATCTTGAATATGGATAGTTATACTTTCTTTGTTATATGATTGCTCCTGTAAAGGGAATGCTCACATCATTAGCAAATGGGTGTATCTTTGAAGTATGGAAAGATGGTGAATAACCTATAAGGATTTACCGCCTCTTATGTAAGAGGAGTTATCTCGTGTTTGGCCACTTGTAGAAGTATAACTCGAAAATCTTAGCGCTAAGTGGGAAAGTCTTAGAAAGTGTTTCTAAGAACTTCTTCATTGGAGTTATATTTTGGTACAAGAGAAAAGAGCATTAATCACACAATGGAATAGGCACAACTTATTCCAAGATTAATGTGAGATAAGTGTGGTAAAAGGATATTAGTTACATTATAGCGTTCTTGAAGGTGAAGTCATCCACTTGACTTTTCTCATTACTTGGGTGGTCATGATGTATTGCTAGATACCAATCTTGATCTATAAGTATGAGTTGATTGATTAGTGGAATCGGTGATAAATTAAAGGAGTTTTAATTTATCTAGTTCTTATTATTAAGAATGTATAGCTCATACTTATTGCCAACGTATATGAGAACCTAATGGGTCACACACATTAAGAACTTTATTAGCTAGATTAAATGAATTTCAAGTGGGACTTGATAGATGAGTTTTATAACTTATAGTTTGATTTGTAAGACAAATTAAACTTGAGAGACTTATGGTGCAAATAAGTTTTAGTCTACCAAATACAAGAGTTGTATTAGAATTAGGAAGCTAAATCTTATGGAAACTGATTCAGGTTTCCATAAGGAGTTTTAGTCTTCAAATACAAGAGTTGTATTAGAATTAGGAAGCTAAATCTTATTGGAAGCTGATTTCAGGTTTCCATAAGGATTTGACAACTTATTTGTCTATAAATACTCACTAAGCTTTTGCTAGCAAGTGAATGATCACACAAAATTGTCTTGTGAGATTTTTTGAGAAAATCTTGAGAGAAAAAATACCAAAATTCGTCCAAGAAAATAAGGAAAAATTGCATCTCTTATTTCTTATCTTGGGATGAATTTTTCATGGTGAAAAATTGGAATTATCTCAATAGACTTGTGTGTGGTTGTCTTGGCAATAGCTAGCACTAATCTAGTTTAAGCTAATTGACCTTGGAGGTTCTAACTAAGGAGGTTAGGTGTGGATCACCATTAGAGGCGGACGAGATGTGCGGCTCACGTGGATCTCTTTGTCATCCTTTGCATCAAATCTCCACCAAGTTCAAGGAGGTCTTCATGGATTGAGGTAATCTTCTTGAACTATCTCTATGTTACATGGATTTAATCAAAGGACGATCTATTAAAGGAATCAAAAATTTTAAATTTCCGCTGTGTTTATCTCCTTGATTCCTTACAATATCCTTGTCCTTGGACAACGTTCTCCATGCTTGCGTGATCGGTACCTTCATTAGAATTTCGGCCGGATAGATTCCCTTGTCAAAAATGATGGTGAAGTTGGTCAAATCAGGTAGAGGCGGTAGTCCTTGAACTTGTCCCAACTGTCTCAAAAATCTCTTTGGAATGTAGCTCATAATGCCTTGAGTTCCTAGTAACGGTATAAAATCGGAGGATTTGGTGCGAAGAGCCGGATTGAGGCAGTCTGTCCAATCTAGTACCCATCTAATCTTGTGATCTGCTGGTGTATTCAAAAAGTCCACCCATTTTGAAGCATTCCTTGGTAGATTATTCCTATCTACTCTCTTGTAATGAGTAATCAGCCAATTGGATCCAACTAGAGGCACACTATCAGGAGCGGGTAATTGTCTTTTGAAATGCTCCATAGCCCACAAGTGCAAAATTCGCTTGGAGAGAAAAGCCCGGGCCATAGCTGAATTTCCACTGGAACTGCTAACAGTTGCTTGATACGTCTAGGTCTATCCATCTGAATCATGTCAACTGGGTCAAATACCTTACCTACAGGCCCCACCTATCTAGTTTTACTGAAATTTAAACGTGAATCTCCTATAGAGGGTTATGTACCCAGGAGAAGTAAGGTGGGCGTAGTCCTATAATGGGATTCCCTAAGTGGCGTTCCCTCTATGGTTAATGCATGAAGTCATCTTATTAAAGCAAGTAAGGGTGCAAAATGAAACATGGCCTATAAGAGCCCCATTTGAATGCCGAGGTAAGCCTAAAAGTGATATTCAATTACAACATAAATGCAATAGATATAAATTCAAACGTGCAATAGCCTATCTAGAAGGATGGCTTGTCTTAAAAGAGTGCCAAGACTCTTATTTTCTAGGGTTTGTGAAATGCAAGAAAATGGAAGATAACAAAAGGTTAGTTTAATCGACAGATATCACATAACACATTGAAGCAACAAATTGCATAAGAATAAAGAGGGGTGGAATCCCTCCTCTTATGTCTAGTGATCCTTAATAAGGTAAGATGGACTCTACCCTAGGCAATTCTAACATGGACGCATGAGGTTGAGCTCACTAATGCATCTAGACTCGACAAAGGTTACAGGCTCCCAAACCTTCAGACTAAATGGCAAAAGGTCATCAATCCAAATGTCTCAAGTCGGTGGTTCGAGTGATCCCCTGGACATTGCTACATGCACGTCGTGCCACGACCACATGTCCAAGTGGATCAATCCTAATCCTAATAGGGAAGAGTAGCGTGACAAGCCACTAAAGTAAAAAAAGTAGGGTCAAAGTAAAATACATATGCACGTATGAAAGTGATTCCCTTTAAGAGGAAAGATTCAAATACCGAACATTCTAGAGGCTCTAGGGCAGATGCACACCCACCTCAAATGCAAGGCGCGGTATAAATAAATATCAATACAAATAAATAAACAAATAATTCATTCATCATGTATCACGATGTGTAAGAGGAGCAATTCTTGTGGGAAAAAAATCCTAAAAAAAAGAAAAGGAAAAGAAAAAGGAATACAACCTAAAACATCCAAATGTGATATATAAGAAAGTTAGAAAAATGAAATAGTCAACTAAATCAAGAGCTTCGGACCCTCTTAGGAAAATCCCGATTGAGTCGCCAAGTACATTTTCATTTTGAAAAAGGAAAGGAAGTAACCTCGTCGTTTGGTTTTAGTTGAAAAGGTTTTTAGTTAAAATATTGATTTTTTATTTTTTGAAAAGAAAAAATAAAAATAAAAGAAATGGGTCATGGGACTACAAAATCGACGATTTGGACCCAAAACAAAGAGTCTAGAAAGGGTTTTGAAAAAGTTTGGAGTCGCCACTTGGTATGGAGTTTAGGTGTACCAAGTCACCCAAAATTTTAATTAATGAAAATAAACTAAGAAAACCCTTTTTTAGACGACTCCAGGTCTTTGAAAAATTAGAAAAGGTTGGGGTTACGGTTGAAAGAAGGAAGGTAAAGATTGATGTTACTGTCTCTAAGGCACTTCTAACCTAGTCAAAGCTAGTTGCATGATTTAGTTAAAAATTTCCTAATTCTAACTTTAAAATTTATCACCTTTGGATGTTATCTATATGGATGCAAAACTTAAACCTAATATTGGATCGGGAGGGGCAAAATGTCTCCTTGAGATTTGATTGGAATTGATCACATTAGTTGTGTCATCCAAATTTGATCCCTCGAGGAGGTCACGAAAAATGCAAATGATGAGACTCGAAAAAAATGGGAAAACTAGGGTTTTCAAAAGAAATGCAGTTTTTATAAAATCTCAAGCGAAAAGAAATTGGAAAAAGATGAATTTTTAAGTGCAAAAAGGAACTTGATCTTCAAAAAATGAAATTTTAAGAAAAATGGATTTTTGACTTTGAATTGCTAAACAGGGAGATGAAACTTGATTTTTAAAGAATGATTTTGATAGAATTTAAAATAATACACATGTATGTCCTAAAGAGGGATAATGCAACAAAATAGGTGCGGGGAACTAAGTTCATGATTTCAATTTTCCTTTTCATAGAAGTGATTTAAAAAAGCGTGCTAAGGCTTAGAGAGCCATACTCGCTCTTTTCCCTTATCCAAAGGGTAATGCCCTGAAAAAGCTAATCTATAAAAGAAAACTAAATGACATGTTTCGCACATGGGATGGAAGAAAAATAACATGCAAGAATGGAAAAGAAACCCTAAAAGTGGAAAGTGTGTGAAACTTGCATCTAATGCATGAACGGCCTTAAGGGTCTAGCATTGGACTAGCCCTCCTCTAAAGATTCTCACTAACATTGGATTAGTGAGACATCGAAAGGAAAGGCCACAACTAGTGTTGGACTAGTGTGACGACGTTAGAGGGATTGGACCACGACTAGCATTGGACTAGTATGGTGACGTCAATACATTTACATAATAAAACATGTAGACATGATAATAAAGCAAGTAAACACATAAAAACACATAAACACATAACACATAAGCATAATATCTAGATGCAAAACCCTAGGAAAGCGGTAAACACATAAGCATGCAAACACACAAATAAAGCATATAAAACCTAATTATTACATTGGGGAAACTTACATACAATTCTAAAGAGGGAAAATTCGAAATAATAATCTAACTATTATATTTTCTAAAATAAATACACTTTTGGCAAAATTAAACCTATCTATTACAACTTGGCATTCAAGACCTCCAAATAATTTACCCAAAATTTAAATAAAATAAATAACGACTAAAAATGCATAAAACTAAGGAAAATAAATTTAAACATGCAAATTCAAGCAATAAAATCACATAGGGCACATAAAGAGAGAATTATAAAGGGTTTAGATATACCTCCCCCGCGACTCACATGTGAACTTTGGGTCACTTACTCAAAAAGAATGCACACATCAAAATACCACAATAAATAAATGCTAATCAAAATGAATAACTCAAATCAAAATGTTAAAGGGAAATAATGCACATGAGAAGCTCACACTTAACAATTAAAGAAAAGAAACATATAAAATTGCAAAGTCAATATTCAAGTAGGGGTATAATTGAAAATGCAATTAGGGGTCTGAACACAATTTTCTAAAAAATTAGGAGTCAAAATTATATGAAAATAAAGTTTAGGGGTCAAAATATAATTAAAATAGAGACCTATATGAAAGAAATTAAAAGTCCTAGGGCCGAAGTGAAACTAATTGAGAACTCAGGGGTCAATGTATAAATTCTATTTGATGGGTTAAGGAGTGGGCTGGAAAAATTTTTGAGGAGTTGGGCTGGTATAGTTTCGGCCCAAACGAGATTAAATAAAATCCAAGCATAGAGGCCAAACAAACTAAGCAAAAGGCCCGTCCAAAAACCCAAACACAATTAAATACAAGTCTGATGCCAACCTAAACAAAACCCAACCGAAAAATTAACCAAAAAACCAACCAAACAAATAAAATAACTTAACCAAAACCTGAAACAAAAGCCCAACAAAATTAACCAAAATCTTATACAAAAAGCCCAGCGAAATAAACCAAGTCCAATCACTAAAACCCAAACCAAATGAGAAAATAACCCAAAAACAAACAATCCATAAAATGGCTTTGGACATCTCCGACAACTTTGGCCGGATTCTGGAAAATTCCGGCCAAAGTGGCCGGAAGTCCATTTTTGCATCTTTTTTTTTGGATAAAATTTTATGCAAATCTATTCTTCTCCTTGTCCTAAATATGTTTATAACATGAACAGGACCTAAAATAAATAAATAAAAAAAGCAAAAGACCAAGAAATAAAACACATGTTCATCAAGCTTTTCTTTCCATTTCTGTCCGTTTGTTTTTTATTCTTTGTTTCTTTTCTTCTACTGCCAATGAGTCCAAAGACTTTAACTAGCAATGCACGGGTTCAGCAAAACAAAAACAGTCCAAATGGATGAAAAGTTTCTTTGGGGCATTTTATCAAACGGGTTAATGGCATTAAACAAAACCAAATATTTTACAAACCATCTGTAACTAAAATCTGCCCAAAACTTCAGCAAACAAGATTCTAATGTACCCTCATCGCCAGCATTCAACTTTCAACAATTTACTAAACAAAGAAGCTAAGAAACAAGACCATCCAAAGCACATCATCATCATCATCATCATTTTTTCAAATAATCGAATAGTAGAAAAACAAAGGGAATTAAGAGTCTTTACAATGCTTTCCCGATGGAGTGGTGATGACAACTGTTGTTCCGGTAGGACGAAATCGGATGAGACTTTCTCCTTTTCCGTCGGCTTCTTCCCCTTTCGTTCTTCTTGCTTTTCTCTTTTTTTTTCTTTTTTGTTTTTTGAATTTTCCTAGAGCTCTCTGATTCTTTCTTTGTATTTCTATTCCCTCTCTGCCACCGCTTCTCTAATCTCTCTCTCTCTGTAACCCTAAAGCCTTCATCGTTGCTTATTTATATGGTTCCAAAAATTTTTTTTTAAAAAAGCAACGAATGTAGAAAAAGAGATGATGTGTTTTCTTATAAATCATTAGTTGGTGATTAGGATAAGATTTCGAATTACAGCTGGGTTTTCTATGAAAATTTGATGAAGAAAAAAAATGAGAAAAAGCAGATTGGCCATGGCTCCTCTTACGGTACAATTCAGGTTACCATGAAGTTGAAGAAGACAAATTTTTTTTTTTTAAAGCTAAAATTTGGGCTTTTGCATTTTCCTTTGGGCTAATTCTTTTCTTTTGTTGGGCTATTGATTGACTAGGACTAGCTCGGGAGATAATTTGTTCATTTCATTTAGACTTTGAGTTGAGTTTTGGGATTTTTTTTTTATAAAAACATACAAAATAAGAAAATATGTTAGAATATTCAAAAATAATAAATAATTAAATACTAATAGATAGAAATATGAGAAAATAATTGAAATAGTCAAAATTTGGTGTCTACAGTAACAACTTCCATCTTAGGGTTTTCGTTAACGACAAGGCTGCATGGCGGCCATGGCTGCCCTTCAGCATTTGGCTGGAGGGCGACCGACGTTGAACTCTCCTCCCTCATTCCAGAAAAAGTCTTTCTCGTCTTTGTTTGCGACATCGACGTCGTCTCCCAAGGTGTTGGATGCGGAGCATACTACTCGGCGAGGTGAACCTGCTGTGGTTTTCTCTATGGCGGATGTGAATCAAGCAGCAAGCCCTTTCCAATTGGCACTGATGGGGAAATTTTCTCGGGGTCATCCAGCAATGGAGGTCATCCAAAAATTCTTCACAGCTCTCGAACTCAAGGGCTCGGTTTTGGTGGGGTTGCTGGGCCTTGAACACATCTTGTCGGGCGAGCATGATTTTCACCGGATTTGGGGACGAAATGTATGGTATGTCATGGCTACCCGATGAGGGTTTTTAAGTGGTCAACTTCCTTTCATGTTGATAGAGAGCCATCTATTGTTCCTGTTTGGTTTTTGCTGCCAAACCTTCCCATTCATTTTTTCCAAAAAGAGTATCTTTTACATGTTGTCTCTTGCCTTGGTCGGCCACTATTTATGGATTCTGCAACAATGGGGCTCACGTGGCCTAGTGTGGCCGTGTGTGTGTGGAGATCGAACTCCTCAAGGACATACCTAATCGTGTTTGGATCGGGACTGGTATTTCTGAGACTGATGATTTTTAGTAGCCACTTGTCGTGGAAGATCTTTCCAAATATTGCAATCACTGTTATCGTCAAGGCCATGCTGTTGACAATTGTCACCTATTGCACCTTGAATTGCGGAGGGTAAGGGAGGAAAGGGCTGCTCCGAGGCCGCGGTTAGAGTATAGGGAGAGGGTGGGTGGACTAGAATCTACTGGGATGGTGCCGGTGGCTCCACCGAGGCATTCTCCCAGTGTGCCGGGTGACCAATCTCACGGGTCTAAAGGGGAGGCGCAGCGTGCTGTGCGGGTGCAGGATGCACCAGTGGTTGATACGCCTATTGATGCGGGGCCTTCACAGCTTATGGAAGGTGTTGAGAGTGCTGAGAAGGTGATGCCTTCAATTCTAGAATTTCTGAATTTCCAGGCCTTTCCGGAATCTATTCGTTCAGCGCACGTGGTAGGCGTGCAGCATGGCTCAACGAAGTTGGTTGAAGCAATGGTGGATGAGGCAGTGCTAGCTGTTGCTACGAAGGAGATTGAGCGTATTGCTAAAGTGGTAGCTCAAGAGGATGATGGCCATCGGTTGACTGATGAGGACGGCCAATGTAAAGTTCGGGAGGAATTCCATGACAGGAATGATAGCGAGGAGGAGGGGCAGGCGGAGGACTTGCATGGTGAACTGGTGGCGCAGATGCATCTTTCACCCCGCAAAGTCAGGCAGGAGATGATGGATGACCTTCAGCGTCGGCTAGATGGCCTTCGGCCAATGGTTGTTGAGCGTCGGGAGGTTGCTACTGTTCCCTCAAAGCAGGTATGTTTACCTTCAGTGAATGATACTGCTACTTCCTTTAATGCTTAAAATTCTATTTTGGAATGTTCGGGGTATTCGAAAATCGAACACTCTGGCTAGGTTAAGAAAATTACGTAGATTGAATGGTTACTCTTGTTTAGCTTTATGTGAACCGTTTGTTGATGTTTCTTGTCTGGATGAAGTTCGGGTTAAGTTGGGTTTTGATCATGCTGTGGCAAATAATGAGGGTCAGTTATGGTTATTTTTTGACTCTTCATATGAGATCACTATTGTTGCTCAATCGCCTCAATATTTGGCTGTACGGGTAGTGGTGTCGTTCTTTAGCTCTCCTGTTGTGGTGGCCTTTGTGCATGCGTCGTGTGATAGGGAGATTAGAAGATCACTATAGTCAGAGTTGTCTTTTTGTCTGAGCTCACCTCAAGGTCCCAAACGGTTTTCCTATGTGAATGCGTGGGCCTCGCATCCTGGCTATCTTGATGTGGTGCGAGCAGCTTGGGTGCAGCCGGTGGAGGGACGGGCAATGCGGAGATTGTTACTAAAGATTCAGCGGGTCAAGTCTTTTTTAAGCCAATGGAATCGGGAAGTTTTTGGGAATATTTTTGACAAGGTACGGGAAGCTGAGGAGGTAGTTGTGGCGAAGCAGCTTGCGGTGGAGCTGGAGAGCTCTCCCCAGAACCTTTCGGATCTAAGTCTTGCTCAGGAGAGCCTTCGGGTTGCTCACAGCCATGAAGCATCCTTCTGGCGTCAGAAGGCTCGGGTAAGATGGTTAGCAGAGGGGGATGAAAATACTTCGTATTTCCATTTCGTGGTGAAGAAGCGGAGGTCCAGGATGTTTATTCATCGAATAAAAGGAGAGGATTGTTCTTGGATTGAGGAACAGGCGGGCATTCAGGATGAGGCGGTTCAATATTTCTCCACTATTCTAGCCCAAGATGGTGAGCTGGATATGTCTGATTCGCTTATTAGAAGTGTCATACCATCATTGCTAGAGGAAAAGGACAATGATTTTTTGACCATGATGCCTAGCGGTAAAGAGATAAAGGAAGCGACTTTCTCTATTGCAGGTGAGTCAGCTCCTGGTCCGGATGGGTTGACTGGGGTTTTCTTCACATCATCCTGGGAGATTATTGGCCCGGATGTGGTTGCTGCGGTGCAAGAATTTTTCTGTGGAGCAGAGGTTCCAAGAGGCTTCACGGCTACCCTACATGCTCTTATTCTGAAAGGGCCCAATGTTTCTACATTTGTGGACTTTCAGCTGATTAGCCTGTACAATTGGTCAACAAAATTATTTCAAAGCTACTGGTGAAAAGGCTGGAGTCGATCCTGGTTAGAATTATTTCGCCTCAGCAGAGTGCGTTTGTCAAGGGCCGCCTGATTTCAGATAATATCCAACTTGCTATGGAGTGCTTTTTGAGTCTCAATAAGCGGATTAAGGGGGCAAATCTGGCCCCTGAAATTGGACATGGCGAAAGCCTATTACCGGGTTTCCTAGGTTTTTCTAACTCGGGTGTTGCAGGCTTTTGGTTTCTCGGAGACTTGGATTGATATGGTCTGGCGAATGATTTCTGGCTGTAATTTTTCGGTATTGGTCAATGGCACGCAGTCGGGCTTCTTCTCGGGGGTTGAATAAGCTGCTTGACGTGAAGGGATTTTCCCCTTACTTTGTTGCTCGGGGATGTCCTCCAGTTCTCACTTAACCTATGCGGATGATATCCTGATTTTCACCCAGGCTAAGAGAAGATCTTTGATGGCTATTAGGTCGGTCCTTAGGCAGCATCAACGGTGCTCTGACCAGCTAGTTAATATTGGTAAGAGCGGGTTTGTGATTGCGCCTCGGGCTAGTAGGTGCAGTTCGGAGTTGGTGAAATCAGTCACTGGGTTCTCCTGGCGAGCGTTACCTGTGAAATATCTTGGCTGCCTACTGTTTACTGGGAGACTGCTAAAGTCATATTTTGGGGATGGTCGATACGATTGCAGTTAGGATTAAGGGATGGAACAACAAGGTGCTTTCAGTGAGAGGTCGGATAGTTTTGCTGAGGTCGGTGCTTTCTTCAATCCCTGTACATGTTCTATCTGCGGTCGGTCCGCCAAGGGGAGTCCTCCGAAACATTGAAAAGCTATTCGCTAACTTTCTTTGGGGGGAATTAGAGTACGGTCACCGATTTCATTGGGCTACATGGGATAAATTGTGTCGACCAGTGGAGGAAGGGGCTGTTAGTTTCCGCTTGTTGAGCCAAACTGCGGATACTTTTGCCTATAAACTTTGGTGGAGGTTTAGGAAGTAGCCGTCATTGTGGGCTGAATTCATGAGACGCAGGTACTGCCGGGATAAGCACCCTAATTCGGTGGAGGTTTCCTCAACTGTATTGGGAACCTGGAAGCGTATGGTGGCACAAGGCCTGTGGTGGAGGTCAACACGACTTGGGATATATCTGATGGCTCATGCTCTTTCTACTGGGACAATTGGTCGGGTTTGGGGCCTCTGGGATGGCAGTTTGAGGATTTGGCTTTTGATGGGCCCGTTTCTGAATTCTGGGGAGATCAGCATTGGGATATGCCTCGGCTCTCATTGGTAGCTGTAACTCAGTTTAGGCGACAGATTCAAGATATAGTGGTGGTGGTAGGGGAGGGCCGGGATGAGCTTTTTTGGTCTCTAAACAAATCAAGTATGTTTGAGGTTCGCTCTGTTTATCCATGGCTGGGAAACCTGCAGGTGGTCTCCCATATCTATGTAAACATCTGGCAGCCTGGGTTGGCTATTAAGATTTCTTTCTTTATGTGGAGGTTGTTGGGGTCTCGGCTGGCTGTGGATAAGGCTCTTTGCAGATTTGGTGTACATGGGCCGTCACGGTGTGTATGTTGGATGTCGCCAGGTGCAGAGACAGTCGGCCATTTATTCATGTTATGTGATTTATCAAATGGGGCGTAGAGTTATTTTGAAAGGCCTCTAGGTTATTTTCCGGCCTAATCAGCCTATACGTTGCCGACTCTGTTCCTGGTGATCTCTGAAAGTTTCAAGCAAGCAGCTTAGGTGGCTTTTGAGGGTCATTCCATTGGTGATCTATTGGCACATTTGGAAATGCAGAAATCGGGCTAGATATGATGGGGGGATGGCATTGATGTTAGACAGTGTTATTTTTCAAATAACACAAGAGACTCGATTGCTGCTACAGGCTAGGTTTGGGTACCGTGGCTCGGGACTGGCTTGGAGGGATATCTTGGACAAATTGGAACATGTTCCTTAGCGTTGGAAGTCAATTGCGGTCACTTGGGCTAAATCGGCCGGGGGATGGTATAAACTAAATGCCAATGGCTCTTCTCGAGACAACCCCGGGGCAAGTGGAGGGGGAGGAGTGGTGCGAGATACCTCTGGAGATTTTCTATTTGCATACGCTGACTTTTTTGGCCAGTTTACTTCTCTTGGTGAGGCTTCGTCGTTGTGTTTGGGCTCAGAGCTTTGCAACAGGAAGGCTTTAACGAATATTGTGGCAGAAGTTGACTCTAGGGTTTTGTGGCTCATCCTTTCTGGCAATGAATCTGGCTCCCCTTCGGTGAGGCCTCTCGTTCTAAGGATTCGACAATTGAGCACGTTAGGGGTCTCCTTTGTGCACTACTTCCGGGAGGCGAATAGGGTGGCAGATTCTTTGGCTTCTTTTTCTCATTCTTCATTATCTTTTGTGGTTTTTGAGTTTGTTGCTATGCTTCCAAGGCTTACTTGAAGTCTTGTGTCAATGGACCGGTTAGGGATTACAAATTTTAGGATTAAGCGAGGGTAAGGTTTGTCCCCATGGTTTCTTAATTAGTAACATTAGTCTTATGCTTGTACTCCAGCGGATGTACCCCACCCCTTTTTCATGTATTTTCTTCGGAGATTAATAAAAAGGGTACTCAAGCCCGACCGCCAGATATGATTGGCGTTTTACCAAAAAAAAAAAAAAGACTCAACCAGAAATTTTTTTAACACAAGACTCAAGACACAACAAGAGGCGGACTCAACAAGAATCGAACAACAACTAACAATGATGAAGAACAAGTTGGCAAGCCAAGTGAAGAAGATCAAAGACTTGTTACCCTTCTCCACATTGAAAACCAAGAAGACGAAATCAAGTAGTGGCTCCGATTTGCATCCAAAATCTCCAATTCAGTTTCTTATTGTTAGTCATTTGATTTCTTGATTATTTGAGTCATTTTGTGTTTAGTTTGTTAAGTGTTGATTCGGCCAGCTTAAATATTGGTATCTGAATGTTTTTCTTGAAATTTAGTTAGTTTTAGTTAAGTTTTTTGATTAAATAAAGCTGGTCATGTTGACCATTAGTAGCCATTTAGGTTAAGTTCAACTAGGGTTAGGTTTTGTGGCGTTTTACCAACTCAACTAGGTTTAGGGTTTTGAGTCAATTGAAATGCTATAAATAGCCCTTCAAGGTCCAAAATTATTAAGCAATTTTTATCAAAAGAAATTTTCAGCAAACCGTGTGTTTTGCAACTTCTCTTTCTAAGAGATCCTTTCTTGAATACTTGAGAGATTAGCTTGAGTGTTCTTGGACTTATCAATCAAGAATCAAACTTGATTGTGGCATCATCTAACTAAATCCTTGGTTCAGTAAATCAACAATCGTGGGTTGAGATTAAGTTCATAGGTTCGTGATTCATTGGTTTGGAAAGCTGAGGATTTTCCGTACCTTAATTTGATTCTTCATCTAAATCCGGGCAATCAATGGGATGCGAGTTCAGGCCTTCTAGGTGGGTTCATATCAGTTGGTATCAGAACTAGTTTATGGTATCAAGTGTATCCCTTTGTTCTTGTTTATTTTTGTTTTTCCTTGGGGTCAAATTTTGTAAAAAAAAAAAAGGCTACTGTTCATCATTACTGTAGCATACTGTTCATCCGAATTTTAATCTCTTGTTTTCTTGATTGTTAGTCTTGTCTTCTTGTGTCTTGTTGTCTGTCTATTCATTGCTGTCCCCTTCAGATTGTGTGTTGTTTTCGTGGTTTGAATCTTTGTCATCTGAAGTCAAAAAATTAAAAAGGAAGTCAACTAGGGTTTCGTTCTTGATCAACCACTAGGATTTCTTAGCTACTTGGTGAAGTATGTGTCTGTCCAGTTTTGAATCATAATTCCTTGCATAAATTCTGTTTAGTTCTCCTTTTTTTGTGTTATGTCATGTCTTTCTTTGCTGTTCTTGACAAAAAAAAAAAGAAAAGAAAACAAAAGGAACGAAAGAAAGCTGAAAGCTATCACGGTTCTTGGAAACCTGGAAAAATCTTCTTGAATCTGCCCAACCTTGTTGTGTTAATTCTTGAATTGTGTTGGCTGAATTTTCCCTCCAGAAATTGTGTTCCAAAACTATCTTGAAATCATCTTGAAAGCTATGTTCAAATCTGGAATTCTTTTCGAGTTTCTTGAACAAACAAGCGTGAGTTCTTGAAGCCTGGAAATTTGTTCCTAAACTGCCAGCATTCTTGTGTTGCTTTCTTGAAGGAAGTTGGCTGTGATTTTTCCATCAATTTGAGTCCAATTCCATTTTGAAAAAAACTTCTTGAAAATTTAGCTTAAATCTGGAAAGATTTCATCACGTTCTTGAACCAGCAACCCAGTCTTGAAATCTGCAAACTTGAAGCTGATTTGGAAACTTGAAATCTGGTCCGTGCTTGAATCTGTCCTTTTTTTTTTTGAATCTGTCCTTTGTTTCTTTTGAAAGTTACTGTTTGATCTGAATTTTAGCAGCAAAAAATTACATTGTTTGCATTAAAGAAACCTTCCAAAACTATTGCACAATCAGTTCTTTCCTTGGCTAAACCGGATTTGGAAACCAACCTAGCTGCCACCTACCTCCTTGTCCAAGAACAAATTAGATTCCACTTAAAACCTGGTGGAATTATTTGTTTGTTTCCAAAAATCAATCTTGGACATTTTCTGTACCAAACCTTTATCCAAAACCACACTAAGAAACATGCCTAACTGATACAAACTACGCCAACACGTGATGCAACCCGCACACGAAAAAGCTTAGGATCTAGGATATTGGTAAACAAAGTTGACTCACACACAGCAGAAGACCTTCACCCGTTGAGCACTTG
Organism: Gardenia jasminoides; assembly: GCA_013103745.1. Taxonomy (NCBI): domain Eukaryota; kingdom Viridiplantae; phylum Streptophyta; class Magnoliopsida; order Gentianales; family Rubiaceae; genus Gardenia; species Gardenia jasminoides. Next base: position 24,934,713 of record CM023097.1, read on the forward strand.
GACAACGAACATTGGTATAATGGTAGAAGATGCCACAATTCAACGTGTTCTTGAATTGATAAGTCAATGAACCCCTAAAGAGAACTCTAAGGTATTCAAGTCGCTTCAAAGAAGTAAGAGAAGTGATAAACACTCGATGAAATTTCTGAGTAATTTTGGTATGCTTTATTATGAAATAGTGTTGGCTATTTATAGCTTACAAAACATAAAAACCTAGACCAAAATGGACTAAGAAATTCGGCCAGCCATGAAACTTAAGGAAACCGAATTACAAACTAAATAGGAAACTAGTTTTTAGGTAAATACTAATAAACCTAACTACTAAACAATTAGGAAACTTCTTAAAGAGGCATTCGGTTAAGGTGAAGCATATTTGGAAACTACCTTACTGATGCATTATTTGACCTAAAACCAATGCTTAAACTAGTTAACGTATTTGGTACCAAATTCAGCCAAGGTAATGGGCCGAACCCTAAAGCAAAGCCAAGACTTCAAAGCAAATGACAATCAATTAGGATGTAACACTGCTTGAAGCCTCCTCAACACTTAGCATTGTGACACACGGTAGTGATTGCTCTTCCAAAATGCTAAGCGGCTTGACTTGATCTTGCACCATAAACTCTTTGATTTTAACTCTATTCATTGGACCCAAATGCATCATAGTCGGGTCATTCAAAAAGACACGAACACCTCTTAGGATTCATATCACTAACAAACCAAACCTTTATCCAAAACCACACCAAGAAACATGCCTAACAAATCCAAAGTAGCTTAGGTTTTCTAAAACTGCTCATCTTTTCAAATCAGTTTTGGACCCCATTGTTAAATGCAAAACAGGACCAGTTTTTGCCTAGATTTAAATCTAATTTTTTTTGGCAGCATAACCAACCGTTTAAGAAGTCAATTTTTGTTTAGATTCTAGCCCAAACCATCCAGCTTTACGTTCCAGTCTTAAACCAAAATCTGTTGTTTTCTGCAAGTCGATCTTGGAAGTATTTGTCAAACCTGCAATTCCAGTCTTGAGTCAAGCTTCTTGGAGTCAATTTCTGCCCTTATTTCCGTGAGTTTATACTCTAGAATTGAGTCGAATGGTCCAGTTGTCATTAGTGTCAAGAATCCATTCAAGTTTGTCATTGTTTCTACTGTTTTAAAGCTTGTCCAGTTTCATGGTCGTCTTAAACATGTTTTCTTGAGTCGTGTCATTCAAGTTACAATTTTACCGTATTCCTTGTGTCAATTTTCCAGATTTGAGTTGTGTCTTTATAGGTCAATTCCTATCTCAACAGCAAGTGAACTTTCCTTCGACACCACATTCTTGTGAAATTATTATGAGATAAGTCTTGAATATCTTGAGCAATTTCTGATTTCTTCAAGGAAGGAAATCAAGGATATAGTGAATTTCTTGGTGAGATTATTAGAGTATTTTAAACACCTGAGTGAGCACGAGAGAAACACGTAAGGGAGTGAGTGAGGTATTTTTCTATCACACGTTTATTCATTTTGCAGGAGTGAAATATATCTACCAAAGGAGATGAGATGACCATAGGCCAATTTGCACTAAAGATGAATGCTATGTAGGCAACTTTCAATAGGGACTTGGAGGCTAAGTTTGAACCTCTTGAAAGAAGACTTGATAAATTAGAAGATAAATCTTTCAAGAGGAGGGGTTCCAACCATTCTAGTTCCCATATTCCATCGACCTTTTCAAGGTTGTCCCAATCACACCATGAGCTTCCCCGTGAACGTACCTTAAGAGCTCATGAGAAATATAAGCATATTGGTGAAGAGCATCCCATCATCACATGTGAGCAAGAAGAGCTGCAAATCCCATCAATCAAGTGCTAGTTGAGGAGAAATTGTGTGAAGTGCAAAATGACAGTGTGAGCAATAATGTACCATTTGAGCATGAGAGTAAATTCGAGTTGAGTGCTCAAGAAAAAGATAGTGAGTTGAGCTTGATAGCGTCAAGGAAGTTCAAGCATTGAAGGTTGTTGGACCACTTACAAGAGCTATAGCTAGGAAGTTAAGGGAGCAAGTTCAAGGCATTGTTCAAACCATTCACACATTGATTGAAGGCTGCTGGGGCATACAAGCAGTTGATCCAAATACAAAGTCGATTGTTAATATCGTTTGGGTTTTTTCCTGAGAGTTGATTGGAGTGTAGTTGTCATCCTTCTAGCCAATTGGTGTATGTCTTCATTCATGTAAATCGGAGGCAAAAGCGTTGACACTAGTTAGACGTGCCCGCGCCAAGTGGTCACGCCTAAGGAGCGGTTTGGCAGAAACGTTGCCACTAGTTAGACGTGCCCGCGTCGAGTGGTCACGCCTAAGGAGTGGCTTGACAGAAGCATTGCCACTAGTTAGGCGTGCCCCCACCTAACAGTCACGCCTAAAGAATTTATTTTCGTTTGTTAGTTTTTAAGTGATTCCTCATGTTACTAGGTTTCCTTAGTTGTTTCATTAAATAAATTCGGCCATAATGTCATGTTGACCAAGTAGACCAGCCGAACCTAGCCAAGTAGGGTTTAGGTAATTATTTTAGGTGAGTCCAAGTATAATTGGGGTTTGAGTCTTGTAAAGCTATATACAGCCAAGTCTTTTCGTTGTTCAACAACGAGCATTATTCAGTATAATTGAGAGAGTTCTCATAAGCCTTCGAGCTTCCCCTGAATACTTTAGAGCATTTCTATTGTGTTCAATTTGGCTTATCAATCAAGAACCGAACTTGATTGTGGCGCCTTCTATCTATACCTTTGGTTCACTAATCTGCTTGGTCATGGGTTGAGATATTATCAACAAGTTCACAATCACGAGGGTTAGAGGGGTCATAAGGTTTTCGCTTCTTAACCAAACTTGAATTCGGCCATCAAGATCCGGGGTTAGTACGCGAGTTTCGTTTCACCAACGAGATTCGTATCAGCTGGTATCAGAGCTAATTGATGGTATTCAGGTTATATCTTCCTCATTTTTTGTTTCTTGAGTCACGTGTCCTTAGGGTTTCTGCCATCGTGTCTTGATTGTGCTGCATCGTCGTTCTTGCTTCTAGTTACTCTAGTATTGTGATCACTTGTTGTCTCACTTCATGTTGTTTGTTTGCGTCATTGTTGCTGTCCAAGTATTCTTGATCATCTCATTTGTTGTGTTCTTGAGAATTTGTTGCTGTAAAAAAAAAGAGGTTACTGTTCATCGCTACTGTTTATCATCACTGTTCATCCTGGAAACACTGTTCACATTTGATTCTTGGGCTGTTTGATTGTAATCTATTGTTCTTGAATCAAGTTCTTGGAATTTTTGAAGTTCTTGATTGAATAATCCTCAATCTTGAAGTTCTTGAAAACCCTAACTTTGATTCTTATAGTGCTGAACAAAAAAGAAGAGAAAAAAAAGAAGAAGAAGAAAGGAGTAGAATCAGCCACCAAATTGTGCTCAATTACACCTTCCATATCTTGTGATTGAATTAGGTAACGAAATCAAGAATCACGTGGTCAAAGGGAATCAAAATAGCCGCTACTTCTTCTTTGTTTCCTAATTTGATTCTAAGATTAAGTACAAGTTGTTTTGTATTTTTCTCTTTTGGGAAGTTGGTTTAAAAAGGGATCAAATAATCCTTATTCTATTAGAAAAAGGAGGTGGACAACCGTTACACACCTTTGTCTAAGGAAGTTTCCTAATTGCAAATTCCAGTTTCCAAATTCTATCTTTCCTAAATTTCCTAACCTTGTTTGTAGCATTCTTGGCTGCATTCCAATCGTTAAAATTCTGTGATTACCTTGTGTCATTGTCCGAGTTTAGCATCTACAAATTCTAGAATCTTTTAGCATATCATTTCATTGTTTCATTCACCTTGCTACACTCAATTGAGGTCTCGGCATTGGTAAGATAAATTGTTCACTGGAGGGAGTTCTAACTTCTTCAAGGGTTGCATAGGAGCTGTGAGAAACTATTTTGGTGAGACCATTAGAGTAACATTCATTGTGTGATACACGAGAGAAGTGCAAACACGTGAGGTAGTTAAAAATAATTATTTTCTGTTACTGACATTTGTTGCAGGTATACTTTGCTACCATGTCTCGTGAGGAAAGCTCACAAAAAGCCGACCCTTTGTTTAGAATTGAGGCCCTCATAAATGGTATGGATCGAAGGATGAGACTTGGATTTGAGTCCGTGAATGATCGTGTGGACTCTATCAATGAACGGATCAACCATGTGGAGGGATCTAATGAAAGGGGAAGAGCCCTAGATGAGTCCGATGCTTCACACCATGGGGAAGAGAAAGCGGACCAACATGCACGACCTAGGCAAGGAAATCAACCTAGGCCAACCGATGCATTTAGGGGAATTAAAATGAAAATTCCTGAGTTTAAGGGACGGTTCGACTACGAAGCATTTCTAGAGTGGCTAACCAAGATTGAAATGGTGTTTTCTTTCCAAAACTACATCGAGGAGCAAAAAGTGAAGTTGGCAACCATTGAATTTACCTAGTATGTTGTGGTATGGCTGGATCAAATCAAGAAATCTAGAAGATGAAGTGGGCTACCCGAGCTCATGACATGGATCGAGCTCAAGGCAATGATGCGTAATCGCTTCGTTCCTGGACATTACCATCGGGACTTGCACCACAGATTGCAAGTATTGGTTCAAGGGAGTTGCAGTGTGGATGAATATCACAAGGAAATGGAGATGTTAGTACTTAGAGCCGACGTGCAAGAGGATCTCGAGGCAACAATGGCTTTCTGAATGGCTTGAGATCTGACATTGGTGAGCGAGTGGAACTTCAGCACTACATGGAGTTACACGAGCTAGTTGATAAAACCACGAAGATCGAGCAAAGGCTCAAGAGGAGGGGACCCAACCGTTTAAATTACCATAACATTGCCTTCAACACCAATTGGCCGTTCCAACCTAAAAATGAATCAAAACTTCCAACTGGTTCCTCCACAACAAAACCAAGGTTTGAAGGGACCAAAGGGGGAAGGCCAAATGCTGAAAATTCCTCTACTCCTAAATCTGAAGAATCTAGGGTACAAATTAGGTATCGTGATGTTCGCTGTTTCAAATGCCAAGGAAGAGGAAATATAGCAAACCAATGTCCCAATTAGAGGACCATGCTCATGCTTGTTGGTCCCGAAATGCAACCCAGTAAATCAACTAAAATTGTTCAAGCAAACAAGTACTCAAACAATCACAATAATGATAAATGTTAATAATCTTAAACCACAAAGAATAAAGTAACAAAAAGGTAAAAGGAATTCAAACCAATCAAACTCCCAAGCTTCTTCCAAACTTGGAGTTGAATTCACCAAATAGCTTCTTCAATTGATGATGACACTAATCAACTTGTACAAGTGAAGGATCACTCCTTCCTCACCCCAAACACCCTTTGGTTGAGCAAAGGAGTTTTACTACTCTCCAAATAAACCCTCAACTAGTTACAATTGAAAGCTCACCAACCAACTAAGAACTATTTTACAAGTGAGGTAACCTTCACCAAGGTTTTACCACTCCAAGTGATAGGCTCACCTTCACCAAGGTTTTATGCCTCCTATAGAGTAACCTTCACTTGAGCAACCTCACAAACCCAACTTTCCCCACACCTATACAACAAACAAAGAAGATTTCTACCCAAATATTCACTTGTAAGCTTGTATTTTATGTAGGCAAAAGTCTATAATCTTCTTGAACTTGTGGGTATTTATAGAGTGTAAGAAATGGCCTCAAGAACCTCTCCAACGGTCAAAAATATGGCTGTTGAAAAATAGCCGTTGGACCTATCGGACGTCCGATACAATGTTATCGTCCGATAGGGTGTCAGACAGGTTCTTCTCAACGTCGTGGACGTCCGATGGGTTTTCGTCCGACACAAGCGTCCGATAGGTTGCCGTTCTTTTATCGGACGGCCGATGCATAATTCTGCGTCCGATAGCTTTGCATCCGACAGCGACCAGAGAACTTTGATTTCATCTTTAATTCTATCGGACGTCCGATGATAATGATGTGCGTCCGATAGAAGTGTCCGATAAGTTAACATCTTCTCAATTCATCTTGAATTGATTTCTTTTCTTTTCCAATGAATCAAGGACCTGTTCTAACAAAATTCTCACATAAAAACATTAGTCCAAATCATCATTTTATTTTGTTATCATCAAAACCTAGGAACAAGGCCAACAATCTCCCCCTTTTTGTTGATGACAAACCAAATGATGATTTTGCAAGGGAATAGAAAGAAACTCCCCCTCAATAAGAAACTCCCCCTCAATATGAGTTAAAATGATTTAGAAAAAAAATCATAAACATCTAACAATTTAGAAAATCATCCAACAATCTCCCCCTTTTGTCATCAATCAAAAAACATATTAACTCCCCCTTATTTAGACATCCAAACCATTTAACAATTCAACCATATTTAAACTTCAAATATCAATATTCAACATTTCACAATTCCAACATCAATATGAACAAAACACTAAAGTAGCAAAGTACTTAATGAATTATAACCCAAGTTGTTTTTTTTTTTTAACTAATAGAACATAATGAATGAGAGTTAGTACAACATGATCTAATAATCCACATAGACTTCATGCCTTTTCTTATATTTTTCTTCACATAGCAATCATTTTGCATATGTCCAAATTGGCAACAAAAATGACACATAATACTAGAATCATTCACAAAATTAGGTTTAATAAATTTAGTTCCTCTTTTTATAAAATCATTTTGGCCATGTAAAATATGGTTTTCTTTTCTTTGTAAAACATTTTGTTTCTCCTTTTGGAGAGAATCATTCAAATCATTAATTCTTTTCTTTAAAAGATTTTGTTCCTCCAACATTTTTTCATAAAACTTTGTTTTATTTTCCAACTTCTTTTTCAAATCATTTTTGCAATCAAAATCAATTTTGTGCTTTTTCAAATCATCATTGTCTTTTCTCAAATTCTTATTTTCTTGAAAAAGTCTAGAGTTTTCTTCCAATAAAGCATTTATTTTTATTTTCAAATCCTTGTTTTTGGCATAAGATTCTTTCAAATTTTTATGCATTTTGACCATAAGAACTTGCATATCATCATTATCATCATCCTCATCACTAAGAGAGTGATTAGAGTTTACCTTATTATCTCCAAATGCCATAAGTGCCATTTGGGTTGATTCTTCTTCTTCTTCCATTTCTTCATCCCAATTGCATTCGTCCCAAGTAATTTTGAAATTCTTGAGTTTTTCTCTTCTATCATTGCTTGCTCTTCCTCCTCTAGAGCTCCTCTTATTTAGAAGCTTCTTTAATGTTCTTGCCATGTTATTTAGCTTTACATCTTCATCATCTTCTTGTGAGGTCTTGAATGCTATGCCTCTCTTGATCCATGCTTCATCATCTTGTACTTTTAACTTCAACTCATAAGAGGTTAGTGAATTCACAAGAGATTCAATAGACATAGAATTTAAATCTTTTGCCTCTTCTATAGCGGTGACTTTATTTTCCCATTCTTTTGGCAAGGCATTCAAAATTTTTCTATTTTTCTCACCCAAAGTGTATACCTTGTCAAGCAATTCAAGATCTTTAGTAATATCATTGAATCTACAAAACATTTTATCAACATTCTCATGAGGATGCATTTTAAAAGATTCATATTGAGCAACAAGCATAGATTTCCTTTGTTCTCTAACATTGTCACTCCCTTCATACATATCTCTCAACTTATCCCATACTTCCTTGGCCGATTTGCACCCTTTTACTCTAGTAGATTCATTTGCATCTAGGGCATTGTACAATACATTCATGGCCTTGGCATTCAAAGAGAGATTAAATCTATCTTGAGCACTTAATTCACTTCTAGTTTTAATTCTATTTCTACCGGTTGTTTCATCTATAATTGTAGCCTCATGGTCCTTCACTAACAATAAACCACAATTCTATATCTATAGATTGCAAAAATATTTCCATTCTATCCCTCCAACAAATATAATTTATACCATTGAACATGGGAGGTCTAACGATGGATTGCCCTTCTAAAAACAATACATTATTGGTTGCCATCTTTACTCCTAAGCCGATTGAGCTTAATCTCAAGGAGACCAAGCTCTGATACCAATTGTTGGTCCCGAAATGCAACCCAATAAATCAACTAAAATTGTTCAAGCAAACAAGTACTCAAACAATCACAATAATGATAAATGTTAATAATCTTAAACCACAAAGAATAAAGTAACAAAAAGGTAAAAGGAATTCAAACCAATCAAACTCCCAAGCTTCTTTAAACTTGGGTTGAATTCACCAAATAGCTTCTTCAATTGATGATGACACTAATCAACTTGTACAAGTGAAGGATCACTCCTTCCTCACCCCAAACACCCTTTGGTTGAGCAAAGGAGTTTTACTACTCTCCAAATAAACCCTCAACTAGTTACAATTGAAAGCTCACCAACCAACTAAGAACTATTTTACAAGTGAGGTAACCTTCACCAAGGTTTTACCACTCCAAGTGATAGGCTCACCTTCACCAAGGTTTTATGCCTCCTATAGAGTAACCTTCACTTGAGCAACCTCACAAACCCAACTTTCCCCACACCTATACAACAAACAAAGAAGATTTCTACCCAAATATTCACTTGTAAGCTTGTATTTTATGTAGGCAAAAGTCTATAATCTTCTTGAACTTGTGGATATTTATAGAGTGTAAGAAATGGCCTCAAGAACCTCTCCAACGGTCAAAAATATGGCTGTTGAAAAATAGCCGTTGGACCTATCGGACGTCCGATACAATGTTATCGCGTCCGATAGGAGTGTCCGACAGTTCTTCTCAACGTCGTCGGACGTCCGATGGGTTTTATGCGTCCGACAAGCGTCGATAGGTTGCCGTTCTTTATCGGACGGCCGATGCATAATTCTGCGTCCGATAGCTTTGCGTCCGATAGCGACCAGAGAACTTTGATTTCATCTTTAATTCTATCGGACGTCTGATGATAATGATGTGCGTCCGATAGAAGTGTCCGATAAGTTAACATCTTCTCAATTCATCTTGAATTGATTTCTTTTCTTTTCCAATGAATCAAGGACCTGTTCTAACAAAATTCTCACATAAAAATATTAGTCCAAATCATCATTTTATTTTGTTATCATCAAAACCTAGGAACAAGGCCAACACTCATGCTTTCCAATGGTGAAATAGTGAGTGATGACAAGGAGTATGCAGCGATGCCACCACTTGAAGGGGAAAATGACAATGAGTCGCCTAGTGAAGAGGAACTTAAAGCTCCTGAGGGACAATTTGGAACCACACTAGTTGCAAGGAGGGCATTAACTGCACGGGTTAAGGAGGATGAGCTTCAACGTGAAAACATCTTCTACACGAGGTGTTTGGTCAATAACGCCCTTTGCAGTGTAATTATTGATGGTGGTAGCTGTACAAAAGTGGCTAGTGCACTTATGGTGGAAAACTTGAAACTGCCCACAAGGGAGCATCCACGGCCTGATATAGCTCCCATGCAAGCTAGTCATATTATACTAGGACGTCCTTGGTAGTTTGATCGAAAAATTCATCTGGATGGTGCAACTAACAAATATTCCTTCATGTACAATAGCAAAAAAATTTCCCTAGCTCCCCTTACCCCAAGAGAAGTGCATGAAGACCAGATGAAGTTGCAACAAGAGTTCAAAATTTTCAATAAACAAAAGAAATTGGGTGAGTCGGCTGAGGCAAAAAAAGAAAGGAAAAAGGCTATGATTAGCTTGGCCAATGAGGTAACAAAGAAGGGAAAACAAATGCTATTGATAAAAGCCAAAAAGGTGAGGAAGTTGATGATTGTTGAGCAGCCATTCCTCATGCTAGTTAGCAAGGAAGTGGCTTTGATAGTGCATGAGATCGATCCTAACTTACCTCCTGAGATAGCTACTCTTTTGCAAGAATACGTAGATCTGTTTCCCGAAGATGTGCCGAATGGATTGCCACCACTTAGAGGCATTGAACATCAGATTGACTTCATTCCCGGAGCATCTTTGCCGAATAGACCAACCTACAAAAGCAATCCGGAGGAAACAAAAGAGTTGCAATGGAAAGTGGATGAGTTACTTGGCAAAGGATGGGCCCGCAAAAGTCTTAGTCCTTGTGCCGTGCCCGTGATTTTGGTGCCAAAAAAGGATGGTTCATGGTGTATGTGTACCGATTGTAGAGCAGTAAACACCATCACGGTAAAGTACAGACACCCTATCCCACGCTTAGATGATATGCTAGACGAGTTATATAGGGTTGTTTACTTCACTAAAATTGATTTGAAAAGCAGGTATCATCAAATCAGGATAAAGGAGGGGGATGAATGGAAAACGGCATTCAAAACTAAGTATGGGTTGTACGAATGGCTAGTGATGCCGTTTGGACTAACCAACGCACCTAGTACATTTATGCGTCTAATGAACCATGTTTTATGCCCATTCTCAGGAAAGTTTTTTATCGTTTACTTTGATGATATTCTGATATATAGCAAGTCGTATGAGGAGCATCTCGAGCATGTTCGTTCTGTTCTTAATGTACTTCGAAAGGAAAGGTTATATGCCAACCTTAAGAAGTGTGAGTTTTGTACTAACGAACTTGTGTTTCTAGGATTTGTTATTAATGCTCAGGGTATGCGAGTCGATGAACAAAAGGTGAAAGCCATCCAAGAATGGCCTACACCTAAATCCATTGGTGATGTGCGAAGCTTTCATGGTTTGGCCGGATTCTACAGGTGCTTTGTGAAAGACTTCAGCACCGTGGCTGCTCTACTAACTGAGTTGATTAAGAAAAATGAGAAGTTTCATTAGGGAGAGCCACAAGAAAAGGCATTTCAACTTTTGAAACACAAGCTCACACACGCACCTTTGCTTTCTTTACCTGATTTTTCTAAGACCTTTGAAATTGATTGTGATGTTTCAGGTATAGGTGTGGGAGCCGTGTTTTCCCAAGAAGGCAGACGAGTCACCTACTTTAGTGAAAAACTGAATGGGGCAACCTTGAACTATTCAACGTATGACAAGGAGTTGTACGCGTTGATTCGAGCATTACAAGTTTGGCAACACTACCTACGGCCTAAGGAATTTGTGATTCATACGGATCACGAGTCCCTTAAGTACCTAAAGGCTCAACATAATTTGAGCAAGAAGCATGCGAGATGGATCGCATTTGTGGAGTCATTCCCGTATGTCATTAAGTATAAGACCGGTAAGTCTAATGTGGTCGTGGATGCATTATCAAGAAGGTACTCTCTAATCACCACTTTAGATGCTCAATTGCTAGGCTTCAAAATGCTTAAAGAGCTTTATCTTACCGATTCTAATTTTTGTGAAATCTATGCTTCATGTGAGAAAGCCGGAGATAAGTTCTTCCTTTCCAATGGTTATCTTTACTATTTAAATCAGTTGTGTATTCCTTCAAGTTTCATTCGAGAGCTCTTGGTAAGAGAAGCTTATTCTGGTGGTTTAATGGGCTATTTTGGAGTTTCTAAGACTTTACAAATTTTGCAGGATCATTTTTATTGGCCGAAGATGAAGAGAGACGTAGAGAGGATCGTGGACCGTTGCATTGCTTGCAAAAAGGCCAAGTCCAAGGTACACTACACTCTACTACTAATTCCTAAGGCACCATAGGTTGATTTGTCTATGGACTTTATACTTGGATTACCTAGATCCCGTTTTGGCCATGATTCAATTTATGTTCTGGTAGATCGGTTCTCAAAAATGGCACACTTCATTGCATGTCACAAAACTGATGATGCATCTCATATAGCTAACTTGTTCTTTAAGGAAATTGGCATTCCTAGGACCATAGTGTCGGATAGAGATGTTAAATTTCTTTCTTACTTTTGGAAAACATTGTGGTCACTAGGTACTAAGTTGTTGTTTTCTACTTCGAGTCATCCTCAAACGGATGGGCAAACCAAGGTAGTTAACCGCACCTTATCTACCTTGTTACGTGCAATAATCAAACACAATCTTAAAACATAGGAGGAATGTCTACCACATGTTGAGTTTGCATACAATAGAGCCGTGCATTCTACCATTAACTTCTCACCATTTGAGATTATCTATGGCTTCAATCTGCTAACGCCTCTTGATCTAGTGCCACTACCTAGTAGTGAGCGTCAGAACCTAGATGGGACACTGTGCAAATTTTATGAAGCATCTCCATGAGAAGACTCGTGCTAACATTGAAAGGTGAACTGCTCAATACGTTAAACAAGCTAAAAAAGGTCGCCGCAAGCTAGTGTTTGAACCCGGAGATTGGGTATGGTTGCATATGCGCAAAGAATGATTTCCGGCTCAAAGTCGAAACAAGTTGCAACCACGTGGAGATGGTCCTTTCCAAGTCTTGGAATGCATCAATGACAATGCGTACAAGTTGGACCTGCCTGGTGAGTATGGAGTTACTGCAACTTTCAATGTTTCTGACTTAGCTCTTTTTGATGCAAACGACGCTTTTGATTTGATGGCAAATCCTTCTCAAGAGGAGGGGAATGATAGCGTCAAGGAATTTCAAGCATTGAATGCTGTTGGACCACTTAGAAGAGCTAGGGCTAGGAAGTTAAGGGAGCAAGTTCAAGGCCTTGCTCAAACCATTCACACATCGATTGAAGGCTGCTGGGGCATACAAGGAGTTGATCCAAATGCAAAGTCGATTGTTAATGTCATTCGGGTTTTACCCGAGAGTTGATTGGAGTGTAGTTGTCATCCTTCTAGCCAATTGGTGTTTGTCTTCATTCATGTAAATCGGAGGCAGAAGCGTTGACACATGACACCAATTAGACGTGCCCGCGCCGAATGGTCACGCCTAAGGAGCAGTTTGGCAGAAGCGTTGCCACTAGTTAGGCATGCCCCCGCCTAATGGTCACGCCTAAAGAATTTATTTTCATTTGTTGGTTCGTAAGTGATTCCTTATGTTACTAGGTTTCCTTAATTGTTTCATTAAATAAATTCTGCTATAAGGCCATGTTGACCAAGTAGACCAGCCGAACCTAGCCAAGTAGGGTTTAGGTAATTATTTTAGGTGATTCCAAGTCTAATTGGGGTTTGAGTCTTGTAAGGCTATATATAGCCAAGTCTTTTCGTTGTTCAACAACAAGCATTATTCAGTATAATTGAGAGAGTTCTCACAAGCCTTCGAGCTTCCCTTGAATGCTTTAGAGCATTTCTATTATGCTCAATTTGGCTTATCAATCAAGAACCGAACTTGATTGTGGTGCCTTCTATCTACACCTTTGGTTCACTAATCTGCTTGGTTGTGGGTTGGGATAATATCAGCAAGTTCACAATCACGAGGGTTAGAAGGGTCATAAGGTTTTCGATGCTTAACCAAACTTGAATTCTACCAACAAGATCTGGGGTTAGCACGCGAGTTTCGTTTCACCAATGAGATTCGTATCAGAGCTTGAGTAGTAAAATGAGTGACGAAGAAAGAGAAAAGAGTGCATGTGAGTTGATTGTGCATGAAAAAATAAATGAGCACGAAAGGGCTTATTATTTTCCTAATGATCTTAACTTTGCTTTATTTAGTGTTAATGGTCTTTTGCAGGTACAACAAGGTGAAGTAAAGATGATTTTGATGTGCACCATTGCAAAGTCTTTCAATAGAATGATGTTCTTTCGAGGCATTGTGAATTTCTATCTTCACTCCAAAGAATTGAGGACCATTTTCACCAACCGACCTTTGAATTGGAAAGGGAGTCTTCAATCTTATCCTATGGTTGATTCTTTTGCTTTTGAAAGCCATGCCATTTGTTTGAATTGTGTCGATTGTTTTGGTAGTCCTTTTAGTCATTTTGAGAGTTGTGATTGTCTTACTTGTAAGAGTCTAATGTCGAGTCCTTATGAGTTATTTGTTGTCTTTAAGTCATGTGATTATTGTGTTAAGAGTGTTGATACATGTTTGTCTAGTGATTTTTGTGTAATTTTAGGTTGTGTTAGAGGCATTGGAATAATACATGGTGTTCACGTGTTTCCTACTTGTTATCAATTAGGTGAATTGGGTGAAATTATGTGTTTCATTACTACTCATTCTTCATCTTTCGTTTTTGATCCAGATATACATGTGAGGGTCTATTGGCAAGGTACGTGTGAGCTGAAGCGTGCATGTCGGTTCATGTTCCAATTGACTAGAAGGCATGTTTCTTGGCTCGCATTTATCAAAACATTCCCTAAAGTTCTCCTTTGCAAACAATCCTTCGATTTGGGACAAATCGCCTTCAAGAGGAGGAGAATGATAAAGAATAATTTGGCAAGCCAAGTGAAGAAGATCAATGACTTGTTACCCACATTGAAAACCAAGAAGAAGAAATCAAGTAGTGGCTCAAATTTGCATCCGAAATCTCCAATTCAGTTCTTATTGTTAGTCATTTGATTTCTTGATTATTTGAGTCGTTTTGTGTTTAGTTTGTTAAGTGTTGATTCAGCCAGCTTAAATATTGAAAGCTGAATGTTTTTCTTGAAATTTAGTTAGTTTTAGTTAAGTTATTTTGATTAAATAAAGCTGGTCATGTTGTGACCATTAGTAGCCATTTAGGTTAAGTCTAACTAGGGTTAGGTTTTGTGTCGTTTTCCCAACTCAACTAGGTTTAGGGTTTTGAGTCAATTGTAAGGCAATAGCCCTTCAAGGTCCGAAATTATTAAGCAGTTTTTATCAAAAGAAATTTCTAGCAATCTGTGTGTTTTGCAACTTCTCTTTCTAAGAGATCCTTTCTTGAATACTTGAGAGATTAGCTTAAGTGTTGTTAGACTTATCAATCAAGAATCATACTTGATTGTGGCGTCATCTACCTAAATCCTTGGTTCAATAAATTAACAATTGTGGGTTGAGATTAAGTTCATAGGTTCGTGATTCATTGGTTTGGAAAGTTGAAGATTTTCTGCACTTTAACTTAATTCTTCGTCTAGATCCGGGCAATCAATGGGATGTGAGTTTAGGCCTTCTACGTGGGTCCGTATCAAACAACTAACGACACGACAAGAGGACAAGACTTCGGACAGCAACTAATGAAGACAACAAAAAGAAGGAATTCGGACAGAAATTTAAGACAACTAATGAAGTCAAAAGACAAGAAAAAAAAGGGATATATTTGATACAATCAACTAGCTCTGATAGCCAAACTGATACGAACCTACCACAAAGGCTTGAACTCATATCCCACACAAGCCCTAGATCTAGACGAAGAATCAAGTTGAAGGTGTCGAAAACCCTTGACACTTCTAACCCACAAAATTACAAACCAAGAATGAATCTTGACCTACAATTTAATAGATTAGTGAACCAAAGTTTATTGGTAGATGACACCACAACCAAGTGCAATTCTTGGTTAATAAGTCGGTTGAACGCTCAAGAATCTCTCAAGTATTCAAGTTGGATCTCTCAAGACAAGAGAAGTTGCACAAAACACACAAGTGTATTGCTGGAAAATTTTGATTGTATTGATGATTGTCTTGAACAAATGAAAGATAGGGCTACAAGACTTAGAAACCTAGTCCTACTTGGAAAACATGTAAATGACTCAATTCCTTCCTAAACTGAGATTCTGATTTCGGCTTTATGGATAAGATGTCCGGACCTTTATTCAACTCACCTAACAACTAAATTAACACTTAATTAATTAGAACTAAATGACTAATAATGCTAGAAATTAAGAAAAATCAAACGACTCACTAAAAACCTTAGAACCTGACTAGACTTAAGTTAGGGTTTAAGAAGCCGTGAGCATGGGTTTGCTTCCATACTTGGCTCAATGATTTGAATAAGAGTATAGAGTGTTGTATCATCATCTTCAAGCCCTTGAATAGCACGTATATTGCCAACTTGGCCTTGAACACCACACACGAATGTTTGTAATGATTCTTTAAGTTTCTTGGTTTGCTACCTAGTAATTGGACTCGTTGGGACTTGAACTTGAGTATCATTTGGAACTTGACTAGCCGTGATCTTCTCATCATTTTTATTTCATTCTTCATTTCCATTTTTATTGCTTCCTTTTTTTTTTCTCTTGTTTTGGTGATCACATCGCGTAAGAAAGCAATAATGAAACTCTGACTTGATTGAAAGCTTCAACCTTTTCATCAATTTTGATGCCATGAAAAATAACCTTTTCAATCCAATTTTGAAACCTTTTCAAAAAATATAATTTTTCTTCAATGCTCTTTGTTTTTTTTAATCAACCGTCAATCATATCTGACGGATGGGCTTGGATACCCTTATTATTAAAATCCGCAAATGAGATACACAACAAAGCACCTTACCTATGTAACGAGAAGCGAAGGTTACAAACTTGACTCCTATCTAAGGTGACCAACCCTCTCACCCATGGGAGCAAACTGTGAACCGAGGAGAATATGTGTGACTGAGCAATCCCAATTTTGGCTAAAGCATCTGCTACCCCATTTGCCTGGCGAAGACAATGACAAAACTCAACCCCAGCCCTTAGTTGTGAAATTTGGCGAACTAAGACTCGGATATTACGTGGAACCGCAGCACCTCCGTTCAAGACATTAATAAGCACCTGAGAATCCGACTCAACCACCAAGTTAGCATACCCAAACCGGTGACAGAGTTCGATTCCATAGAGCATTGCTGATGCCTCTGCCTGTAATGCATCCATTACCCCGAAGGACTCCGTAAAAGCTAGTAAGAAGTTACCCTTCTCATCTCTAACAATCCCGCCACCCCCTCCCTTTTCTAGGCAAAATGACCCATCAGTATTTAACTTCACCCACCCTTGCTGAGGAAACTGCCAAACTACCTTTGTAACCCTGATCCGAGGCTGTACATTCTCCAATGTTGATAGAACATCAAACCAATCCGAATATACCTTATCCCTGCCAGTAAAACGCAACTGGCATGCATCCTGCACATCCTGTAGCATCGCCCACCGAACCTGTCTAGGGGGAGTCTTGAGCTCATCAAACCTCTAACAATTCCTCGCCTTCCATAATTCCCACAGGATAAAAGCAGGCAAGACCCTAAACAACCAATGAAATCCTACACCTCACGGACGATGTGCCCACCAATGTACCCAACGTGCACGTACACTCTTTCCTGCACAACTAAAACCCAATGATGTCTCAAAGAATTCCCAAGTCCAATCCACCATTTCTCCATGTGAAAAAACATGCTCTAATGATTCTTCCTGTGGATGCGTACAACAACTACACTTAGATGGTCCATGAACCCACAACTTAACCAGAATATCATCCAATGGCAGCTTCCGATGAAATATACTCCAAAGAAAAAGGGAAACTTTCCGTGGGATAGAAGGATGCCAGCATGCTTCAAACACCGAAGATTTGGGTCGAACCTCCCGTAGCAACTGATATGCAGGCTGAACTGTAAAACAACCCGACGGTGTCAAGTCCTACAACATTGCATCCGTCTTTCCGTCAAAGCAAAATCCCACTGATCTAACGTCCCGAGCACAGTCACAAGACAAAGCAACTATTTTCACCGCATCAAGCTAACCATTAGAAACAAACTCTGCAAGATGCTGTTCAGAAGGCGAATGCAAACAAGTCCATGCCAAAGGGCCTGACCCGCTCCAATTATCCCACCAAAACAGAATGTTTCCCTGAGAAGAATCCCAAACCACATGCACTTCCATCTTTGAACGAACAGCTAGCATACGACGACACGCATCCAAGGGGTTTGGCACGGTCATCACCTTATTCAGATGGCCACCCTTAAAGTGCTTCATCCTCATAAACTTTGCCCATAGGGAGCCTCTTTCTGAAAGAGCCACCAGAGCTTGCAGGAAAAAGACGCTACCATCGACCCCAGGGACTTAAAGCCGAGCCAACCTTCCTCCACCGGGTAACACAGTTTCTTCCAAGCCATCCAATGTCGCTTTTCAGTAGAACCCGCATCCCCCCAGTAAAAATGAGCAAACAGCCATTCTAATGATGAGAGCAAGCCAGTTATGCAAGTCCAACAGGTGAAGGTGCCTTTGGGTCCGGTCACCCGTGCATGAGCCAAGCAAATGAACCAGGCATTACAAACGTTGGTCCGCACAGCCCAAGACACCAATGGCATGCCTACTAGTATTGAGGGCATTGATCCAGTCTCCTATGCGATCATGCTTCGAGTTGAGGACCCGGTGGTGGTAAGTGACACAACTTAGCCGCGGGCGCTCGTTTAGTTGCTTATTTGCTGTTATACGTTGAATAAAGGGTATGACCGACCTGTGGTTCGACCTTAGTCCATTAGTTATGCTAATTAGTCTTTTAATTAGTGTGAGCTAGCCCGTGGTTCGCCCCTAGAGAGCCATGGCCGAACCCTTGGGTGTAATTAGTCAATTAGCTAGTTAGTAGTTGTTAACTAGGGTTTGTTCCTTGGTTAGCCTTTAGTATTTTAGCCAATTGTCTGTTCGTACGATTCATTGAATCAAAAAATAAGAAAACCTATTTGAGAGTCTCTCTCTTGCTTCATTGAAGCGTTCTTGAGTATCTTAGATTGTTCTAAGATAATCGAATTGACTTATCAATCTAGGAACACGTTAGATTGTGACGTCTTCTACCATATCAAGGAATCGTTGGCCAGGAGTTCAACGGGTCCTTGATCATTCCACTACATTCATCGTGTCAAACATGTTTCAACCTTCTAGATCCGTGGTAGTCTGTACGGGTTCGTCATAAGGTTGGTGACGTTTGTATCAACTGGCATCAGAGCTAGTTGAAGGTTCGCGTTATATCTTTGCTCTTTATTATTATTATTTTTTGGTTTCTCTTGAATCTCGTGTCTTTCTTATTCGTACTAGTAGCCGCCAAGGGTTCTAGGGTTTTCTTTTTGAGTTGTGCTTGTTTTAAAAAAAAAAAATAGCAAGCAAACGATCTCAAGAAAAAAACAACAAAACTTGAGTTTTTATTGCAAAATTCAAAAACAATGGCAACAAGAACCATAGGTTCTTTCTTATTGAAATCAAAAGCCCTACACTAGTTTCATCCAATCAAATCTAGTGGTTTAGAAATTCTGGTCTACAACTTCACCAACTTCATCTTCAATACGTGGGAATTGGGGAATTTGTTTTCTACGACGCATGAAGAACTTCTTGTATTCGCGTGCAATCATTCTTGGTTTCATGTCATTCTTCGGAACATCTTGGGTGACCCGTTGGGAGGGAGCCTGAGTTGGGTTCACAACTTCTCCGTTGTTCTTGTTCATTGCATTCTTAGCATCCATAATTGCTTGCTTTTAGTCGAAGTTGTTTTTACTTCTTGTTTGCTGTCCGTGTTTCTTTTTGTCCTTGTTACTGCCCATATCTCTCTTATAAAGAGAATATAGAGTCGATTCTAGCAATTTCATTCTAGCCGAAGTAAGATTCGTGTTTGAACAAAGTCCAAGTCTAATTGGAGATTGAAACCGTGGCAGCCTAAGTCTTTTTGTCATGTTTTCTCAAGTAGCCGATTCACTTCCTAGTTTGTAGGGATTGAATCGTGGACTACATCCCAATTATTAAGGAGCTGCACTAGTCCTTTATTATCTCCTGAGCTTTAGCCTTCTTAATCCCAACCTAGCCACACAATTATCTCCTAGATTTTCTCCTAAACTTTGGCCTTCCTAATCCCAACCTAGCTGCACAATTATCTCCTAGATTTTATCCTAAACTTTAGCCTTCCTAATCCCAACCTAGCTGCACAATTATCTCATAGTGTCTCAACCTAAGTCTAATTCTACTAGGATTCCTTTCTTCCTTTTCGTGTGTCAATCTTTCTTTCTTCCTTTTTGAGTCAACTTTCCTTTTGGTATTGTTGAGGATTAACAAACTTGTGTATCCCAAAATTGGTCAAGTTGATCGTTTATCTATAGGAAATCTAATTTCTTCAAGATAAGCTTTCAAGAACTTGAGAGAGTCAAGTGAGATTATTATCGAGTTAAAATTGAGAGATACACGAGCGTCGAGTGTAAACACTTCAGGGAGTGAGTGAGGATTATACAATATATACTTGTATTTCTTTACTAACTTTTTGCAGGTACACTTTAAAAAAAAAAATGGCGGGCGAAAGTGACAAATCTCCTTTTGATCAAAAGCTGTTGGCCGAGGCATTAATAGGAAAGATGCAGCAAATGCTCCAGGAACATTCAAAGTTCATTGAACGGAGGATGGAGCGCATTGAGTTATCACAGGCATCATCTGCATTTGGTAGAAACCGAGCTCCACAAAATGATGATTTTGCCCCTAATAGTGATGAGGAGGATTTTATCCATCGATCGAGGCAGGATAATAGGTGCCAAGGAGATGGACTACAAAGCATCAAGATCAAGATCCCCGCTTTCCAGGGCAAGTCGAGTCCAGAAACAAATCTGGAATGGGAGCAGCGCATTGAAATGGTGTTCGAGTGCCAAGATTATACAAAATAGCAGAAAGTAAAGCTGGCTACACTCAAGTTCACAGATTACACCATCGTGTGGTGGGAGCAGGAGCGTACCAGTAGGAGGTGCAACATGGAGCATCTCGTGAGTACTTGGGCCGAGCTACGCATATTGATGCAGAGACGATTTGTGCCGAACCACTACTATAGGGAGCTGCACTAGAGGTTCTAATCACTAGTCCAAGGAAGTCGCAGTGTGGAGGACTACTATAAGGAGATGGAGATTACCATGCTTGACGGATATGCGTGGCACCAGGAGGCTTCTAATGACCCTAAATTTCTGATTTGAGACCCGATAGCCTGGGTAGAGTTACAAACCGCATGTGGACATGCGAGTTGGTAGACAAAGTTTCAAAGATTGAGCGAGGCTTAAGAGGAGAGTGCATGCGTACCTCGACATCGACTTCTTGAGAAAATCCAACTTTGAGCGAACCCTAGCGGGGAATTTTCACCAGTAAGTCCCAACTGCAAACAGCTCAAAGACTACTCCAAAGTCACGGTTTGATCAAGCCAACCGGGTGCTTCAAGTGCCAAGGGTTTGGCCATATTGCATCTCAGTATCCTACCAAGCGCACTATGATTGTCCTTTTCGATGGAAACGCCGTCTCTGAAGACGAGGATGAATTTGCAGACATGCCACCATTGACTGAGGAAGGTGGTGAATCTGAAGAGGAAGTGTCCGCCCTTGATGAGCAGGTGGGAGTGGCACTAGTGGCGCGTCGAGCTCTTGCGATGCATATCAAAAAGGATGATGAGACTCAACTTGACAACATCTTCTACACCCGGTGTCACATTAAAGACAAAGTTTGCACTCTCATTATAGATGCCGGAAGTTGCACCAATGTGGCCAGTACAGTGATGGTAGAACATCTATCCTTGCCCCTAATGCGACATCCTAATCCCTATCGCTTGCAGTGGTTGAACGAAACAGGTGATATCAAAGTCAACCAATAGGTGTTGATTCCTTTTCGTATAGGGAAGTATGAGGACGAAGTGTTTTGCGACGTCGTCCCTATGCAGGCATCTCACATTTTGTTGGGAAGACCATGGCAGTACGATAAGAAGACTACACAAGATGGTTTCACTAACAAATATTCATTCATCCACAACAATAAAAATGTGACTCTTGTCCCTCTCACACCTCAGCAAGTGCATGATGACCAGGTGCGGTTGCAACAAGAGCATGAACAGGAGACGGCCAAGAAAAGGCCAACCCCAAGGCCCAGTCTACCGCACTGATCGAGCGACCAGTGGAAACCAAAGAGCTGGGCAAAGTGGAGAAGAAAACTAGCTTGCTTGCACGAAACAGGGAACTTTGCAAAACTTTACTTGCTAAGCAAGTTGTCTATATTTTGTATTGTAAAGAAGTAGTTCTGCTTCCTACTGAATCATTAGATAATTTGCCTACTGATATTACTTCTTTATTGCAGGAATTTGAATACGTATTTCATGAAGAGATCCCCGATGGACTTCCACCGATTCGCGGGATAGAGCATCAGATAGACTTTGTCCCAGGAGCGTCTGTGCCAAACAAAGCAACCTACAAGATGGGTCCCGAAGAGACCAAAGAGATCAAGCACCAAGTAGAGGAGCAACTTGTTAAAGGATGAGCTCGAGAGAGCATGAGCCCGTGTGCTGTTCTAGTCATCCTCGTACCAAAGAAAGAGGGCACGTAGAGGATGTGCGTGGATTGCCGTGCCGTAAACGCCATTACAGTTAAGTATCATTACCCTATTCCTCGTTTAGATGATATGCTTGACGAACTGTATGGTGCAGTCATCTTCACCAAAATTGACCTCAAAAGTGGATACCATCAAATCAGAATGAAGGAAGGTGATAAGTGGAAGACGGCATTTAAGACCAAGTATGGCCTATACGAGTGGTTAGTCATGCCTTTTGGCTTAACTAATGCACCAAGCACTTTCATGCGTCTAATGAACCATGTACTCAGGCCGTTCTTAGGTAAATTTGTAGTTGTTTACTTTGACGACATCCTAATTTACAACCACAGCCCTGAAGAGCATGTACACCATGTGAGAGCTATACTCGAAGTACTACGCAAGGAAAGGTTATTTGCTAACCTTAAGAAATGCACTTTTTGTACTAATAAGTTGATATTTTACAGACGCTTTGTGAAGGACTTCAGCTCAATTGCCACCCTCTGACCGCCATTATCAAAAAGGATGTCAAGTTTGAGTGGGGCGATGCACAGGATAAGGCATTCCAACTCCTTAAACACAAACTCACATACGCACCTATATTGTCATTACCTAGCTTTTATAAAACCTTTGAAGTTGAGTGAGATGCATCTGGTGTAGGAATTGGAGCAGTTTTGATCCAGGAAGGAAGGCCAATTGCTTATTTCAGTGAGAAGCTGAACGGTGCTGCACTAAATTACTCCACCTATGACAAGGAGCTCTATGCACTCATTCGTGCTTTGGAGACATGGCAGCACTACCTCCAACCTAAGGAGTTTGTCGTCCACACCGACCATGAGGCATTGAAGCACCTCAAGTCTCAACAGAAGTTGAGCAAGCGACATGTCAGGTGGGTCACATTTGTGGAGACTTTCCCATATGTCATCAAGTACAAGGCCGGCAAGACCAATGTGGTTGCAGACGCACTTTCTAGATGATATGCCTTGATCGCAATACTTGATGCCAAGCTTCTTGGATTTGACATGATTAAAGAACTGTATGATACTGACCATGATTTTTCCGACATTTACAAACAGTGCATCCTGTCGGGTCAAGGTAAGTTCTTCATACATGATGGCTTTCTATAGTGTAACAATAAATTGTGCATTCCATCATGTTCTATTCGTGAGTTACTAACCCGTGAAGCTCACGGAGAAGGTTTGATGGGACACTTTGGTGTCACCAAAACTTTGAACTCATTGCAGGAACACTTCTATTGGCCACGAATCCGCTGAGATGTGGAACGAATAGTTGCTCAATGCATCACCTGTCATCGTGCCAAGTCAAAGTCCAACCCTTTGGTTTGTATACCCCTCTACCTATTCCATCTGCACCGTGGGTTGATATTTCCATGGATTTCATACTTGGTTTGCCTAGGAGTAAGAGAGGTTATGATAGCATTTACGTTATTGTTGATCATTTTTCCAAAATGGCCCATTTTATTCCATGTCATAAAATGGATGACGCTATTCACGTAGCTGATCTCTTCTTTAAAGAAGTTGTCCATTTGCATGGTATTCCTAGGACCATAGTATCCGATAGAGATGTTAAGTTCCTATCATATTTTTGGAAAACATTGTGGGGAAAACTGGGTACTAAATTGCTATTTTCTACATCCAGCCACCCACAGACTGAAGGCCAGACTGAGGTTGTCAATCGCACACTGTCTACATTACTTAGGGCCATCATTAAAAAGAACTTGAAAAGTTAGGATGAGTGCTTACCGCATGCTACACAATTTTCTCCTTTTGAGATTGTTTACGGTTTTAATCATTTGACTCCTCTTGATCTCATGCCTTTGCCTATGTCGAAACATGCTAACCTGGATGGCAGGAAAAAGGCAGATTTGCTGAAGTCACTTCATCAACAAGTGCGTGCTAACATTGAAGCCAGGACCCAGTAATATCTCAAACATGCCAACAAAGGACGGCGTAAGATGGTTTTTGAACCAAGTGACTGGGTTTGGCTACACCTGCGTAAGGAGCTCTTTCCAGTGCAACGCCGCAACAAGCTTCTTCCCCGTGGAGACGGCCCCTTCCAAGTGGTTGCACATTTTAACGACAACGCATACAAGCTGGACCTTCCTGGTGAGTATAATGTCTCTGCTACTTTTAATGTTGCTGACTTGAGTCCCTTCCTTGCAGACGAGAAGGGCGATTTGTGGACAAATCTTTCCCAAGAGGAGGGGAATGATGACGAGAGCGAGCTAGTTATGCAAGTCCAACAGGTGAAGGTGCCTTTGGGTCCGGTCACCCATGCACGAGCCAAGCAAATAAACTGAGCGTTACAAACGTTGATCTGTGTGGCCCAAGACACCAATGGCACGCCTACCAATATTGAGGGCATTGATCCAGTCTCCTATGTGTTTGTGCTTCGAGTTGAGGACCCCGTGGTGGTCAGTGACATGACTTAGCCTCGGGCTCGCGTTTAGTTGCTTATTTGCTGTTATAGGCTGAATAAAGGGTACGACCAACCTGTGGTTCGACCTTAGTCCATTAGTTACGCTAATTAGTCTTTTAATTAGTGTGCGCTAGCCCATGGTTCGCCCCTAGAGAGCCATGGCCGAACCCTTGGGCGTAGTTAGTCAGTTAGCTAGTTAGTAGTTGTTAACTAGGGTTTGTTCCTTGGTTAGCCTTTAGTATTTTAGCCAATTGTCTGTTCGTACGATTCATTGAATCAGAAAATAAGAAAACCTATTTGAGAGTCTCTCTCTTGCTTCATTGAAGCATTCTTGAGTACCTTAGATTATTCTAAGATATTCGAATCGACTTATCAATCTAGGAATATGCTAGATTGTGGTGTCTTCTACCATATCACGGAATCGTTGGCCAGGAGTTCAACGGGTTCTTGATCATTCCACTGTGTTCATCGTGTCAAACGCGTTTTAACCTTCTAGGTCCGTCTGTACGAGTTTCGTCACAACGTTGGCGACATTCGTATCACGTTCTATATCTGCTATCACCCCTCTAGGAGGGCCCAAAACAGCAACCAAATGTATAGGTATAGATGACAGTACATGCTTAATCACAATCATCTTGGCATCCTTAGACAGCCATTTCCCTTGCCATGACATGATACGAGCCGATATCTTGTCCACCAGACCCCCAAATATTGCACGTACCTTTCTCCCAACATACAGAGGACAGCCGAGATATGTGACAGGGAAGGAGCGATTAGAAAACCCTGTGACCCGTGCAATCCCTTCTTTCCTACTCAAAGGCATCTTTTTCCTAACCAAATACCCACTTTTAGAAGCATTCACTAGCTGACCTGACACACGTTGATACTCCACCAAGACCTCCAGGACACATTTCAATGACGACCTTCCAACATTGGAAAAAATCATAATATCATCCGCATACCCGAGATGGGTTATCGGAGTGCACCCACGCCCTGTACAATATGGGGTAAACCTCGGATTTGTCAACAACAAATTAAGATTACGAGACAATACTTCAGCCGTGATGATAAATAAGAGAGGAGACAAAGGATCACCCTGACGTAATCCACATATGGATCAAAAAATTCCACACGGCTTCCTATTCACCAACACAGAAAATCTACAGTTTGAAACCAACCGCCAAACCATATCTATCCAAACCTCCCCAAAGCCAAACTTCCACAAAACCTTGACCAAAAACAGCCATGATACCCGGTCATAAGCCTTTGCCATATCCAACTTCAGAATCACATTTGATCCCCGAACCTTCTTATCTATCATAGAAGCAAGCTCCTGGGCTAGCAACACATTATCAGAAATCATACGGCCCTTCACAAATCCGCTTTGCTGCGGGGAAATAATAGAAGGCAATACTCTCTCTAACCTTAGCGACAACAATTTAGAAAAAATCTTATTTACAAAATTACATAAACTGATTGGTCGGAACTCGGCAAATGTAGTTGGATTAGCCTTCTTTGGTATCAATGCAAGCAAAGTAGATGTCACCCCCATTGGCAACTCCCCTCCCGAAAAGAAATCCAAGACTGCTCGAAAAACATCCTCCCCCACAATTTCCCAACATGACGTGGAGAAGAAACATAAAAACCGTCCGGGCCTGAACAACTTTACCCATCCACAGCAAATACCACCCGACGCACTTCCTCCAAAGTAGGCAAACGTTGTAGCTCAACGTTGTCCTCTGCCGAAACCAAAGTTGGAATGGCCTCCATCAAACTACTGTCCGATGCTATCTCCGCAGCTCCCTACATCAAACGTTGAAAAAAATGGACAGCCAACTCTTCCACTTGCCGTTCTTTCATCACCCATTCCCCATCCGACCTAGCAATGCCATGGATATATGATCTCATTCACTTCCTACAAACTGAATCATAGAAAAAATGAGTGTTTGCATCTCCCTCCTTCAGGTACTTTAGACGTGTCTTTTGCCTCTAAAAAGCAGATTCCTGAAGCAACTCAGCCCGCAACTCGATTAGCCTCCTCCAGTGCTGTACTTCCATGCTCTAGTGAATTCAACTCCATGTCCAGCTCAATCTGCCGTACCACTTTCTCCGCATGTCTAGCTCGATCAAACACGTTCCCAAATGTGCCAAAGCTCCATTCAGACAATGCGTTTTTCACATATTTTAGCTTACCCATCAAGACCCGCAACGGCCTTCCCGTCATATGCACGGACCATGCCTTACGAACCTCTTCCAAGAATCTTGGGTGCGACACCCACATATGCAAAAACCTGAAACTACAAGGACTCGAAGCCTACTGCTTTGAATATGGCACCAGGAGTGGAGAGTGATCCGAGGCAGACCTCGCTAAGTGCCTTACCAAAGTAAGTACATCCGTCCCCAAACAAGCAGTATCTAAAAGAACCCTATCAAGCCGCTTCCACACTCTAGCCATCCTCCTCCCCCCAGTTATTGCACCAAGTGAACTTGGAGCCGGAGAAACCTACGTCGACCAAGTCCAGTTCATCCAAAAAATTGAAGAAATCCACAGCCTGTGAAATCCAAAATGGCCTTCCACCTCTTTTCTCCTCTTGATTAAGGATGACATTAAAATCACCCATCAACACCATCGGCAACCCAAACCCCTTCAACCCAGCCACCTGACTCCATAACTCCTTCCTTTCCTCCCCATCACAGCTAGCATGTACGACTACCAAAATGAAATTACACTGCAAACAGGAATGTGAAAGTCGAATAGCCAAAAACTTGGCTGATTGCATCAACACCTGCCCAACAAAACAATCTTGATACAGAACCCAAATGCGCCCTGACGCATTCACATCAGCACAAGCAAACCCCAGTTTACGTTGAATCAAATCAAGTTTTTCTAACCTAATCATTGGCTCACAGATTCCCAATAACATTACACGATGTGTTTTTACCAATTTTTTAACTCGAGCTAAAGTAAAAGAATTACCAATACCTCTAACGTTCCAGAACAAGGTGTTAAACATTGGTACCTGGAAACGCAGCATCTCGTGATGAAGACTCGATTTTCTTGCCAACATCTCGCCTAGCAATGGTCTCCCAACCATCTGGATTCTTTATACCATCCATTCTGCGCTTAAGGAGCTCCATCTGGTGCGACGGGATGCCAGATTTACGTGAAGATAACTCCAAGTCAGCAATGGCCCGCGACCCAACTCCTTGCACTTCCTCCGCCAATTCTTCATCAGAGGCATCCTCTACCACCATCTGGTCCGCAATGCGTTCATTCAACCCCTCCGCAACCTTAGTGATTGCCTCATCAATTAACCCATTCCCATCAATTCCAGCTAAACCCCCTACCAAAGTAAGCCGAGGGTGCTCCACCTCCTCCCTTCCCGAAACCTGGGATTGCTGCACTCCACCCGCATCATCCCCAGCAGGTTGTTCCATCAACTTCCCTAGAGAGCACCCGGCCCCCTCCTGACGAACAACAACTTGCTGTTGCTCAGAATTCTCAGCTAGGTCTGCATTCAGCGTCTGCAATTTATCATCTCCAGCTTCTGCCTCTGACCTGGAAGGGTTCAAAACCAGGTTCGGATCCTTCAACACCTCCACTCTACCCTCCCCAGCATGCTACTACTGATCTACTGCTTTGTTCGTATTTTGCTCCAGCCTCCAATACACTTTAGGCACCACCAATTCTTGCTTTCACTCACGTAAGTCTAGGTTTTTCACATGACAATCTTTCACCTAATAACCTTACCGGTAATAATACAAATAGTAGGAAGGCATATTTTCTACTTCGAGAACCTGCCAAAAACCCTGCCCGTCCCCCATATCAAACCATACTCGAGATGGAGGTGTATGCAACAAACACACACACTCTCACAACATTCAGCCTCGCCAAATTGGAGGTCGCAGCATCAACATAAAGCGGCGTTCCCAAACATGAGACGATATGAAAAAGACATTGTTTATGAAACAAATGAATTGGCAATTTGGGCAAGCTAAACCAAACAGGAACAAGAGAAGATTCACGATCGACGTGAAACTTCGTTGTCTATTTAAAAACCTGCATGGGGAAGGCAGAAACATACCAAATACTACGCATCCAAACTCGCAAGAAGTCAGCCTCATTCTTAAGCTGAATCAACACATGCCTGGGGTCCAACAATCCAATGACTACCTCATCCTTTAAATCCAACGAAAGAAAGAATTTCCTAATCTCCGGAAGCTTCGGCCGACCCCTGGAGAACTTGCCAACCAAAGTATGATGGAATTGAGCAGAAACAACTACAATGTTGGACTGATTGAAAACCACTGCTGGTTCACCACGATGGGTAGCCACCGTTGCTTGGATTTCCAACGAAGGCTTCGACGTGCCAGTGAACAATTCAAAAAAAAAATTCTTAAAGAAAGGCGAGGGAGAAAAAGTCTGCCCCCCACCATCCAAGGGATGGAGGGCAGTCGAGGCTGCCGTGGGTAACAAAAACAAAAGAACCAGCAAATCCTAGGAAGAAACCCTAGGAGATAGAGAGAGACTTAGGATCTTGAAGGTTGAAATTCTTGTCAACTGTTTTTGTTCTTCAATGCTCTTGGATCGCATATAATCAAATCTAATTTTACATACATGACAACTAAATAAACAGATTGCATGGTTTAATCAAAGTTGGCTCTGATACCACTGTAAAGAATCATACAGATTAATGCAGGGAAAATTTAAAATTTTTTATTTGTTTTAGTAGATCATCATTTGATTAAATACATATAACATAGAGTTAGTTCAAGAATATTACCCCAATCCATAAAGACCTCCTTGAACTTGGTAGAGATTTGATGCATAGAACAGTGAAGAGATCCATGTAGCCGTACAAGTATCTGGTCTCTAATGCTGATCCACACAAACCTCCTTAACTAGAACCTTCAAGGTTGAATTAGCTTAAATCAGATTAGTGCTACCTATTGCCAAGACAACCACATACAAATAGGTTGAGAAAAATCCTAATTTCTCACCATGAAAACTCATCCCAATGTGAGAAATAAGAGATGCTATTTTTTTCCTCACTTTCTTGGACAAATTTGGGGTAAATTTTCTCTCAAAATCTTTCTTAAAAATCTCATGACATAATTTGTTGTCAATTCAACATACTAGCAAATGTTTAATGAATATTTAAAGACAAATAAGTTGTCAAATCCTTATAGAAATCTGAAACCAGTTTCCAATAGAATTTAACTTCCTTATTCTAATACAACTCTTGTATTTGGAAAACTTAAACTTATTTGCACTATAATTCTAGCAAGTTTAATTTGTCTCATAAATTAAACTATAAGATATAAAAACTTATGTATCAAATCTCCACTTGAAATTCATTTAATCTAATTAAAGAAATTCTTAACGTGTATGACCCATCAGGTTCCCAATCACGTTGGCAATAGGAAATTTATTATAACTCCTAATTAATAAGAGCTAGATAAATTAATCAACCCACCTCATTCATCAACTCTATGCATTCTAATATTTCTTTCACACATGAGTTCTATTTTAATTCATCATTTATTCAACTAATCAGTTAATTCATTCTTATAGATTAAACTTTGGCATCTAGCAAGACGTCTTGACCACCCAAGTGAATTAGAAAAGTCATGTAGGTGACTTCACCTTTTAGTGAATGTTTACTGTGTTACCAATATTCTTTTGCCACACTTATCTCACATTAATTTTGGAATAAATTGTGCTTGTTCTTCTCTTTCCTCTTCTCTCCACCGCAGATTAGGGTTTTTCCATTATGGCGGCTTCGGCTGCCCTCCAATCTTTGGTTGGAGGGCAACCTGGTTCTTCCACGTTGTCGCCTAATCAGCCTTCATTTCAAACAAAGTCTTTCTCCTCTCTTTTCTCTTCAACACCTACCAACTCGGTGCCAATTGAGGTCGAGCGCACCACTCGACTGGGGGAACCAGCGGTGGTCTTCTCATCGAAGGATGTGGCTCAGGCAACTGCACCGTTTCATCTCTCTCTCGTGGGGAATTTCTCAAGAGGACGCCCGAGCATGAAGGACATATGCAGGTTTTTTACTACGTTGGATTTGAAGGATAATTTTTTTGTTGGTCTGCTTGATGCTTGACATATTTTGATTCATTTAAATTCTAAAAATGAATTTCACTGTATTTGGGGTCAAAATATATGGTACATGCACGGTTTTCCGATGCGTGTTTTTAAGTGGTCTCCTTCATTTCATGTTGATAAAGAGCCATCTATGGTTCCTGTATGGTTCTCACTCCCTAAATTACCAATTCATTTTTTAAAAAAAGAATGCATCTTTCATATTGTGTCATGTTTGGGACGGCCTTTATTCATGGATTCTGTGACTACGACGTTGTCACGGCCGAGTGTTGCTTGGGTGTGTGTAGAGGTTGATCTGTTGAAACCTCTCCCCGGTAGGGTATGGATTGGCTCTGGTAGTTCGGATCGGGATGGGTTTTGGCAAACCCTAATTGCGGAAGACTTGCCGAAGTATTGTGACCATTGTTTTCGGCAAGGCCATGTTGCAGAGGAGTGTCAATTGAAATATCTAGAGCTGCGGGTGATGAAGCAACCTGGAGCAAATCCTTGACGAGAATACCGTGAGAAACAGACGGCCATGACTGTGCTTCCTGGGATGGACGTCGAGCAAGAGGCTGCTAATGCGTATCGCGGGGAAGTGCAGGCATTGGCTGTGACTTTGAATCGGAGCAGGAGGTCGATGTTGATGCAGGTAAGGAAGGCGATGATGGCCCTGGTGGTAGAGAAATTATCCCAAAAATTTCAGATGTACCTATCACCTCGGGGTTACCAACGAAGCCATCGGATAATGAGGTGCCGGGTGTTTTAGAGGCAGTGGGTTCGCAGCCACCATCGATCCTAGATTTTTTTAATTCCAGGCGTTTGTAGACGTGGTTCAAGCTGCTCCACCTGCTCAGCTGGTGGATTCAGCGATTGAAGGCTTTATTGAGGATGTTTGATATGCATCCAAATTCCCAACTGATGCGGACATCCAAGCAAGGTTGTGACTAGGAGCAACGATTGAGCTTTTCAACCTTCAAGCGCATTTCTGGTCCCTCCAGGTCCAATGACACGTGCAAGAGCTAAAAGGCTCAAGAAAGAATTGGCCATGTTAGTTAGTAATGTTCAAGAGAGTGTCAAACCACTTAGCAACTTAGAGGATCAATGTTTTCCTTGTGTTACCTTACTTCGAGTAAAGGATGGTTAATGGAGTTTTAGTGCGCATAGATTTCCTGCGACCAGAAGACTACTTGTCATCTGGACATGGGCATGTGGACTTTTCTGTGACCAGAAGACTAGTCCTTGTCTGGACGTGGGCGCGTCATCTGGGCGCGTGGGATTTTCTTAGTTTATTATTAGTACTTTTTTATCGTTAGTATTAGTAGGTAAAGTTTGCATTTTCCAAATTGGATTAGGGTTTGTGAAGGCTATAAATAAGCCTTAAGCCAATGTTTTTTATTGGATCAATAATACAAGAAATTTCATTGAGTGTTTATCACCTCTCTTGCTTCCTTGAAGCGATTTGAATACCTTAGAGTGTTCTTTAAGGGTTCATTGACTTATCAATTCAAGAACATGTTGAATTGTGGCGACTTCTACCTTATACCAACGTTCGTTGTCCAAGTGCTCAATGGGTGAAGGTCTTCCGCTGTGTGTTCCCACTCTTGTTACCAAAATCCTAGATCCTACATCTTTTGTGTGCGGATTCCATTACCTACTAACGTAGTTCATATCAGTTGGCCTCAGAGCTAGTGGGAGGTAACAAAGTATATCTTTTTTTGTTTTAGAGTCCATTGGCCTCGTTTCTTGAGTCTTCAAATTTAAAAAAAAAAATCGGAGTACTGTTCATCGGCACTGTAGAGATACTGTTCACCACAACTGTTCACCGTTACTGTTCATCCAAATTCATCATGATTGCATCATTCAAATTTTGTCTCTTTTTCTTCATGTCCTTGCTATTTTTGTGTCTCTTGTGTGTCAAGAAAATCAACAAAAAAAAAGTAGGGTTTTCTTGCTTTCTTGTCTTTCTTGATTCTTCTTGTTTGAGCCGAGTCGTGCTGTCCTTGTCGAGTCAAGTCAATCTTGTTGTTTGCTGTTTAGGGTGTCGTATCTTGCATCTAACTTTGTGTCTTTGTATCCAAAAAAAAAAGAGAGAGAGAGAAGAGGAAGAGTTTCTGTTTTGTTCAAACCTACCCAAACCTTAGTGCTGCAAAATAGGGTCTTGTCGTATGATCCTAGCAAAATCTGAAATTCTTGGGCAAAACTTGGTTGAAACTTGAGCCTTCTTGAACGTTACTTTAAAGATCTTGGTGTTGTTGTGTGAATCTTGAAATTTTGAGTTTGAAAGATTGAATCTTCCAATCAGTTCTTGAACTTGTAAGATCATCTCCCAAAATTTTGTTTCTTCGTATTCTTGACTACCGACCTTTGTTGCTGTGAAAAAAAAAAGAAGAAAAGAAAAGGCAACAAAAAAAGAAGAAAAAGGGAAAGGCTGAATCAAGAATCAACAATAAAGGGAAATACTTAATTCGGATATACAAGGGTTTCCAAACACCAATTGAAGCAAGTTTCCAAAACAGATTTGGAAACAAAGAAGAAACCGCCTCAACTTGTTTCCTTTTCTTAAACGAATTTGAACCCTCTTTGGAAACAAGCTTGTGCCGTCTTGGCTGCCAAAATCCACCTGGAAATTCATCCAAAACAGTTACAAACACTGCCCAAAATTCCAGAAAACCAAACCAAAAATCGGAAGCAACAAAAACTGTCCAAGCCACGGGTAGGGTTCCTTAATTTGCGATCATTTGTTTTTTGCTTCTGGTTTTCATCTTTAGCTTTTAAGTAAATTTCCAGTAGTCTAATTGCCTAAATCTGCATTTTTCCTCTTTATTTTGTTGAGCACTTAAGTTGGTTCTTTGTTTCCTAAATCTATTGTGTCTTAGTTTCCTAATTTCTTCTGTTTTTAGTTTCCTAATTCTCTTCGTGATTCCTTGTTTCCCAATTTGTTATATCTTTTGTTTCTTAATTTCCTAAATCTCTTGTACCATTCTTGCCTAAATTCACCGTGGTCTAATTTGGTAAGTTGGTCTACACTAGAAGAAGCTCTAATTTCTTCAAGTTGTTGCCAAAGTTGACTCGAGAAATGATTGGTGAGAATAATAGAGTGTTTATTGAGTGTAAACACGAGGGTTGAGTATAAACACGTGAGTTTGTGTGGTGAGGAAAATATCTTTTGTTTCACTAACTTTTTGCAGGTTACATCATGGAGGATAAGAGGCAAAGGAGAGCTATCTTTGACCAGCCTCTGCCGAATCCTAAGGGAGTCGAAGATGTGGTGTTATTTAGTGTAGATGATCAATTGAATATCATCAATTCACATCCAAATGGTTGGTTTTATTCTCGAAGCCATATCAAAGATAAAATGTGGAGTTTGGCCATTGATGTGCGTTGTGAAGTTAACCTCGCAAGTGCTCTCATGGTTGAGAAACTTCAACTTCCAACCATTGATCATCTTCGTCCATATAAATTATCGAGTGCTAATGGTGATATTTGGATTACTAAACACACACTTGTTCCTGTTCGTATTGGCAAGTACGTTGATGAGGTGTTGTGTGATGTAGTTCCAATCCAAATTACACATGTGTTGTTGGGTAAAGCATGGATGCTTAGGCGTGATGTTAAATATGATGGACATAGTAACAAGTATTTCTTCACATTTAATGGACGTCATACTATACTTGTATCACTTGATTATGAGAGACTTTGTATTGATTTAGATATTATGAAAAGTGAGCATGAGTCCCATAGCATGAAAAAAGAGTTAGTTGATGTAAAATCTGAGAATGATAAAATGAGTGTTCAAGTCGTGAGTGTTAAGAGTGACATTTCAGTTTGTGAGCTGAGTGTTGAGCTTGCAAAAGAGAGTGAGCAGTCCAAGCTTGAGTTGGTAGAAAGTGAGGGTTCAAAGTCTTATGTTTCTTCTAACGAACTTAACTTTGCTTTGTTTAGTGTTTCTTGTTTTTTGCAGGTTACACAAGGTGAAGTGAAGCTGGTTTTGACATGCACCATTGCTAAGTCATTCGATGGATTGTTAATTTTTCAAGGAGCTGCTAATTTCTATCATCACTCTATGGCGAAATGCACTACTTTAGCAAACCAGCCACTTGCTTTGAAAGGGAGTTTACTTCCAATTGATTTTGAAACTGGAATTACTCCTTTCCAATTTGATTTTCTTATTTGTGTCAATTGTCTGCATTGTGTTATTAGTCCTAGTGTTGAAATAGGTCATTTTCAGCATTGCATTTTGAGTCCTTATGTGTCTTTTATTTTTCTTGACTTGTGTACCCATTGTGTTGGTCATTATGATGCATGTTTGTGTAGTGAGTTTAATGTGTCATTAGAGTTTGTGAACAATATTCCCATGAAGTATGGAAATCATGTCTTTCCTTCATGTTATACGTTAGGCGAATTTAGTGTTTATACCTCTTTCATTCCTACTAATGCCTCGTGTTTTGTCTTTGATCCAGGCATCGATTCGAGGTTGAATCGTTTTCATGGAGAAGGGAATGATAAAGGCCCTATAAGTGATCTGTTGAGAATGAGGCATGCGCATTGGTTTGTGTTCGTGATGAAATTGAGTTGGCGACATGCTTCATGGCTCACTTTCATACACATATTCTCTGATGAGCTTCAACATAAGCAAAGCGCAGATTTGAGGACAAATCTCTTTTAAGAGAGGGGGAATAATATGAATCCAAATTCCCCAACTGATGCGAACATCCAAGCAAGGTCGTGACTAGGAGCAACGATTGAGCTTTTCAACCTTCAAGCGCATTTCTGGTCCCTCCAGGTCCAATGACACGTGCAAGAGCTAAAAGGCTCAAGGAAGAATTGGCCATGTTAGTTAGTAATGTTCAAGAGAGTGTCAAACCACTTAGCAACTTGGAGGATCAATGTTTGCCTTGTGTTACCTTACTTCGAATAAAGGATGGTTAATGGAGTTTTGGTGCGCATAGCTTTCCTACGACCAGAAGACTACTTGTCGTCTGGACGCGGGCACGTCATCTGGGCACGTGGACTTTTCTACGACCAGAAGACTAGTCATTTTCTGGACGTGGGCGCGTCATCTGGGCGCATGGGATTTTCTTAGTTTATTATTAGTACTTTCGTATCGTTAGTATTAGTAGGTTAAGTTTGCATTTTCCAAATTGGATTAGGGTTTGTGAAGGCTATAAATAAGCCTTAAGCCAATGTTTTTTATTGGATCAATAATACAAGAAATTTCATTGAGTGTTTATCACCTCTCTTGCTTCCTTGAAGCGATTTGAATACCTTAGAGTGTTCTTTAAGGGCTCATTGACATATCAATTCAAGAACACGTTGAATTGTGGCGTCTTCTACCTTATACCAACGTTCGTTGTCCAAGTGCTCAACAGGTGAAGGTCTTCCGCTGTGTGTTCCCACTCTTGTTACCAAAATCCTAGATCCTAATTCTTTTGTGTGCAGGTTGCGTTACCTACTAACGTAGTTCGTATCAATGTTATTTGCACAGCTGCTTCAAAGGAAATTGAATGTATTGTAGACCGGGTGGCCCATGAACCCATCTAGGAGGAGAAGGAAACAATGGAAGATGTCGCTCAGGATACTGCTGCTGGGCTCGTTGCTAGAATGACATTGTCTCCTCATAAAGCAAGCCCAGAAACAATGGAGGATCTTCGTCGTCGGCAGGATGGGCTACGAGATAAGTGGCAAATGGTCGAATCACGTAAGTCCCGAAAGAAGGTTTCATCACCTTCTCAGCATGCCAGCCTTTAACTTTGTGCTTATGTTTAAGACCCTTTTCTGGAATGCTCGGGGTGTTCGGAATTCCATCACCCTAGCTAGATTAAAGAAGTTATGTAGGTCATATGGATTTTCTTGCTTGGCTCTTTGTGAGCCCCTTATCGATATCGCTTATTTGGAAGAGATTATTAAACTAAATTTTGCTTCTGCTTTAGCGAATAATGCAGGGCGGGTATGGGTGTTGTTTGAGTTGGGTGTGAGGTGTCTATTGTTGTTGAATCCACTCAATTTCTTACTATTCGCGTTGTTTTGCTTTTGATTGGGCATCCTTTTATTGTGGTTTTTGTCCACGCATCCTGTGAGCCTGAGGCACGCCGTGGCCTGGTCTGAACTATCTCTACTGGATAACAATTGTCCTATGTTGATTGCTGGTGATTTTAATGTTGTCTTTTCTGCTGAGGAGAAGAAGAGGGGTCGTCCTTTTCATATTCGTGAGTCTTTGGATTTTCAAAGTTTCATTGACTCAATGAATTTGGAGGATGCTAGTTTTTCTAGCCCTTGCTATACCTGGTGCAATAATAGGAGGGGAAGGGCTATGGTGTGGAAGAGGTTAGACCGACTGCTATTAAATCATAAGTGGTTGAGCCTAAATGTATTGTCATCAGTTGTTCACCTGGGTCGGTTGGGCTCGGACCACTCACCACTTTTGATGTCTTTTCAATTGGAAGCTACCTAGGGGCCTAGGCGGTTTTCTTTCATTAATGCATGGACCACTCACTCGGGTTATTTGGAAGTTGTTCGGGTTGCTTGGTCGAAGGAGGTGGAGGGTCGGCCTATGCGGCGCCTCTTGTTGAAGCTCCGTAATGTGAAGGCAGCCTTGTGTCGCTGGAAGGCAGAGGAGGACGTGGTTATCAAGGAGATTGCCTTGGAATCTGAGGCCTCCCCTTAAAACCAAGAATTGCTGATGGCTGCTCAGGAGAGGCTTAGAGTAGCTTATAGCCGTGAGGCATCGTACTAGCCTCAAAAATCCTGAATTAAGTGGTTAAAGAAGGGAGACGCTAATTCAGCATTCTTCCATGCAACAGTTAAAGCCTAATGTGCGAATATGTTTATCCACTGCATTAAGAATGGTGTGGGGAATTGGGTGGAGGATTCAAAAGGCCTTCAAGATGAGGCAGTTAGGTTCTTCACTGCGGCCTTATCTCAGGATGGGAGTGCTACTAGCTATGATGATTTTGTTGAAAAGCTTATCCCAAAGCTGGTGAATGACTCGGAAAATGAGGGACTAGTTAAGGTGCTGAGCTGTGATGAGGTGAAGGATGCTGTTTTTGCATTGGATAGGGATTCGGCACTAGGGCTGGATGGCTTTACCGAGGCTTTCTTCGCTTCTTCTTAGGATATAATAGCCACGGATATGGTAGCAGCGGTGCAGGAATTTTTTGTTGGAGCTAAGCTGCCGACTGGGTTCTCTTTGACATTGATAGCTCTTATTCCCAAGGTGGGAAATCCCTCATCTTTTGCAGACTACCATCCAATCAGCCTATGTAATATAGTGAATAAAGTTATTTCAAAGCTTCTGGTTAACAGATTGGATTTGGTTCTGCAAAAAAATAATCTCTCCCCAACAAAGTGCATTTGTGAAGGGGCGGTTGATTACGGATAACATTCTTCTTGGGCTTGAGTGCTTTTCTGGATTTAATAAGCAGATTAAGGGGGCCCATGTGGCATTAAAATTGGATATGGCTAAGGCGTATGATCGAGTTTCTTGGCTCTTTCTTTTGCGTGTTCTGAGGGCATTTGAATTCTCGGAATCATGGATTGATATGACTTGGAGAGCTATGTCATCTTGTAAATTCTCGGTCCTTGTTAATGGTCAAGTGGCTGGTTTCTTTCCTTCATCAAGGGGACTTAGGCAAGGGGATCCGCTATCTCCAGCTTTATTCATTATTGCTACTGAAGTGCTATCAAGAGGGCTTAATGTGTTGTTAGATGAGAAGAGGTTTGTGCCTTTTTTTGTGGCCCGTGGGTGGCTTCCGGTAACCCATCTTGCGTACGCGGATGACG
Source organism: Gardenia jasminoides (assembly GCA_013103745.1). Lineage (NCBI taxonomy): Eukaryota > Viridiplantae > Streptophyta > Magnoliopsida > Gentianales > Rubiaceae > Gardenia > Gardenia jasminoides. The sequence goes on from CM023097.1 coordinate 24,973,036, forward strand.
TGTTGGTTTTTACTCAGGGGAACAGGGATTCTTTACGCCTTGTGATAGAGGTGCTGGATCGATATCAATGTGTTTCGGGCTAGTTAATCAATGTTGCCAAGAGCTGCTTTGTTGTTGGACCCAAGGCAAAGATGCGCCACGTGCAATTGATTATCACTGGATTTTCGCGCAAGTGTTTGCCGGTTAAATATCTGGGGTGCCCGCTATATGTTGGGCGGTAGTGGAAGGAATACTTTTCAAGGATGATTGATGTTGTTAATGCAAGGATTAGAGGCTGGAGCGGCAAGTTTCTCTCATTGGGGGCGTGGATTGTTTTGTTGAAATTGGTGCTGGCATCACTCCCTATTTATGTTTTGTTTGTGCTATGCCCACCGAAAGGTGTGCTTAGACAAATTGAAAGGCTTTTCTCCAATTTTCTATGGGGTGCTTCGGATTATGGTCAACATTTTCATTGGGTGTCATGGGAGCGGATGTGTGCTCCGATGGAACAGAGGGGAATTGGTTTTAGGTCTTTACAGCATGTCTCTGATGCCATGGCTTGCAAGCTATGGTGGAGGTTTAGGCAGGATGTTTCTTTTTGGGGTGATTTCATGAGGGCTCGGTACTGTAAGGGGGCACATCCGAACTCTGTGATGTGTTCACCCTCATCTTCTGGGACATGGAAGAGGATGGTAGCAAAGGTTCATGATGGAGATGATATTGTGTTGGGATTTATCAGATGGAGCATGCTCATTTTGCTGGGATAATTGGTCAGGGTTGGGTCCGCTAGCCTAGAAATTCGAAGGCCTAGATTTTGAAGCCTCGGTTTCTGACTTTTGGATGGGGAACCATTGGAATATGCTTATGTTAGCTGAAAAAGCTCCGGTGGAGGCTGCACAGAGGGCGCAGGAGATGTTTTTGGTGAGTGGGGAAGGCCATGATGAGTTAAGTTGGCCACTCAATCCTTCGGGCTTGTTTGAAGTTCGGTCCGTTATTCCTTTGCTTAGATGTCCACATGCATCCTCGCAGGTTTACACTAATATTTGGAGTCCAGGGTTGCCAATAAAAGTCTCATTCTTCATGTGGAGATTGTTGGGTGCTAAATTGCCTATTGACACCGTTCTTTGTCGATTTCGGATTCATGGGCCATCACGTTGCGTGTGCTGTGGCTCTCCCCAGGTTGAGTCGGTCTCCCATCTGTTTTCTGTTAGTAGACTTTCAAATTACATCTGGAAGTTCTTTGAAGGTCTTCTTGGGATATTCCGAAGGGATCAACCTGTGCATGCTCGGCTTTTTTCTTGGTGGTCAATCAAAGCGTCTAACAGGCAACTCGGGTGGTTGTTGTGGATTGGGCCTTCTATGATTTTTTGGTTTATCTGGAGGTTTCAGAATCGGAAGAAATATGAGGATCAGCTGATGTGGGTGGTTTGTGTTTCCTCATATCACAGGAGCTTATTTTCTTGCTGCGGGCAAAGTTTGGGTGGGTGGAAGTTACTAGTCTTGGCGGATATCCTTGATAGCCTTCAAGGTAGCCCTCGCTGTTGGAAATCTGTTTTGGTCTCTTGGGATACGCCACCTCACAGATGGGTCAAGTTGAATACAAATGGTTCTTCTCGTGGCAACCCAGGCTTAAGCGGTGAGGGGTGGTTCGGGATGTAAATGGTCATATGGTGTTTGCATATGCAGAATATTTTGGTACCCTTACGTCGTTACAAGCAGAGGCTCGTGTGCTGTGCACGAGGCTGGAGCTTTGTCATTTGAAGGTTTCTCTAGGGTTGTCGTGGAAGTAGATTCCAAGGTCCTTTGGCAGGTTCTCTCTTCGTCTGCGAAAGGCCCAATCTCTGTAAGGGCTGTGGTTCGTAGGATTCGACAGTTGATTTCGTTGGAGGTCTCTTTTGTTCATTGTTTCAGGGAAGCAAATATGTTAGCGGATTCCTTAGCTAATTTCTCTTACACGTCTCCTTCCTTTGTAATATTTCAATCATCAGTGCTACCTAAGCTCACTAAGGGCCTTATTTCTCTAGATTAGTTAGGTGTAGCAAATTTTAGATTTAAATGAGGGTAATACGGCCCTCCTCCATGTAATTTTCTATGATTAATAAAAGGGGAACCAAGCCCACACGCCAAATATGATTGGCGTTTTTAGAAAAAAAAATTGTGCTTGTTCCGTTATGTGATTAATGTTTTTTTCTTATACCAAAATAGAACTCCGATGAAGAGGTACATAGAAACACTTTCTAAGATTTTGCCATTTAACCCTAAAATTTTAAGTTATACTTCTACAAGTGGCCAAAACACTCCCTTGAGATTTCCTCTAATTACACCCGACTCTCCCAAGGTTTTCAAAATCACACTTAGCACCCCTAAGAGGATGACGTGCCATCATAAAATTTTGAAAGGACAATACTACCCTTAATATTTTCATGAGATAATTTGTAAAACCTCCATTGAGTTTTCTCGTAGTCATAGCTAACACCCTCAAACTAAATTATGTAAGAAAAACAATAAAAATGCCATAAAAATGTGCATATTTGGGCTACCTTTCTTACTCCAAATTTTTCTTTTGATATTGATTAATCGGGAAAAGGTAAGGGAAAAATAGGCCATAATCATTCATTTGATAAAGGAGATGGCTAGTGTGCAGTTGAAATCATGAAAAAAAATGTATATTAAACATGCCTATAATGGTAATACAATTTTTAAAAATTGATTAACAAACAGTATTACAATAAAAATCTTATTTTTTTCAATCTAAAATTTTGGCATAGTTAGAAATGATGAGCTCATCCTAAAGATTTTTTTAAAAAAAAAGAAAAAATATTTTTGTCTCTTCACAAATTAGGGAATGGAAACAAAACATTTGTTTGATTCTCCTAGATGATAATTTCTTTTTCCTTTAGGAGCTTGTTCTTAAGGGTTAGGAACAATTTCTAGCTCTAAAAGTTTTAAACGAAAAAATTACTCTAATAATGGTATTGAATTATTAAAAACAAAATTTTTGAAAAATTAGTTAATCAATAGTTTTAAGATAAAAATCTTATTTCATTTCAATCTTTTTTTTTCATTTTTTTTGTTAAGGATTTGGAAACAAAATTATAAAATTTAAAAAGGCATAGTTTCTAACTCTAAATGTTTTAAAAGAAAAAATTACTTCTAATTGTTATTCTAGAAAAAAATCTTTATTTATTTTTTTCATCTTCTAAAACTCAAAAATCAACTTGTCAAAGGGAAAATTGGAAGAAATTATCTCTTTTTTCTAGAAGGGGTGCTAATGTGATAGAGGTTGTCATTCTAAGGGTGCTAGGTGTAGTTTTAAAAATCTCGAGAGAATCAGGTGTGATTAGAAAAAATCTCAGGGGAGGTTTCTGAGATTATCCCTTATATGAGTTGGACAAAGTTTCTTTAGCTAGTAGAACTTTAATTTTGTGAAAGTTTTCCTGAATTAGAAAAGGGCCGGTACTTAAAATATTACCAACTATAATCTTGAGGGAAACTTTAATAAATGGGCCAGCTCTAGACCAGCAAAAGGGCCTAAGAAAATGTTACTTCTTGGCCTTGAAATCATCAACAAAAGATTTGCTACTAAGTGCTAGAATGGTGTTATATTTGATACATTGGCTTGTTTGGCAAACAAGTTTATTCGATAACTTATATAAAACTTGTTTTTATAGGAAACCCTTTAAAAACTCCCAAAATTTGTACCATACATACCCAAAAATAAAAAAAATTCTTTTTTCCTTTCATTCATTTCCTTCTTCTTATACAAAAAATACACACCAAAATAATTTTTTTTTCTTTTTCTTCTTCATTCCCCCAAACCAACTATCGGAGCCAAACATCCACTAATTACTGGCACCGGTCATCACCTCCGACACTAGCGATGGCTGTCACCAGTGCCTTCTTCTTTTTTCTTTTTTCTTTCTTTCCTCCCTCCTTTCCCCTCCTCCCTACTTTCCCGTGCTATCTCCTTCCCACCTCTCCCTCTATTTCTCCCCCCTCCACCAACCCCTCCCTCCCTATGCATTTGGTTATTGCGACCAAATCTAGTTGTAGCGACCAAGATCTGGTCATGTTGGGGGGAGGGAAGGGAGAGGAAGGAGAGGAGAGAAGATCATGTGGGAAGGAAGGGGAGAGGAGTTGGCGGGGAAGGAGAGGAAGATGAGTGAAAGGGAGGGAGGGAAGAGAGAGAAAGGGAGGAAAAAAGAAGAGGTCGGCATTGCTGGTTGCCAGCGGGAGGAGTGGTGAGGAAGGGCAGTGGGTTGGGGGAAAAGTAGAGGAAAGGAAGTGATATGATTCCTACACCCATGATGATGCAAGATCAACCACAAGGCCAAGAACTAAGGTATGACATTGGTTTGCGGAGTTGAACTCGTTCATGGACAACACGATAAATGGGAACAATGGCAGAGACGCCGCAATCAAGGTGGATACTTGATTGATAAGTCTAATGAGTACCTTAGAAACCCTCTAAGATGTTCAAAAGAATCTTTAACAAGTCTCAAGAATGGTTTGTCTAAGAGAAAACAATTCTAGAATTTTATTTCATGAATTCATGACCATTTGAAGAAGTTCGGTGTAGGCTATTCATAGCCTTAGTTAGACCTAATCCAACTAGGAAAAGTAAAAGACAAAACCTGACCCTTAAGGCTAGCAAGCTGGCCAAACTCATTCTACTTAAACTTAATGACTAACTTATGAACAACTACTTATTAACTAATGCTAATCCGGACCAATACAAAGCTGGATTGGCTGAATTGCTTATTCATGAAATAACTAAAAAATGATTAAATAAAATTCAAAATCTCATCACTAAACTCAACAATCTTCTTGCTCTTCACTTTATTCATTGGCCCCCATCGAACTTGTGACAGAAGTTGTTGATCACTGGACGACAATCACGAGGATGATGCATTCGCATCAGGAAGGAAAAGGAAAGAGAAAAAGAAAAGGAAAAGAAAAAAGAAAAAGAAAAAAAATAAGAAAAGTTTTTACAAGCCTCATAAATTTTTCTACAAATTCTACAGTGAGTTACAATAAAGTTTTAGACAAATATCCAAAAAATTCACTTGCTAAATAGGCCTTATTTAGTTAAAGAATTAAATTTTTGTTGATGTGTCTAAGGCATGCATGTATTTTCGATTTCTAGTGCAGGTTCATGGCAATAAAAATGTGGCTTCATATATATTAGGTTTTTTCAGGGGTATTTTTCCAAAATATTACTATAGTGATGTATGTGAAAAGTTTTTACTGTAAATGGTTAGATGTTTTTTCGGGAGAACAAGCACACTTGGAGAGTGTAGTACAATGAAGAGAAAGTGTATTTGATGGTGTTTTTTCAGGGATATTTTTAAGGATGTATTTTGTAATATTTTTAAAATTTAAAATTTTAGCGCAGTATATTTTAAGTTTTAAAATAGAAAAAAATCACTACCCATCACCTCTCACTCCTCTCTCCTCCACTGCTATCGCCTCCGCCTCTTCTCCCTCTTCCTGTCTCTCCTTCCTCCTTCCACGTGCTTTTCCTCCATTCTCCCCCTCCTCCCTTCTCGCAACCCCCTTTCCCCTTCTTCCCTTTCCCTGGCTATAATTAGTGTAATGTTCCAGTGCAAACCAAAAGGGGGAAGGTAGGGAACGGGAGCAGTAGGGGTGGAAAGGGGAGGATAGGGAGAAGGGAAGGAAGAGGAAGAGCGAGGAGGAAAGAATAGGAAGAGCGAGGAGGAGGGAAAAGGAGAGGGAGGGAAGGTAGGGGAGGAGTGGTGGAGGTGGTAGAGCAGGGGAGGTGTGTTGATGAGTAGTGGTATGTGGTGAGTGGAAAAAAATAAAGGTGCTAGGTCTTTTCATTTTATTTATTTATTTATCTAGTAGCTGTACTTGATGTTTGCATGCATTGGGTATTTTTAGAAATATTTTTGGGAGTGTATTATTGTAGTATTGCATTTAAAAAACTTGTTTTAAAAAACTTGTTTGTGAAAAGTTCATCAATCCATATTATTACACAAATTATGAATTAAATTTAAAGAAAATTATTTTCCATTCAGAAGAAAGACTAAGAAATCAAAATGCTCAAAAAGCCAAACTCATAATGAAGGGTGTTACTCCCTCTGTAATGGATCCTCATGATCAAAAACTGTTTAAACTTTTATCTCTCTTTTTGTCCGTATTACAAAATCTGCCAGGGAAATTGTTCATCTCACAAGCTATAACCAAAACATAAGAAAAGAACAATAAAATACAAGGGGAAAAAGAAGGCAATCAAAAAATTTTCTGTAAGAGAGAGAAGAAATTCAAAGATGCTATGACTTATTGCCAAACCAGCGAGAATTGCAGCCATAGACATCGCAAAAAGCCTGAAATGTCAGCAGCACCACAATTAACACATAAAGAAAAATTCTAATGCAAACTTCTGATGGTCTAAAATGTTGCCTCAGATATGTCCACATTTTGATCCTAAACGAATCATGATATCCTTTATTCAATTCTTCAACGGTCATTTCTATACCATCCTTCGGCCCATCTGACCTACTGGATTTTTGTATCCCATTAAATAAATCAGCAATTTCTTGATTTCCCATTTTACTATCTATAATTTCCCTTTTCTTCAATAATTCCACATCCTTTGCAGTATCAATTATGCCACACATAAAATCCAAATATTCTGAAAATCCGACACTTGAACCAGGGCTAGCTGTGGCTTCTTCATAGGCCTTGAGATTTCTTAATATCACTTCTGAATTAGTGTTCAATTTCATGACGGGTAGGTAAAGTACGTTTTCACCCTCATTGTACTTAATTCCAATTCCCTTCTCCGTCCATTTTCGGAAGTCCATTCTGGTAATTTGATGTAGTCGTGTCACTGAAGGAATTTTGATTTCCTCCGCATTGTTAACTGGGATAACCTTCTTGAAAAGATTGAAAAGCTCCATTCCCTCGTGCAGTGGCAACTTTGCCAGCAGCACAAGGGGCTTTAGCCCTGTTAGATTAGCTAAAAGAGTCGTAGCTTGTTGAAGTAATTGATCGGTTTCTTCGTCACTGGAAATCAATGGCTCTGTAAGGTCTGTGCTTGTGGTGGAGCTCTGGGCAGGACTCGATTGATGGTTTCCATTTTGCACCAAAGATAACTGAATTGCTGATGATCCAGCATTTTCTTGTGTGCTTTTGCTTGGGCTAAATACAAAATTGGGCAAATTCCAATTCTTCATTGTCAACTGATACAAATGGTCTAAAAGATGATTGCTAGTGGCTTGATCAAGATCGATCTGACTTTCACTGCACAATTCAAGCGGAGATTGTGTATTGCAGAAGTTATGAAATTCCGAAAACGGTGGTTTACTCGAGCTGATCTCATCACCCTTAGTTACATGTATAACATTCTTGATCTTCTTCAACACAATCATGGGGATTTGATTCTCAAGCTTCAGTATATCCTCGGATGAACTCCTATTATTAAATTTAGATGTGCTTAACAGGTAAAGTAAGTATGTACCATCAATACCCATGATCCATGCCAAAGTATCGCGATCAAGATCCACATAATTGTTGTAGCATGCACGTATAGGCTGCTCAAGTTCTTTCACCTTATCGACGATTAAGTTCTTGAAATAGTTGTACTGCTCAGGCTTCAAGAATTTCTTGATCTGCTCTAGCTTTTTGCTTTCCATGTCATCATCGAGCTCAGGCCGAAAATGATGATATGCTCCTAAGCCTATTTGCTGAGGGACATAGGCTTTGGCTTTGTCTCCAAAACTTGGCTGGGAACTCTAAAAATGGAAGGTCTGTTGCCAACATATATGATGAAATGCCTGTTGAATTGATCCACCCATCTTCGCTCACTTGTGCTTGAACTGAAAAATGAGTTAGACATCGTGGAAGAAAATGGAAAAAATTGGGAGGTATTGTTTTGGAATTATTGACAACCTTTTGGGGTGGTTGTGGTTTGGTAATCCTTTAGATTTATATGGGTGTTGAGAATTGGAATTTTGGGTGATAAGCCGCCAGAGCAGAACTTTCCGATAAAAATTTTTCTCCAAATTGTTGGCACGACTTGACTTTAATTTGGATAAGGACATTTGAACAAAAGAGAAGTATGCGTATAGGAAACGAAATCCCACTATTCTTCGTACAATTTCTTCTATCAATTTCCATCACTTGTATGTTATCTGGATGAAGTTTGGCCACATAGTGGGTTTGTTTGGATAGAGAATTTACTTGAGATTTTATTTGGAATATTTAATAGATTGTTGGGAAGATAAAAAGGTGATTGGAAAGTGTGATTATGATGTAAGCAAAGTAAATTTTGTAAATAAATTAAATAAATATATAAAAAAATATTTTTGAAAAATATGGTAGAACTTTTTTGATGTAATATATATGAGATAAATAATTTGTTGAAAATGTATTGATAACATAAGTAAGTAAATTTTGACTAATAATCCACTAACCAAACAAATCCATTGTTTGTCCCATGCACTGATCATTGAAAAGTCCTTGGGTACAAAATTCAAGTTTTATGAATATTCTTTTCTTTGGCTTTTTATACTTGTTATTATGAACTATTCTACTAGTTACACAGGAGAGGTGCTATAGATTTTTCAAAGAATTTAACGTTCTAATTTGACTGCAAGATATTTTTTTTCACAGAACTATTAGTTGTCAAATCACTTTAATATTTCGTCACAATAACTACAGATAGTTGAATAATATAAACTGAAAAAATGCCATCAGCTTCAGTTGACCGAGTATTTGAATTATAAGAATGGAACTACAGGAGGCCGGCCCAGTGCATAGAAGAGATATTTTAGAATTTTCCTTCCTATTAAGTTTAGGATTCAAATCCCATGTTTGGTAGTTGTGATAGGAAAGGATGTAGAGAGGCATGGGAAGACAAAATATCTAGTTGCTGAGATTTTTATCGTATTAAAATTTGCTCTTTGTAATGTTTTGGTTGCAATTTTTTTATTATTTATTGTTCATCATGATTGACATTGGATCTGTAACTAAAAAGAGTAATTTGAATATTACATTAAGTAAAATATATAGAATAATATATTATTTTTTCATGGTATATGTGATTTGATCTCTGATGACAAATAGTAAATTCTAGTATTTTTCTTTAATATATGGGTTGGTATTAGATTAATTAATGATATAATAGATGAGTGCCAATGGTGGAATCATGTTATCTTCTCTCTCCCAATATTAATTTTTAATTACTAACTAGATCTAGATGTTACACAATAATAAACCTCAGAGGAGGTTAGTGTAGTTTTTTTAAATCTAAAGGGAGACCAATAAAATAGTCAAAAATCTCAGGGAAGGTTATTGAAATTATCCCTAAAAAAATTACAACAATGAAATAATCGTAAACTGAATTGCATGCGCATCGCACTACTAAGTTAATTGCATGCTCATGACAGTGCAAAGTATGTCGCGATATTGCAGAATGAATTTAGTAATTTTCATTTGTGACGTATGGATATGAAAATATTTTGTCAACTCTATACAACTTGTATCCTTCAGCCAAACTTCAAGTTCTTCCTGAAAACAGGAGATTGTAGATTTTTGTATTTCTACAAAAATTTGTATTTTGCCCCTTTTTTTCCTGGCAAACCCCATGCAGTCGCTGCTCCTGGAATTTTCTTAATAAGCCAAAAGAAGAAGAAATAAGGATGGGGATTTAAATCTTACCTTCATAAGTACATGAATTATTTTTAAGAAACCGTGGAAATTGGGAGTACTACTGCTTTAAGCTATTGTAAAAATGCCTAAGCCATTGTCGTCTAAAAGAAGGAAATCCTAAATTATCCATTTTCACATCCCATGCTTGGCAAAGCTAAAAAATGATCATAAACCTTGGCAGTAGCTTTAGACACCCCAATATTAGCAATCTATCCACAGGCTTATTAGCGTTCCAAAACAATGGGAAATCTAGAAAAAGCACTGCTTAAATTGAATCAACTGATCAAAACTCTTTTGAATATTCCTTGGAACATTCACACGGCCCTCAATCATATCCAACAACATCATTGAATCTGCTTCAATATGCAAGGGCAACAAATCTTTTGTCCAATTTTATGCCAAACAACATAGCTTTAACCTCCGCTGCAAGACTTGTAGATATACCAAAAAAACAAAAATGGAAAAAGAAAAAGAGTATGCAAATATAACACCACCATGAGAGTCCCTAAGAATTCCTCCAACTCCACTCCTCCCCGGGTTCCCTTTAGAACTACCATCAGCATTAAGCTTAACTAGCAAACCAGTTGGCGAAATTCATTTCACCAAGATAACGCGTGCTACCTTCTTGTATGCCATAATTGCTGCTACAAATTCAAACCAAGTAGATGTCAAACAGCTGGCCTGAAATATGAGGAGAACATCAACTTCAAATCCAGAAAAATGCATTGGTTAATCAGATGAACCGGGAACACAACTCCCCCTCAAAGGGTAGGCTTCTAGCTTTCTGAAGATGCCAACAAATTATTGTAGGTAAAGACTGAAAAGTTATGCAAAAGTTATGCAAAAGTTATATTATAACAGAATGAAAAATATATTAATCAAAATGAGGAAAAATAAGTGTAAATAGTAAAGAACCACAAAATAAGTAGCAATTAATTTTTTCTATAAAACTAGATCAATAACTAGTACTAAATTATAATGGCTATTTTTTTTAGATTTTTACCATTTTGCATAGAAAGGCAACAAGAAACATTAATTTGTCATTTTCATTTGAAACAATAAAATTTAAGGTGGGAAAACAATAGTTAGGATATTTAAGGTGAGGTTTCTAAAATTATCCATATTGAAAACTAATATAGGTAATTAAGTAGTTAGGACACTAATTAATTGTTAGTAATTAATTAATGAAAATAATTGTTGATGATTTGATGATTTCTTTAATGATGAAAAATTATTTGCAATTACAAAATGGTACTAATGGATATACCAAATATTTGTTCGCTCTTAGAAATTGATATAGCAAATAGCAATTTGTTTGAATTTTTCTCTAAAAATATTACCAAATATTTTCCTTACGATTATACTTGCAGTATTTGTTATTGATGTTAAAGGATATTCGTAAATTTCATGATTTTGCCAACTATCTTGACAAGGTTATAATTTTTACACCTATATTTCACATTCAATTTGTGAAATCAACACAAAATCACTATTTTTCTACCTAAATTTTGTAGTTTCAAGTGAAAATAAGATCTATCTTAATGTTTTTTGTTGCCTTTTTATATACAAAATGACAAAGATTTGAAAAAAATATCCATTGCTAATTCAGTGCACTAGTTATTGATCTAAATTTATAGGAAAAAATCAGTTGCTACTTATTTTTGATTCTTTACTATTTGCATGCACCTTCCCTATTTTGTTAATTCATTCATTTACAATACAAAGTTTACACAAGTATAAAGGGCATTTATGGAATAAAGTTTCATCTCTCTCCTCAAAATAATTTTTTAATGTTACTTTTTTTATTTGGACTAACTTTATTACAAAATCTTAACCTCAGGGGAGGTTTGTGTAATTTTCTAAACCTCAAGGGAAGTGAGTGAAATTGTCAGAAACCTCAAAGGAGGTTTCTGAAATTATCCCATAGTTCAATCACTCTTTAACAGATTGGTTATAACCATCAACAAAATCTTACAGTCAACTGTTCCTTACTTTTTCGATAAACAACCCTAGATTTAATTTTTCTAATCAATAAACAACCCTAATCAAGGTACGGTCATTAATTATTTCCATAATCAATAAATAACCCTAGATATGATCGTAAGATTTAATTTTACGATTGCATTAAAAACTAGAAAAATCCAACGCTAAGCAATGAACACGCTATAAGGGTTTATTTAAATTAGATCATATGTTTCCCTAACATGAATTCAATAATTCTAGTTACCACTAGTATCAACCAATCAAACAATTATAGATTTAATTGGTTGATATGGCACTACATTATTAGATTAATTCGAATATCGGCCTCTTGACATTTAAATAACAAAACAATTATAAGAAATTAAAGTAGAAAGCATATGAATATCAATGAATTAAAAGAAACAATAAAAAAATCAATTCAATCTCACAGATGTTTGGTAACTGCATTTTCGAGTTGATCTTTTACTAAAATGGTGGATTAATTGCTCCTCATAGAGAAAAATTCTAGACAAAGTTGAGAGATTTCCAGGAGGAAAAGTTGATAATAAGAAGAGGAGAGCAAGTAGTATCATTCTCTTCTTTTTTCTATTTCCTTATCTCTTCTAATTATCAAAAGTCACTAATTCCTATTGTTGGGCCCAAATAATCGGCCGCTGGACAAGTCGAGAAAAGCAGCCACAAGTCAAGATAGGATGTCGGTTGGCCATCAGTTGTTGGGTCCAAATAATCGACCAACGGATAAGCCGAGAGAAGCAGCCACAGGACGAGATAGGAAGTCGGCTGGTCATCAGCTGTTGGGTCCAAATAATCAGCCAGCTGATAAGCCAAGAGAAGCAGCCACAGGTCGAGATAGTGAATCAACCGGTCATGGGGTACACAAGAAGCTGATTTGGACAGGGTCACCGAGTGCATCGGCGACTGAAGGAGCGAGGGTCGCTCAACGGCAGTCGACCGTCCCACTACCCTGGACAAGCGGGAGCTCAGCAGATAGAGTGGAGTATGGCTAGGGATAAGGCAGTTAGTGTGACCCTATATTCTAGGAATTGGTAGACAGTATTATCCCTACTATTCACGAAATTAGCAGCAAATGGGGAAGTGGGTGAGGAGCAAGACCCGTACCGATTTCGGGAGAAAACGGTTACAAAGCGGTATCTATAAATACCGAGGAGTGTTTCAAAGGGGATCATCAACAACAAAATCAAACAACACAAACAAAAATAGATATCAAGTAGCAAGTAGGAATAGTTTCTAGATAGTTTTTCTTTATTTCAGTCTCTTTAATATTTAATCCACCCATGTCCTTTCTTGTTTCTTTCAACTTCAATCGAAATCTAATTCAGTATCTTCCTAAGTTTCGTTAGTTCATCAGCATCTTTTCAGTACTTTTTTCCTTTGAATTTCATCAGCACGGATTTAAGGTCCTTGAGGTCACTCAAGGTGGATGAACAGCAATAGTTTAGAGGTCAGGACAATTGGCGCGTCAAAGGTTTGGGCACCGCCCAATCGGCAGGTCAAGGTTTCCTAATTTTCCACGTACAAATAAGGTGGCACGCGCATAGAGCCGGTTCTCAATCGGCAAGTGTTCGTGGGATGTAAAAATCGACACGAACAGTTTGGCATGCCAGTGGGACTCGAAAGCAAAAGAAGAAAAATGACATGGTAAGAAAAGATACAAGCAGGGGTACAGCCTCTAGCATAGAGGAGGAAATCTTGGCACCGACCGAGGTAGCGCACGAAGGCCCTATCGGCATGGCTGGTGCCGATACGGAAGTCAAGTGGTTTGTATGGCAGAACAAATTGTTTGAGGACTTGGGATCACTCCTGGACCAGCGAGAAAGGAGACACAGGGAAGAGGCTTTGGAAGGAAGAACGTTGGGCCAGGAATGTGGACACTCTTCGGCGGGATACCACAGAGAAGATGGCCACCGAGGTTAAAGAGACAACGGTGCAATTGCAAGGCATACTGGAGGAAGGAATGCGGAAGTTGCGCTTGAAGATCGAGGCAGCAGCAGACAACCTCGGTTCTAGGTTCGACATTCGAACCGATCTCTTAGCAGCCGACATGAGGAGGTTGGCAGCCGAAGTCCTAGGCGGGGCCGCGATGGAAGCGATTGCCGCCAGCCGACAGCGGCGTACCTGACCCTCAAAGGCCATCGGACATGCCGGGAGTGTCAACAGACGACAGCGACGCCTCAAAGAAAGGCAAAGCCGTGCCAGGAAGCATCGCGACGAATCGATAGGTCGCCTTTACAGCCCGGAGCGATCAGGATCCTGAAGGGATATAGGTCACGAAGTCATTGACCGGGGGGCAAGCCAAGGATAACATACCCATGTTTCCACCGATGGGGGATCGCCAGAGGCATGCTGAAACGGCACGGCAGTCGCAGTACATGCCGAACAAACAGCGACCTACGCAACTCCCGTACGTGCCCCCTGCGATGAGGGGTGCTGATCCCGGTCCGTCCAACAACAAATGGTCCGGGGGCACGAGGCTTGTAAACACCAGGCGAACGGTTACCGTTGGCACGCCAATGACCTGCAAATAATGTCGGATAAGACCTGGGCAAATTGAAGAATCCCTATCCGCACTGATACTGACTTTGTGAGGTTAGTAGCCGCGAAGGAAAATGTTTACGGGGTTGATCCAACGGACCAGACGGTGCTCCGTGAAATGATCGGCCAGATCGTTGCTGAAACTGTGGAAGGCCAAGAACGCTGATTATACTACAAACCGTACCCCGAGTTGATCGATCACACCTATGTCTTTTCACGTGGCTACCAATTCTCAGAATTCGCCAAATTCTCCAGGAAGGATGGGCAATCTACCCTCGAGCACATCGGCCGATTCAGTATCCAGTGCAGGGAAGCGGGAACCAACGAATTCTTGAAATTAAGATTGTTCCCCTACTCACTGACGGGTGTCTCCTTCGATTGGTACACCAAGTTGGGGCCCAGCTCAATCGAGGAGTGGAGTCAAATGGAGCGAGCGTTCCATAACCGATTCCATAACCCATTGCTAGAGTTGAAGTTCACTGATGTAAGCCATATGGAGCAGAAGGTTGGAGAGATGACTAACCAGTTCCTAAACCGCTTCAAGCTGGCTAGCATGCAGTGCAACGCAAAAGTTCTGGAGGAAGAATACGTAGATGCTGCCATGATGGGAATAAAAAATTTTGAGGCGGTAAAGCATTTCGAGGGCAAAACTTTCAGGGACCTTGGGGATCTAATTAATAGCGTTCACCGATTCGAGAGAATCCAAGAACGCGAGGCTGAGTTGACAGCATGCCAGACTTGAGGGTTGGCTTTTAGGGGAGTCGAACCCTGCATGGCATGCATTCAAGAGGGGCAAATGGATTACGGAAACTTCCCGGAGGTGAGCGCCGCCGAGATTATCGGTGATAAGATCTTCACCTGCCAAACTCTGGTGCCACCCAAGACCCAACAGCCAACCATACAAAATTCAATATCGGGGTTCAGGAAGAGGCCCGCTGAGACAATAAAGCAATATAACTTCGATGTGACCTAGGAAGAGGCAATCTTTGACTTCCTGCAGGCAGAAGAAAAGATGAAGTTCTCACAAAATTACAGACAGCCGAAACCAGAGGAGCTGGTCGGCAAGAAATTCTGCAAATATCATGGTACGTTCTCACATTCTACTAACAGTTGCACGGTCTTCAGAAATTATATCCAGAGAGCTATTGAAAAGAGGCTGTTGAAATTTACTGACGAACCCACGGGGTCACCCGAAGTGGAAAGGAACCTTTCAGCGCTTTGCTAATATCAACATGGTCAACATTGGGTTGGCCCCGAACCTGGAACAAGGCCTGGGAAGGTCAACTTTATCCCAACTGCCATCCCAAGCAGTTTTGAAATGTTCGAGAGAAGGAGGTGCATGCAGTGTCTTCAACGTTATTGGCATATTACGGATGTGGTTGCCCAGATCTCGGGGTGTCAAAATGAGGTTTCCACGGCATTAGCCAAAGGTCAGAAGAGGCCGAGCAGATGACGTTCCTGATCAATGGTGAACCTCAAACCTGGGTCCACAGAAAGCAACCAGAGGACCAAATTACTAAGCTCATTGAGCAATTTGCAAGGGTCAGGACCAACGACCAACCGAAGTTGTTAACACCTATACCTAGGTAGAGCGTGAAAGATCGGGGAGAAAGAGAAAAGAAGACCAGCCATCCCGGACAATGAAGCGGAGGATCGACGTCGACGGAAGGCAATCATACTACGATCACCATTCGCCCTATAGGAAGAGAATGGCCTTGGGCAGAGATGTACGGAGGCCTAGGGCAGTGAAACAACGAGCTACGGAAGTCGGCAAATGGAAAGTGGTTCGGCATCCCAAGTTTCCGACCAAGGACGATTCACGATGAATGACAGAAACACAAAAATGGCGATGGCAGAGGCAGAAGCAGCATGAAAAAGCCAAGCACAGCTGGAGACCGAGAAGGAAGGAAGCTGCTGATCAGGGATCGGCAAGCCAAGATAAAAATGGTACCGACACCAAGGTAGGCCCAGGACACACGCTGAGGTTTGGTTCCTTACCAGAAGTGTAGGTCAACATGGTGGTGGCCCTGCCAATGCAATTCAGGTCCAGAAGGTGGCAATCAGAACCGATGGTAGAAGGGGAGGCCGATGAATCTTGCCAGCCCATGCAAATTGAGTTTGGGGACAACGGTCGAGCCGAGAAGCAAAACCCGATGGTTGGTGAAATCCAAATCATCAAGAGCATTGGTATCCCAGATAGGATACTCCTCCTCCGGCCCGAAGATTCAAGAGCATTGGTATCCCAGATAGGCCGTTGTTCATCGAGGCTTATATTGAAGGGGTGCCGACACCTCGGATCTTGGTAGACAATGGAGCGGCCGTCAACATCCTACCGGAAGGCATGATGAAGAGGTTTGGAAAGACACACGAGGATTTGGTGCCTACAAACGTGACGGTGAGTAATTTCACCGTCGGGGCCACTGACACATGGGGGTACTTCCTTTGGAGGTATCGGTCGGTAGCAAAATGTTAGTGACATTTTTCTTTGTGATGGATGCTGCATCCACTTACAGTGCTTTGTTGGGAAGAGACTGGATACATTCATCCAGATGCGTGCCCTCATCGTTGCATCAGATGCTGATACTATGGAATGGCAAGGATGCCGAAATAATTTGGGCTGAGGCGAAACTCTTCGTGAAGGGCACAGACGCCTTTGAGGCAATCTATTACTGCGACAATATCATCCCAGGATAGCTTGCTAGGAGGGGACTGGAAGAATGACCTAACTTGAACAGTGCATTGACCCCAACGGTTATAGGCCAGTGGCGCGCAGCCGACAGGAAGATTAGCAGGCCGTGCAACATAAGCAGTCGGCTGCTCAAGATTGCGCATATCCCGTTTAATGATGATGAGTGATAGCAAAGCGGAAGCCGCAGTGGTAGAATTGGAATGGGAGATCAGCCGTCGAAGGGACAGGATAGAGGTATGTCAGGACATCCTGCAATGGATGGCCGAATAAATGAAGGAGCAGAGGATAAATGCGGCCGAATGTCCATCGGTCCACTGGGCCGACGTTATGTACGAAGAAGACGCTGAGGACGAGGTTCATGTGATCGAACTAAACGAATTGGCCGTGGCACGTGCCAAAATGGATAATGTCAAGCTAGAGGTAAAAGATCCAATACGCTAAGTCGATCTTGGAGATGTAGGGGAAGTGAGACCCACTTTCATCAGCGTCAATTTGTCGGCCCATCACCAAAACTAGCTGATCGAGGTACTGAGGTGGTTCAGGGACTTCGCCTGGGACTACAGCGAGATGCCCGGGTTAGATCGTAAGCTAGTGGAACACAAGATTCCACTGAAGCCCGGATATTGGCTCCACAAGCAACCACCTAGAAGGTTCTCGAAGGAAGTGATTGTCAAAGTGAAAGAAGAGGTGGAACGCCGGCTTTTGGTTGATTTCATGGAGGTGACCATTTACGCGGAATGGCTGTCAAACGTCGTACCAGTAATCAAGAAGAACGGTAAGACAAGGGTATGTACAGATTTCAGAAATCTGAACTTGCTCTCCGAAGGATGAGTATCCAATGCCAGTGGCCGATCTGCTGATAGACTCATCGGCCGGCAACGAGATTATCTCATTTGTGGATGGCAATGCCGGTTATAACCAGATTTACATCGCAAGAGAAGACGTGCCGAAAACAGCCTTCAGATGCCCCGGGGCCGTAGGTATATACCAGTGGAAAGTGATGCCGTTCGGCTTGAATAACGCAGGTGCCACATAGCAGAGAGCGATGAACTGCATGTTCCATGACTACATCGGTGACTTTATCAAGGTATATATTGATGATAGAGCCATAAAATCGGCATCCTTTTCCGACCACTTACGACATCTAGAGTGGGCATTTGAAAGAATGAAGGAGGCATCAGTTGAAATTAAACCCTCTCAAATACGCATTTGGGGTATCGATAGGAAACTTTCTAGGTTTCTTGGTACATAAGAAAGGGATCGAGGTAGATGAAAACAAAGCCAAGGCCATCATACACACCCGACCCCTGAGAACAAAAAGAGAATTGCAGCAGTTCCTGGGTAAGGTCAACTTCCTGAGAAGGTTCATTGCAAATTTGGCCGGTAAAGTGAAAGTCTTCTCACCACTGCTGAAGCTGAAACAGTGCGAAGAATTTGCCTGGGAGTCCGAGCACCAAAGGACGTTTGAGAAGTTGAAGGAATACCTTGCCAACCTACCGATAATAACCTCCTCAGACCGAGGGAAGCCACTAAAATTGTATTTATCAGCGACCGAGGACACAATCGGCTACTTCCTAGCCCAAAACAGTGAAGAAGGAAATGAGAGAGCCGTATATTACTTGAGTAGAGTCTTAACCCCGATTGAACAGAGATATCGGCCGATTGAAAAGTTGTGTTTAGCCTTGTACTTTGCTTCTCATAAGTTAAGGCATTACATGCTTCCTGTAGTGTATATCATCTCTAAAATTGATCTAGTCAAATACATACTATATCGGCCTACACTCAGTGGCTGATTGGGGAAATGGGCTTTATATCTCATGGAGTATCAATTCCAACATGTTCCGCAGACGGTGGTAAAGGGACAAGGTTTAGCTGATTTTCTTGCCGAACACACCCCAAGTCTAGAGGATCCGGAGTTGATTGGGGTATTAACGAGATCCATGTTAAGAAATGGGCAATGTGGTTTGACGGTTCGAGTACTGAGAATTCTGGAGGCGCTGAGATCTTGGTTGAAGCACCTGATCATAAGGTATACAGGTACGCTTTTAGACTAACATTCGGCTCTTCCAACAATCAAGCCGAATACGAAGCATTAGTCATAGGACTAGAGATACTGACGGATCGAGGCATCGAGGAAGTCGACATGTTCGGCGATTCGTTAGTTATCAACCAGGTAACGGGAGTGTACCAATGTTGGGATGCCATGCTTATAAAGTATTTATGCACAGTGGAGAAGTTGGTCAAGAATTTCAAGAAGTTTGGTTCCACCACATACCCTGGTGCCAGAATCAGGAAGCAAATGGATTGGCTCAATTAGCGCCGGCAGTGCCCTGATTCACCAACGATGAGGGTACCAATTTTAGGATTGTCAGATGGACAGTCCCGGTGTATCAAGAATGGTGGGGGTCAGTGGAGATCAACCGTGTGGATACCGAAGAGGGGTCGAGTGAGGATTGGAGACAACCGATCATAAGATACTTGGAGGATCCCAACCTGCCCGCACTAATGAAGGCCATACATTATCGGTTGCTTGATGGACAGTTATATCAAAAGGATAAGTCGGAGTTGTACCTAAAGTGCTTAAGTTCAGCAGAGGCTTACCTAGCAATGTTGGAAATCTACGAGGGTACATGCGGGGCTCACCAAGGGGGTCACAAGATGATGTGGGTACTAAGAAGGCATAGTTTCTCTACTGGCCGACAATGCTCAAGGATTGCATAGCGTTCGCGAAAAGATGCCAGAAATGTCAGGCACTAGAGCCGATCCAGAGGGTGCCGGCGCGTGACATGGAGGTTATAGTCAAACCATGGCCTTTCAAGTGCTGGGGGATCGATATAATCGGTATGATTTTCCCACCATCATCTTCACAACATTCGTACATAATAACTGCCAACAATTATTTTAACAAATGGGTGGAGGCCATACCACTAAGGGAAGCCGATCAAAAGTCGGTAACACAGTTTGTAAGGGAACACATTGTTCATCGGTTCAGATAGTGGAATATGTAGTGACCGGCTAGACCTTATACTTTGCAAAGGGGGAACTGAAGTCCTTTGCCGACAGCTACAAGTTCGAGGTAACCCATTCATCTCCCTATTTCGCCCAGAGTAATGGGCAAACCAAATCCACCAATAAGGTGCTCAAGAACATCATTGCCAAGATGATAGAGGACAACCCCAGAAGATGGCATGAGCACTTGTCAGAGGCATTATGGGCATACAGAACGTCCTACAAAACCGCCATCGGCATGTCTCCTTTTTCGCTAATATACAGGCACGACGCTTGTCATCCCCGCCGAGGTGGTGTTAAAGTTGCTATGATT
This sequence comes from Gardenia jasminoides, assembly GCA_013103745.1. Classification (NCBI taxonomy): domain Eukaryota; kingdom Viridiplantae; phylum Streptophyta; class Magnoliopsida; order Gentianales; family Rubiaceae; genus Gardenia; species Gardenia jasminoides. Next base: position 24,993,237 of record CM023097.1, read on the forward strand.
GCATAAGCAATATGGGCTACTTGGGAAAAGTACCAGGAGGTAATGCTCGCCAAGTTGTCTGCATTGAGCGAGACCCGGTTGGAAGCCCTATCATATTGCTGTTAATAAGCGTAGAGTGGCAAGGCTATATAATAGAAAGGTCCGCCTAAAAGCATTTCAAGAAGGCGACAAAGTGTTAAAAGCTGTCCAACCACTTGGCAAAAGGGATCCAAGCTCTGAAAAATGGAGTGCCCTGTGGGAGGGACCATTCTTGGTACACAAAGTCCACCCTAAAGGCACCTATATTCTTGGAGATATGGACGGACAGGTATGCGAGAAGTCGATTAATGGCATATATTTGAAGGAGTTTGCCCCTTCGATGTGGGAAACTATGTCGCCTACAAGTAAAAGTGCTGTATACAAAACGGCCGGTATTCAAGAGTCGTAGTTTCCTGTAAAAAGTACTGGTAAAAGTGAAATGATGAAAGTAGATCGGCTTGTAAAGCCGATGAACCATTAGGGTCGATTATCCATTACAGGCATGAAAGATTTTGAACCGAAATCAATCGGTCCCTTAAAACAAAGAAGAAACTAAGAGTCTTGGGGATCCTCAGCAGGGAGATTTGGTAAATCAGCTTCTCCACCAACCGCCGCAGTGCTATCTTCACCATCAGTCTCGACGACGGCCAACGGCTCACCCACGGAGAGAAGGCTGATGGGAGGCTCCGGCAAGTGAGGCAACAAGGCCGACTTTAGTTGATTGACCACCTCCGAGATCAAAAAGTCATCACTTTCGGCAGCCAACTTCTTCGACTTCATTACGTCTGTCTGAGACTTCAAACGCTGGAAATCGTCAAGGACAATACTACTAAGCTATATCAGTTGCTACCGATCAGCGTCAAGCTTGCTTTTCTGCGTGATCGGACGTCAGCGAGCTGCTTCTCCAGTTCTTTCTCCTCGCAGTCCAGGTCCTGAAGCCGAGCGTCAGCCACTAGCAAATCATCCAATGAAAATTTACATTCTCTTCCTTTTGGGTGGCTTCCTGAGCCCTTCGGTGGTAGGCATCCAAGTCTTCTCGGGCTTTCCGAAAAGACTACGTGCGGTGAAACAGACTGGCCAAGAAGCAGAGTATTGTTTACAGCTCAGCACCGAGCAGGTTATGTTCGTTAGATTTGATGAAGGATTCGAGCGCCGATTTTAGCTCGTCAAAATCAGCATCAAACAGTTGATCGGTAGGGTACCGAAGCAAGTCTGCCAAAGCGCGCTTGCTCTGGTCGATGGGAATTAACAGCGTCGAAAGCGAAGAAGTCATGGAAGCATTTGAAGGAGTAAGACCTGTGGTCTCCTTGATCCTAGCCACCAAATCCTGAAGTGACAGAGTCGGAGGAGCGGGAGGTGTTCTGGCCGCGGGCTAACAAAAGAAGGAAGAGTCAGCAGCTGACAAAAGACAGAAGATGAAAAGTAAATAAAAATCTCACCGGCTGGACAAAGAGGGTGGTTAGGGAAGCCTCCAAAGCCCTTGCAACCTGCTGGTCATCTTGGGAGTCAGAAGAATCAGAAACAGATTGCGAGGCCAAAATTTTTCCTTGTCCTTGGCTAGCTTGTTCGAGTAGTTTTCGAGCCAGGAGCCATCGGTTTCGCCAACTTAGAAGCAACCCGTCCCATTCAGCTCTGCCCTATCTTGGTCTTTTTTTTGGATGGGGTTTTTCAGGTTGTCTCCTCACCGAGTGGACCTCCTTAATGGCTATACCCACAGTGCCTGAATGACCAATGCGAAAAGTAAGATTAATATCGACAGAAACAAGTAGGGTAAGGAAACGATAACCTATCCACTAATGCCGAGGCAGAGTCGACGACCCTAACCACACCCTGGGAAAGTAACCGATCGTTTGCGTGGGTGTAACAATGGGTAGTCGTAACAGGGTTGTTATCGGTAAAATGAGGAAGATAAGGATCGGCCACCATAAAATGTGTGGTTGGAATTGGGGGAGGTGGCCGAATACGTTGCTGGTAAAAGGTTTCAAATGATGGAGCATTAGGATCATTGAAAGAATACCCTTTGAAGTATTCTCGAAGGTACCTATCCCGAAGATTTTTGTCCTTTTTTCGGTTAATGTCGGCCACCTCCTGGGCAATTTCGGATCGGCGGAACGGGTTCCATTTGATTCTGTAATAGTTGTCAAAAGAGATAATACTAGCGCGGAGTTTACCTTTTGGGACCACCGACGGCTTCTTGCGCTTGGAAGACTCGTGCACTGCCGATAGGAGCAAATTTGAGAGCAGAGATTCAATGTTGTCACTCCAGGAAAGGAGGAGGAAATCCCCCCCACCAAGCTAGAATGTCACCGGTGGAAATCCCAAGCAGAGAGAAGGGCGCGAAAGCAAACCGATCATGATCCGGCGCTCCGCTTTCCAAAAGCTCCTTAAATCGGTCGCATCTTCAAAGGTTGGCCGCGAATCGTGAGAATTATGGAGATAAGGGGGAAAATGAGGGATAGCCTGCATCAGTCCAAACTGCTGACCCACAAATTGCGGGTAGTACAGCTCAACTCCAACTTTGATTTGCTTGAAATTGGAGACAAGGGGGACATGATCATAACCATAGTCCAAGTGTCGACATACCAAATAAGACTTCCAGATGTCCTTCCTTTCTGCCGCCTCTTTGATGGATAAATCGGCGCGAGAGGAGGTGAGCCCGAACCATAGGGGCGAAAATCGGTGGCTGTAGACAACGTCATAAGCTGGGCCGATGGCAGGAGACTCATCGTAGAATAGTCGGACATAATCGGCAAAGTGCAAAGAGTTGTGAGATTTGTTCAAGAAAGGGACACTTAGCAAATCCAGCGTCTGAGGCAGGGCAACATCAGCAGGACGTACTGATGAAAAATAGCTCTGCAACCAGACCTGCAGAAACCACATCGGCCCGCGAACAGTTTGGACCGATTGTAGTTCGAACATGCCACGATAGATGTGGCAGAGCACAGCGGGTGCCAAGGCCAGTTGACGCCTGGCCACCAATGCCAATGTAACATGGTAAAAGTTCTGAGTAATCTGGAGGGCCGAAGTGTCGAAAACATAGCGGCGCAGCCAAAACACCAGAAAATTAATGTGTTCTTCATTAGAGATGGGAGGCTCTGATTTAGGCTTGAAAGCAAGATCCAAGAAGTGGCCATAGGACTTTGATTCTTTGTTCGCCGGGCCATAGTTGCCACAGGTTTTGGCCATGCGGAGCTCTACATCCACATTTTCCCCATAAGGGGGAAGTCCGGTGATGGCACTAATGTCTATCACCGTCGGTGTCATCGGTCCACAAGAGAAAAGAAAAGTGTTGGAGGAGGTGCTCCAGAAACACTAAGCGGCGACCAGGAACTCGAAATCAGGTAGGATGGCAGACTTGCATAACTCAATAGCATCAAAAATGCTGACGGACTTCCAGACAGCTGCGAACTGAGGCTTCAGCCGATCCACCCACTGACAGAAGCCGGTGTTGATATCCCACTTGTCAAGGCCCTATGGCCAGGTCCGGTACTGAGGGATAGTCCCCCGAAAAATGTTGGAAGCAAAAAGAGTACCTTCGGTCTCCGCCCTCTTCGCTTGATCCAACGGAAGAACCGGTCGATAAGAGTTTTCATAAAGCGAGAGGGGTCGTAACCGCCAATGATGCAGAGAAAATAGCAAGGCATGGCTGTAGGGTTTGATGGTGTCAACAAGAGATGCGGAACACCGAGGCGCCCATGGTCGAAGGGATGACGAGAACAAGCACCGGTTGAAAGGTGAAGAGGGCAAGGAGGAGCAAACGAAGAAATGAGATAGGGGAAAGACACTTGTGAAGGGCTGGATGCAGATAAGAATAAATGGTGGTTATGAGAGGAGACAAAGGTGACTAAAATGCGCAATCACCGAGGTCACCGACACGATTTGAGGGGGGGCAAAAATAATCGGCCATGGATAAGCCGAGAAGCTACAAAATCAAGATAGAAGTCGTGCCATCACCGTATCCAAATAATCGGCCAACGGATAAGTCAAGAGAAGCAATACACAGTCGAGATAGAAGCCTGGCTATCATCAGTCATGGTCCAATAATCGGCCACCGATAAGCCGGTATAAGGCGCAGTCGAGATAGTGAATCGGGTCATGGGATAATGCGAATGAGCCGACGGATTGTGGTCATCGAGTGCATCGGCGACTGAAGGAGTTAAGGTCGCTCAACAGCGGTCGACTGTCCCACTACCTTGGACAAGCGGGATTTCAGCAGACAGGGCGGAGTATGGCTAGGGATAAGGCAGTTAGTGTGACTCTATATTCTAGGAAGTGGTAGACAGCATTATCCCCACTATTCACGAAATCAGTCGCAAATGGGGAAGTGGGTGAGGAGCAAGACCCGCACCGATTTCGAGAGAAAACGATTACAAAGCGGTATCTATAAATACCAAGGAGTGTTTCAGCAAAGGGGATCATCAACATCAAAATCAAACAACACCAACAAAAAACTGATATCAAGTAGCAAGTAGGAATAGTTTCTAGATAGGTTTTCTTTATTTCAGTCTTTTTAACATTTAATCCGCCCATGTCCTTTCTTGTTTCTTTCAACTTCAATCGAAATCTTATTCAGTATCTTCCTAAGTTTTGTTAGTTCATCAACATCGTTTTAGTACTTTTTTCCTTCGAATTTCATCAGCATGGATTTTAAGAAAATTAGGTGGCATGCGCGTAGAGCCGGTTCTCAATCGACAAGTGTTCGTGGACTGCGAAAATCGGCACGAACACCTATCTAACAAGAAGTCCTAAAAAGATAATAATATTGTTTTGTAATTGGATAAAGAAAAACTATCAACTTCTTAATACAAATTGGAAACTTGTGACAGGAATAATTTTTGTCAAAATAAGATTTCAACTGGAATTAGAAAATTCCTGTAGGAAAATCCCAGCAATTCAGACTTGAAGACAAGGTTTTGACGCGCCCATGCCAAACTACACACAAATCTTCTGAAAAATCACTTTTTGCATAATGTCTAATTCCTACATTTATCATTAAACACAAAAATTAAACCCTATTAATTAGTGCAATATCTTGTTCAATTAAAGAGGAAATATTAATAAAATTTATGACCATTATGCACCCTGTCAACTCATAAGCCCAAATAACCTATGTTTTAAACTTGATCGACGGCTCTGAATCGAATCAAGCCAAGCATCTGTCCGAATCATCCTTCAAAATCGAAAAATTCAAAAATCGGTCAACACCGATCAAAACCCGGATTTGACCGGGTCTGACCGGGTGAACCGGTTGACCGCCGAGTTTGACTATTTGACCCCCCTTTTTTTTTACCTTTAACCCATTATATCCTTTCAAACTCACTTTTTAAGTTTTAGTAAATATGCTTTAACGTCTCATTATTTTAATAAAGTGTAAAATTAATCCAATACATTTTTTAAGTTACGTTTCTACCTATATATATATATATATATTCTTTAAGTCAATTTATTTATTAAATATAAAATTCTTAAATTTATATATAAAGTCATTAATCACCAATTTAAGAAAATTGTTTATATATATAAAGTTGAAAACTACCAATTTAAGGAAATTTTTATATACTATTTTTTAAGAGAATTTTTTTATATACTATTTTGATTATATATTATTAATATATATATTGATGACATATTTATGACGTCATCCGATTCGACCCCCGGTTGGACCCATCGACCCCTGACCCCTGAATTCAGTCGGTTCGATGCCAGGTCCGAATTTGAAAACATTGCAAATAACCCCCATCACCAATACCAAAGAGCGACACAGCACTCGAAAAAACAATCACATCGCTAACGCAGTCTAAATGCATAATAGTTGGACACCCTCAAGGCACTTTAAAAGGCAAAAGCCCCGATTTCAAAACTAAAGCATTCAAACCTCTAGCCAAGACTTCCACTGCAATAATGAATTACACGAGAGCAATGGGATCCCTTCGATGAATGCCATGTGAAGATTTAAAAAACCCTTGAGGAACACCATTCACAATGACAAAAAACTAACAATTGGATATCAATCTTCAAATCATATCCATCCACCACTCTCCAAAGCTGAAACAACATAACAAGAATCAGAAAACGCCATGATAATTTGTTATATGCCTTATTCATATCCAATTTTAATACTATGTTTCCTCCCGTATTTTTCTTAGCAATCCTTACAAGTACTTCTTGAGCAAGAAGAAAATTGTCAAAAATGAGGCTACCGTGAACAGAGCCACTCTGCTGCAACAAGATTAATTTTTGAAGCAACTTAGATAGATGATTCAACAAAACCTTAGAAATAATTTTATTAACAAAGTCACAAAGGCTTATTAGGCAAAAGTGAGAAAAATTTTGAGGTTGCTCTGGGAACTAAAACTATTGATGTAGATGAAACACCCCTAGGCAGTTTAGATCCACAGAAAAACCTAAAAACAGCTTTATGTACATCTATAGCTACTATGTCCCAAGCTAGTGTAAAAAATTTCCCTGAGATCTGGCCCAGTAGCGCTATCTCCATCCATCAAAAACACCAGCCTCCTCACTTCTTCCATCATAGGAAACTTCTCAACATCCCATTGAACTCTTTTGTAATAATAGAAGGAATCACCTCTAAAGCTTCTGGATAACCCAAACTAGGGTCAATGGCAAACAAATTTTGAAAGAATATCACTGCTTCACCTGCAATTTGAGATTCGTCTAACAATCAGTTCCTTGCCTCATCATTGATTTTGTGAATAACAAACTTCCTCCCTCTATCCGCAGCTACTGGATGGAAGTACCGTGTGTTCTTACCTCCATCATTCAACCATTTGACTCTAGATTTCTGCTACCAAAAGCTCTCCTCAACACCTAATGTGTTAGATTTTGGGTTAGCAGACGCAATGGAAAACAAAAATTTTTAGACCCCAAACACCCACCAGGAATCACCCTAGGCCTAGATATGACTTGTAGAGAGGGATTATGGGATTACTTTAATCCAGTAGAAGATGCTTCTGACTCATTGGAGAAGGCAAAGAATCCCCTGAGCAGTCCAAGCATCTTGTCTCTACTGTAATCCATGCGAGATGACTCGGATCGCTCTCACGATCCTGCAGGAGGTGAAGATGGTGCAGCCTATATCTCTCCTCAGAATTTTTTCTCTCTCTCTCACGCTAGCTTTCATGAGCCTAGTTTTCTCTATTCAGTCATTCCAAACAGGGCGTATTTATCAGAGGCTCATTTTATTAGATGTGTGGGATGTGGGAGAGAGAGAGATAGATAGGGGATCATTGTTTGATTCAAAATCAAACAACGTAATATCTAATCCTCTCTCTATCTTTCATATCCCATTGTCGGCGGATAAGAGATAACTACTTATCCCTATCTCGCCGAGCAAACCCTGAGTTTATTTTTTCTTGCAATTAAACCAAAGGTTTTATTTCCAAGTCCGTACTTGGACACAATTTTAATCCGAATTCAATCTCTAAGCTGCAGTGATTCAATAGGATTCAAATACACTGGTAATAATTATGAATTATAATTTCTTCAAGAAGAAAGATAAAATAAACAACTTTATTTTATCATTAATTACAATAATACTAATTCATTCATAATTATAGATTGTGAGCAAAGGTTCAGCAACACATCACAACCACTCGTGTATTCCTCCAAATTAGTCAAGGGAATTTTGACCTAACCTTTCCATGGAAAATTACCATGTAATTATTATCCTTTCATCATCGATATTCTATTAGTCAGGGAAAAGGGAACAAGTGCCAATTCCCTAATGACTAATTAATTTGCTAGTTTTCGGAATTAACCCTAAATTAGGTTAAATTGACGACATTCTTCAATTAACCTAATGTAGTCGATTATTAAGGTTAATTTCCCACTAGAGGCCTTTCTGGATATCAACTCCCACTATCGGAGTGGTGAATCCTTTTTTGATAACTCACTATCTTTCCATGCTTCACACTACCCCAATTTCTATTCTTTGTCACTCTTGGTGAGTAACAAGTAAAGAGTCAAAAGGCCGTGATTCACACTCAAGATACTATGGTGATCTCAAGTCTAGGATCATTTACACAATTTCCCATAAGTGATTCAACCATTAGCACTAGATAGATATCCTAATGGGATCTCTGTGTGGATCACTCCAATGAATTTTTGCCTTTACAATTCATCTAAACATTAGCCTAGGTATCCCTATACCATGGTTGATGAGAACAACCACTATTTACACTAAGTAGAGGCTAACTGTGTACTAGTCTATCCGTATTAATGATGTCCTATCTCATTAATACTATGACTAGGGAAATTTAAGAATATTACTATAAATGTGATTGATATCTCATAGTCATCAACTCTTGTGACTACCATCACATCAATAAATATTCTAAGGACTTTATCAATTGAATCTAATATTTAACAGATAAAAATGGAAGTTCATAAAATACAAAACTTAATAAGGAATGTATTTAAACAAAATGATTGTTTTAGGGCATACAATCCAACACAATGAACATCAGAAAAAGGCTTGGGCCCAATGTAGCGGGGCCTAATTTTTTGAAGAGCTGTCTGCTCGAAGATCTGTTCAGTAATAACCAAATCTTCTTCCACCTTCTTTACCATTAAAATAAATGCCATAAAGTATCCTTGGACACTCACGAAGACTAGCCTTAACCTTTCTAAACTTAGAGGCCAACACTAATAATAGATCTCCTGAACAATCCACCTCTCAGGAATGTTGCACCACCTCCATGAAATATGCTCTGTCAGTCCAAAAACTCTAAGAATCAAAAACGATTTGGCTTGTCGTCAAGGCTCAAAAAAGCTGTTACAAAAAATGAAAAATGCCCTGAAGTATCTCTCCTTGAGTGACAAACATATAGATCCATATTCAAATGAAGGCAATCCTAATTTATAAGAATTCTATCAAGCCATTTCCAAATACGAACTCTACCTTGGCAATTGTTGTACCAAGTAAATTTTGATCCTGTAAAGCCAGCATCTGAAACCTCTGCCATTGACATAAAATGCAAAAAATCCTTCAGTCATTCTAAAAGGATTTCCTCCTCTCTTTTCATAAGCACTCACTATAACATTAAAGTCCCCAGCAATAAACCATGGGCTAGAACTAGGTTTATCGGCCAATAAAGCAGCCCATAAGTTTAATCTCTCTTTAGGTGAACACTAAGCATGAGCACATGAAAAAAACAAAGGAATTACAAAAAGCTACTAGGTAATTAAAAGAGAAAGATGCTACTTTGACTGGCCTAATATCGAACACGAAAAGTTATTCTGATAAAAATACCATAAAGAACCAGTATCATTAGCCACAGCACAATCCATATTCAGTTGGATTCAAAAATCATTTAAAGAAATGACATCCTCTTTAGTTTCAAATTTTGCCACAAATTGAAGAGAATGCAAATGAATTAACATTTTTAATCTGCAAAACTTCAAGGCTTTAGAAATAACCCTAATATTCCATATCAGAAATTTAATCATTAGACAAGGGGCAAATGAATTTTGACAATTTTTCATCATAGACCAAAGATATCTATCTGAAGGAAAATTCAACCTTAAACCTTTCTTCTTACCTTATGGAACTTGGGCAAAATCTTGATAAGTGGACAAATTAACTTGCAACTATCTAGATTATAATTATCTGAAACACTCTAATCATCTTTGGCAACATTATGATTAGCTCCTCGAGAAGATAAATTCCCAACTAAATCTTCTGCTTCCTTAAATTCTTAATTGGAAACAAAAGCATCTTCACCATCTCAAGCATCTATTTCTTGTACACTGACCAAACAGAGACTCTGAGAACCAGACACAATCTTCTCGGTCCCAGCAGAATCATCAACAATATTAGAATCTTCCATCAAAGTAGTCAATGCACCAGAATCCACTAACCTTTTATTAACATCATCCAATGTACCTCTTCCAACCCTTGTGAGATACCATGATCATGCGACAAAGATGCGATGATACGATTATTACACCCTTGACAAATGCAAGAATGTCCCACAAGTCCAAAGAATTTGGAAATATCAACATTGGATGGATTCAACTTCAAGACTTAGATAGCACAAGACACGAATCGAGGTAGAAGACGCGACAATCAAGAAGTTACTTGATTGATAAGTCAAATGAGCATCGAAGGACAAATCTTAAGATATTCAAAGATAACTTTCACAAGCCAAAGGATTGCTCTCAAAGAAAACATGTAAATCTGTAATTTTAATTCATTCAATGGAATTGTGTGTAACAATGCATAGTTTTAGACTATTTATAACCTTACACAAACCTACTAAAACTAGGAAATACTCAAGATAAAATTCGGTCTTTAATTAGGCAAGTTTGGATGGAAATAATCCCTAGTCCAACTAGGAAACCCTAGTTCGGGTTCCTAACTAGCCAAACAACACTTAAAACTACTAAATAAACAAAATACCAGACTAAGCAATCGGGCTATGCAATTAACATGAGATGGCCGAATGCAATTTAATGAACAAACTAAAAATGACTCAAACGACTAAACAAAGAAATAATTACTTGATGGTTTCATCCGCTTCTCCCATGACCAAGATCAAAGTCTTGAATGGTTGATGTTCATTTTCCAACTCGAACCCCTCAATGTTTGCACGAGATCCTTATTGCCCTTGAATCACTCTCACCAAAGATTGAAATGACTCTTTTAACCTTTTAGCTCGCACACGTGTCACTAGATTAAGAGGAACCTTCAGGGGATTATCACTTACAATGTGGACAGCTTGCAATTCCTCATCGTTCCCCTCCTTTTGAGAAGGATTTGTCCTCAAATCACGTTCATCACCTGTATCAAAAGGACTAAGATCTAGCATATTAAAAGTAGCACTCATATAATACTCACCTAGAAGATCTAGTCGGTAGACATTATCATTAATGCACTCAAGCACTTGAAATGGTCCATCCCCTCTTGGAGAAAGCTTGCTTTGACATTGCTTAGGGAACCGTTCCTTACAAAGGTACAACCAAACCCAATCTCCTGATTCAAACACAACCTTGCAGTGACCTCTATTAGCTTGTTTCACATATTGAATAGTGTGATACTTAATATTGGCTCGAACCTTCTCCTGTAAAGACCTCACCAGCTCAACCTTCTTCTTACCATCTACATTAACATGCTCAGAAGAAAGTAAAGGAAGCATATCCATAGGAGTTAAAAGATTGAATCCATACACAGTTTGAAAAGATGAAAATTGTATAGCACTATACACAGTCCTATTAGATGCAAACTTTACATCAGGCAAACATTCCTCCCATGTTTGCAAGTTCTTTTTAATGATAGCCCTTAAAAGGGTTGACAAAGTACAATTAATACTTTGGTTTGGCCATCAGTTTCAGGACGACTTGAAGTAGCAAATAGCAACTTCATTCCCAATTTTCCCCACAAAGTTTTCTAGAAATAACTCAAAATTTTGACATCTCGGTCAAACACTATAGTTCTAGGCATGCCATGCAAATGAACAACTTCTTTAAAGAACAAATCAACAATATGCAATGCATCATCCGTTTTATGACATGGAATAAAATGAGCCATTTTGGAAAATCTACCAACCATAACATAAATGCTATCATGACCTCTTTTAGAACAAAGTAAACCAAGCACAAAGTTCATGGAAATATCAATCCAAGGCTGATTGGGAATAGACAATTATGTATAGAAACCATTTGGATTAACCTTTGATTTGGCACGATGACAAACACCACACCTACTTACCACACGTTCCACATCATTCCTCATATGTGGTCAAAAGAAATGTTCTTGTAAAACAGCTAAGGTATCAAAATGCCCCATTAATCCACTATCATGTGACTTCTTAACAAGTAAGTCACATATTGATCCATGAGGAACACATATACTTATTAAAATAGAATAGGAAACCATTATGTATAAAATATTTGTCGTGACCCGAATTAGAACACAAGGCATAAAACTCATGAAATCAGCATCATCAACATATAATTCTTTCATAAGCTCAAATCCTAAAAGCTTAGCATCTAAAGCTATAAGTAAGGAATGTCTACGAGATAATGCATCAGTTATAACATTCGACTTACCTATTTTACATTTGATGACATAGGAAAACAAATCGATGAAGGCAATCCATCGAACATGTCACTTATTCAACTTATGTTGTGCCTTCAAGTACTTTAGAGATTCATGATCAGTGTGGATCATAAATTCTTTGGCTCAAAGGTAATATTGCCAAGTTTCCAAAGCACGAACAAACACGTACAATTCCTTGTCATAAGTCGAATAATTGAGGGTTGTTTACTCAATTTCTCAGTAAAGAAGGCCACGAGTTTGCCTCCTTGCATCAAGACGGGTCCAACTCTAACACTTGACGCATCACATTCAACTTCAAAAATCAAATCAAAGTTAGGTAAAATAAGAAGTGATGCGTGTGTGAGTTTGTGTTTAATCAATTGGAAGGCCTTATCTTGATCTTCCCCCTAAGAGAATTTCTCATTCTTCTTCATTACAGCCATGATTGGGGCGACAATCATACTAAAGTCTTTAAAAAAATGACGATAAAAGCTTGCGAGTCCATGGAAGCTTCGGACCTCTCCTACATTCTTAGGAGTCAGCCACTCTTGGATAGCTTTCATCTTGTTCTCATCAACATGTATTCCCTATGAACTAATTATATAGCATAGGAACACAAAACAATCAATACAAAACACACACTTCGTGAGATTGGCATACAACCTTTCTTGACAAACTACTTCAAAGACAGCTTTTAATTGAGAAACATGGTCTTCTAAATTCTTACTATAAATAAGTATGTCATCAGAATAGACAACTACAAATTTAACAATGAAATGCCTTAGACCATGATTCATCAACTCACAAATATACTTGGAGCATTAGTCTAACCAAATGGCATAACTAACCACTCATATAAACCATGTTTATTTTTGAAAGTAGTTTTTCACTACCTCCTTTTCATTCAAATTTGGTGGTAACCCTTTTCATATCAATTTTCGTGAAGATAACAGCACCATGAAACTCATCTAACATATCATCTAACCTAGCGATAGGGTGTGAGGACCCAGACAAGTTTAATTTCTTACAACCATGTTAAAAGAATTGTATTTTCCTTAGTTATTTGGTTAATAATCTTGAGCCTTAATAATGCAATTAATTGTTGCATATGGGGATTAGTAATTAGTATAAGTGAGATTTAGTAGGGTATGTGAGGAAATGGTAGGAAGAAGAGGAAGTTTTCTGCAAAATGTTTTGGTAAAATCCAATGAGATTTTGACAAGTGGTGTTTTCTCAACCACTCAATTTTTCAAACAACTTTAACCAACCAATTCCTTTTTTCTTATCTTCATTTGTGTCTTGCAAAGAGGGAAAGAAAGAGGCCCAAAGTTCCTAACTAAAAAAAGGGGAAAAACTACAAAAAATTTAGCCAACATCTTGCTTGAATTTGAGAGAATAGGAGAAAAAAACCTAAATCACTCCATTTAAACCCTAGCTTAAGTTGGAAGGAGAAGCTTGGAGGAGTTTGTGGTTGTTTTCTTCTTGTTTGGAGGAACAAGAAAGGTAATTGCTAAGCTATCTCTTTCTTTAATCTTTTGCTAGGTAGAATGATCTCTTTGGTTTGGTGAAATCTTGAAGAAACTCTCCAAGCTATGATTATGGAAAGTGATGCTAGGATTGCTTAAGTTAAAATTAGGGTTAAATGATATACTTTAATTTGTGTTATTCTTGTTGGAATTAGAAGTTAAGTAGCTTGAGTATTGTAGTTTTCCATGAAGTGTGAAGTGAGATTAATTGCGATTTGCTATACGGAAAGAAACAAGTACTTGTTTAAGTACACGTACCTTGCCGCTGTTGTTGATCCATTGTAGCTTGTAGGGCCTTGGATGGTTGGTTGTTGGGAGGCCTAGTCGATCCACCGTGATGGCACTTGCAACATTGGTACAACTTCCAGGGTCGATGACTAGGCTACACACCTTCTTCTTGATGTGGCAACAAGTGTAGAATATATTCTCTCGTTGAAGTTCATCTACTCCAACGTGGGCAGTCAAAGCTCGTCGGACCATTAAACCAACATGATCCATTATAGGCTGCTCCTCAATAATCTCCACCTCATCTTCTTCTCTCTCAAGTGGAGGCATTCCTGCATACTCATCATCCTCTTCATTGTTGGTGAGCATTTCCTTATTAGGCAAGATGATCATAGCTCGTTGACTTGGGTTTTGAGAGGTGATGTGACCAAACCCTTGACACTTAAAGCATTTAGTGTCTCTATTTCGAGACTTGGTTGTGTCGGACTTAGCCTTTTCACTGCTCTTCAAATTTGATTTTTGTGGTTGAGCATTCGGCATTGAAGAGTTAGAAGATGGAGGATTTGAGTTGTCCATTTGTGACAGAATAGAGAATTGTTCTTCCCTTTTTGGTTGCTGATTTTTCCAATTTCCAGGTTGGAAGTTGGAATTAGGGCGAGAACTACCCCTCCTCTTGAGTCTTCATTCCACTTTGACAGCTTTGTCCATTAATTCCGCTTTGTCAAAGTAGTGTTGAAGCTCTACGACCTCAGCAATTTCAGGTCTTAGTCCTCTTAGAAAACGTGCCACGGTTGCCTCAGCGTCTTCATGGATGTTAGCACGCATCATGGCCATCTCCATTTCTTTGAAGTAGTCCTCCACTGACATACTTCCTTGAGTGAGCATTTGCATTTTGTAGTGCAAGTCTCGATGATAATACCCTGGGATAAATCTTTTCCTCATGATCCTCTTAAGGTCATCCCAAGTGTGGGTGAATGGCTCTTGGTTCCTCCTTTGCTTTATTCGAAGTTGGTCCCACTAGATGGCTGTGCATTCAGTGAATTCCATTACCACCAACTTCACCTTTTGTTCCTCAGTGTAGGGGTGACAGTCGAAGACCTTTTCCATTTTCCACTCCCAATCCAAGTAGGCTTCAAGATCGGATTTCCCTTGGAAGGGTGGAATGGTCATTTTAACCCCTTTGATGGAGTTGTCTTCATATTCGGCCCTTGATCTTCTCTCTCTCCTTTGATTGACTTCCTCTTGCTCAGTGTCCTCATTGGAGTCACTAGATTCATCCATTTTAGCTTTCCCCTTGGATTTCTTAAAGGAACTCTTGGAAGTTTCTAGTTTGTCAAGTCGTTCTTAGACCTCCTCAATGGTTTGCTTGATTTGTTTGTTAGAATCAGCAATCAAGGCTTGCATTTTTTATTCTTTTTGATACCAAGATGATGTGAATTGATATAGGATCTAGACAATGATCAAGTTGGAGTTGCGGAAGACACTCGACCCCTCTACCCCGCGGAACTACGAACCTTGAATTTAATCTCAACCCGTAGAACAATGAATTAGCGAACCAAGGCTGTTGGTAGATGACGCCACAATCAAGTGCGGTTCTTGATTGATAAGTCAATTGAACACTCAAGCTCTCTCAAGTATTCAAAGAAGAATCTCTTAGAAAAGAGACGTGCTATTCTCACAAGAATAAGCTGAAAAATTGATTGATAAAGCTTGTTGAATAATTCGTTCAACACAAGGCCTATTTATAGCCTTGGAAAAACTAATCCTACTACTACTAGGAAAGAATAAAACAAACGGCTGCTATCAAGTCCATATAGGACTCGAAAACCAAAACCCTATTCCTAATGGCTAGGCCTAGACCAAGTTCGGCCAAAGGCTTTATTACACTAACTAATCTAACTAGGAAACAAGATTAAGCAATTGACTCCCAAGATACCCTAGAATCCGATGTTCCATTTACACTTCGGTTAGGGTTTCAATCCTTCAAATGCATCTTTTTAAGCTTTAATCCCCTGGACCTCGTTGAATGATGAATTCTTTCTTGGACAACTTTCAGCTCTTTCATCAAGAGACATCCCAACTTCGAACAACTTCATCAAATTTAGAATATATTAAATTTGACAATCCTCATCGAAAATTTGAAATGTATGCTCATTCACTCCAAAGTGTATAAGGTGCAATAAGACTCTCAAACCAACACAATAGAATGGCATTACCATAGGTTTGCTCATATATCACATCTCCACCACTTAATCATGAACTAAATGCAAAAATCAAAGAGACTTTTTATAAGGTTGTAATGGGGCTTAGGGTAAGGGGTATATCAAAAAGGTAATCCAAGGTGTAAAATATGCCCAAGATAATGCCTATTATTCATTGCCCAATTCAACAACTTCCACACTCACAAGGCAAAACACTTTATTTTTCACAAGTGCAAGTATTTTTCTCTTCCTTTTTCTTTTCTCTTTTTTTTCTTTTTCAGTTTCACTTTTTTTTCTGCTTTTCATCAGCTTTTTTTTCAAAGAGAATGAAGAAGAGATACTGTAGATGTTATGCTTGCATTTCTACTTTGTTGCCTTACAAGTAATACAACAGATATTCCAGCAATGAAATAAGGACATTTCTTCAACATCCGGTTCCAAAAATCAAGTCTAAAAAGAAGGTCTCAAGCTAACAATTGTGAGTTAAACAAAGAAATGGGTTAAAGGCTCAAAGTGGTTCACTAGTGGTAAATAAAGCAAAGGCATGGTTTTTGAGAATGTAAAAAAAAAAAAGTTAACTCCTAAGTGCCCTTTTCATGTTGATGCATCAAATTCATTTATTTGTGGTCTTGACACGCATAATAGAGCAAGTTCTAGAATGACCAACCATGTACAATAAGCACTCAACAAAAGAAATATAGATCAAATTTAGAATGAAATGCTCACTTTAGGCTCAAAAAGCTCACAAGTGGTAAAAAATTTTATGTCCAATTCAACACATTCCTTATTCAAATCCATCATCAAGAAAGGTAGAGTACTCAACTGGCATAAATTCACTACTCATGCTTTTAATCCCAATTGCATTCATCACAGCTCAACATAAAAACTAATAAAAGAAGAACATGCCAAAACTAACCAAAGTAAACCCTCCCACACCTAAATCTTACATTGTCCCCAATGTAAGAAAATATAGAATAAAAGAGCAAAGAAAAAGGACAATGAAACTTCCCTGATCGAGACTAAGGTGCTAGAGGGAAAGGTTGATTGAAGCCCACATGGTGAAAGTATTGAGCCAAGTTCTAAGCCATCCTTGAAATCTGCAGCTCCATATTGGTAAGGCACGTATTCATCCACTACATTTCCGTTTGGACAGTCTGGGCATGTGCCTCCCATGAAGATGGCGGTGGTGGGGCAGAAGTAGAAGCTCCAATATCATACCGGAGATGCTCACCCATATGTGGGGGATCTTTACAGCTCGTATTGTGGCGAGGTGGTTGCTTTGTCTCTCCTGGATCAGTGAACATGTATTGCCCAACAATGCGCTCTACCATGCCCATCTTTTCTAAGAAAGTTAAATCTAGAGGCTCCATAGGGCAAAGCCAAATGCAAGTCATGGTTAGCTAAATTAAGAATGCCCAAATTAACAGCCAGATTAGTAATAAAAGACCCAAGGATAAGGGGTTTGTTCTTTTTAGAAAGAATGGACTGAAATTGTGAAGCCATCCAACACCCAAGGTTAACCCGAATTTTGTTCAGTGAGCACCAAAGAAAGAAGAACTCGGTTTTGGTAAAAGTGTAGGAACTATCCTTCCTACCCGAAACGATATAAGCTAGGAACCTATGGACATAACGCCAAACCTCGTTTGTAAGATAAGAAGCTTTTGTTTGACTCAGGTCATAATGCTTACGATCAACAGAAAGTTCTTGCCATAAACCAAGGTGCGTAGAAATGAATGGCTCAATAAAGTCACAAGCACTGTCAACGTACTCCCTAGATTCGGCATGCACTCTAGCAATGAAACCCATGGCCAAGTTAAATTCCATAATCGATTGCCTAAATTCTTGTCCTAACAACCGATACCGAATGACATTAGGGGTTGACACAGAAAATTCAGTAGGTAATTTAAACCGAAATGTAGCATAGAATTCTCTAGTCAATTTTACAAAAGCTGAACAAACAATTTGAGGATAAGAACTCCACCCTAGAATGTCAAACAACTCATCTACATCCTCAGCAATATGTAAAGTCTCAATGGTTGGGCGGTAGATATACTTATAGGGGATGATTCGCCGTTCACAGCACTATTTATACCATTTCTTATCCTTGACATTGGTGAAGGTAAGTGTGCCACCAAAATGGGTAGGAGACTCAATATGAATCCCTTTATCTTTGCCAAGCTTAGAGTGTTGGCTAGGGATGGAAGCAATGGATGGGCCGGCCTTCCTAATTGTAGGTTGGGGTGAAGAGGTAGAGACCTTAGACTTAGACTTAGTCGTTTCCCTCTTTTTAGCCATTTTCACAACCAGCAATTAGGCAAAGGGATAGGCAAAGAAAAAACAACAACCAAATTTCTCCAAGGACAAAATTTACCCACCAAATTAAACAAGACTATCAAAGGCCAAAACACTAGAAATGCATAACAAGATATT
This sequence comes from Gardenia jasminoides, assembly GCA_013103745.1. NCBI lineage: Eukaryota > Viridiplantae > Streptophyta > Magnoliopsida > Gentianales > Rubiaceae > Gardenia > Gardenia jasminoides. Next base: position 25,011,695 of record CM023097.1, read on the forward strand.
AAACCTAAATTATGGGTAACAAATTCCAAATAGTGGCAAAAGTAAATGCAATCCGTAGAAGAACAGAAATCACTTATGGGGCCAATTTAAGCATTGCAATTTCAATCCAAACCGGTGCTCCTTGAACCAAGCAATGATGACAAACGGTTGGATGATTAGGTGGAGGAATAGCAGAATGACCAATGGTAACGATGCTAACAACTAGCGATGGCTGTGTGAGACGGACGTAACGCAAGAAAAACGATGGATGAATGACGGATGGTGGCGAACCAGTGAAGACAGAGGCAATGATGGAAGCGGTCTCGACCTGCAGAGCTGCGACAATGACAAACGTCTGCAAGCCGAAAAGAGACAATGAGCTCATGGTACATTGATGAAAACGGGGACGGTGATTGGTGACAGGGAAGAAGAGAAGAAAAGAAAAGAAGAAGAAGTGGTTGGCGGCGGAAGAAAGTAGTGGAGAAGAAGAAGGAAAGAAAGAAAGAAAAGAAAAGAAAAGAAAAAATTAGGATTTTGGGGAATTTTTTTTATTTTTTATTTTTTTAAATAATCTAGATCCACTGTCTAAGACGTGGGCACGTCCTATTGCCTAAGAGTCTTCTGTCCGCTACTCTTAAAATGTACCTGTTGCTATGACCACAAGGCATGGGCATGCTTTATTACCCAAAAATCTTCTGCCATCCCCCTTGTCCAAAGTCATTCTGTGGCATGCCCATACCTATAAGCCAATAGTCTTCTGGACTTTGTGGAATTCGCTGGAGCAAAGTAGCTGGCAACTAGGCGTGGGCACGCCCAGTTGATGGGTAGTCTTCTACCCAATTTTCAAAAACAAAGAACCAACATCACACAATACATAAATGAAAAGATATATCAAAAACATAAATAAAGAGAATAGAAAAAGAGATAGAAAATGTCCATGGGGTTGCATCCCAACCAGCGCCTTCCTTTAACGTCTTTGGCTAGACATAGTGATAGCTTTTCAAGTTGCATAATTTGGATCTTCAAGATTTATGATCTCCACTTCCTTAATATTAAATCCTTCATAATAAGGTTTAAGACGGTGACCATTTACCACAAACTTTTTCTCCATCTTCAAACTTTGGATTTCCACTGCACCATAATGAAAAACATTAGAAACGACAGATGGACCAATCTAACGAGAATGCAATTTACCGGGAAAGAGTTTAAGCCTTGAGTGATAAAGGAGAACTTTTTGTCCCACTACAAATGTTTTTCTTGAGACTTGTCGATCATAAAAAATTTTGCTCTTTTCCTTGTAAATCAATGCATTCTCATAAGCCTCATTCCTTAGTTCTTCCAACTCTTGTAATTGGAGGTTCCTATGCCTCCCGACATCCACAATACATTGCTTAATTGCCCAAAATGCCTTGTGCTCAAATTCTACTGGGAGGTGGCACGGCTTCCCCAACACTAGTTTGTACGGGGACATTCCAATCGGCATCTTATATGCGGTGCAGTAAGCCCATAGTACATCTTCCAATTTCAAACTCCAATCTTTTCTATCAGGGTGAACCATCTTCTCCAAGATTGACTTGATCTCCCTATTTGACACTTCAGCTTGACCATTTATCTGTGGATGATAGGACATGTATACTTTGTGGAGAAGCCATATTTGCGGAACAAGGCAGCAATTGTTTTGTTTCAAAAATGCATTCCCCTGTCACTCACTATAGCTCTCAGCATCCCAAAGCGAACAAAAATGTTATACTTTATAAACTCTGCAACCACTCTAGAATTATTAGTCTGAGTGGCTTTTGCTCCCAACCACTTGTAAACATAATCAACAGCAAGTAAGATGTATAAGAAACCAAAAGACGAGGAAAAAGGACCCATGAAATCTATACCCCAAACATAAAAAATGATGCAATCCTCTCTAGCCGACTAAGTGCTTCAGTTGTTTCCTTCAAGTTTGAGTCATTTGTCGAGTCATTTGTCAAGTAGTTAAGTATTTGTCAAAGTCCAACTGTAAGCCGAATTAGCTAAGCAGTTAATTTGTTAGTTTCCTAGCTGGCTAAGGGAACTAAGTATCGTTAGTAGTCTTTTCCAAATTAGGTTAGTAAATCAGTTTGTAAGCCTATTTATATGCTCGGTTTTTATTCAATAAAGGGAGACAATTATTTTCAAAAATATTGAGAGCTTTTCTCTTGATTCTTGTGAGAACAATCCTTGAGTGCCTTAGACGGAATTCTAGGTGTTCAAAATACTTTATCAATTAAGAACACGTTGATTGTGGTGTCTTCTACCGTCAATCTTGGTCTCGAGTTGCACTTGATCAAGTTAATATTTCTGCTACCAAACCATGGTGAAATCATGTAGATCTGTGAACTTGTCATGCTACAGGTTTCATCTGAAATAGGGTGAAGGATTGTATCAAAAAATTTCAATAAACAACATGGGGGTTTGAAGCATTTGGTCCTTACGGAAAATATTCCCCACCCTTAGACACTTATCACAAGACTTACAAAATAAATATGCATCTTTAAAAAGGGTGGGCCAATAAAAGCCACTCTCTAACACCTTACGAGCTGTTCGCTTTGGCCCAAAGTGCCCTCTATATGCAAACGAATGACAGAAAATTAAAATAGAATGGAATTCACCTGCACTTACACACCTTCTTAGAACTTGTTCCAAACATTGCCTCCAAAGGTAGGGGTCATCCCAAATGTAGTATTTGGCATCACTTCTCAATTTGTCTCTCTTAGCCTTCGGCCAATCTGCAGGTAATTGATTAGTTACTAAGAAATTCACAATATCAGCATACCAAGGTGCAGACAAATCAATGGCAAGTAATTGCTCCTCTAGAAATGTTTCTGATGCGAATTGAACAGGACCTAGACTATGATTAAGTTGGAGTTGTGGAAGACTCTTGACCCTTCTAATCCACGAAGCCATGAACCTTGAATTTAATCTCAACCCGTAACTTAATGGAAAAGTGAACCAAGGCTGTTGGTAGATGATGCCACAATCAAGTGCGGTTCTTGATTGATAAGTCTAATGAACACTCGAAACTCTCAAGTATTCAAGAAGAAATTTCTTGGACAAGAGATGTGCAATTCTCACAAGAAAAGCTGAAATTTTATTGATGACTTGAATGAATAATTTCAGCCAACATGAAGGCTTATTTATAGCCTTATAAAACAAAATCCTACTACTACTAGGAAAACAATAAAGAGGTGGTTTAGACAACCCATATAGGACTAGGAAACCCTAGTCGACCTAGAAACCCAATTAGCCTAGCATTGGACAATTCGACCAATATGGATTTATTCACTAATCAAAGGCTAATTAAAACTACTAATGACAACTTAATTGAGCTAACTAAGCTAGGAAGCAAGGGAAGACAATCAGCTCCAATAAAACCCTAGAAATCCGAAGTCTATAAGCTTTAAGCTTAACTAGGGTTTCAACCCTCCAATGAGTCTTCATTTCCTTCAATCACTTGGATAAGTGTATAAATACGAGAGTCATCATTTCCAAGCTCTTGAAGACTACTTGAACGTCCCATTTGATCTTGAACTAAAGCTTGCATGGCCTATTTGAGCTTCTTAGCGTGACTCCTAGTGATAGGACCACTTGGAACCACAAGCTCATCACTTGAACTCTTTTGGACAGCTTTAGCTCCTTCATCATTCCCCTCCTCTTGAAGGGTGATTTGTCCCAAATCGAAGGATTGTTTGTGAAGAAGAACTTCTGGGAATGTTTGGATGAATGTGAGCCAAAAAGCATGCCATCTACCCAACTTGAACACAAACCAACATGCACACTTCATCTCACAATGGTCTTGCCACAATGTATCTCTCTGTTCTTTTTTTTTTTTTTGTAAAACACAATCATCTCTTAATGGGTGGGTTTTACATACCCATTTTATTAAAATAGCAAAGAGTTACAGAAAAAAGTAGTCGGTCTTCTTTTTTCCCACAAACAACTTAGAGGGAGACTTACCTCCTATAGGACCGATAATTTCCTAAAACAAAACGACGAAATTCTAAACCTATCCATATTACAAAGGCCTCTAATATGTCGTGGTAGTTGATCAAAAGACTAAAAATTAGCACAAACTCCTCCACTACCCAATGCATAAAGCATACCATCGAATTGTGCTTGTTCTCGACACATTACGTGAGGCGGCAAAGGTAACTCTGATTTGAATTGTCTTAACCACCGCGACGCCCGGTGCCGATGCATCGGAACATGGATTTTAGTCAGAGTATTTGGGCTGCTAATCGAATCAACCTCCACCCGAAAATCAATTCTGCCACATTACTCGCACCGCTAATAGCACGACCCGCATCAACCAAGACCTCCCATAAGGATTCAGCAAAAGCAAACTTGATATGCCCTTCAACGTCCCTAAGCACCCCCTCTCCACCACTTCGCCCATCTTGCAACACCGAACCATCAGTATTTAACTTATATGTTTGTGGAGATGGTTTGTCTAGCCAGACCGGTACCTCGCCAGAAGGATTCTTACCTACCCATGACAGTAATGAACTCCCTCTAATACATCCCACCAACGCGATGTCGTGAATTTGATTACAATCTTAGATCTTCATTGTCAAGAAAATTGTACCTTACATAAAAGTAATACCTTAGATTTAAGGTCTATCATATTAAATCTTGTTTTTTGTTCTAGATAGCAATATATAATTTCTTAGAACTTGTAGTATGTCATGGCAACCAAGACCGTACTTGGCGTCCACCGAGACCCTGCCTTGCATCTTGCCACCACAGTCATAAAGCCTGGCTAGGGTTTCCAAAGAACCCCCAGACCAAGCCGCTGGAACGAAGCTCAAAGAAAAAAATATACAAATGTCTCTACTTGCTTCTCCGAGCAGCAATAGCACCAATGATGGACCGTACATGAAACTCGAGTAAATTTTCATGAACAGAGTTTATTCAAATATACTCCTCCGTGAGAAGTTGTGTTGGCAGCTGTGCTTTTTTACACCAAAGATCAAAGAACCAAGAGGAAACATAAAGTCCCGGTGAGCACTCCAACCACCAACCTCACCTAAAAAACCACCGCTAGTGATTCCCTTCCACATCGATCCCCTGCCGCGTGATCCAAAAAAAAAAGTATTAGAAAAAAGTTTTCGACAAGATACTCCACCAACCACCCCAACTGTAGAAGAAGTCAAGGCAATTTAATACTTACATTCCCATCTCCTCTTACGCTAAAACGACAATTCATATCTATTTAGCGTGAGCAAAGGAAATTGCTAACCTAACTGACTTGCTTCCAACCACATCCTACCCGCTGTAATGAAACATCACATTTCAACAGTTATTCATCTTCTAAAAAAGATTACGGGACTCGTATATGTGTATTCCCAAGTTGAGGAATTCCATCCTTTTGCTACACCATGTTCGAGGATCGCTCTGTAAGGTCGGCCCATGAAATGAGTCTCATAAACACCTAGTTCCACTGCACTAAAGTTTGCATTCCAAGTTTGCAAAGCGGAGTCTGTTCCAACTCCCCAATCCAATGTGACTCAACCGGTCTACAATATCCCACTGCTGTGTCTTGGGCTGGTGCCTGTGGTCCAAACTGGAAACCCCCCCAGAACTAAGCTGGCCAACCTTTCAATTGATCATCAGTGCCTGAGGTGCGGAACCTGAGGTCATGGATTTGAACAGAGCATAATACTGACTTCCAACAGTAACTACCCCACCATAATGACAGCTTTCACCTAGAACTCCCATGAGTCAACCCGCAGTAAAACAGAGATTCCATCATCTCATTGGAAATAATGCTCTTCATCCAGCTCCCACAAAAGGACATCCCAAGTATCTAAGTGGGAAAGCCATAAATTTAAAGCCCGTTAGCCGGGAAACCCTATCCCTAACCCTACACCTGCCCTTTTCCACCACAGCAAAACCACTCTTATCTGTATTTCACCGCTTGGCCGTGAGCATTTCATATTCTTCTTCTAAAACCTCAGCCACATTTTATCGACTTAGTATCCCTCTAAAGGAATACAATGACATCATTAGTGTATGTAAGATGAGTAATCTTCATTACCCTATTAGATACCAAAAAATGAGAAAACCATGGGTGTTCTATTAACCCATTCAAACCCTGGGACAACACCTCAACTGAAATGATAAATAAAATGGAATGGGCCTCAAAGCGGAGGCCCCGAGTAGTTCTTAAAAATACCCAATACACGCTGTCCATTGACCAACACCGAAATAGGCAGCCTTCTCGAGATCAACCCCTGCACTACTCATGAACTCCTTAAACCCTCAAAGGTCGGGGCACCCCAAGGAGGAACATCCACTCCACTCACAATGCCCTTGCTATCAATTTTAGTATAACGTTAGAGCTCTACATCTCTTCACGGCTTCCACGAAGCTATCGACTTAGTAGCATCAAGTATATTCCCAGAATTACTACCTTAACAAAGGGTGAATTGCGACATGATTTGTTGTAAACATCTTCCTAATCGACAGCAATCACTTTTAGACAACTGCTATTGTTAAGAAATTACAAGCATGCATTTGAATGGTTGAGAGAACTGGAGCAGGCAGCCATCTTCGACTGGCAGTGTCGGTCGTGAACTCCCTCAAGAGATCCTTGCTAAAAGTCTTGTATAGTTTCAACGATAAGCAAAGCACGCCGGTTTAAAAGTTCCTAAGCTACCTTAAAGAAAACAGCCCTGAAGCCATCCCAGCCGCCAAACCTCATCCACATACTAAATAATCTTTCATCTCCCTCTTCCTGCACTACTTTGGAGTACCCCTAATATCCAATGTGAAACCAGCTTTGGAATTAACTAACGCCCGAAATGGTATGTGTGACCTCTGCCCACCTACAAAAATAGCTTCAAAAATGTTGTGAGCCCCACTTCCCCAGTTGATTAGTTAACCATTCTCCGTCCCGACTCCATATTCGATGCAGGGATAACCTAGCCCGTTTCTGCCGGACTAAAGCATGAAAGAAGCTAGAATTAGAGTCACCATGTTGAAGCCATCCCAGCTTGTCCAAACCCTACTCCTCAAAGCACTTTCTCATCCCAGCCCTGGCTGCATGTAGCTCAGAAATATTGCCCTCCGATGGGTCATTGTCAGCTAACACCTGCTTGCATGAAAGTTCTGCCTCAGCATTCCAAACCCCATCATGGATATACAAACACCGCCTGTCTATAGTAGACAACATGTCTCGCCTCCTGAGTTTACTAAATAATACTGCTAGGGGATGTTCCCATACATGGAACATTCCATGCCAGATGAACTCCTCCGTGTGGCGCGCATGGTGCGAACCCACACATTAAGGAAATAAAACCGGTCACCCGCTTGATTTGCTTGAAGGCTGGCATAATGTGAGTGATCTCAGTAGGTACGCCCAAATGTCAACTGAACTGCATATCAACCGATCCAAATGGTTTAACTGTAAGAACGATTCAATTTTGGCACTGCGGTACCGCCTGGATGGTTACACTCATGTAAGCCGCCCTAAGAAAACCAAATATCATTAAATGAATGAATAAAAATTCTGGTGGAATTTACAGCCTACATCATTAAACGGCCGTCTCCTTTCTTTCTGTACTAGTATATCGATATAACATTGAAGTCCCTTAATAAGAGAGTGTGGAACTGCTGCCAACATAGCTGGGAAAGTTTTAGACTATAGGTTCACCTTTGCATTGCATCACGTGAGGTATGCACAAGATTGCTAGAACCCGCTTCAAGACCCATAATATGAGAAAACCAATAGCAAAAAATTGTTCATCTGATCAACTGCACCAGCCACCATATCGCAGAATAGAACAGCTCTTGGACATTAGCCAAGGCATGCCAGAATTGAAGTTTTTGCCTAACATCCTCAATCCAAGCTTTGTCAATCATAGGTTCACATATACCAACTAAAGATAAAGAGGTTCTACATAACTTTTTGACTCTAGACAAAATGGGTTGGTTAGCAACCCCTCCGGCATTCCAAAACATGTATTTAATCATTAAAAGAATTGGAGGCAGCATGTGCTGAGGTATTACCTTGTTTAATTGGCATAGATCCCTTGACACCAAAGTCATCCCGCGCACGCAATCCATCGAGTCGGGTGTTTCTGCAAACGCTCCATCACCTGCAGCTGGGCAAATAACTACCGGTGATGAAAGATTCGGGGATTTCACCCGCAAATGTCGCTATATAACAGTGCACCTCCTCATCGACGCCTAGCACTCCCCTCTTATATTCATTAAACTTCACCCAACGCCTCAATGATCGGGGAACGTATGTTCTTTGAAATCACATGGTCAATCAATGGCATGACCTGAATTTCCTCCATGGCTTGGGACGCTTCCTCCCTATTCATTTCCACTTGTGTGATCCAGATGGCTTGATGTGCGGTAATGCCTCTAGGGTCTTCCATCATCGCATAATCATACATGACCCAGTCACCCAAACCCCATGCATTGAGAATCTTGCAGGGAATCGATCTGCCCAACGATTCTAGCCGTGGGCTGGCTCCATTCATGCATTTGCCTCTCGAATTGGCTCCCGCCTACCTCTTAAATTCCATTCTTCTAGTAGCATCAAACCTACCCATGCCTCCCGCTGTTCTCATTGACCCGAACTCTTGCTGTGAAGCACCTTGCTGCCGCTGCTCGGCCCATGTAGAACCGATTTCATGGCAGTCGCCAATGGAATAACTTAAGAATGAATAATATGCCAGCATATTTTCCAGGATGAGCGGCTGCCAACACCCATCTTGTCTCCTCCTGCACTAAACCCACACCAAGGCTTGGATCTCTTTATAAAGTCCACTTCACGCACACCCACCACACCTGCCTAGAAAGCCTCGCCACGCTGGTCCATCAAGAGTGGTCAGCCTACCAATGCAACCTAAAACAGTGCATTGCTTGTGGTAAGTGGATCGGGTACTTGGGTAATTGGAACCAAAACCGTACTAAGTGATGACTTTTTGTCAATACGAAATGACTTATGTCCATTTAAACACCTCATCAAGCTTTCTATAAGCGTACCAAATACCCTGACCATGTGCAGAAACCTTCTTCATTCATTGGCCCAAATCACACGTCATTATCAAGCAACCCAAGATTAACCGGTTCTTTTAAATCCAACGTAGTAGTGAAATTTTCTAAGCAAATCATCCAAGTGGATGGCTTCCACTGAGAATTTCCCCAAACAAAGTAAATTGGTATGGGGCAGCAAAAGGCTTCCAAATCAGCCCTATCAAACACCACTGCTCCCACACAAGTTTCACCTGGGTCAGCCTCTAATCTCCCCGCAGTAAAGCTATGCTCACCGCTTTGAACAACTCCAAGAAGGCATTTTCTTAAAATGTAGGCGAAGAGGGAGAGCTAGGTGATTCCTCCAAAATGCATTATCGGCGTTTGAGGCTACCAACAAATGATGGGGAGAAGAAACCCTAGACCAATCACGAAAAGAAAGAGAGAGAGAAAATGTATATCGCTACCAAAGTGTAATAAAATACAATGATCTCAGTCTTTAACACTTGGATCAAATACAAAGAATGAAGAGTAAGTTTCATCGAAATAGATGTATTCAACACTTTTCCAATAACAAGAGGGGAATATGTGAATGTCATGCACCATCCTAACATTTGAACACAACTTAAAATACATTAGAATCACTACGTAGTGTAGGTATGTATTAAAGTATGAAGACACTTAAAACTAATAGAACACATGGAACTCGCATAGTTAGAATGAACAAGATTACTAAAATAACTCAAAGACGAACTAGAAGAATCGCAAGACTCAAAGGAGACACACGACATTGAAGGATTCAAAATAAATTTCACACAAATAAAATAAACAAGACACCTAAGATGACGTAAACTATCTCTAGCAGCTAATCATAGAGGCAGACAGTTTTATCAAACTTCATGATTCCTTTATTGTTAACCATATGACATGCATAAACAACTTTCTCAAAACAATGCCAACTAACTCTAGAAGTTTACATACATGATCAAGTCAAGAAAATGAACTAAGCACAAGAAGGTAACGAATTGGCCAAGATTAGGTGTAGAACTACTCATGAACAACTTAAGAGTACTTACCCTCCTAGGCAACACAATGCGCAGTAGTTAGAAGGATGAAAACAAAGAGAATTAGGGAAGAATTCTTACCTTTCTCTGGCAATTGAAGTAATACGGTCTTATTCAAATTTGGCCAAGACAAGACGCGGATTTGTCTTGACATACTCAGGCAAAAAATATAGGCCAAGTTGGTTAGTCAAAAGCGCTTTCACAAGATGTTTACTCAAATGTTATTTTGCAAGTATTGCTTGTTGCCTCTCTTTTCTTTCCATTAAAACTGAGCAATTTTTTACCTTTCATGGATCTTGCTCTGGGCTTTATCTTTCACCTCTCCTCAGTGTCGTTATTCCTTTCCACGTATTTCTTTTTCTCAAGTTCCTCTTTAAATTCTTTGAAGTCCGCTAACTTGATCCTCATGCACCTCTGTTTGAGGTATAGAAAGAGGTGTGCAAGAGGCAACCACTCAATCGCTGTTGTCGAGCTACTGTAAACTCTTGTAGGTTTTGTCATGGTTACAAGAGGCGAGGCCTAAATATCATTCCACCATTATTAGCACTGCAACATTTGTGCAATTTTCAGTGGTCATGACTAGGCTAAGCACCTTCTCCCTTGATGTGGCAACGAGTATAGAACATATTCTCACATTGAAGTTCATCTACTCCAACTTGGATAGTCAAAACTCGTTGAGCCACCAAACCAACACGGTTCCACAATAGGCTAGCTCTCAATGATTTCCTCCTCATCATCCTCCTCTCCTTCAAGTGGGGAGGTGTATTCCCCGCATACTCTCACTATTTTGTTCATCCTCAAATGGCCATTACTCCTCCATTTGGCAAGATGATCATAGCTCGTTGACTTGGACACCGACATGTGTGACCAAACCCTTGACACTTAAAAACATTTATGTCTTCTTGTGGTTTAGTAGCCCCTCGAACTTATCTTCATTATTGCTCTTCACCGGGTCGCTTGATGCAAGTACATCTCTGGCTGAAGAGTTGGAAGAGGGAGAATTCAATTTAGCCATTTGTGAAGGAATAGAGGGAACGCTTCTTCCCTTGTTTCTTTTCCACCTGTGTTGAAAGTTGAAACTAAAGTGGTGAGAACTAGCCCTCCTCTCGAAAGATTCAGCCCCACTTGGATGCTCTTTATTCATCAATTCCTCCATGTCAAAGTAGTGTTGGAGTTCCACGACCTTAGCAATTTCAAGCCTCAATCCTCTTAGAAAACAAGCCATTGTCGCCTCGGCATCCTCATGAATGTCAGCACGCATCATGGCCATTTCCATTTCTTTGAAGTAGTCCTCCACTGACATATTTCCTTGAGTGAGCATTTGCACCTTGTAGTGCAAGTCTCGATGATAGTACCTAGGGATGAAACATTTTCTCACAATCCTCTTAAGATCGTTCCAAGTACAGGTGACTGGTTCCTGGTTCCTCCTTTGCTTAAGTCGAAGTTGGTCCCACCAAATAGCTGCATATCTAGTGTTGTCAATCCTTTGCCCCAACACTACTCCCACTGCATAATCACTCGTGTCACACATTATTTCAAATGGGAGGCTCTAGTTTGAGGGTTGAATGATGGGTGGCGATGTCAACGACTCCTTCAGTTTATCAAATGCCGCCTTGCATTCATTGGTGAAGTCAAATGTTACGTCTTTTTGCAACAATTTGAACAAGGACGCTCCAATCTTTGAAAAATCCTTGATGAATCTCCTACAGAACCATGCATGGCCCAAAAGAAACGTACTTCCAATACAATTATGGGGTAAGGTAAAGCAGAAATAAGGTCTATTTTTACTTTTCTACCTCTATTCCCCTAGCTGACACTACATGTCCTAAGACATTACCATGTTCCACCATAAAGTGGCATTTTTCCCAGTTAAGAACTAAGTTCGTTTCTATGATCCTTTTTAAAATTACAGCTAGATTGTCAAGACATTTATCAAAACTATCTCCATATGAATACCTCAATAATTTTTTCTACATACTCAGAGAATATACTTACCATGCACCTTTGGAAAGTCACTGAAGCATTACAGAGACCAAAAGGCATCCTACGGTAATCAAAAGTACCAAATGGACAGGTGAATATGGTTTTTTCCTAGTCCTCCAGTGCTTTCGAGATTTGGAAGTACCCTGAAAAATCATCCAAAAAATAGTAATTCGAACGAATCTACTATCGACCTGCACAATCTCTACTATCATTCGGGTCAATAAAAGCAGAGGGAAATGGTCTTTTCTGATCCGTGACGCATTTAATTTCATACCAATCCACCCATCCCGCGGCCATCTCAATGGGTATCGGAACCATCTCGCCTTCTCTCCTAGTTCTCTGGTTCTCTTCTATAGTTACTGGTCTATTCTTTTGGAACTCCATTGAGCGAACGGACCGCTTACCCTTGGACTATCCGAGATAATGAAAATAATTCCCACCTCTAGGAGTTTAAGTATCTCATTTTTAAATACCGAGCCTATCAACGCTTCAATCCACCAGTCATACGTTGCGCTTGCTTACTAGTTTCACATCATCTTCTAGCCAGATTTTAAGTATGCATAAGGATGATGATTCATTCTTTGATGTCTCCGTTATACTCCACTCCACCGCCTTTATGAACCCCGCCAGTCGCACCAGCTTTGTTCTCTCTGACTCCCAAGAATAAATGTGTAGAAATGATCACCGGTAACATATCATTTTCTTCGAGAAATGCATACTTCAAATGTTTTGAGAGGCTTTGAGCTCCAACGCCGTTGTGTAAGCCGACAATAAATAAACTTTTTTGAGTTTAAGTACAATAAGAGATGCTCACCCACTTGAAGAAATGGGTAGGAGGAATAATGCTTCAACCGATGGTACAACTCATAATACTTTTTCCGCCACATCAAGCATGCTCCCTAACTCAAGATGCTTGGCCAAAACCACTTCCTGCATCATCCTTTCTCTATCCAATTCAAAAGTTTCCTGTATAAGGGATTCAATAACACTCAAAGCAAAAATTGAGTTAGATTCCTTTGGGTATTTCATCGCATCAAAAATATTGAAATTTATAGTTTCTCCATCAAACTCCATTGACAAAGTACCCTCATTCACATCTATTTTTGTCCTAACAGTGCTTAAAAACAGTCTACCTAACAAAATAGGTGATAGATTTATTGACTTTTCATCTCCCATATCTAGGACATAAAAATCTACTGGGAATACTAACTCATTTACTTGCACCAAAACATCCTCAACTAGCCCCTCCAGATAAGCATTGGTGGTCCACCCACACACCCAGGCAAATGCAACAACCACAACGGTGTCTTCTTCGAAGTTGTATCAAAACACAGCTTGTCAACCCATCGAGGGGAGCCCACAGTGACATTTACTAAATACGAGATAGATTTGGTTGCTACCCTAGTACAAGTTTGCTCTTGTAGGAAAATTTTTGAAGGGGAGACCTCCGATGGAAGAGCTTCAAAAATTTTTTCTAGCGATTGATCTCAAGGAATGGGTAGAGATTGGCATACTGGATTACCATCATATTTTGATTAGATTGGGGAATGAGGCAGATTTAGTGAGATTATGGTCATGGAGCATCTGGTATACAACGGGACCAATGAAAGGTGTTTAAATTGGTTCCCCTCTTCCACGCTGATAGGAATCCTCATTACGTACCAGGTTTCAGCCTTCGAATTACGTGCACCTTTTCAATAAAACGTGTTGAGCTTTAAGAGATTTAATGCCCATATTAGAAGGCCCCTCGCTATTCATTGATTCTCAAGCAATCAACCTTAACGCCGCCTCTAGTGTTAGTGTGGCAGTATGAATGTGTCGTTTTAAATTGACTTGACGCTGCATGATCCCTTCAAGGGTTTGGATTGGCTTGGGTGATCGGGAAATATGGCAATAATTAGTCCCAAAAAATCTGCCATTGTACTGTAAGTATTGTTTCGTAGTGGCAACGGCGAGGAAGATCAATGCCGTGAAGTTCCGATCTTAAGTTCCGACACGGAGGGTCAGGTCGATCCTTGGTGCCAGAAAGGTTTCAAGGGCAGGCGTACATATGAATTCTAAACCCAATCATGTATGCAAAGGAAGAATGGCGAGGTCGAGGCTAGAGAAGTGCAGAGAACCAAGTCGGAGCTGAAGGAATTGGGGGCGAAGCAAGTGTAAGTCAAGTCGTCGGGATACCAACGTGAGTCATTAGCGACCCAGCGCCGGGTTCTACGGTTGCTGCATGATGGACTGTCCAAAGCCAACGAGAGTATGCCGAAGAACCAGTTGGGGACGCTTTCTGCACTGGGTTTTCAATGGAAAATCGATAGGTGATGGATAAAGGCTTACAAAGCCGCTGGAACAGGGTAATTGAGTGAGGGAGATGGCCGACAAAAGGCCAATGAATCATTTGGATCCAGTGAGGATGACGAGAAGGATGTCATCTTGGCGAGGTGATAAACAACAGGTACTGGGGTGAGCATTGAATTTATCACCTAGGCGATTGAGTCACCGAACGCAATAGAGCCCTTTTGAAGCTCGCTTGATGGTTTCATGCGCCCCAGGGATCTGCAGCATAACGCCGAGGGGATCGCACCGGATTAGTATGCTCCAAATGGTTTTCGGCTCTATTTCCATGATTAATTGCTTGTTTTGGAATGCTAGAGGGATTTCTAATAAACATACATTAGTTCATCTCAAAAAGTTACGTAGGTTGCATTTGTTACCTTTAATTGCCATCTATGAGCCTAAGGTAGATGTTGCCCTGTTGGAGGAATTTCGGCATAGGCTAAATTTCCCCAATGCCATGGCTAATGCTGAAGGCACATTATGGGTGTTTTTTTCTTCAGATTTTTCTGCCCAGTTGGTGGGGCAGGATGCTCAGTTTATGGCCTTAAAAATGACGCATGCTTTGATTAAGGATCCATTTATTGCCATGTTTGTGCATGCATCGTGTGATGAAAGGGATAGACAATCTTGTGGGCAGCTCTATCTCTTGCAAGGCGGGGGCCTGCCCCGGTGTAATTGCCCGTGCGGGTTTTGAATTTAGAAAGTGGGCGACTTTAATGTTATTTTGTCTGCATCGGAGAAGAAGGGGGGTCGTCTTTTCTTTGGGTCCGAAGCTGAGGATTTTTTTGATTTTATGCAAGCGACGAATATGGTTGATGTGGGTTTCACGAGGCCAACATTTATAGGTAGGCATGGAGCTGCACGGTACATGGAAGCCGTTTGATCGTCTGGTGAATCATGAGTGGACCGCTAATGCATAGATGTCCGGTCCACCACCTTAGGCAGAAAGTGCTGTCGACCATTCGCCTTTGTTGATTACATGCTTACGTGCCGTACCGAGGTAGGGGTCGCCTCAATTCTGAATATTTGGTGTTCACACCATCAGTTTTTGGAGGTGGTTAAGGCTGCATGGGAGGTACTAGTGGAGGCTACTTTGTGGAGAAAACTATTACTAAAGCTAAAGGGAACGTATACGCGCGAGACAAACGCGGAATGCCTCGGTTTTGCGTGGAATGTCATGATATGGTGCGACATGGCTTTTACCGCGCGCAGGAGGATCTCCGAGGAACGGGTAGTTGTGGACGATCCATCGGAGAGTAATATTGCGGAGGTGCAAGCTGCCCTCGGTTGAAGGTGCGGCTGACTCGTGAGGAGGAATTTTGGAGACAGAAGGCGCGACTCAAGTGGCTGGAACATGGGGATGCTAATTTACATTTTTTCCATGCGTATGTCAGGCATTCGAGGTCACATTTGTATATTCATCGGATTAAAAACTTTGATGGAGACTGGTTGGAAGACCTGCATGATATAAAGTGGGAAGCAGTGAATTACTTCGCCGTTTTTGCTTCTTGAAGCATGTTTAGGATTAACCGCTAGTTTGGTTTCTGCCAAGCATACTACACTGAGAGACAATGTCCATCCCGTGAGATTCTACCGCAGAGAGAGATCCGCAAACGGTTCCGCGAAGGTGGGTCTTCGCCTAGGTCCTGATCAGGTTCAAGGGTCGTTTCTTCACGGTAGCTTGGGATATCATATCAGCGGATGTTATGGAGGCAATTTAGGCATTTTTTGTGGGGTCGGAGTTGCCGCAAGGGATTACGTCAACCTTGGTGGCGCTTATTCCTAAGGTGACAAACCCGTCCTCTTTTTTGATATTTAGGCCAATTAGTCTTTGTAATTTTTTGAATAAAGTTGTTTCTAAGCTGTTGGCAAATCGCTTGGAGGGGATCCTTCTTAGGATTATTTCTCCCGACAAGTGCATTTAATGAAGGCCGCGCTGGCGGCCGCATATTGCGCATACATCCTGCTAGCCCAAGAGATGGTGAGAAATGTGCATCAAAATGTGAGGGGGAGGAATGTGATGATCAAGCTTGATATGGCCAAGGCATATGATAGAGTTTCCTGGGTGTTTCTAACTCAGGTGTTGCGGGCGTTTAGGTTTGGAGAAGTGTTTATTGATATGGTATGGAGGTTGGTTTCGTCTTGCTCCTTTTCCAATTTGGTGAACGGACAGCCGGCTGGATTTTGCAAGTCAACCAAAGGGATCCGCCAAGGTGATCCTCTTTCCCCGGCACTTTTTATTATCTCGGCAGAAGTATTTTCTCGGGGATTGGAAAACCTGTTGCAGAATGGGGATTATTGGCCGTTTGGTCTACCTCATGGGGCATTGAGCGTCTCTCACTTGGCTTTCACTGATGATATTGTTATTTTTTCAAGGGGGATACAAAATCCATTAAGTGTGTTATGGGGGTTCTTCAATCAAGATCAAGAGGTGTCTCATTGGTTAATAAAGGTAAGAGTTGCTTTACCTCGGCTAGTAATGTGACTCGTCAATTTAGAGCTAAAATTCATAGGTTGACGGGGTTCACGTGGACGGAATTTCCTGTTACATATTTGGGTTCCTTTTGGTCAGTCGAATGAAAAGGAATTCTTCAAGAGTTAGTGTCAAAGGTTCAAATGTGCATTGGCTCGTGGAATTCCAAGTGGTTTTCTCATGGGAGGAGATTGGTGTTAATTAAGTCATTCTTATCATCCATGCCAATTCACCTAATCACGGTGGTTCGTTCGCCGAAGGGCATGCTTAACCAACTTAATCGGTTATTTTTTCGTCTTATGGGCTCGAGTACGGGCAACGCTTTCCATTAAATGGCTTGGGATCACCGCCAATGAAGATGGTGGACTGGGGATTCAGTCTTTGGAGCAGGCCCGAAGAGCTTTTGAGTGTAAACTCTGGTGGCGATTCCATCAAAGGAAGTCATTGTGGGCGTGTTTTATGCGAGAGCGGTATTGTCGGTGTGAGCATCCAAATCAAGTTGGTTATTGGCCTACTGATTCATTGACTTGGCAGCAGATGGTTAGAGTTCGGCATATTGTGGAGGTAAATAATTGTTGGTATGCGGAAAAAGGCAATGTATCATTGTGGTGGGATAATTGGTTAGGGTCGGGTCCGCTTGCTTGGTCGTACCCGGTCATGGAACCTACGGCGCGGCCGGTGGAGTTTTGGGTTCGGGGTGCTTGGAATTCCTCCAAGCTTGAGAGTCTCTTGCCTCAAGAGGTGGTCCAGCGAATCCTAGAGTTGGATGTCCATCTAGGAGAGAATGATGATGATTTCATGTATTGGAAAATTGCTGGGAGAATTTCAGGTTGGGTCCCAGAATGAATGAAGCTATTGTGGGATGGTTGCTCCTCGTGGTTGTACAAACAATTGTGGGCTAAAAGCCTTCCTGTCAAGATGGTGATTACTATTGGAGAACGTTGAAGGGGAAGATGCCGGTTGCAGATTCTTTGGTTCGTTTTCGTATCCATGGCCCTTCGTGGTACTTCTATTGCTCAGCTAAACATGCTGAAACTTTGCAACATATTTTTGCTCATGTGGAATTTACAAGGTGGGTGTGGGATGTTTTTGAGAAACCATTTGGTTTCTCTTCGACTGGCAAGGATGTTAGGAGTATTTGTGTGATGTGGTGGTTGAAGTCGTTCCCATCGTCGGTGTTGGCATAGGTAGGAAGGGTGCTCCCGGCTATAATTGTATGGTATATTTGGAGGGCTCGGAATCAGTTTGTATTTGAAGAGGTATGGCCACAGCTTCCACGCAAAGGATAAGTGAGGGATGTTGAGGAGCTAAGTTATGGTTCGACCGGAGTAGGCAACGGATTGCTAATGTTGGTTGGGGAGGCTTCTTGGACGTGATGACATCGATAACCAGTTGGCAGGCTACGCCAGTCTACTAGATTAAACCGCCAAGTGCAGTTTTCAAGCTCAACATAGATGGTTCAAGGAGGCCATCAAGCAAAGGGGGAGGTGGTAGGGTCGTTCGGGATCATGATGGCTGAATGGTGTATGCGTTCTCGGAGACATATCACGAGGTGTCCGGATGGGTATGGAGTCGGCATTACACTCAATCGGGTTTGAGGTTTGCAAGGAGCGGGGGTTTCATCCACTTTAGGTGGAAGTAGATTCCAAGGTTCTTGAGCGGATCATTAATGGTAGGTTGAAAGCTCCAATGGAGGTGTATTCAATCGTGGGTCAGAGTTTACAGATGCAGAATTGCTGGCATTCGGTGGTTCATTGTTTTCGGCAAGCCAATTCCGTTACGGATGCCCTGGCAGAGATAGGAGGCTTAGGGTGTACAAGTGTGTATGAGTCAGTGTCCCAGTTGCCAAAGGAGGCTCGGGGGGCTTGTAATATGGATAGGCGTTAGATTCCGTCCTTCCAATATAGGCAGGTTGTGAGATAGATGAGTCGTAATCCTACGTGTATTCAACTTGGGGGGCTAGCTTGTTGGCAGCCTCTTTCATTGTAATTGCTTTGGAATTTGAATAAGATGGGTACCTAAACCCGCCTGCCAGCCAGTGGATTGGCGGTTTTAGAAAAAAAAAAAAAAAGCATTGGTACAGTCCGCTAGTTGGATTATGATGCCTGTTTCCTTTAGTGGCCCAAGATTTAGAGAAGCATAAATGGTTTTAGGCATCACGTTAATCGATGCCCCTAGATCCAACATTACTTTTCTAATTGTGGTATTTCCTATTTTACATGGGATCGTGAAAATACCTCGATCCCCACACTTGGGTGGAAGTCTCCTTTGAAGTACAGCCAATACATTTTCTCCCACCACCACTCTTTCGTCACCCCTTAGCTTCCTTTTATAGGTGCACAAATCCTTTAGAAATTTTGAGTATTTTGGTACTTACTTTTTTTCAAAGGTGCTGTATCCCAGCCTTTTATTCCAAATCAACAGTTTTCGAGAATACAATAGTCTTCCTAAACTGAAAGGCAAGAATCCGGAACATTTTGGTACTTACTTAATTGCATCCACCAAGGGGATGTTGATCTCTACTTTCTGGAACACGTCCAAGATTTATTTTTCCTTCTCTGCCTTCTTTGTCTTTTCCCACCTACAAGGAAAATGAGGTAAATTAGATTTAATAGGAATTGAAGAATTAGAGGTTACCTTAGGATCTTCGTGAATGCGCCCCTCTTCTTCAATCTTCTTTTTTATCTGCTCCTTGCTTTTACTCTTTGGGTTCATTGACTTTGGCCCCTCCACATCCTTGCCACTTCTCAGTGTCATGGCACTTACATTATTGGGGTTTGTCTCGGGTTGCGATGGTAACTTTCCAAAAACTTGAGACTCCAGGCAATTAATTGCAGTTGTCAAGTGACTTATTTGAGTCTCCAGATTTTTCTTGCCCGATCTAGTTTCTTTGGAATTGGGCAATGCTCGTGGCCAGGTTCTTGACAATATCTTCCAAAGAGCCTCCTGAATTTGAGGACGAAGGCTGAGGCTTTGCTTGCCATGGTTGCTGAAATCCTGGAGGACGATTCAAAAATGAATTCTGCAGCCTGTTCCCATAGTTGAAGTTGGGATGGTCTCTCCAACCCGGATTGTACATGCTTGAATATGGGTCATACTGTCTACGGGGCGCAGGCACGCCTCCAGCCTATATTTACTTGTTCAGCTCCATCTTCTTGCAAAATAAGACATGCGTTGGTGGAGTGGCCTATGTCTGTACAAATTTCATAGACCTTTACTTGCTGCACAATCCCCATGGCTAGTTGCCGAACAAAAGATGTTAACTCTAACAGCTGTTGTTGAATGGATGACGACTCTACCTCGCTGACCCTACAGGTAGGGTTACTCTCACGGAAGCCAAATTGCTGAGAATTTTTTGCCATTGCTTCAATAAGCTCCCATGCTTCTCTCGGTGTCTTATTTGCCAGTGCTCCTCCAATCGCAGCATCAATAATACTTCTGTCAGATGACTGAAGCCTCCCATAGAAGTACCGGATCAATAGTTGTTCACTAATTTGATGTTTCGAACATCTAGTGCACAACTTATTGAACCTTTCCCAATAGTCATATAAAGATTCCTTGAGGTACTTCTTAATGCTGCATATCTCTTTTCTCAGACTTGCAGCCCGGGATGCAGGGAAGAATTTTTCTAAAAATTGCTTTTTCAACTGCACCTATGTTGTGATACTACCTGTGGGTAGGTAGTACAGCCAATCTTTCGCTGCATCCTTGAGGGAGAAAGGGAATGCTCTAAGTTTGATCTGCTCTTCAGTAACCCCTGGAGGCTTCATGTTGGAAAATACCACATCGAACTCCTGGATGTGTTTATGGGGTTTCTCACCGGAAAGACCATGGAATGAGGGTAAGAAGTGAATTAACCCTGATTTTAATTTGAAGGAAGTATTCTCAACCAAAGTTGGGAATATATTGCACAAAGGCTGTTGGGTCAAATCCGGAGCAGCCAACGCCCTTAGTATTCGGTTATTCGCCATGCTAACTTCTTCTTCTGAATCACTTGAATGATTAGTCGGAGATTCTGGCAAATTAATTCCTGAAGATATAGTGGCTGACTGCTCTTCTCTGTATTTCCTGGTCTCCTTCCTTAGCATGCGTGCGGTCTTCTTTATCTCAAGATCGAAAGTCAATTCAATTGTACGAGAAAAACGTGACATAAACTAGCAAAGGTACCAGGTATCAAAAGAAAATAACCTAGAAAGAAACAAATTAACTAAAACATCGTTTCCCGGCAATGGCGTCAAAAATTGATAGGTGCCGAGCTTGTGCGCAATAGTAATTATTAAAAATCCTAATTACCACCACAATTAATTATAGAGCAATTCTAAGTATTGGAGCAAGGACTCTAGATGTGCAATGGGTTACTTGATTCACCCGATCTCCAAAGAGTGTGCTTAGTCCGATATACTAGAATTGCCTATAAAAGCACTAAATTGCACACAATGGCAAGTAGGGTCGTCTCCACAGGGAACGGGTAGGAAATTGCTTCTTTCTAAGTCAAGGGAAAAATGAGGGGTTTTGATGGAATAAAAATAAAATAAAATAAACAAAATTAGAAAACAAAAATAAAAATTCCAATTAAATAAATCACCAAGTACAAGCAGAGAAAAATTTAATATAAATAGCAGTTAATAAAATTCTACCCAAAGGATCAACTTCTCAGGCACAGTCTAATCAAATGATCATCGATACAGAGATATTTCATTCATTTGTCACTAGTTTTTTTTTTTTGGTAAAATGCCAATCATATCAGGCGGTTAGGTTTGAGTACCCTTTTTATTAATCTCAAGAAAATACATGAAAAGAGGGCGGGGTACACTCCCTGGAGTACAAGCATAAGACTAATGTTACTAATTATGAATCCATGGGGACAAACTTTACGCTCGCTTAATCCTAAAATTTGTAATCCCTAACCGATCCATTGACACAAGACTTCGAGTAAGCCTTGGAAGCATAGCAACAGACTCAAAAACACAAAAGATAATGAAGAATGAGAGAAAAGAAGCCAAAGAATCTGCCACCCTGTTCGCCTCCCGGAAACAGTGCACAAAGGAGACCCCTAACGTGCTCAATTGCCGAATCCTTCGAATGAGAGGCCTCATCGAAGGGGGGCCAGATTCATTGCTAGAAAGGATGAGCCACAAAACCCTAGAGTCAACTTCTGCCACAATATTCGTTAAAGCCTTACTGCTACAAAGCTTCAAGCCCAAACACAACACACGAGCCTCAGCCTGAAGAGAAGTAAGCTGGCCAAAAAAGTCAGCGTATGCAAATAGAAAATCTCCAGAGGTATCTCACACCACTCCTCCCCCTCCACTTGCCCCGGGGTTGCCTCGAGAAGAGCCATCGGCATTTAGTTTATACCATCCCCCCGCCGGTTTAGCCCAAGTGACTGCAATTGACTTCCAACGGCAAGGAACATGTTCCAATTTGTCCAAGATATCCCTCCAAGCCAGTCCCGAGCCACGGTACCCAAACCTAGCCTGTAGTAGCAATCGAATCTCCTGTGTTATTTGAAAAATAACACTGTCTGACATCAATGCCGTCACCCCATCATATCTTGCCCGATTTCTGTATTTCCAAATGTGCCAATAGATCACCAACGGATTGACCCTCAAAAGCCACCTAAGCTGCTTGCTTGAAACTTTCAGAGACCACCAGGAACAGAGTTGGCTACGTATAAGCTGATTCGGCCGGAAAATTCACAGAGGCCTTTCAAAATAACTCCACGCCCCATTTGATAAATCACTTAACACGAATAAATGGCTGACTGTCTCCGCGCTGGGCGACATGCAACATACACACCGTGACGGCCCATGTACACCAAATCTGCAAAGAGCCTTATCCATCGGCAGCCGAGATCTCAGTAACCTCCACATAAAGAAAGAAATCTTAATAGGCAACCCAGGCTGCCAGATGTTTGCATAGATACGGGAGACCACCTACAGGTTTCCCAGTCGTGGATAAACAAAGCGGACCTCAAACATACCTGATTTGTTTAGAGACCAAAGAAGCTCATCCCGGCCCTCCCCTGCCATAACCACTATATCTTGGATCTGTCGCCTAGCCTGAGTTGGAACTACCAATGAGAGCCGAGGCATATCCCAGTGATGATCTCTCCAGAATTTAGAAATGGGCCCATCAAAAGCCAAATCCTCAAACTGCCATCCCAGAGGCCCCAAACCCGACCAGTTGTCCCAGCAGAAAGAGCAAGAGCCATCAGATATATCCCAAGTCGTGTTGACCTCCACTACAGGCCTCTGTGTCACCATACACTTCCAGGTTCCCGATGCAGTTGAGGAAACCTCCACCGAATTAGGGTGCTTATCCCGGCAGTACCTGTGTCTCATGAATTCAGCCCACAATGACGGCCACTTCCTAAACCTCCACCAAAGTTTACAAGCAAAAGCATCCGCAGTTTGGCTCAACAAGTGGAAACCAACACCCTCATCCTCCACCGGTCGACACAATTTATCCCATGAAGCCCAATGAAATCGGTGACGTACTCTAATTCGCCCCAAAGAAAGTTAACGAATAGCTTTTCAATGTTCCGGAGGACTTGGCGGACCAACAGCAGACAGAACATGTACAGGGATCAAGAAAGCACCAACCTCAGCAAAACTATCTGACCTCCCACTGAAAGCACCTTGTTACTCCATCCCTTAATCTTGGCTGCAATCGTATCGACCATCCCCAAAAAATATGACTTAAGCTGTCTCCCAGTAAATGCAGACAGCCAAGATATTTCACAGGTAACGCTCGCCGGGAGAACCCAATGACTGATTTCACCAACTCTGAACTGCGCCTACTAGCCCGAGGCGCAATCACAAACCCGTTCTTACCAATATTAACTAGCTGGCCGGAGCACCGTTGATACTGCTCAAGGACCGATCTAATAAGCATCAAAGATCTTCTCTTGGCCTGGGTGAAAATCAGGATGTCATCCGCATAGGCTAAGTGAGAAACTGGAGGACATCCCCGAGCAACAAAGTAAGGGGAAAATCCCTTCACGTCAAGCAGCTTATTCAATCCCCGAGAAAGCACCTCTGCACCTATAATAAACAAGGCCGGCAATAGAGGGTCACCTTGTCTCAAGCCCCTTGACGAAGAGAAGAAGCCCGACTGTGTGCCATTGACCAATACCGAAAAATTACAGCTAGAAATCATTCACCAGACCATATTAATCCAAGTCTCCGAGAAACCAAAAGCCCGCAACACCCAAGTTAGAAAAACCTAGGAAACCCGGTCATAGGCTTTCACCATGTCTAATTTCAGTGCCAGATTTGCCCTCTTAATCCGCTTATTAAGAATTGAAAAACACTCCATAGCAAGGAGGATAGTATCCGAAATCTGGCGGCCCTTGACAAACGCACTTTGCTGAGGTGAAATAATTCTAACCAGGATCGACTCCAGCCTTTTCACCAGTAGCTTTGAAATAATTTTGTTGTTGACCACATTGCATAGGCTAATCGACCGAAAGTCCAAAAATATAGAAACATTGGGCCCTTTCAGAATAAGAGCAAGTAGGGTAGCCGTGAAGCCTCTTGGCAACTCCGCTCCACAGAAAAATTCCTGCACCACAGCAACCACATCTGGGCCAATAATCTCCCCAGATGATGTGAAGAAAACCCCAGTCAACCTATCCAGACCAGGAGCCGACTCACCTGCAATAGAGAAAGTCGCTTCCTTTATCTCTTCACTGCTAGGCATCATGGTCAAAACATCATTGTCCTTTTCCTGTAGCAATGATGGTATGACACTTCTAATAAGCGAATCGGACATATCCAGCTCACCATCTTGGGCTAGAACAGTGGAGAAATATCGAACCGCCTCATCCTGAATGCCCGCCTGTTCCTCAATCCAAGAACCGTCCTCTCCTTTTTTTCAATGAATAAACATCATGGACCTCCGCTTCTTCACCACAGAATGGAAATAGGAAGTATTTTCATCCCCCTCTGCTAACCATCTTACCCGAGCCTTCTGATGCCAAAGGACGCTTCACGGCTATGAGCAAACTCAAGGCTCTCCTGAGCAAGACTTAGATCTGAAAGGTTCTGGGGAGAGCTCTCCTGCTCCACCACAAGCTCCTTCACCATAACTACCTCAGCCTTCCCTGCACTTCTATCAAAATATTCCCAAAAACTTCCCGATTCCATTGGCTTAAAAAAGACTTGACCCGCTGAATCTTTAGTAACAATCTCCGCATTGGCCGTCCCTCCACCAGCTGCACCCAAGCTGCCCACACCACATCAAGATAGCCAGGATGCGAGGCCCATGTATTCACATAGGAAAACCATTTAGGACCTTGAGGTGAGCTCAGACAAAAAGACAAGAGCAGCAGCGAATGGTCCGACCCAAGCCGCCCTAGATGAGCTACAGAACACTACACATTAAGCGTCATCCATGACTGGTTAATCAAAGCTCGATCTAGTCACTTCCAAATGCGAGCATTACCAGCCCTGTTATTACACCAGGTGAAACGAGGCCCCGTAAAACCCACATCATCCAAGCCCATTGCATCAATGCAATGCTGAAAATCCTCAGCCTCCCGTTCATGAAAGGGCCTCCCTCCCTTTTTTTCACCAGAGAATAGAACCACATTGAAATCCCCACCACTAGCAGCGGCACCAAAGAGCCAAGCAAGGGCAACTCCGACCATAGTGATCTTCTAATCTCCCTATCACACGACGCATGCACAAAGGCCACCACAACAGGAGAACTAAAGAACGACACCACTACCCATACATTGTAAGGCTGATCCTTGATGTTGTTTGACTTATCAATCAAGCATCTTCTTGATTGTAGCATCCTCTACCCTTCGTGTTCGTGCTTGTGCTGTCCAAGTTTGGATCGAAGCCACAACCAACGTTGATACTTCTCTACTTGGGCCTTGTGGAACATTTCTTGCAATCTCTTGGTTGTAGGAATCATATCACTAGAGGGATACGAGGAATAAGGGATAGAGCTAAAAAAATCCTAAATGAATGTGGAGACTTACTTGGAGATAGGGGCAATGAAGCCTCCAGTGTGGGAAATCTGGTTGGGGCTAAACCAACTCGAGAGGTGAAATCCGTGAGGGATTAAGATAGCACTCTCTTAAGTTGTGGACTTGTTTTAAACTTTTGTAAAAGATAGACAAGTTAGGGTTAGGGTGGTGCTTATCTTGACTTTTGATGTAAACTTGCTTAATATGTCTTGATGAACTTGCTTACTTGCTTGTGAACTGACTTGTTTTGTAATTAATGTATCCTGGTAAGAGTCTTATTATGAGATATGAGGAATTATGTTAAATTGTACTTGGATTTATAGTTTGCAAGTATTCTTAATTTTTTATTTATGCATATCATATCTAGATTATTATAAGTATAGATGGTAGACGATGTGGATGAGGTCATGGGCATGGATTTAGGCAACCTCAAGATCAACGGGGTGATCGGGAATCATGGGTAATCAAAGCCAGGGATTGGGGGTCGAAGCAGAGGACCAAGTAGCTACCACTATTAATCGCATGACCGATCTATTAGTACAGCTTAATGGAACATTAGGGTCAAAACCCTATTGACCATTTAGAAACCTTGAGAACCCTAATGGGGGGGAAGATAGAGCTCTAGAGCAATTCTAAAAATTTTTCCCACCTAAGTTTTTTGGTAGGCATGACCCCAATGAAGCCAAGAATTGGTTGGCAAAGATGGTTGATATTTTTTGCAGCTTTAAATTATTCGGAGGAAAGGCAGGTGAATTTAGCCATTTTCCAATTTCAAGGAGCAGGTCGATCTTGGTGGAATGTGGTTCGAGCTAAGTAGGAAAGGGAAGACACTCCAAGGACCTGGATGAATTTCACTTGGGAATTTAATGAAAAGTTCCCTCCCCCTTTGATTAAGGAAAAAAGAGGACGACCTTATAAAGTTTTGTCAAGGAGCTCAAAGTGTTACCGAATATGAGACACAATTCACTAAGTTGTCCAAGTTTGCCCCCGAACTGGTAGTGACAGAGCAGAAGAGAATATGACATTTCATGCAAGGTTTGAATGTGGAGATTCAAGAAGCGTAGCAGCCACCCAAATCAATACTTTTAGTGAAGCTTTGGAAAATGCCTAAAGGGTCAAAATTGCAAGGTCTCAAGTAAAGGCTTTTCATGCTAGGAAAAGAGGTGCACCGAGTACTAATTTGGGGCAAGTTGAAAGGAGTGCCCCTACCTAAAGTTGGAAAAGGAATTGAGGGAGTAAGAATTCTGGGGCCGACAAGAGGAGCCCCATTGAGGGGAGCCCATAGTGGGCGTGGATAGAAAAAGTACCTCACAAGGAGGTTAGGCATCAGGTCCATGTGTCGTTTGTGGATTTTGTGAAAAACCTAATCATACTGAGAACGAGTGTTGGAGAAAAGGGCAGAAGTGTCTGCGCTGCGGAAGCACTGAGCATCGAATCGCCAGTTGCCTAAATGTGCTTCAAGAAGGGAGTGATGCCCAACAGCCAGTCAAGCCAAACCCTAAGCCATCGAACGTAGGAGGAAATAGACCAAGGGTGCCAGCTAGGGTGTATGCAAAAGACCAACACCAAGTCCTTGACTCGTCTGATGTTTTCGAAGGTATGATTCCTGTTTTTCATCGATTGGCTAAAGTTTTGATAGACCCTGGTGCAACCCATTCTTTTATGTACCTTACTTTCATGTGTGGGATTGATATGAAATCTGATAAGCTACCTTATGAACTGAAAGTTA
Organism: Gardenia jasminoides; assembly: GCA_013103745.1. Classification (NCBI taxonomy): domain Eukaryota; kingdom Viridiplantae; phylum Streptophyta; class Magnoliopsida; order Gentianales; family Rubiaceae; genus Gardenia; species Gardenia jasminoides. The sequence continues at coordinate 25,039,249 of CM023097.1, forward strand.
GAACACCTATTGGGGACCAATGTTTAATCGCCGACACTATCTATAAGAAGTATGAAGTTTGGGTTAGAGAGCAAAAATTGTTAATAGATCTGATAAATTTAGATATTAAGGGGTATGATGTCATAATGGGAATGGATTGGTTAGCTATATACCATGCTTGGTTGGATTGTAGGACAAAAGTAGTTGAGTTTTGCATACCTGGGGAGCCAACCTTAAGGCTAGATGTTAGGGGTAGAATAGCCTCATCTGTTCTTATTTCAGGAATTTGAGTCGGGAAATTATTAAGTAAAGGAGCCCAAGGATACCTAACCTTCTTAATTAACACCCCAAGAGATAAGATGGAAATAAAAGATGTGCTGGTAGTGAGATACTAGTCAGATGTTTTTCCTAATGAAATAGTGTCGCTGCCACCAGAAAGAGAGATAGAATTTAAGATTGATTTGGTGCCTAGAACAATGCCCATCTCAAAAACTCCTTATAGGATGGCCCCTATTGAGTTGAAGGAATTGAAATTGCAATTGAAAGATTTGTTATGGCGAGGATTTATTCAAAAGAGTGATTCCCCATGTGATATGAATCCAAATTCCCCAAGTAATGCAGATATCCAAGCAGGTCAAGGTAGGCAACAATGGTCATCCCTCAGGTGTATCAAGCGTATCTCAAGTACCTCACGGCCCAATGACACGTACAAGAGCTAAAAGGCTCAAGGAAGAATTGGCCATGTTGGTTCGTGATGTGCAAGAGAATATCAAACCACTCAGCAACTTGGAGGATCAATCACTACCTTGTGTCACCTTGCTAAGTGTTCATGAGGGTTCATCGAGCCTAAGGAATGCAACTTCAGTCGGTGACCAAAAGCGTTGACACTAGTTCGACGTCCCCGTGCCAAGTGGTCACGCCTAAGGTGCTGTTGACCAGAAGCGTTGATACCAGTTAGGCGTGCCCACGTCTAACAGTCACGCCTACAGCATTTATTTTCATTTGTTAGTTAATTTCTTGTTTGTCCAATAAAGCAATTGGCTAGGTGTGAACAAGGCCTTGCCGAATGCCTTTTATGCTATTTCCTAATTGTTTAGTATTTAGGATTATTATTAGTTTCCTAAAACCTAGCTTCCTATTTAGTTTGTAATTCGGTTTCCTTAAGCTTATGGCTGGCCGAAAGTCTTAGTCCTTTGTGGTCTAGGTTTTATTATGTTTTGTAGGCTATAAATAGCCTCCTTTATTTAGATTTTAATATACAAAAATTATTCAGAAATTTCATTGAGTGTTTATCACTTCTCTTGCTTCTTTGAAGTGACTTGAATACCTTAGAGTTTTCTTTAGGTGTTCATTAACTTATCAATTCAAGAACACGTTGAATTGTGGCGTCTTCTACTTTGTCCACATGCTCAAAGCTGAAGGTCTTTCACTGTGTGTTTCCAACTTTGTCTACCAATATCCTAGATCCTATGCTTGTCGTGTGCGGGTTGCGTCTCCTTAGGTGTAGTTCGTATCACCGTGAGGAGCTCCAGTGTTGTTTGTCAAGAAGAAAGATGGAAGTTTAAAATTGTGTGTAGATTATTGAGATTTGAATGACGTTACTATTAAGAATAACTATCCTTTGCCACATACTGATGAATTGTTTGACCAGTTGTAAGGAGCCATTGTGTTAGTTGGATCTTAGGCAAGGATATTATCAATTAAGAATCAGGAAGGAGGATGTACCAAAGACTACATTTAATTCAAGATGATAAGGACACAAGCAGGGATGTACGTCTTCAACCTCGGGATCCTTTAGCCAACATTGATGGTCCGATGACAAGGTCGAGATCCAAGAGGGTGAAGGAAGTTTTACAAGTTTTGATCATTCATCGTGGCAACAAAGAGCAAGCTAAGTTTGAAGGTTTGTTGGACAATGTAGTCACCTTGCTCACTTGTACGTTTGAAGTTAAGGAATGATCTTGACTGCCGTAGGCACGCCTTACGACTGCAAGTCTTCTGGTCGCATATTTACTGTGTCAGATTTAAGATGTGAGCACACCTTACGACCGCAAGTCTTCTGGTCGCATTCCTAGTTTCATTAGGGTTTTTAGTTTTTTTAACAATTTCCAGTAGTATTAGGGTTTGTCTTGTAAGACTTATAAATAGCCACTCTTGTGACTATTTTTGGGGACTTTTTGAAAAAAATACGAACGTGAGGTTTTTCCTTCAAGTTCTTCATTGAACTTCTCTTGAATTATTGAGTTCTTTAACTTGAGTTTTCTTTTAGACTTTATCGATTAGATTTGTTCCCTAATCATGGTGTCTAATCTTCCATCTATATTTGCTTGAGGTTGCTGATTGCTGTCGTGTATCAGAGGTCTTGAGTCCACGTGAATAAACCTAGATCAATTTTCGTTGAAGAGAAAAGGTCCAAACTCTGATAAAACGTTGTTGAGAGGTTCTAGGAGGGTCTACCCCTAGAGTTGCTCATCAGTTGGTATCCAGAGCATCAGGTCGATTCTCTTTCAATTGAATTGTTTATATCCTTTTTATTTGTTGAATTTTCTTCCGTATTATCCAAGTCAAAAAAAAAAAGCTGTAGCGTTACTGTAGCATACTGTTCACACTACTGTTCATCATTACTATTCATGCTACTATTCATCAGAAAAAAAAATTTCTTGTTTCTATTCTTGTTAGGGTTTTCTAGTTTGTGATTTGTTCATGTGTCTTGTACCTTTATTTCTTGATTCTTGATTCTTATTTGCAAAACCTTTCATTGTTCTTGATCTTCTTGAAAATCAAAACTGATTCTTGAAGTTCTTGAGTATCCATGGATTGGGTCCAAAATTTCTTGTGTTTGATCTTAAATTTGTTACAAAGAAATCTGAAATCTTGTTATTGGGAAGTTGCCAAAATCAAAATCAAAGAAAATATTTCCAAATCTTGATTGCAAAAGATTTTCCAAATCTGTTTTGATTTGCTCTTTCCCAAATCTTGATTGAAAAAGATTTCCCAAATCTGTTTGATTGGGTCTTTCCCCAAATCTTGCTTGGAAAAGATTTCCCAAATCTGTTTTCATTGGGTCTTTCCATATTTGAAAAAAAAAAAGAGACGGATCGAGTGTGAACACACCTGTTCACACCTAAACCTTCCTTTTTACATCTTTGTTCGAAAATTGCATCCAAGAAAGAGGTACAATTCTAGGGTTTTCTAAAATTTATAAATTTCTGCATTGTGTCTTGTTTGTTTGCCAATTTTTATTCAATTCTTGAATTCGAGTATATAGGAATAAACAAGCTCTTTGGAGACCGGTGAATTAAGTAACCATTGGACATCCAGAGTCACTACTCCAGTGCTCCGAAATTGTTTCTTTTATTCTTTGAGTCTTTTTGAATATTCGGGTTATAAATTCTTGAATTTCAAGAGTTAAGTTTCTTTAAGAACTTTACGAAGAAATTTGAGAGTGAGTGTTCCTTTAAATTGTGAGAAATACGAGAGCTCGTGAGGTAGACTAGGATATTACCTAACTTTCTTTGCAGGATTTTCAAATATGTCGAAAGATGAGCAAACACCCGAACCTGAGGTTTCTAATAAACTATTGCTCCAAGCTTTGCGCTAACAAGCAGAAAGACATGAGTTTGTCATGTCACAATTGACAGATAGGTTGGCTGCACTTGAAATGAGGAGTACCCAAAACACACAAAATCGGGATGATAATGACGCAAATGATGAGGGTTATCATTCCAACACATCCGTGCGTCAAAGGGGAGCAAGAGAAGTTTGTAACAGATCTAAGAAAACGGATGACAACCTCAGTTCCATTAAGGCCAAAACACCTTCTTTTCATGGGAAGAATGACCCCGAGGCTTATTTGGATTGGGTACGAAAAGTTGAGCAAGTTTTTGAAATTTACAACTATTTAGAGGAGAAGAAGGTAAAATTGGCCGCTGTAGAATTTCAAGACTATGCATCTATATGGTGGGAACAAGTATGTGCTACAAGAAGGAGAAACAGGGATCCACCAATAGACACCTGGGCCGAGATGAAACAAGTGATGAGGAAACGATTTGTGCCATTCCACTACACTACGGAATTGTACAACTGTCTCCAACGATTCACTCAAGGGTCCAATACTGTGGATGAGTACCACAAATAGATGGAGATAGCCATGATCAGGGCTAACCTCCAGGAAGACCCGGAAGCGACCATGGCCAGATTCTTAAATGGATTGAATCCAGAGATAAGGAAGAAGGTTGAGCTCCAAGACCACTACGAGCTTCAACAAATGGTATCATATGCTAAAAAGGTGGAAAGACAACTGGCGTCCACCAAAGCATCTAGTGGATGAGCCACTACAACCCCTACAGTTCCTTGGAAAAGAAGCCAAAGTCAGACACCGAATACTTGGCTAAGGAAAGGTAATAGGGAAAGGGACAGCAGACAAGCCTTCTATTCTAGTGCCATAACTTCCAAACCGGCACCAAGGCAGAACTTCACCAAGCCAAACGCACCTCCTAGTGCATCACCGAACACCCCAAAGCAATGTTTTAAATGTAAGGGAGTTGGCCACCTAATGGGTCAATGCCCTAATAGGAGCATTATGTACATGACTGAGGATGGTATATGGCTAAGTGAGGATGAGGAGGAGTATGCGGACATGCCGCCATTGATGCAGGACGACCCAAAGGAGGATGAAGAGGTCGTGGAAGTTGAAGAAGAGCCAGTTGCATGAACTATGGTGACCATGAGGGTGCTAAACGCACAGGCTCAGGATACACGATGCAAAATTGAAGATGAGGTATGCCTTATGATCATTGATAGCGGATCTTGTACAAACTATGTGGCTGCTGATTTTGTTGAGGAAAAGCATATTCCGTGGACTTACCACCCTAAGCCATATCGACTATCTTGGTTGAATGATGGTGGGGAAGTCAATGTCACAAAGCAGGTGTTGATCTCTTTTCCCATTGGTAGATACAAGGACCAGGTATTATGTGATGTAATACCTATGCAAGCAAGTCATGTCTTGCTAGGCGTCCTTGGGAGTATGATTGACAAGCGGTCCATATTGGGCTTACTAATAAGTACATCTTCACTATGGATAAGTTTAAGATCACACTTTCACCCTTGACACCTATGCAGGCATAGGTGTATGAGGAGCAACTTCACTTAAAAAGAGAAAGAAAGAAAAGGCAACTGAGTGATCAAAGAAAAAAGCCTAATAAGAGAGAGAATGACTCGAAAAAGAAAGAAGAAAATGAGTCAAAAGAAAAGAAAATTTTGAGAGAAACAAAAGAGAGGGTCAATTCGAGAGAGAAAGGCAAAGAAAAATTGAATGGAGAACTAGGAAAGAAAAGAAGTTTCTATGCAAGTGTACGTGAGGTAGATAGGGCTTTAAATGCACAAAGTCTTCTCATAGTAGTCATGTACAGAGAAGCTGATTATTACTCTTTTTACACACTTGGCATAACAGATTCTCTCCCTAGTGCAATCTACTCTCTTTTGCAGGAATTTCAAGATGTGTTTTCGGAGGAACTACCCAAAGGATTGCCTCCCATTCGAGGTATTGAACATCAAATTGACTTTGTTCCCGGAGCAATCTTACCAAATCGACCAGTCTATAGAGCCAATCCTAAGGAGACAAAGGAAATACAAAGGCAAGTCGATTCCCTCCTTGAGAAAGATCAGGTGCGTGAGTCTCTTAGTCCCTGTGCTGTACCAGTTATTCATGTACCCAAGAAAGAGGAAACTTGGAGAATGTGTACTAATTGTCATGCAATTAATAAAATAACTATTAAATATCGTCATCCTATCTCTAGGTTAGATGATATGTTAGAAGAATTGCATGGGACAATCATCTTTACAAATATTGATCTTAGGTCAGGTTATCATCAAATAAGAATAAAAGAGGGAGACGAATGGAAAATAGCCTTTAAAACAAAGTATGGTCTTAATGAGTGGCTTGTGATGCCTTTTGGCTTAACAAACGCTCCTAGTACTTTTATGCGATTGATGAATCATGTTTTAAAGCATTTTCTTGGAAAATTCGTTGTTGTCTATTTTGATGATATTTTTAATCTACAGCAAGTCCTTAGAAGAGCATGTTGAACATCTGAGATTAGTTCTAAGTGCCTTGCGTGAAAATCGACTTTTTGCTAATGTTGACAAATGTATCTTTTGCACTAATGAAGTTAATTTTCTTGGTTATATTGTGAGTGCTAATGGTATAAGTGTTGATCTAGCAAAATTCAAGGCCATTCTAGAGTGGCCTACCCCAACAAATGTATCTCAGGTAAGGTCCTTTCATGGTCTTGCAAGTTTCTATAGGAGATTTGTTAAAGACTTTAGTACGATTGCTGCACCTTTGAATGAGATTGTTAAAAATAATGTTAGTTTTCAGTGGGAAAAAGAGCAAGAAAAATCGTTTTCTAAGCTTAAGGAGTTGTTGACTTCTGCACCTATTCTTGCTTTACCTAACTTTGACTTAACTTTCGAAATAGAATGTGATGCAAGTGGTATAGGGATCGGGGCTGTTTTGACCCAAAATAACCGACCCATAGTCTACTTTAGTGAAAAGTTAAGTGGGGAAGCTCTTAACTACCCTACCTATGACAAAGAGCTCTATGTAGTAATGTGTGCTCTTGAGGTATGGCAGCATTACCTCATGCCTAAGGAATTTGTAATTCATACCTACCATGAGTCTATTAAATTCCTTAAGGGTCAAGGTAAGTTGCATAAGAGACATGCTAAGTGGATTGCTTTTATTGATTCTTTTCCTTATATTATCAAGTATAAGAAAGGGAAGGATAATGTGGTAGCTGATGCATTGTCTAGGAGATACACCTTGATCACACACATGAGCACCAAATTACTTGGTTTTGAGCACATTACGGATTTGTATGAAAATGATGCTAACTTTTCTAATGTGTTTAAAACTTGTGAGCATGCTGCATTTCATAAGTTCTATTAGCATGATGGGTTCTTATTCAAGAAAAATCGCATATGTATTCCCAACTGTTCACTTCGAGAATTGCTTGTAAAGGAAGCTCATGGGGGCGGTTTAATGAGACATTTTGGCATTAACAAGACACTTGACATCTTGCATGAACATTTTTATTGGCCTAAGACGAGGCATGATATTGCTAATATCTGTGACAAGTGTTTAAAGTGCAAACAGGCCAAGTCAAGGAGTCTTCCACATGGACTGTACACGCCACTACCTGTACCGCATACACCTTGGACAAATTTGTCAATGAACTTTGTCCTTGGTCTTCCAAGATCGTCACGAGGTATGGATAGTATATTTGTTGTAGTAGATAGGTTTTCTAAGATGGCGCATTTCATACCTTGCAAGAAAGCCAGCGATGCGCACCATATTGCTGACCTATTCTTTCGTGAAGTTGTTCGACTTCATGGAGTGCCGTGCACAATCGTGAGTGACAGGGATGTCAAATTCCTAAGTTACTTTTGGAAGTCACTCTGGGGTAAGTTGGGTACTAAGTCGCTGTTCTCAACCTCTAGTCATCCTCAAACGGATGGTCAAACGGAGGTAACAAATAGTACCCTTGGTTCTTTACTTAGAGCAATAATTCGTTGTAACTTGAGAAGTGGGAAGAGTGCTTACCTATCGCAGAATTTGCTTTTAATCGCACGACTAATTCCACTACTGGACATTCATTCTTTGAGATTGTGTATGGGTTTCAACTGCTAACACCTTTAGATCTTTCACCTATTCCTGTTAATGAGTATTTGAGTGCAGATGGTGTTAAGAAAGCTAAAATTGTTAGGAGTATGCATGAACGCATCCGTACATAAATCGAGAAGCGGAATGAGCAATATGCTAAGCATGCCAATAAGGGACGGAAGCATGTTGTATTTGAACCCGGTGATTGGGTTTGGGTGCACATGCACAAGGAAAGGTTTCCCACCTCAAGGAGAACTGAACTACACCCGTGAGGAGATAGGCGATTTTGTGTGCTTCAACGCATCAACGACAATGCCTACAAATTGGAACTTCCAAGTAAGCAAGGCATTAGTGTTTCGTTTAATGTGTCTGACCTTTCTCCTTTTGATTTTGATACAGATTTTGAAGATATGAGGACGAATCCTTTCGAGGAGTGAAGGAATGATGAGGACACAAGCAGGGATGTACGTCTTCAACCTCAAGATCCTTTAGCCAACATTGATGGTCCGATGACAAGGTCGAGATCCAAGAGGGTGAAGGAAGTTTTACAAGCTTTGATCATTCATCGTGGCAACAAAGAGCAAGCTAAGTTTGAAGGTTTGGTGGACAATGTAGTCACCTTTCTCACTTGTACGTTTGAAGTGAAGGAATGATCTTGACTACCGTGGGCACGCCTTACGACTGCAAGTCTTCTGGTCGCATATTTATTGTGTCAGATTTAAGATGTGGGCACGCCTTATGACTGCAAGTCTTCTGGTCATATTTCTAGTTCCATTAGGGTTTTTAATTTTTTTAACAATTTCAAGTAGTATTAGGGTTTGTCTTGTAAGGATTATAAATAGCCACTCTTGTGACTATTTTTGGGGACTTTTTGACAAAAATACAAACGAGAGGTTTTTCTTTCAAGTTCTCGATTGAACTTCTCTTGAATTCTTGAGTTCTTTAACTTGAGTTTTCTTTTAGACTTTATCGATTAGATTTGTTCCTTAATCGTGGTGTCTAATATTCCATCTATATTTGCTTGAGGTTGCTGATTGCCGTCGTGTATCAAAGGTCTTGAGTCCACATGAACAAACCTAGATCAATTTCCGTTGAAGAGAAAAGGTCCAAACTCTGATAAAACATTGTTGAGAGGTTCTAGGAGGGTCTACCCCTAGGGTTGCTCATCACAAGATATGAGCATTTTGAGTTTGTAGTGATGTCTTTTGGATTGACCAATGCCCCAGTAACCTTTATGGATCTGATGCACCGAGTCTTTAAACCATATCTGGATTGGTTTGGATGACGAGGTCCAAGATGTCATGCATGTTGAGCAAGTAAAGGTTCCATTGGGTCCAATGACGCATGCTCGAGCCAAACGAATGCAAAAATCATTGCAAACCCTCATACGTGCAGTTCAAGTTTCTATTGGGGAACCTAAGGTAATTGAAAGACTCGATGATTGAAGGAGAGTCACCTTACTACAAGTGCGTGAAGGGGGTCCAAGCTCTTAAGCTCGTTGGACCATGGATAGGTGTAACTAGTGGGCCGATCAATTTGTGGCCCAAGTATTTGTTAGCTTTGTTAGTAATTATGTTAGTTAGGTTGAAGTAAGGGTACAACCGACTTGTGGTTCTACCCTAGCCCTTTAAATTAATGTGAGTTAGCCATGGTTCGCCCTAGAGAGCCTTTGGCCAAACCCTAGGCTTAGTTAGTTCAGTTAAGTAGTTGGTTAGTTGTTAACTAGGGTTTGTCCTTGGTTAGTTTCGAGTATTCAAGCCAATTTTCTATGTACAATGGGACAGATTTCCAGAAATAAGAAAACCCTTCTTGAGAGTCTCTCTCTTGCTTCCTTGAAGCATTCTTGAGTATCTTAGATTGTTCTAGGGTATTCAATTCGACTTATCAATCTAGGAACACGCTAGATTGTGGCCTCCTCTACTATATCAAGGGATCGTTGGCCATGTGATTAACGGGTTCTTGATCTTTCCGCTATGTTCATTGAGTCAAACGCGTTTTCAACCTTCTAGATCCGCGGTAGTCTGTACGAGTTTCGTCACACGGTTGGCGACGTTCGTATCAGCTGGCATTAGAACTAGTTGAAGGTTCGCGTTATATCCCTGTTCTTTGTTTCTTTTGGTTTCTCTTGAAATCTCGTGTCTTACCGCATGTATGAGGGTTTGCAATGTTTCTTGCATTCGTTTTGCTCGAGCACGCGTCATTGGACCCAATGGAACCTTTACTTGCTCAATGTGCATGACATCTTGGACCTCGTCATCATTTGAGAGGCAAGGCAGCTAGGGTTGATGAGGGTTGAAGTCGGCTAGGGTTTGAGTGAAAGGTTAAGTCGTGTAGGAGTTGTATGATAGGTTAAGCCGGTTAGGGTTGTTGGAGTATAAGTTGAGGCGGCTAGGGTTTGATGAGAGACCGACGCCAAATTTAAGTCATTGAACCATATTGGGTCGTGGTTGCATGTGGTCCAAGCCTTGATTAGTATTGGTTATCTTAGGCTTAGTTAAGGCTTAGTTATTATCAGTTAATTAGTTTTTTTAATTTTATTATGGTCGGCCAAACTAATGGTCCGCACCTTAGTTGATTTGTTAGTTGGTTAGGCGAGTTGGTCTATGAGCTTATTTGCTTGTAATTAACCCTAGTCAAGTTAGGATTAGTTTTACATAGGTTAAACCTATATAAAGGCAATGGCCACATGTAATAATTCAAAATTCAAGAAATAAGAAAAAACACCTTTGAGAGTCTCGCTCTTACTTCATTGAAGCGCTCTTGAATATCTTAGATTGTTCTAGGATATTCAATTAGACTTATCAATCTAGGAACACGCTAGATTGTGGCGTCCTCTACTATATCAAGAGATAGTTGACCGCGTGATCAATGGGTTCTTGATCTTTCCGCTGCGTTCGTCGAGTCAAGCGTTTTCAACCTTCTAGATCCGTGATAGTCTGTACGGGTTTCATTACAAGGTTGGTGACGCTCGTATCAGTGTTCGTTGCATCCATAGTTGCTTGTCCTTTAGTCAAACAATTTTCCTTGTGTGCTGTAAACTTGAACCACGCGTACGAGGGTTTGCAATGCTTCTTGCATTCGTTTGGCTCAAGCACGCGTCATTGGACGACAATGGAACTTGTTCCTTATTCCCTGACTAATAGGATATCGATGGTGAAAGGATAACAATTACATGGTAATTTTCCATGGAAAGGTTAGGTCAAAATTCCCTTGACTAATTTCAAACACCTAGGTGGTTGTGATGTATTGCTAGACACCTCTCACAATCTATAATTATGAATGAATTAATTATTGTAATTAATGATAAAATAAAGTTGTTTATTTTATCTAATTCTTTTTGAGAAATATAATTCATAGTTATTACCAATGTATTTGGAACCTATTGGATCACACGCTTAGAGATTGAATTCTGGATTAAAATTGTGTGTCCAAGTAGGGACTTGGAAATAACCTTTGGGGTTTAATTATAAAGGAAAAATAAAATCTGGGGGGTCATCTAATAGATAGGATAAAATGGTCATCCCTTATCAGATGTTACGGTGTTTGATTTTTAAATCAAACCACCTGACTCTATCCTTCCCTTCTCTTCTCCTTTCCTCTCTCTCTCTCTCTCTCTCTCTCTCTCTCCATATATACAGACTATACGATAGTCTGTAACAACCGATAGAGAATAGAGGAGGCAGACTAGGTTTTCTGAAACCTTACGTAGAGAGAAAATTCAGAGAGTCTGAGAGCTTGAGTGAAACCGATAGAGGTTGGCTCTGATACCAGTTGATATGAACGTCACCAACCGTGTGACGAAACCCATACAGACTACCACGGATCTAGAAGGTTAAAAATGCGTTTGACTCGATGAACGCAGTAGAAAGATCAAGAATCCATTGATCACACAGTCAACGATCCCTTGATATAATAGAGAATGCCACAATCTAGCATGTTCCTAGATTGATAAGTCGAATTGAATACCCTAGAACAATCTAAGATACTCAAGAATGTTTCAAGGAAGCAAGAGAGAGACTCTCAAGAAGGGTTTTCTTATTTCTGGAAATCTGTCCCATCGTACATAGAAAATTGGCTTAAATACTCGAAACTAACCAAGGACAAACCCTAGTTAACAACTAACCAACTAATTAACTGAACTAACTAAGCCTAGGGTTCGGCCAAAGGTTGTCTAGGGCGAACCATGGCTAACTCACATTGATTTAAAGGGCTAGGGTCGAACCACAAGTCGTTGTACCCTTACTTCAACCTAACTAACATAATTACTAACAAAGCTAACAAATACTTGGGCCACAAATTGATTGGCCCACTAGTTACACCTATCCATGGTCCAAGGAGCTTAAGAGCTTGGACCCCCTTCACGCACTTCTAGTAAGATGACTCTCCTTCAATCATCGAGTCCTTCAATTGCCTTAGGTTCCCCAATAGAAACTTGAACAGCACGTATAAGGGTTTGCAATGCTTCTTGCATTCGTTTGGCTCGAGCACGCATCATTGGACCCAATGGAACCTGTACTTGCTCAATGTGCATGACATCCTGGACCTCGTCATCATTCCCCTCCTCTTACGAAAGATTTGTCCTCAAATCAACTGCATCATCTGCAAGATAGGGACTAAGATCAGCAATGTTAAACGTAGCACTAACATTGTACTCACCTGGCAGGTCGAGCTTATATGCATTGTCGTTAACGCGCGCCACAACTTGGAAGGGGCCGTCTCCTCGGGGAAGACGTTTGTTGCGACGTTGCACTGGAAAACGCTCTTTACGTAAGTGTAACCAAACCCAGTCACCTGGTTCAAAAACCATCTTACGCCATCCCTTATTGGCGTGTTTGAGATATTACTGGGTCCTGTCTTCAATGTGAGCACACACTTGTTGATGAAGTGACTTCACCATATCTGCCTTTTTCCTGCCATCCAGGTTAGCACGCTCCGACATAGGCAAAGGCATGAGATCAAGAGGAGTTAAAGGATTAAAACCGTCAATAATCTCAAATGGAGAAAATTGTGTAGTACTGTGTACAGTACGGTTATATGCAAACTCAACATGCGGTAAACACTCCTCCCAACTTTTCAAGTTCTTTTTAATGATGGCCCTAAGTAATGTGGATAGTGTACTATTGACAACCTCAGTCTGGCCATCAGTCTGTGGGTGGTTGGATATGGAAAATAGCAATTTAGTTCCCAGTTTTCCCTACAATGTTTTCCAAAAATAGGATAGGAACTTAATATCTCTATCGGACACAATGGTCCTAGGAATACCATGCAAACGGACAACTTCTTTGAAGAAGAGATCGGCTATGTGAACAGCGTCATCCGTCTTATGACATGGAACAAAATGGGCCATTTTGGAGAAACAATCAACAATAACATAAATGCTATCATGACCTCTCTTACTTCTAGGTAAACCTAGTATGAAATCCATGGAAATATCAACCCACGAGGCAGATGGAATAGGTAGAGGGGTATACAAACCGAAGGGTTGGAGTTTGGACTTGGCACGGTGACAGGTGGTGCATCGAGCAACTATTCGTTCCACATCCCCGGCATATTCGTGGCCAATAGAAATGTTCCTGCAATGAACTCAAAGTCTTGGTGACATCAAAGTGTCCCATCAAACCTCCTCCGTGAGCTTCACGAGTTAGTAACTCATGAATAGAACATAACGGAATGCACAATTTATTGTTACAATATAGAAAGCCGTCATGGATAAAGAACTTATCTTGACCCGACCGGTGGCATAGTTTGTAGATGTCGGAAAAGTCATGGTCGGTATCGTAATCATGTCAAATCCAAGAAGCTTGGCATCAAGTATTGCATTCCTGAAGAGATCCCCGATGGACTTCCACCCATTCGCGGGATAGAGCACCTGATAGATTTTGTCCCAGGAGCGTCTTTGCCAAACAAAGGAGCCTACAAGATGGGTCCTGAAGAGACCAAGAAGATCCAGCGCTAGGTAGAGGAGCTGCTTGCTAAAGGATGTGCTCGAGAGAGTATGAGTTTGTGTGCCGTCCCCGTCATCCTCGTACCAAAGAAAGAGGGCACGTGGAGGATGTGCGTGGATTGCCGTGCTGTAAACGCCATTACAATTAAGTATCGTCACCCTATTGCTCGTTTAGATGATATGCTTGACGAACTTTATGGTGCAATCATCTTCACCAAGATCGACCCAAAAGTGGATACCACCAAATCAGAATGAAGGAAGGTGACGAGTAGAAAACGGCATTTAAGACCAAGTATGGCCTATATGAGTGGTTAGTCATGCCTTTTGCCTTAACTAACGCACCAAGCACTTTCATGCGCCTAATGAATCATGTACTCAGGCCGTTCTTAGGTAAGTTTGTAGTGGTTTACTTTGACGACATCCTAATCTACAGCTGCAACCCTGAAGAGCATGTACACCATGTGAGAGCTGTACTCGAAGTAGTCCGCAAAGAAAGGTTATTCGCTAACCTTAAGAAATGCACTTTTTGTACTAACGAGTTGATCTTTCTTGGTTACAAAGTCAATGCATAGGGTATACAAGTGGATGAAAGCAAAGTAAAGGCCATCAATGATTGGCCCGTGCCTAAGAACATGAGTGAGGTCAGGAGCTTTCATGGTTTGGCAAGCTTTTACAGGCGTTTCGTGAAAGACTTCAGCTCAATTGCCGCCCCTCTGACCGCCATCATCAAAAAGGATGTCAAGTTTGAGTGAGGTGATGCACAGGATAAAGCATTCCAACTCCTTAAACACAAGCTCACACACGCACCTCTATTGTCATTGCCTAGCTTTGGTAAAACATTTGAAGTTGAGTGTGATGCATCTGGTGTAGGAATTGGAGCGGTTTTGATCCAGGAAGGAAGGCCAATTGCTTACTTCGGGAAGAAGCTGAACGGTGTTGCACTAAATTACTCCACCTATGACAAGGAGCTCTACGCCCTCATTCCTGCCTTGGAGACATGGCAGCACTACCTCCGGCCTAAGGAGTTTGTCATCCATACCGACCATGAGGCATTGAAACACCTCAAGCCTCACTAGAAGTTGAACAAGCGACATGTCAGATGGGTCGCATTTGTGGAGACTTTCCCCTACGTCATCAAGCACATGGCAGGCAAGACCAACGTGGTGGCAGACGCACTCTCTAAACGGTATGCCTTGATTGCAATACTTGATGCCAAGCTTCTTGGATTTGACATGATTAAAGAGCTGTACGACACCGACCATGACTTTTCCGACATCTACAAACTATGCCACCGGTCGGGTCAAGGTAAGTTCTTTATCCATGACGGCTTTCTATATTGTAACAATAAATTGTGCATTCCGTCATGTTCTATTCGTGACTAACTCATGAAGCTCACGGAGGAGGTTTGATGGGGCACTTTGGTGTCATCGAGACTTTGAACTCATTGCAGGAACATTTCTATTGGCCATGAATGCGCCGGGATGTGGAACGAATAGTTGCTCAATGCACCACCTGTCACTTGCCAAGTTCAAACTCCAACCCTTCGGTTTGTATACCCCTCTACCTATTCCATCTGCCCGGTGGGTTGATATTTCCATGAACTTCATACTAGGTTTGCCTAGGAGTAAGAGAGGTCATGATAGCATTTATGTTATTGTTGATCGTTTCTTCAAAATGGCCCATTTTGTTCCATGTCATAAGACGGATGACGCTGTTCACATAGCCGATCTCTTCTTCAAAGAAGTTGTCCGTTTGCATGGTATTCCTAGGACCATAGTGTCCGATAGAGATATTAAGTTCCTATCCTATTTTTGGAAAATATTGTGGGGAAAACTGGGAACTAAATTGCTATTTTCTACATCCAGCCACCCACAGACTGATGGCCAGATTGAGGTTGTCAATCGTACACTGTCCACATTACTTAGGGCCATCATTAAAAAGAACTTAAAAAGTTGGGAGGAGTGCTTACAGCAGGTCGAGTTTGCATATAACCGTACTGTACACAGTGCTACACAATTTTCTCCATTTGAGATTGTTTACGGTTTTAATCCTTTAACTCCTCTTGATCTCATGCCTTTGCCTATGTCGGTGCGTGCTAACCTGGATGGCAGGGAAAAGGCAGATTTGGTGAAGTCACTTCATCAACAAGTGCATGCTCACATTGAAGTCAGGACCCAACAATATCTCAAACACGCCAATAAGGAACGGCGTAAGATGGTTTTTGAACCAGGTGACTGGGTTTGCTTACACTTGCGTAAAGAGCATTTTCCAGTGCAACGCTGCAACAAGCTTCTTCCCCATGGAGACGGCCCCTTCCAAGTTGTGGCGCGCGTTAATGACAATGCATATAAGCTCGACCTGATAGATGAGTACAATGTTAGTGCTATATTTAACGTTGCTGATCTTAGTCCCTATCTTGCAGATGATGCAGTCCATTTGAGGACAAATCTTTTGCAAGAGGAGAGGAATGATGACGAGGTCTAGGATGTCATGCACGTTGAGCAAGTAAAGATTCCATTGGGTCCAATGATGTGTGCTCGAGCCAAACGAATGCAAGAAGCATTGCAAACGCTAGTACGTGCGGTTCAAGTTTCTATTGGGGAATCTAAGGCAATTGAAGGACTCGATGATTCAAAGAGAGTCACCTTACTACAAGTGCATGAAGAGGGTCCAAGCTCTTAAACTCCTTGGACCATGGATAGGTGTAACTAGTGGGCCGATCAATTTGTGGCCCAAGTATTTGTTAGCTTTGTTAGTAATTATGTTAGTTAGGTTGAAGTAAGGGTACGACCGACTTGTGGTTCGACCCTAACCCTTTAAATTAATGTGAGTTAGCCATGGTTCGCCCTAGAGAGCCTTTGGCCAAACCCTAGGCTTAGTTAGTTCAGTTAAGTAGTTGGTTAGTTGTTAACTAGGGTTTGTCCTTGGTTAGTTTCAAGTATTTAAGCCAGTTTTCCATGTACGATGGGACAGATTTCCAGAAATAAGAAAACCCTTCTTGAGAGTCTCTCTCTTGCTTCCTTGAAGCATTCTTGAGTATCTTAAATTGTTCTAGGGTATTCAGTTCGACTTATCAATCTAGGAACACGCTAGATTGTGGCCTCCTCTACTATATCAAGGGATCGTTGGCCATGTGATTAACGGGTTCTTGATCTTTTCGCTATGTTCATTGAGTCAAATGCGTTTTCAACCTTCTAGATCCGCGGTAGTCTGTACGGGTTTCGTCACACGATTGGCGACGTTCGTATCAGCTGGTATCAGAGCACTTTTTCACTTTTTTGCTGTGCCGCTGGAAAATCCCGGATCAATTTGTAGAGGGTAATTGATTTGAAGAAAAATAGTGGAAATAAAATCATAAATTTGGAATTTTTGCAATTTTATTAAACAAAACTTTTTCTAACAAACTCTATCTTTATTTTGTTGTAGAATGAGTAATAATCTGAACCTACGTACCATTCTCACTGATTGTAAACTAAACGACACAAATTTTCTCGATTGGCATCGCAATGTCCTACTCATTCTCACTCATGAGAAAATAGAATATGTACTTGATGGGCCTATGCCTGACAAACCTGAACCGAACGTACCCGCTACTGTTAAGAATGCTTACAGGTAGCATAAGGATAATAATAGAACGGCTTCATGTATCATGATAGCCTTTGTCATTCCTCAACTCCAATAGCAGCATATGAACATGGGGGCATATGAAATTGTTCAAAACCTGAGAGAGTTGTTTGAACAACAATCTAGGACGGTGAGATATGATACCTCCAAGGAATTGTTCAGGTGCAAAATGGAAAAGGGAGCACCCATTGCTCCACACGTCTTAAAGATGATTGGACTAATTGAGAAATTAGCCAAATTGGGTTTTAAGATGGACCAAAAGCTAAATGTTGATTTAGTTATTCAATCTCTGCCGATTCTTTCTCTCAGTTCGTTATGAACTATCAGATGAACAATCTGCAGCACACACTACCTCAATTGTTGAATGTGCTGAAAACTATTGAGAAAGAAATCAAAAAAGGTGAAGGGTCCTATTGGAGTGCTTGTTGTTGCTTCTTCCAATAAAAGGAAGAGGCAAGAAAAAGGGCCTGAGAAACCCAAGAACAAGCCTGCCAAGAAACCCAAGAAGGCCAAGGCAGACCAATCCAATGCAACCTACTTCCATTGTGGACAAGTTGGACATTGGAAGAGAAACTGCAAGGCTTATCTGGAGAGCCTAAAGCAAAAGAAGCTTGGGGAAGTTTCATCAGCAGATACATATATGATTGAGATTAATGTTTCTACTTCCAAATCTGACTCTTGGGTATTAGATACCGGATGTGGTTCTCATATTTGCACATCTTTACAGGGTCTAAAGGACAGTAGAAAGTTGGAAAAGGAGAAGTAACCCTACGTGTGGGCAATGGAGCAAAAGTTGCTGCTTTAGCTGTAGGGACTTACTACATTAGTTTACCCAATGGGTTGATTCTAGAATTGTCCAACTGTTATTATGTTCCAACTCTTACTACAAACATCATTTCTATTTTCTGTTTGGATGTAAATGGGTTTAAGATAACCCAAGAGAATAAATGTTGTTCTTTTTCAAAGAATAGTGTGTTTTATGGGTCTGGAAATTGGAATAACGGTTTATATATTCTAGATCTTGACAACCAAATTCTCAATATACAAGAAAAGAGAATGAAGTTAGATAAACTAAATAAAACCTACCTCTAGCACTGTAGATTTGGTCATATAAATGAGAAACGCATTTCCAAGTTACAAAAAGACAGGTACTTGGACTCATTTGATTATGAATCATATGAGGTATGCGAGGCTTGTTTACTTAGAAAAATGACCAAAATGCCCTTTACTAGTAAAGGGAAACGGGCTAGTGATTTACTTGGGCTGGTATATATTGATGTATGTGGCCCAATAACAATCACAGCAAGAGGTGGATTTTCGTACTTCATTACCTTCACTGATGACCACTCTAGATATGGTTATGTGTATTTAATGAAATACAAGTCTGAATCTTTTGAAAAGTTCCAAGAATTTAGAAATGAAGTAGAGAAACAAACGGTAAAAGTATTAAGACACTACGATCCGATCGTGGTGGAGAATACTTAAGCGATGAGTTTCAATTTTATCTAAAGGAGAATGGAATAGTTCTACAATGGACTCCTCCAGGAACACCACAACTAAATGGTGTATTTGAAAGGAGAAACCGAACCTTATTAGATATGGTACGGTCCATGATGAGCCACTCGAGTGCCCCAAAATCGTTATGGGGATATGCTTTGGATATGGCTTCCCATACTTTTAATAGAGTACCCAGTAAGGTTGTTGATTCCATACCATATGAGATATGAAAAGGAAAGAAACCAAAAATGTCTTACATGAAGGTTTGGGGTTGCCCAACCTATGTGAAGAAGGCAGAGTCAGATAAGCTTGAAACAAGATCTGACAAGTGTTTGTTTGTAGGGTATCCAAGAGAGTCTATAGGATACTATTTCTACAACCCAACTGAGCACAAAATGTTTGTCTCGAAGCATGCTATGTTTCTAGAAAAAGAGTTTATTCTAGAAAGGGGCAGTGGGAGTAGAATAGAACTTGAAGAAATTTAAGATAATCAAACTAATATGGAACTTGAAGAAGTTCAAACAAACATTGAACAACCTGTTGAAGAAAGGGTTCAGCCACATAGTGATGAGGCACAAACGGAAGCTGTTGATATTCAAGAGTCTCGTAGGTCAGTAAGAGTGCGCTCAACTCCCAAGAGATATAAGTTTCTTGTGAGTCAGGGCAATAATGTACTAGTCATTCAAGATGACGAACCTACTACCTACCAAGAGGTTCTGAATAGTCCAGACTCCTCCAAATGGTTAGAGGTCATGAATTCTGAAATGGATTCTATGTATGACAACAAGGTATGGACCTTAGTTGATCCACCTGAAAGGGTAAAACCCGTAGAATGCAAATGGGTCTTCAAGAAGAAGACCGACATGGATGGTAATGTGATTACCTATAAATCTAGACTAGTAGCCAAAGGCTATAAGCAGAAAGAGGGAATCGATTACGATGAAACTTTCTCACCAGTAGCTATGCTTAAATCCATTCGGATATTGCTTGCAATAGCAACATACCATGACTACGAGATTTGGCAGATGGATGTAAAGACTACATTCCTCAATGGGAATTTGCAAGAGGATGTGTCCATGACACAGCCTGAAGGCTTTATGTCGCTAAATCCCAGTCAGATATGCAAGCTACAGAGGTCCATTCATGGACTTAAGCAGGCATCCAGGAGTTGGAACATCTGGTTTGATGAGACAATCAAAGAGTTTGGATTTCTCAAAATTCCGGATGAACCTTGTGTGTACAAGAAGGTTAGTGGGAATTCAATCATTTTTCTTATATTATATGTGGAGGATGACATATTAATAATGGGAAACGATACCCCAATGTTACAATTAGTGAAGGGTTGGCTGTCCAAAAACTTTTTCATGAAAGATTTAGGAGAAGCAGCCTATATACTAGGTATTAAGATCTATAGAGATAGGTTTAAAAGGCTGCTAGGTCTTTCGCAATCTACATACATAGATAAAGTGCTAAAGAGATTTAGCGTGGATCAGTCTAAGAAGGGCTTCTTACCTATGACTCATGGTATAAGCCTTTCTAAATGATTCAGTAGACAACAGAATGAATTCTTTACAATACAAAATATAGACAACTTGCTTAGCAAGTAAAGTTTTGCGAACTTCCCTGTTTCGTGCAAGCAAGCTAGTCTTCTTCTCTACTTTGGCCAGCTCTTTGGTGGCCATTGGTTGCTCGATTGGTGCATTAAGTTGGGTCTTAGGGTTGGCCTTTTTCTTGGCCATCTCCTGTTCATGCTCTTGTTGTAACCGCACCTGGTCGTCATGCACTTGCTGAGGGGTGAGGGGGACAAGAGTCATCTTTTTGTTTTTGTGCATGAACGAATATTTGTTGGTGAAACCACATTGGTTGGTCTTCTTGTCATATTGCCATGGTTTTCCCAACAGAATATGAGAAGCTTACATTGGGATGATGTCACAAAGTACTTCGTCCTTATACTTCCCAATTTGAAAATGTACTACCACTTACTTGGTCATCTTGACGTCTCCACTCTCGTTGAGCCATTGCAAGCGGTATGGATTAAGGTGACGTAATGTTGGCAGGGATAGGTGATCTACCATAAGAGCACTTGCCACGTTAGTACAGCTGCCGACGTCTATGATGAGGCTGCACACTTTGTTTTTGACAGGACACCGGATGTAGAAAATGTTGTCACATTAAGCCTCTTCATCCTTCTTGATATGCGTCGCAAGAGCTCGACACGCCACTAGTGCTACTCCCACCGGCTCATCAGGGGCAGACACTTCCTTTTCAGATTCACCACCTTCCTCAGTCAATGGTGGCATGTCTGCATATTCATCCTCATCTTCAGAGACAACGTTTCCATCAGGAAGGACGATCATAGTGCGCCTAGTAGGACACTGAGATGCAATATGGCCAAAACCTTGGCACTTGAAGCACTTATCCTTACTGCGAGGCTTAGCTGGATCAAACTGCAGCTTTGGAGTAGATTTCGGAGCCTGTTTGGGCGGTTCGGACTTAGGGGTAAATTTGAAAATTTCCCTATTGGGTCGTTCTCGCTCAAAAATAGGGTTGCTCCTCCAAGAAGTCGATGTTGAGCTGCTGGTGGTACATACAGTACCCCTTCTCTTAAGCCTCCGTTCAATCTTGGAAGCTTTGTCTACCAGTTCGGGCATATCCACGTACGTTTGCAACTCTACCAGCTCGGCGATATCAGGTCTCAAACCATTGAGAAATCTTGCCATTGTAGCCTCCCGGTCCTCACGCACATCTGCTCGGAGCATGGTGATCTCCATCTCCTTATAGTAGTCCTTCACGCTGTGGCTTCCTTGGACTAGTGTTTAGAGCCTCTAGTGCAGCTCCCTGTAGTGGTGGTTGGGCACAAATCATCTCCGCATCAATGCGCGTAGCTCGGCCCAAGTACTCACGGGACGCTCCAGGTTGCGCCTCCTACTGGTGCGCTCCTGTTCCCATTACACGATGGCGTAATCTGTGAACTCGAGTATAGCCAGTTTTACTTTCTGCTCTTTTGTATAATCCTGACACTCGAACACCATCTCGATGCGCTGCTCCCATTCCAGGTATGTTTCTGGACTCGACTTGCCCTGGAAGGTGGGAATCTTGATCTTGACGCCTCGTAGTCCATCTCCTTGGCACCCATTATCCTACCTCAATCGGCAGATAAAATCCTCATCCTCACTATTATGGGCAAAATCATCATTTTGCGGAGCTCGGTTTCTGCCAGATGTAGATGATGTCTGTGATAATTTGATGTGCTCCATTCTCCGTTCAATGGATTTGGAATGTTCTTGGAGCATTTTCTGCATCTTTCCTAGTAATGCCTCGGCGAATAGCTTTGGATCAAATGGAGATTTGTCACTTTCACCCGCCATTTCTTTAAGGTGTATCTGCAAAAAGTTAGTAAAGAAATACAAGTATGTATAATCCTTACTCACTCCCTAAAGTGTTTACTCTCAACGCTCGTGTATCTCTCAACTTTAACTCGATAATAATCTCACTTTACTCTCTCAAGTTCTTGAAAGCTTATCTTGAGGAAATTAGATTTCCTTTAGATAAACGATCAACTTGATCAATTTTTTAGGACACACAAGCTTGTTAATCCTCAAAAATACCAAAAAAGGAAAAGTTGACTCAAAAGGAAAGAGAAAGATTGACTCACGAGAGAAGGGGAGAGAGGAATCCTAGTAGAATTAGACTTAGGTTGAGAACTATGAGATAAGTGTTTGTGGGGGGTGGAATTCGGCTAGGGTTGGGAGTTGAGGTGAGGCGGCTAGGGTTGATGAGGGTTGAAATTGGCTAGGGTTTGAGTGAAAGGTTAAGTCGTATAGGAGTTGTATGATAGGTTAAGCCGGTTAGGGTTGTTGGAGGATAAGTTGAGGCGGCTAGGGTTTGATGAGAGACCAACTAGGATAGATGAGGGTCGGCTAGGGTTGGATGATTTGATGTGGCCGAATTTCTTTGTCCCACAAACTAGGAAAAATGAGACGGCTAGGGTTTAGGAGTAAGTTGGGAAAAGGAAGGCTAAAATTTAGGAAATAGTTTAAGAAATAATGTAGGTAAGGCTTGGGGATTATGGAAAGCTAAAATTTAGGAGATAATTTAGGTGATAATGTAGGCAAGGCTTGGGAATTATGGAAGGCTAAAATTTAGGAGATAACTTAGGTAATAATGTAGGCAAGGCTTGGAAATTATGGAAGGCTAAAATTTAGGGAAGTAATCCATGACTCAACACTAGGAAGTGACGGCTGATTGGAAGACACGGTTGGAAGACACGACAGAATACCTGGGCTACCAAAGTTCACTTCCAATTTGGATTTGGACTTCTTCACCCAAAAACTGACTTCGGCTTGGACTTCGCTTGAGCCAGCCGTATCTTTCTCTTATAAAGAAATATAGGGCAGTAACAAGAATAAGAAAGGAAGTACGGACAGCACACAAGGAAAACAGTTTGACTAAAGGACAAGCAACTATGGACTCAACGAACAAGAACAATGGAGAAGTTGTGAACCCAACTTAGGCTCCTCCCCAATGGGTTACCCAAGATGTTCCGAAGAACGACACACCACCAAGGATGATTACACATGAATACAAGAAGTTCTTCACGCGTCGTAGAAAACAAATTCCCAATTCCCGCGTATTGAAGATGAAGTTGGTGAAGTTGTAGACCAGAATTTCTAAATCACTAAACTAGCGTAGGGCTTTTGTTTTCAATAAGAAATAACCAATGGTTCTTGTTGCTCTTTGATTTTGGATTTTTGCAATAAACTCAAGTTTTGTTTGCTTTCGAATTTTGCTTGTGATCGTTTGCCCCTTTTTTTTTTAACGAAATTAGCAACACAAGGCTAGAATTAGCTTCACAACTAACGAGAAAGAAGAACAACACGGACAGCAACAAACCAGTTTCGGGTGAAATTTTTTTTTTTGTGGAACAACAAAACGACTCAACAAGAACAACTCAAGAGGAAACCCTAGAACCGTAGGCGGCTGCTAGGATGAACAAGAAAGACACGAGATTTCAAGAGAAACCAAAAGAAACAAAGAACAAGGATATAACGCGAACATTAAAACTTGCTCTTATGCCAGCTGATACGAACGTCACCAACCGTGTAACAAAACCCGTACAGACTACTACGGATCTAGAAGGTTGAAAACGCATTTGACTCGATGAACGTAGCAAAGATCAATAACCTATTGATCACACAGCCAACGATCCCTTGATATAGTAGAGGACGCCACAATCTAGCATGTTCGTAGATTGATAAGTCGAATTGAATACCCTAAAACAATCTAAGATACTCAAGAATGCTTCAAGGAAGCAAGAAAGAGACTCTCAAGAAGGGTTTTCTTATTTCTGGAAATCTATCCCATCGTACATAGAAAATTGGCTTAAATACTCGAAGCTAACCAAGGACAAACCGTAGTTAACAACTAACCAACTAATTAATTGAACTAACTAAGCCTAGGGTTCGGCCAAAGGCTCTCTAGGGCAAACCATGGCTAACTTATATTAATTTAAAGGGTTAGGGTTGAACCACAAGTCGATCGTACCCTTACTTCAACCTAACTAACATAATTACTAACAAAGTCAACAAATACTTTGGCCACAAATTGATCGGCCCACTAGTTACACCTATCCATGGTCCAAGGAGCTTAAAAGCTTGGACCCCTTCACGCACTTGTAGCAAGGTGACTCTCATTGAATCATCGAGTCCTTCAATTGCCTTAGGTTCCCTAATAGAAACTTGAACCGCACGTACGAGGGTTTGCAATGCTTCTTGCATTCGTTTGGCTCGAGCACGCATCATTGGACCCAATGGAACCTTTACGTGCTCAACGTACATGACATCCTGGACCTCATCATCAATATTGATATTGGAATTGTTAAATATTGGATATTGGTATTTGCTAAATGTTAAATGTTGGAATTGTTAAATATTGGGTATTGGTATTTGTTCCTTTGATTTCGGTATTGTGATATTGATGTATTTGTATTGTGATATTAGTATTTGTTGGATATTGGCATTTTGGATATTAGTATTCAAACTACTATTGCTCCTTTGATTTTTTTTTTTTTTGTGATGACAAAAAGGGGGAGAAATTGGTTGGTTTGAAGTTTAAATGTAGTTGAATTGTTGAATGGTTTGGATGACTAAGTGAGAGGGAATTATGGTTGGTTTGAATGGGTTGAATGGTTTGAATGCTCGATTCATATGGTTGGTTCGGATGTTACCAAGTAAGGGAGAGTTATGTTCAATTTTTTATTGCATCCATTGCTTCTGATTATTGGTGCTTTGTGAAAGGGGAAGCTATGTATGTTTATACTCAAATTATCAATATGGCATCCATTATTTTATCATCATCAAAAAGGGGGAGATTGTCAATCTTGATCTCGGATTTTGATGTTTACAAAACAATTGGATAATTCAATCTAATGTTTTTCAATTTAGAAAAATGTTAGCTTAGATCCTTAGGTGCAAATGGAGACAATAAGAGATTCAATCAAAAAAGTTAAAACTCAACTCTGTCGGACGCTTGAAAGATAGTACCGGACGTCCGATAAATATTGAGAACTCTCAGAAGAACTACTGTCGGACGCTCAAACTGAAGTATCGGACGTCCGATAGATAAGAGAAGTACCAAACACTCCTATCGGACGCATATCATCATCACCGGACGTCCGATTGAATTAAAGAGGAAATCCAAACTCTTAGACCAAGTTTGGATGCAGAAAATCCATTTTGATAAGCGTTGAGAAGAACGTACCGAACGTCCGATACTCCAATGGCTAGTTTTATAATAGTCATATTTTTTACTGTTGGAGAGTTTCTTGAGGCCATTTCTCACACTCTATAAATACCCACAAGTTCAAGAAGATAATAGACTTTTGCCTACATGAAATACAAGCTTACAAGTGAAATATTTGGGTAGAAATATTCTTTATTTGTTGTATAGGTGTGGGAAAAGTGGGGTTTGTGAGGTTATTCAATAGGAGGTGTAAAACTTTGGTGAAAATTGCCTCACTTGCAATAGTAGTTCTTAATTGGTTGAGTGAGCTTTCAATTGTAACTTGTTGAGAGTTTAGGATAGTTGTAAAACTCATTAGCTCAACTAAAGGCTTTTAGGGTAAGGAAGGAGTGAACCTTCACTTGTACAAGTTGGTTGGCTTCACCAACAATTGAAAAAGCTACTAGTAAATTTTATCCAAGTTTGGTGCAACTTGGAAATTTGGTTTGCAATTCTTTCTATATCTCTTTTCTTTATTGCCCAATTGTGATATCTTTATTGTGCTTAATTTGACATATTTTTATGCATACTTGAGAAATAGTTTGTACTTATTTTATTGGTTGAATTCTTGCTATATTTGATTATTTTGTTAAACAATCTAATTCACTCCCTTTGGTTGCATTTTGGGACCAACGTTAGGGTTTGAATTTCTATCCTTGTGTTATTTCTATTCTCTAGCCATTTCTGTGTTTTCCTTGTGCATCGTTTCTTGATTTGTGTCCGTAAAATTGTTTCCTTGTTTGTGTGTATTTGTTGGGTCAAAAAAAAAAAGAGGTACTGTTCATTGATACTGTAGTAGTACTGTTCATCTAAAAAAAGTTTTAAAAAAAATATCAGAATCTGTCCAAGTTTGTTTCTTGAAATCCGAAGCTCTTACCTAGGATTTCTTGTGTGATTCATGAGTCTTTTTGAGTTGTGCTAGTTGTTCGTATATGATTCTTGGAATTCTTGGTTTGTCGTGTTTGTTGGTCCAAATGCAACGAAAAGGGGAAGAATTATACTGTTTAACAAGACAATCAATTATAGCAAAAATTTAACCAATAAAACAAGTACAAACTATTTCTCAAGTATGCACAAAAGTATGTTAACTTAAGCACAATAAAGATATCACAATTGAGCAATAAAGAGAAGAGATATAGAAAGAAATACAAACCAAATTTCTAAGTTGCACCGAACTTGGATACACTCCACTAGTAGCTTATTCAATTGAAGGTAAAACTAACCAACTTGTACAAGTGAAGGTTCACTCCGTCCTCACCCTAAAGGTCTTTAATTGAGTCAAGGAGTTTTACAACTATCCTAATTAACCCTCAACAAGCTAAAATTAAAAGTTTAGTCAACCAATTAAGAACTACTATTACAAGTGAGGCAACCTTCACCAAGGTTTTACTCCTCCTTTGAGTAACCTCACAAACCCCACTTTTCCCACACATATACAACAAACAAAGAATATTTCTACCCAAATATTTTACTTGCAAGCTTGTATTTCATGTAGGCAAAAGTCTATTATCTTCTTGAACTTGTGGGTATTTATAGAGTGTGAGAAATGGCCTCAAGAAACTCTCCAACGGTCAAAAATATGGCTGTTAAAAAATAGCCATTGGAGCTATCGAACGTTCACACAATGTTGTGCGTCCGATGCAAGCATCCGATAGGTTGTTTCGATCTTTGTCGGACGGCCGATGGGTTTTGTGCGTTCAATGAAGCTTGCGTCCGATGCTGGTCAGAGAGTTTGGATTTCATCTTTAATCCTATTGGACGTCCGATGATGATGATATGTGTCGATAGGAGTGTCCGATACTTCCCCTGTCTATCGGATGTCCGGTACTAGCATTCAAGCATCCGATTAGTTAAAACCTTCTCAATTCATCTTGAATTGATTTCTTTTCTTTTCCAATGAATCAAGGACTTGTTCTAACATAATTCTCACATAAAAACATTAGTCAAATCATTTGGTTTTGTTATCATCAAAACTTAGGATCAATTCCAACAATCTCCCCCTTTTTGAAGATGACAAACCAAATGATGATTTTGCAGGAAAAAAGAGTGAAACAGAGAAACTCCCCCTCAATAAGAGCAAGATGTAGAAAAACATAATCACCTAACATATCTCCCCCTTTTGTCATCAATCAAAAAACATATTAACTCCCCTCATTTAGTTATCCAAACCATTTAACAATTCAACCATATTTAACATTTAACAAACACCAATATTCAACATTTCACAATTCTAACATCAATATGAACAAAGCACCAAAGTAGCAAAGTACTTAATGAATTATAGCCCAAGTTGTTGTTGTTTTTTTAAACTAATAGAACATAATGAATGAGAGTTGGTACAACATGATCTAATAATCCACATAGATTTCATGCATTTTTTTATATTTTTCTTCACATAGCAATCATTTTGAATATGTCCTAATTGGCAACAAAAATGACACATAATACTAGAATCATTCATAAAAGTAGGTTTAATAAATTTAGTTCCTCTTTTTCTAGAAATAATAAAATCATTTTGGCCATGTAAAATATGGTTTTCTTTTCTTTGTAAAATATTTTGTTTCTCCTTTTGGAGAGAAGCATTCAAATCATTAATTCTTTTCTTTAAACGATTTTGTTCCTCCAACATTTTTTCATAAAATTTTGTTTTATTTTCCAACTTCTTTTTCAAATCATTTTGCAATCAAAATCAATTTTGTACTTCTTCAAATCATCATTGTCTTTTCTTATTTTCTTGAAAAAGTCTAAAATTTTCTTCCAATAAAGCATTTATTTTTATTTTCAAATCCTTGTTTTTGGCATAAGATTCTTTAAATTTTTATGCATTTTGATCATAAGAACTTGCATATCATCATTATCATCATATTCATCACTAAGAGAGTGATTAGAGTTTACCTTATTATCTCCAAAGGCCATAAGTGCCATTTGAGTCGATTCTCTTCTTCTTCTTCCATTTCTTCATCCAAATTGCATTCATCCCAAGTGATTTTGAAATTCTTGAATTTTTCTCTTCTATCATTACTTTCTCTTCCTCCTCTAGAGCTCCTTTTATTTAGAAACTTCTTCAAAATCCTTGCCATGTTATTTAGCTTCACATCTTCATCATCTTCTTGTGAGGCCTTGAATGCTATGCCTCTCTTGATCCATACTTCATCATCTTGTATTTTTAATTTCAACTCATAAGAGGTTAGCGAATTTACAAGAGATTCAATAGACATAGAATTTAAATCTTTTGCCTCTTCTATAGCGGTGACTTTATTTTCCCATTCTTTTGGCAAGGCATTTAAAATTTTTCTATTTTTCTTACCCAAAGTGTATACCTTGTCAAGCAATTGAAGATCTTTAATAATATCATTGAATCTACAAAACATTTTATCAACATTTTCATAAGTATGTTAATTTCAGCTTTTAGTTAATTATTCTATGTAATTTTCATTTTATGTAACTAGCTGCAACATTCGGCCATGGCAGAAGCGTTGACACTAGTTAGACATGCCCGCACCGAGTGGTCAAGCCAAAGAAGCAACTTGGCAGAAGCATTACCGCTAGTTAGGCGTGCCCACGCCTAATGGTTATGCCTAAAGAAATTATTTCAATGTTAGTTAGTAATAAGTGACCCCAAGTCACATTATGAATAAGATGTCTATTCGGCCTCAACGTTTCCAAGCCTTGTCCGGATTTGGAGTCCATTTTAGATTACGTTTTAGGGTTATTGTAAGCCTATAAAAAGGCCTTTTCTCAACGTTTAATATACATTCAATCATACATCAATTTTTAGCAATTGAGAGAGTTTCTCTTGTGCCTTGTGCAAACCTTTGAATACTTTAGATTAAGTTCTAAGTGTTCTTTTGGCTTATCAAACAAGAATCAAACTTGTTTGTGGTGCCTTTCTACCTACACCATTAGTTCCTTTTAACAATTCTTCGAGAGTTAAGAATTCTTCTTAGTTCTTGAAACAAGGGTTTTGAGGGGTTCGTAGTACCCATCCATCCAAGCATTGGAATTATTTTCTAGATTCGGGAATTGGTTTTACGAGTTCTTCCAATCAAGGTTGGGTTCGTATCATCTGGTATCATTTACCCCAACATCAAAAGGAAACCAAGCCTTGTCCAGATTTGGAGTCCATTTTAGATTAGGTTTTAGGGTTATTTTAAGCCTATAAAAAGGCCTTTTCTCAACGTTTAATATACATTCAATCATACATCAATTTTCAGCCATTGAGAGAGTTTCTCTTGTGCCTTGTGCAAACCTTTGAATACTTTAGATTAAGTTCTAAGTGTTCTTTTGGCTTATCAAACAAGAATCACACTTGTTTGTGGCGCTTTTCCACCTACACCATTATTTGCTTTGAACAATTCTTCGAGGGTTCAGAAATTCCTCTTAGTTCTTGAATCAAGGGTTTTAAGGGTTCGTGGTTTTCCATCAATCCAAATGTGGGAATTATTGTCTAGATCCGGAATTGGTATACGAGTTCTACCTATCCGAGGGTTTGCTATACTACTTAGACCGTCTGTGTATTCCTAAGTGTTCCATTCGACAATTGCTTGTCAAGGAACCACATAGTGGAGGTCTAATGGGCCATTTTGGTATTTCTAAAACTTTGTCTATCTTGCAGGAACTTCTATATTGGCTATGGATGCGCAAATATGTTCAACATGAAGTATCAAGATGCATCCAATGTCACCGTGCCAAGTCTAAGGTAAATCCACATGGTCTCTACATGCCTTTACCTATTCCTAGTGAACCTTGGGTAGATATTTCTATGGATTTTATACTTGGTTTGCCTAGGACCAAATAGGGTCATGATTCTATTTTGTGGTAGTGGATAGATTCTCTAAAATGGCACATTTTATTGCATGCCACAAAACTGATAATGCACCATACATTGTTGTTTGTTCTATAAAGAAGTCATTCGTTTACATGGTGTACCATGCACTGTACTGTCTGATAGGGATGTTAAATTCTTAAGTTACTTTTGGAAGACACTTTGGGCTAAATTAGGCACTAAGTTTCTATTTTCCACTTCTGGTCATCCTCAAACGGATGGACAAACTGAAGTAGTGAATCGTACAGTGTCTACTATGTTGCGTGCATTAATTAAGAGAAATTCAAAAACTTGGGAAGATTGCTTACCACACATTGAGTTTGCATATAATAGATCTAAACATTCCACCACTGATCTTACGCCGTTTGAACTTGTATATGGATTTAATCCCTTGACTCCGATGGATTTAATGCCTTTACCTTTGAGTGAAAGAGCTAATCTAGATGGTAAGAAGAAGGCAGACTTGGTTCGCTCATTGCATGAGAAAGCACGTTTGAACATAAAACGTCAAACTAAGCAGTTTGCTCAACAAGCAAACAAGGGTCGACGTAAAGTAATGTTTGAACCTGGTGATTGGGTATGGTTACACATGAGGAAGGAGCGTTTCCCGGCACAAAGACGTAGCAAGTTATCTCCTCGTGGTGATGGACCATTCCAGGTTGTGGAAAGAGTTAATGACAACGCCTACAAGCTGGAGCTTCCAGGTGAGTATGGTGTTAGTTCCATTTTCAATGTTGCTGATTTGTCTCCTTTTGATGTAGGTGATGACCTCGATTTGAGGACAACTCGAATTCAAGAGGAGGGGAATGATAGGAACCAGCTCACGGACCATACACAAGTTCAAGGAAAAGGGCCGACCTCTACGCTAGCTCCACTTGTGAGTGTTGGGCCAATGACTCGTGCACGTGCTCGAAGGATGCGAGAGTCACTTCAAGCATTCATTTGTGCTACGCGTGAAGGCGTTGGGACTATCCAAGAAGGCCAAGCATTCATCAATGTGCTTCAAGTACAAACCGAGTCACATGAGGGCTAGTTCGATTGTTAATTTCATCTTTTAGTTAATTATTCTATGTAATTTTCATTTTATATAACTAGCTGCAACATTCGGCCATGGTAGAAGCGTTGACACTAGTTAGACGTGCCCGCGCCGAGTGGTCATGCCAAAGAAGTAGCTTGGCATAAGCATTGCCGCTAGTTAGGCGTGCCCACGCCTAATGGTCATGCCTAAAGAAATTATTTCGATGTTAGTTAGTAATAAGTGACCCCAAGTCACATTGGGAATAAGGTGTCTATTCGGCCTCAACGTTTCCAAGCCTTGTCCGGATTTGGAGTCCATTTTAGATTACTTTTTAGGGTTATTGTAAGCCTATAAAAAGGCCTTTTCTCAACGTTTAATATACATCAATTTTTAGCAATTGAGAGAGTTTCTCTTGTGCCTTGTGCAAACCTTTGAATACTTTAGATTAAGTTCTAAATGTTCTTTTGGCTTATCAAGCAAGAATCAAACTTGTTTGTGGCGCCTTTCTACCTACACCATTGGTTCCTTTTAACAATTTTTTGAGAGTTAAGAATTCTTCTTAGTTCTTGAAACAAGGGTTTTAAGGGGTTCATAGTACCCATCCATCCAAGCGTGGGAATTATTTTCTAGATCCGGGAATTGGTTTTACGAGTTCTTCAATCAAGGTTGGGTTCGTATCATCTAGTATCATTTGGCCCAACATCAAAAGGAAACCAAGCCTTGTCCAGATTTTGAGTCCATTTTAGATTAGGTTTTAGGTTATTGTAAGCCTATAAAAAGGCCTTTTCTCAACGTTTAATATACATTCAATCATACATCAATTTTCAGCAATTGAGAGAGTTTCTCTTGTGCCTTGTGCAAACCTTTGAATACTTTAGATTAAGTTCTAAGTGCTCTTTTGGCTTATCAAGCAAGAATCATACTTGTTTGTGGCGCCTTTCCACCTAGACCATTATTTGCTTTTAACAATTCTTCGAGGGTTAAGAAATTCCTCTTAGTTCTTTAGTCAAGGGTTTTAAGGGGTTCGTGGTTTTCCATCAATCCAAACGTGAGAATTATTGTCTAGATCCGAGAATTGGTATACGAGTTCTACCTATCCGAGGGGTTTCTATACTACTTAGACCGTTTGTGTATTCCTAAGTGTTCCATTCGACAATTGCTGGTCAAGGAATCACATAGTGGAGGTCTAATGGGCCATTTTGGTGTTTCTAAAACTTTGTCTATCTTGCAGGAACATCTACCATTCCGTTTTGGCCCATATTTGACAAGACAAGATCTGGGTTGATCACAAGTATAATATTTAAAGTGAAATTTTTAAATGTTAATTTTAATACTATTTTTATTTCATTTGGATGAAATATGAATTCTATAGCAAAGTCTTGTAAATTTTGATCCATTTTAGATGAGTGAGTGTTCTTCACTTTTACCTACTTTCTTCTTAGAATATTACAATAAAAGAGTAAGGGTCCATCATGCTTCCTTACCTCAAATTTCTACTCTTTAACCGACAAGACTTCGGCTACCTTCCGAGGATTTCTTACTTGAGCATTTCAGCCTCCAACCACAAGGGTGACTTCCTTTAAGGCCACTTCAGAATCTCTCAGCACAGTCTAAATTCGTTTTCTACCTTTAGGCGTACACAGAAATTTTAAAGATAGAGATTTATGAAGAACTTCTTCTTCTTTTATTGATGTATACTAACAGGTACATAAGTTAAGTTGAGAACACTCTTATCTCTTATTTAACTATATATGAGAGATATTTTACCTAACAGCTAGCAATTATGAAGAGTTTTTGGATTTCATCCCATCTATCCAACCTATCGATCGATGCCTTTGTCAATGTTACCTCTTTCTATTTATAGCCGTTTTCCCCCGGACTTTATCTTCGGACTTCATCCTTTTATCTATCTGTGTGGACTATAGATATTTCATTTGGCATCCATAAGACGTAAGGGCTTACGTCTGCCTGTATTATTGCTGCTGAATCGAAAGTCATCCTTTATTATTGTCACTGGATAAAAGTCAGTGGATGAGCTGCCTTCATTATTGTTGCTGGACAAAAGTCAGTTATTGCTGCTGGATGAGCCGCTTTCCTTGTTCCTACATGTTGGACAGCTGTTTGGTGCATGCTTTCTCATTCGGTATAATGTAGTGATTGCCTTCTGGCTGAATTTGATTTGACAGCTATCTAACAAATGTATTTTCCTTTGCAAATATTATTTCGCAGCTTCTGGACTCTTTTTGGCATATGACGTCATGATGGATGAAAACATTCCTTCTCCGCCATATGTTCTGAATCCTTGCTTTGGGGCATTTTCCAAATTTTGTATAACAATCTTCATCCCCAATGCTCTTTTATAATGTGTTTTACCTTCCTTGAGGTATTCATATTCCTTTCTCTGAGAGTAGACCTTAATTTCTAATTCATCAAATTTCATTAACTTTATGTAATGATATGCATCAAATCTGGTAGTATTTTCGAAATCTGGTCCAGTTGAGACTATTTTGATCATCAAAATATCCTTCAGTCCGTATGTGGGATTATTTTGATATGTATGTCATACTCCATTTCTTATCCATCTGGGTAGTAGACTGATTTCTTCAAAAGTAGGAGTGGTCATGTATGCAGCATTGATAGCTCCAAAGTTGAACCACTTCTTGACAAAGTTAGGGTCACATCCCTACACACAATTTATTCTGGGATAGATTCCCGTAAAATCCAAATAATATGTTTCTGTATTTTGTAGTTTGTCTAATTCTCTCATGAGGGAATTATACCATGAACCATAGGGGATTCCTGCAAGATATTTTGAATTATAGGTATTTGCACAGGTACTCCTTTGCTTGTGTAATCTGGTCGAAGGTGCACCCTGCTATTTTCAGCTTCTTCCTTTCCCAGTGAAGGGGGAAGATTTTCCTCATCATCATTGACCTTTTTGAATAGGTCATATAGTATTTCTTCAACCTTATCATATAGGCTAATAGTATTTTTACCTTTCTCAGAATGAGATAATAGAAGTTCAGAGGCTTCTTTATTTAGGTTTTCATAATATACAATATTCATGATGTCATTGAATGACGTCTGCAGTTCTGCAATCTTCTCAGATAATTCTGAGATTTTCTTACAAGAGATGGAAAGCCCGATGAATAAGCAAGATTTGCTCTTAAATAGGGTCCATCATGCTTCCTTACCTCAAATTTCTGCTTTTTGACCGACAAGATTCCGGCTACCTCCCGAGGACTTCTTACTTGAGTATTTCAACCTCCAACCACAAGGGTGACTTCCTTTAGGGCCGCTTCAGAATCTCTCAACACAGCCTAAATTCATTTTCTACCTTTAGGTGTACACAAAATTTTAAAGATAGAGATTTATGAAGAATTTCTTCTTCTTTTATTGATGTATACTAAGAGAAAAGTAGGTAAAAAGCGAAGAACACTCATTCACTTAAAAATGGATCAAAGTTTACAAGGCTTTGCTATTGACTTCATATTTCATCCAAATAAAATAACAATGGTGTTAAAATTTACATTTGAAGATTTCACTTTAAAAATTATACTTGTGATCAACCCAGATCTTGTCTTGTCAAATATGGGCCAAAATGGAATGGTATCAGAGCCCGATATCGATTTAAACAATGACATAAATATGTATTTGAATGAAGAAAATGAAACTGAAGAATTAGAAAATTTCTATGCTCCTACATACTATCCCGGGTATGGATATGAACATGACTTTGACGAATGTAGATTGGAACTACCCTTCCCCATGATATGGATGATAATTGCTTAACATGCGATGCTATGCTAACGCTTATTAAAGAATATGCATATCAGCTCCAGAGATTGGAGTCAAGCATTAAATACCTTAATAGTAGATGGACATATGTTACCTTAAATAATTGTCATAGAGATACTTGTAACGAAAGATATTTTGCATTAAGAAATGTGAAAAATGAAAAATATCTATTAACAAATAAATATTCAAAACTAAATAAGGAATTTACTGAGCATTATAGGACAGAACATTTAGACAAACCATGAATACTGAAAGAATAACCTATTGTTTAGAATGTCAAAAATATATAAGTACAAAGATGGCAGCAAAAGCTAAAATAAATAAAGTTCGAGAATGTATGATTAAATATAAGAATGAAGGAGAAATCATAACAGAAGCATTAAATATACTATTGGAAATAGAGAAAAAGAACTTAGAAAAACTTGTAACTCAACGAAACTTGCATTTAGTAAAATTACATGGATGATTTTAAGATAATAGAATTACCATCAGGATATTTAAAAATAGATAAATACATTTGTGTATTCCAAGATTATTATTATAGAACTTATTTTAATAAACGAGAAACATATTTAGAAATATTTTTCTCTAAAATACCAGACCCTTGGGGAAAGAAATTAAGAGATGAATATAACCGAGGTACTAAAGATACATTGGGAAAAAGGATTTTCCATACCCTGGAAAAATTAGGAAGATGGTGTGAAGAAGCAATGCTTTTTAATAAGACCAAAAAATTGAAACATCAATTTCAATTGTGTTGTGATAGTGTTAATATGCCTACACAAATAGGATGTGATAGTCCATACTATTACAATAAAGTGAGAAAAGGTTATAAGAAAAGAAAATACTTTAAAAAGAAATTTATAAAAAAGTGAAAGGCTAAATACTATAAACAAAAATCAAAGTTTCCTAAAGGAAAAAAGATATATAAGAGAAATAATAGACATAAGAGAAAAATAACTGATTGTCAATGTTATTTTTGTAAAGAAAAAGGACATTTTGCTAACGAATGTCCTAAAAAATTCAATAAAAAATGAATAGAAATAGATGATGATATTGAAGAATTAATCGAAAATAATGAATTTATCGAAGTAAATAGATTTGCAGAGATAGAAGAAATATCTTCAAATGAAAGTATATTTATTTATACTGAAACAGAATATGATATAAGCAGTAGTAATGATGAATGAAATATAGAAAATATATCAAGAAGAAAATTCTGAAATAATTGACATTCACCTAGAAAGACTAGGAGAATATAGTCAAGAGGCATTAATAGATAGAAAAATACTTATGAAAATACAGAAGAGTAATTTTTCTATAAATTCATATAGTGGATTTAATGTTCTAGCATTAGAAAAATTAAAGTTTCACATTAGAAAACATCATATGTTCTATGAAATAAACCTAAAGGAAAAAGGTTTGGAAAATAGTTTAACCACAAATAAAGTAATGATCCATTTAATATCTAGAAGAGATATACATGATAAATTACAAAAAATACCAGAAAAAATAAGAGATACCATTGGATGGATTCATATAGGATCAATACAAATGACAATAAGATCAACCTTTAGAGAAAGGTTAAATACCCCTATCGACTTGGCCATAGTAGATAATAGAATAAGAAACCGAGAAGAAGCCACCTTAGGTGTCTTACGAGGAAATCTAAAATATCAAAATTTGATTTTTAATATTTATCCAAAACTTTCATACAGTTTACAAGATAAAGACTTTGATAGAACATTATCATTAATACAAGATTTTAAAAGAAAAGAATTTTTCTTTAATGGAAACAGACCTTATTCTATCACATATATGATTTCATATGCGCTATCTAATACGCACCATACTGAAAATTTTGCAAATAATAATTTTATTGATATGCCAAAATTATTCAATGAAATAGGAAAAATATATCCTCCTGAAGTTACTAATATTGAATTAAATGAAGAATTTGACTTAGACATAGGACAAAAACCATTGATAAATAAACATAATAATATTCCTGTAAGACTCTCTTATACTGAAAGTAGTATAGGAAGTAGTCAACGACTTTTAAATAATAATATAAGAAATTCCAATTATAAAATAAAAGCTAGATATTATAATGGAAAAGATATGGAAGACTGTACTATATTAATAGATATAGGAGCCAGTGGAAATTATATTTCCTATAGATTAATAAAAGACTTACCAATTTATAGATTACAAGAGTCATATCAATATACCAATTTCAATGGAGAAATTCATGAAATAAATGAAGCTATAGAAACAGAAATAGAACTAAATAATCATAGAATTCCTATTCGACTTTTAATCGAAAGGGAAGGAGCAAATGATACATTGGAAATAATGTTAGGAACTAATTTCCTAGATACGGTATCACCTTATTCAATAAAACATCAAGGATGATTACATATAAGGACAGAAAGTTATACACTGAAAGAAAATGACTAGTAAATATAGTATATATATACCTATTGGAATTACCTATAAAGAATATAAAACTGAATATTTTGCAACATATATAGATAGTGGATCGGGAACATGTTTATGTAAATCTACATGTTTTCCACAACAAGATCATGAGGAATTACCTAAGCAAATTGGATTAGACATTTCAAGTAATCCAATTACATTAACAACTGGAATAAGTAAACCCCAAATATTAATAGGATCATTTCTAATTAAATGTCCACCATTTTATTTCTTTGATACAAGATTGGATGTTTTATTAGGCAATAACTTTCTTCAATTATTTACCAAAATATTGTTTGATACTGTTAATGCACAAATACATTTTAAAACACCTTGTGCACATTGGATTGTAGTATCCAGACTTAAATCTGCTTATGCACGAAAAACACCCATCACATTTATCCCTCACACAGTTCAGCGTGGTGATATAGGATATAAAGAAAAACCAAAAATTAAAGAAACACCTATGTTAAAATTAGAACAAACATTGCAATTAGAGGCTATTCAAATAAAAAATATTACCAATATATTTGAAGAAATTAAGTTAAAATTACAAAAAAGTTATACAGAAAACCCATTAAAATTTTGGGACAAAAATAATGAGTTTGCTGAAATAAAACTCAAAGACGAGAATAAAGAAATAAGGGTTAGGCCAATGAGATATAACATAATAGATAAAGAAGAGTTTAAAAAACAAATTAAAGAATTGTTAGAAATGAAATTAGTAAGAGAAAGTAATTCTCCTCATTCCTCTCCTGCATTCATGGTTAGAAATCATGCTGAAATAGTTAGAAATAAACCAAGAGTTAATTATAAAAAATTGAATAGTGAAACCATTTTTTATGGATATTTCGTACCACATAAAGAAACTTTGATAAATATGAGTAAAGGAAAGAAAATATACTCAAAATTTGATTGTAAAAGTGGATATTGGCAAATAAGAATGCATCCTAATAGTATTAAATATACAGCATTTAGTACGCCTCAAGGACATTATGAATGGTTAGTAATGCCTTTTGGATTAAAAAATGCACCACAAATATTTCAAAGAAAAATGGATAAAACCTTCAAAGATTATTCATTCATATACGTTTACATAGATGATATCCTTATAGCATCTGATTCAATCCAGGAACATATAGAACATTTAAATATATTTGCAGACTTATGTCTAAAACATGGAATAGGCTTATCAAAGAAAAAATCAAGAATTGGATCAGAAGAAATTGAATTTTTAGGATTAGAAATAAATAGTAAAGGTATAAAATTGCAACCACATATATTAGAAAAAATACAAAAGTTTGCAGATAAATTAGAAGATAAAAAGAAATTACAAAGATTTTTGGGAATATTAAATTATGCATCAGATTTTATATATAATTTGGCAAAAAAAAGAAAAGAATTACAGAAATTGCTAAAGAAAGAGGTTAAATATGAATTTTCAGAAAATCATGTAGCCATAGTAAGGAAAATTAAAGAAACATGTAAAAACTTGCCATTCTTAATGCTACCGTCTGATGAGGATGATTTAATATTACAAACTGATGCCTCAGAAGAAGCATGAAGTGCAGTTTTACAAACTGTAAAAAACAAATTTGTAGATATAGATCGGTACATTCACCGAAACTGAGAAAAAATACCATATAAATGAAAAGGAATTACTCACGGTAGTCAAAGGATGTAACAAGTTTTATTACTTCTTACTTCCAAAAAGGTTTATATTAAAAACTGACAAT
Organism: Gardenia jasminoides; assembly: GCA_013103745.1. NCBI lineage: Eukaryota > Viridiplantae > Streptophyta > Magnoliopsida > Gentianales > Rubiaceae > Gardenia > Gardenia jasminoides. Next base: position 25,078,597 of record CM023097.1, read on the forward strand.
ACGCAGGTAAGAGCTTTTATTAAAAATGATATTAAACCATTACCACAAAATAAAAGATTAATGAGATGGCAAATGGCCTTAGTTGAATTTGTGTTCGATATAGAAACTATTAAATCTAACGACAATGCTCTTGTAGATTTTTTTACAAGAGATGGAAAGCCCGATGAATAAGCAAGATTTGCTCTTAAATAAAATCTCAGAACTATTTGAGAAGATTGCAGAACTGCAGACATCATTCAATGACATCATGAATAATGTTAATAATGAAGATCAAAATAAAGAAGTCTCTGAACTTCTATTATCTCATTCTGAAAAAGGTAAAAATACTATCAGCCTATATGATAAGGTTGAAGAAATACTAGATGACCTATTCAAAAAGGTCAATGATGATGAGGAAAATCTTCCCCCTCCACCGGGAAAGGAAGAAGCTGAAAATAGCAGGGTGCACCTTTGACCAAATTACAAAAGCAAAGGAGTACCTGTGCAAATACCTATAATTCAAAATATCTTGCAGGAATCCCCTATGGTTCATGAGTATAATTCCCTCATGAGAGAATTATACGAACTACAAAATACATAAACATATTATTTGGATTTTACGAGAGTCTATCCCAGAATAAATGTGTGCAAGGATGTGACTCTAGTTTTGTCAAGAAGTGGTTCGACTTTGGAGCTATCAATGCTGTATACATGACCACTCCTACTTTTGAAGAAATCAGTCTACTGCCCAGATGGATAAGAAATGGAGTATCACATATATATCAAAATAATCCCACATATGGACCGAAGGATATTTTGATGATCAAAATAGTCTCAACTGGACCAGATTTCGGAAATACTACCAGATTTGATGCATATCATTACATAAAACTAATGAAATTTGATGAATTAGAAATTAAGGTCTACCCTCAGAGAAAGGAATATGAATACGTCAAGGAAGATAGAATACATTATAAAAGAGTATTGGGGATGAAGATTGTTATACAGAATTTGGAAAATGCCCCGAAACAAGGATTCCGAACATATGGCGAAGAAGGAATGTTTTCATCTATCATGACGTCATATGCCAAAAAGAGTCCAGAAACTGCGATAAAATATCTGCAAAGGAAAATACATCTGTTAGATAGCTATCAAATCCAATCTAACCAGAAGGCAATCGCTATATTATGCCTAATGAGAAAGCATGCACCAAATAGCTGTCCAGCATGCAGGCACAAGGAAAGTGGCTCATCTAGCAGCAATAACTGACTTTTTTCCAGCAACAATAATGAAGGCAGCTCATCCACTGACTTTTATCCAACGACAATAATAAACGATGACTTTCGATTCAGCAGCAATAATACAAGCAGACGTAAGCCCTTACGTCTTATGAATGCCAAATGAAATATCTGAAGTCTGCACAGATAGATAAAAGGATGAAGTCCGAAGATAAAGTCCAGGGAAAATGGCTATAAATAGAAGGAGGTAAAATTGACAAAGGCATCGATCGATAGGTTGGATAGATGGGATAAAACCCAAAAACTCTTCCTTTATAATTGCTAGCTGTTAGGTAAAATATCTCTCATATATAGTTAAATAAGAGAGAAGAGTGTTCTGACCTTAACCTATGTACCTATTAGTATACATCAATAAAAGAAGAAGAAATTCTTCATAAATCTCTATCTTTAAAATTTCTGTGTACGCCTAAAGGTAGAAAATGAATTTAGGCTGTGCTGAGAGATTCTGAAGCGGCTCTAAAGGAAGTCACCCTTGTGGTTGGAGGCTGAAATGCTCAAGTAAGAAGTTCTCGAGGAGGTAACCGGAGTCTCGTCGATCAAAGAGCAGAAATTTGAGGTAAGGAAGCATGATGGACCCTTACTCTTTTATTGTAATATTCTAAGAGAAAAGTAAGTAAAAAGCGAAGAACACTCATTCACTTAAAAATGGATCAAAGTTTACAAGGCTTTACTATACACTTCATATTTCATCCAAATGAAATAACAATGATGTTAAAATTTACATTTGAAGGTTTCACTTTAAAAATTATACTTGTGATCAACCCAAATCTTGTCTTGTCATATGTGGGTCAAAGCAGAATGGTATCAGAGGCTGAAATGCTCAAGTAAGAAGTCCTCGGGAGGTAACCGGAGTCTTGTCGGTCAAAGAGCAGAAATTTGAGGTAAGGAAGTATGATGGATCCTTAATCTTTTATTGTAATATTCTAAGAGAAAAGTAGATAAAAAGCGAAGAACACTCATTCACTTAAAAATGGATCAAAGTTTACAAGGCTTTGCTATAGACTTCATATTTCATCCAAATGAAATAACAATGGTGTTAAAATTTACATTTGAAGATTTCACTTTAAAAATTATACTTGTGATCAACCCGGATCTTGTCTTGTCAAATATGGGCCAAATACCAAAAAGAGATCCCATTCTCAAAAGTAAGATTAATTGGACTGAGCATGTTGGATTATCTCTTGCAGTGAAACTTATATGTTGATTTAATATTTTATAGCTGAAACTGAATCTCCATTGACTCTTGTTAATGCTAAAACTACAAATTTTGGAAACAGACTTCAGATGTCCCTCTTTCTAAAACAGAACGGGACCTTCTATCTTCAATGTAGTAGAAAACAGCTAAAAAAGTTGGATGGAAAATGATGTGTCAGGTTTTCTTCATTTTAAAACACAAATTTACACTGATGGGTGACCACACTTCAGTAAATAACTAAAAATTCACACAAAAATGAGTAAAACAAAACTCAATAATAAGTAACTTTCTGTTAAATCCTCCTTATTAATAAGGCAAAAAAGCCCACCCTTTTCACTAATTTTCCCAATACAAGAAGCTACGATGGTCTATTAAAGTAGTAGAATTAGCTTCAACTATTAAAGAACCTAAGTAAATTTCATGGTCAATGAGAAACTCATTTAATATCAAGTATGAATAAAAATGTAAAATTAAAGTAATAAAATTAACTTCACTAATGACCTGAAATCAAATTTGTTTAAGAATACAGACATCAATCATGTCTCATTTCACTATCTTCCTCTATATTAGACTACTCTATCATACTGAGAAAGAAGTAAATTAAAGTCATAAACATTTTTAAAAAAAAAAGTCATGAATCACGACCAATAATGCAGTTTCAGTGATTAATCGGAAAATCTGAAAAATAAAAATAAAAAAAGAAACAAATGAAAAAGAAAATTTCTACAATATCTGCAACCAATTCATTACAAGAAACTTGATGAAAAACCCAGAGCAAGAGTGATTGGATTCAGAAAGAGTAGAATATGAAGTACCACTTCGGAAATATAGGTTGTTGTCAACGACGGCAACGAGAGAATAGCCATGATAGTGGTCACAGTTTTCATCACGTTGAAGGTTTGTAATCAGTAGAAACTAATGACTGAGGAGAATCTGTTTTTAAATTTGGTTCTTGTCAATTGTAACAAAGTCGGCTCGAAAACCCCACTAAACTTGAAGACCCGATTTTTCTCCTTTTTTTTATTTTGCTAATTTTTTTCTTTTGTTTTTAGATATTTTATACTTTTCAAAGCCACAAAAGACCAATGAATACGAGAGAGAGATGAAAAAAAAATCGATGACAAAATAGCAAGAAATGACCAGAATACGAAAAAGAGATGAAAAAAAAATCGATGATCAAGGGGAAGAGAAAGGGTGAGATTTTCAATATCCGGTGAGAAGAGTAAAACTCGTAGAGTCTTTCTTGCTATCAAACTCAAGATTCGAATCACACTTGACACAGTTGAGGAGTGGCTGGGTGAGAAGGGTTAAAAGAAAGAACAAGAAAATTATTTTAAAAAATGGGTAAGAAGATCAAAAATAAGAAAAAGGGGAAGAAATGGAAAATGTATGACAAGAAAGAAAAAAAAAAAAAGATAAAGAGTAGAAGAAAAAGGAGAACATCTTATTACAGGGAAAAAAAAAATTTCTACTTTGACACTTCGTTTTGAAAAATTGTAAATGCACACATAATTTTTTTTTTCATATCTTCATTTGTAGTTTTAGTTTTTGCATTTTTAGAAATAAGTTTCACTTTCGCTCTAGGTTCATGCATTGAACTTTGCTAACATAAAAACTAAGTTGACATAAAACTCTATGGTTGTGGTGATTAAAAGTTCTTATTAAGTACTTGGTATTGGTTTACCATTTATTGTATTTGTAAACTGACTACAATTTATGAAATTGATTTTGGAGAAATGAAACCAATCATTATATATCTAAAGGTACTTTATAAGATATTTTCATTATTTCAAAAAATTATATAAATGTGACATCATAAATAACATCAATTAGACTACCTCTTTTTTTTTTTTTTTTTTGGGATTACTTGTCGAACCAGTGAAATTCCTTGATTCCCAAGCACCACGAAGTCGTCTTTAAGCTGAGTTGCTACCAATCGCTAATGATACATCAAAATTTCTCAATGCGACAACGCCAGGAAACATCAGTCGATCATTTGGCATGGAGTGCCAATTATACCCAGTTACTAATCATATCCGTAGCATAATTTTGACCTGAGAGTAGATAACATAAAAAGTACTAACAAAATGACTCCAAGCCAACAGAAGGAATGCTAAGCAAGCCAAACTTTGAAAATCTATAGAAACATTATTATACAGTAATTAACCAAGTTCCCAAAATACCTTATCAACTCAATCCATAAATATTGCTCCTCAAACTTCAAAATACTTAAAATTTACAGAATTCAAATCCCAAATGGTCCTTTTATTTTTCATGAATCTAATTTTTTTTTCCCAGTGCATTCTTTAGCACCTGCACAACAATGCTTCATTCTTTCGAAGAGTCTCCACTTCCTGAAGCCTTTGGTCCAGTACCAGCCTTTGATCCACTGCCACCCTTTTGAGCAATATCGAGAAAGTTCTTTATAATGGAAGCACTAAAGTTAAGATCAGCTTTATATTTTGCGCAGTGCGCTCCAACCCACTTAGTTCCTACAGTAGGAGGAACATTGTCCTGACTGTCCCTCTCATGCTTTTCGATGGCAGGACGTATTTCATCATATACGGATTTGAGATTGGCTGCAGCTTGGTTCTTAATTTCCTGAAAATCATAAAAACATGATAACTATTATTTGAGGATCAGGCCAACGCATTAGAAAAGAAACCAAGAGGAAAAAGAATATCAACGCAAATGATTCTACAACATACACAAGCATATTGAAAGGATCATTGGTGGAAGATTAAGAACATACTGAAACTTTAATCAGTTTGAATGATGGTGAAAAAAAAAATTTGCTTATATGTCTGACAATGGAGACACATTTCAAGGAAGCATCAACCGAACTGACTGGAAAAAGAAAAGAGGGCGCCAAAAAAAAATTAATGATTGCAGTTGCTTCAAAGATTCACACAAATACATGCACTGGAAAGAATCCTTAATAAGCAATACCAGAATTAAGCATAAACACATAAAACTCTATGCTTAACAGTGCCTTCAAAACTCTACAAAGAATCAGATGGAGTAGCCCAAAGCATCCTAAATAAGCATTATTTTCATTCCTTGATATAGTAATAAACTTCCACACCACTTACAAGAACTTTCACTCAACAGACAAGCATATTTACTGTAGCAAAAAGAGCATCAGCTCTAAGACAAAATAACAAAATACCACCATCCGCATACAGTGTAAATGATTGTCTTGTAGGAAATAAAGACAAGCTTACAAACTGAGGGGATACGCAAGTGCCTGTTGGAATAGAGAGAGAGAGAGAGAGAGAGAGAGATATGGGTAATATTGTAAGGCTCAGAAACTATAAAAAAGATTATTTGTACCTCGTATTTGCGCACTTCTTCCTGTGCTTCCTTTGATGTAAACAGATCAGCAATATTTTTTGTATTGGATTGCTTTCCCCCAGAAGATCTTTTCTTTTGCTTGGGTAAATGCTGTGATTTCTTTTTTGAAGATGAACCAGATCCAACATTGAAATTCCGAGAAGCACTATTACTTCGAAGTCCAGATAAGACTGCACTAGTCTGATAAAAGGCCTGTTGCATGTCTTGTTCCTTTGATTTTCCACTCTCCAAGATTTCCACTTTCTCGGTGTTCATTGTCATAGCGTCAACTTGAACTGAATTGTGTGGCTTGACAGTATTGGAGGAATCTGACTCCTGTCCAAACACATCACGAATTTCCTTTTTCTGAGAGTAATCAGTTCCCAGACCATCTAAGGAATCAAATTTGACAGGGCTAACGGTTTCAGGGATGTGTGACAAGGGCTCATCTTCACCAGAGTCATAAAGAGGAACCTCCTCAACTCTGTACCTGCATAGAAACAGCAATATTATATATCATATCCAAAAACCAAAACGACTATTACAAAACTAACATTCCTGACTACAGCTGTCACAGAAAGGGAATTGTGACACATAAAAGGGAAGCATAAAGTACATTATATACTGCCAGAAGAAGTTTTAAAACCAGAGCAAAATATCCAATTATGCAACTCGAACAAGTACACAGAATCAAGAAAAAACAAGCACTTCAGTTGTGAAATAAGCAGCCTTAAATGGCTCTATCTAACCTATTAATTTTAGAACCTTTTAAAACTGCTTAACAAGATACAAAAGCATACAACCACAGATGGTCACAGTGGATGAGACAATTTCAATTAGCTGGCATATTTGTGTGCAGATTAACTCTCTGCAAACATTTTGATACTAAGCATACTGATAGATTGACAAAAGAGGAGAGATATCATGAGGCACCAGCAGCAAACAGTATAATCATGCTGATTATTCTGTTGGTAAACGAAAAAATTATGTAGTGAATGTGAATAAAAAAGAAAAAGCAATTGGCAAACAAAGGCAAAACCATACTTGACCTCCAAATAATCACTCATTCTGAGCCCTGACAAAATATCAGCTCTTCAGAAAGGCAAAAGTACCAGTTCAAATTCTCCTTTTTTACTACTAAAGCGAAATTTCATTAACTAAATCAGCCAAAATCAAAAGCTGTACATCAGCCAGCCAAACTGTTTTGTCAAATAAACTTCTACACAACTGAGTAAACATATTGGATTTGGAAGTATTTGACTAGAAGGATTTGGTTCATTTTGTTGGAAGTTCATCTGCATGATAACAACTCTTCTAGTCAAATACTCAGTTGGAAAGCTCTTTGAATTGAGTGGCCAAGCTGATATTACTGCAGGAACAACTAGTGTTCAAATTAAATTTAATCTTCTAGACAAGGAGATGCAATTCATTTTGGGTACTTTGGCAGCAATAAAATTCAATCCTAGACTCAGTGTGACACCAATGAAAGAAGTGATTCTTTACTCTAGTAGGTCAGATTCCCAGTAAACGTTAGGAATGATTTCTAGGTTTCTCTTCACCCAATTTTCTGAATATAACTTCATCTGTGCTTCAAAATCAATCTCTGCTCCTGAAATTTCAGAACCAGTTTTGTTCTTTAGAATAAAGAACCATCACATGAAAATGTTTCATGTTCTTTGACGTGTTGCGGAAAAAAGATATAATATGTTACAGTCCAAGTGAGAGTATATCCCTCCACCACGCTGACTGACTTGAAAAAGTGATTGCAATCCATGCAAAGTAAGCACGAAGAAGCTTTAATCAAGGAAAGTGAGGGGTGGAAAAACTGGTAAAACTGCAGTCTGAAAAAGGAGTTACTCCCCTTGATGAATAATTGACGCCCAAAGTAACTAAATCCAAGTTACCAATGAATACAGAAAAAATAACAGGCATCAAGATTTATATTCACATATCTTTAAGATGATTCAGATTTTATACTTAAAAATTCCAGCTAAAAAGCCAAAATCAATTCATCAATTATTGCCACAGATCCATCTCTCTCAAATGACAATAAAAATATTCCAAGTGTCAACTGTTTATTCATCCAAACTAGAGCACCTAATGACACTCAACTGTTAATAACAATTGTTTATCAAGCTTGTCACGACTACTAAGCGAATTGAGCAACACTAGAGGCCATCATCAGAACAAGCTTTTCTGCTATATGGCTTTCTTTTATATTAGCAGAATAGTCCTATTAGAAGATTGGTGATTGACCTCAATATGAAGGTTTGTGAAAGAATTTAAACAGATATCAATGCATGAACTTAAATTCCTGAAATGTGGCAACTTGGTGTTAGTAATCTCAACTTCAAAGTTGGCATTGCGTCCACGAGTTCTGTCTGTGATTCATGTGGCAGAAAAAATAATTGAAAGTGACAATTTTAAAGTCGGGATCAGAGATCAGCACTTCATGGTCAAGGTCAGTGACCTGAAGTGTAACCCATAACAGACACCACCCCAAGCTTCTTATTCTTTTACCCTTCACTGGACGGTTGCATGTATTTCTTCCTTTCTTCTTCTTTCCTTTGCCTTCACCCCACCTTCTTTTCTTCTTCTTTGGCCACCACTCGTCACTGCTCTTCTCAACATCCCTCATATAATTCCCCCTCCTATCCCGCCTGACTTCAGTTGGCCAGCACATGGAGGATTAGATTGCAATGTTGGTAGTGTTAGTATCAACTTGAAATCGATATGACCAATACAGACCTCCATTTTTCACAAGTTGAACTAAACCATCCAAAATTGTTCAAATTTTGATTGAAAACCCATATATTGAGGTCAAACACTGCCCCAAAAAAAAAAAGGTTTATCTTAAAATACCACTTTGATTGCCAGAGCGAAAGACCAACTGCCTGCAAATCAAGATGCTAAGATAGCCCAAATGATAAAGGCACAGGATTTCACTGTCGCCAAACAAATAAAAAGAGATTTCCAGGACTTTAAACTATACTAAACCTAAGCATTCATTAACACAAGGCTGCAAGCAAGTGGATACAAATCAGATAGAGAGGCAGATCCAGGTCCATTTTCAATGACAATCAAACAGAGTCATATTATCTCACAAATCTGAAATAAGAAGACTCGTCTCCATATCCAAACGAGCTGGATTTGGATTGTTGTATCTGAACAAAAACATCTAGCTTTTATCCAAGCAAGTATTTATGCAGTTCAACCCTTTTCATAACAACTAACTGAAGAAACAATATTGAAGATAAGACCAGTTGCAATGATCATAATTACCATCCTATTCCCGAGAAAAGAAGACAGGCAAATGCAAAAGCATTGAACTGAAGAATAACAACTTGCAACTTCATGAGCCATGTATAAGAGAACAAGTAGGAATTCTGGTGAAGTGTTGGATTCTACTCTCCACTAAAACAATAAGAAGATAAGCGAACAAATTTTCATAGCAGCAACTTCTCAAAACATTTGACTGCCAAATTATGAGGTGTGCATCTGGAAGGCAGCAGTAGGCGTTCTATGTAATTAGAGTCTATTGAGAGGATTTCTTATTTTTAGTCACTAAAACGCTTTGAAGTGAGATTTGATGGCCAAAGTACTTTGTCCTTGAGCTATATATAAAAATTCAATTTGTCCGGGAACTAATTCCCCAAATATCAGACAGTAGAATTTAAAGGGCACAGACACTTGTAGTTGCTCTGAGGTACATAAGTTCTGTTATCAAATCTCCCTTAGTAAATGGACATCAGTTAATTAACAATCACCAAATGTCCTCATCACACAATCAAATCCAATGACTATGAGACAGCAAATGTAATTCCCCAAGTTGAAAAGCAAATCTACAACATGCATAGAAAACAATCACCTGTCATCTCCCTCTTCCCACACATGGTTATATTCCTGCGACATAATGAGACAACAGGAAATGAGCACAACATGAGAGGTTTAATATAACTAACACTTTAATCTGACAAAGGAGATAAAACATCAAAAGAAAATAGAGGATGACAGTAATGAATTTCAGAAAGCAACCAGGTTTCACATTAAAAACAACCAATCCAACTAATATTGAATCAAGTTACTCTAGAATTTGAAGCATCTCGAGATTGACTACCTAAAAGGAAGGCCTGCTGAGACAAAGAACTTCATAAGCATTTTCCAGACGGAAATAGTCAAGGACAGGAATATGGTCTTCAAATAAAAAATGGAAGTGCAACTGAGTCAGGACCTTTTTCTTTTTCAATACATGTAATGCTAGTACTCCGTAAAAGCCAAAGCAGTCACAATGTTAGTAACATGTTTACAGTTACTTTGGATTTTATTTAGATGGTTTCAACTACTCCAATCTCCACATGTTTACTTCCTCAGACGTCTTGAACATATCCCCTCAATTTAAGCACAGCCATATCAGGAAATCAGTGGAATGTTGTACTATTTAACAATAATAACTTCTCCATGTTTTCATTTCAAGGAGTAAAATTTGTTTCTCAAAGAACATAAAGTCATACAGTAATAAGCTAGGCATGGTTGATGATCAAATATGAAATACTCACAAGGGGATAACAATGACATGTGAATAAACCTGAAATGCCAGAAATTTCAAGAATCTAGTGCAGCAAGAAATTTGTTGCTCGGGTAACCATGTAAGGAATCCAAAACTGATAACAACAATGACTCGAAGCTGTACTGTAATACCATTTAAATATTCAATTAACTAGATTATATAGTTCGTGGCCACCAGCCCTTCATTCAGGAAACTTGATCCATGTAGTGCTTGACAGTATGAGAAAAACCCCACAAGAAAAACCTGATTTTGATTAAATTCAACTTCTCCCACTACAGAGTCAACATTAGCTTATACCTAAACACAAAAACATCTTACTCCATCAAAAAGAGAGGATTTTCATGAATATTTTTTATTTTTCATTTTTATCTCTATTTTTTATTTTTTTATATTTTTTTACCCTCCCACCCCTCCCCCTGTCCTTCCCTTTTCTGCAACTGCTAGGAAGCCCAAGTGATTCATAAAACCATTTAAGTGTTTAGCACATCAGCAAGGGTAACTGTGTGCAACAAAGTGCAAATAACACTTTAACAAACTAAAACAACACTAACCAAAATCAAAACCGTAAATTTTTCAAACATATAAAGTAATTCCTTAAAAAGTATCACCTGGAAACCCTGAGATTTTGCACCCAGAAATAGACAACAGTTAGCAGCCCCACACAGACAGCGAACAGTGGCACCACCATACCACTCAAAGTTGTAATTGTATGATAGCTCTGTTCCAGATGATATATCTATCTTTGCAAATATCCCCACCCGTGTTTCCCCCAATACTGTCCATTTCCTTGTCTCGCAATTAGGTTGGCTGCAAATTCCAGCATAAAAAGTATAAACTGCATTTCTAGATGCCCAGATGAGTTGAGACACAAGATCTCAACCACATTGTTACTTGAAACTCAAAAAGTATTTATCATGGATAGTTTATATCCATAAATACATGTAAAAGACTCACCATGAATGATTTATAAACCTGGCAAGGCTCCCCTTCTTTGTAGCATCAATGAAATAATTAGAATTCAGAGAAATTATATATGCATCCTTAAGACCTACATCAAGTCATTAAAAATGTACAGTTAGTAAGAGCAGTAGGGTAACAGCACATATGCAGAAAGTTTTAATTCACCTTGTGCTTCATAACTTTGTGACCTACGCTTGGCTTCTTCCAATGAGATAACCTCTCCACAATATTCAATAATAAATTGTCCAGCCTAAATATACAATTTCACGGGAAAATGGTTAATAAAAGGATGTCATGAGTGTAAGTGGTAACAACAACAGAGCAGCATGCTTGAATGCGAGATCAAAAGGTTAAAAAAAACAGCAATTAATCTCCATTGAACAAGAACATCATTAAAATTGTCAAGTTAACGATACAGTTCTACCAGAAATACTGGTTCCTGCAATATAAATCTTAGTCTCTTACTGATGTGATTGTTTTTAAACAAAAATATTTGAACAATTGAAATAGGCAAAAAGGTGAACTTGTTGCAGATCACCTTAATATCTTCATCAGCTAAAAGACCCCATCCACGCCCTTCAGTTTGGAACAGCTTGGTTTTGGCATAATCACAATTTTGAAATCTCTGGCAAGAGTTGAAACAACAAATCTTAATACATCCTCCACAAAAATATACAGGCAAGAAATCTAAATCAGTTGACATTCTAAAAGTTTTTGATACATCACATACTTCCAATTAGGATCCCATGTTTCTATGTTCTATACATGCATCATGTACTCTAGCAGACAAAAAAACAAATAATCAAGAGTTACAACTCATATCAGCAGTTATTTTCTTCTCCTTTGCACAAGTAATCAAGAACTTCACTTGACCAAACAAAGGTGAGCAACTTAAACTGACATAACCCATTAGACATCAAAAGCACAGTAGATTATCTGTAGGTGGCTTCTGCCTTTTCCTACCTCTTTAACAAATCCAAAAGATACCTTGTCTGTTATTGGACGTGTGCACTGAAGCGTTTAACACTGCATATATTACAAGTAAAGAATACCAATTGTATCCACAAGTATCTCTAAAACAGCCAAATAAGTATATCAAAGGTTATGAAAATTCACTTGGTATTTCATCAGATCTATGCTCTCTTAACCAGGAATCAAGAAAATTGGATGCATTTATTAGTTATTTATTTATTTATCCACCCTCAAGATTCAACTCATAATAGAAACTCTCTTTGTCATTCACTCCAACCTCAAAATGTGATGAACCCAATAGCTTACATGATTTTGGCCTTAATCCATCTGTTTGGATTAGTTGTTTTTGGGGTTGTTTTTCAAAAACACTATTGTAGCATTTGGGATGTGAAACTACTGTAGCTGTCTTTCAAAAACTTTTTGAGGGTGTTTTTGGGATAATTCTTTGTGGTATTTTTAAAAGTAAAAATTTATTTGGGGCAATTTTTTGGGCATTTTTAAAATTAAAAATTTATTTGGGATAACTTTTTGGGGCATTTTTAAAATTAAAAATTAATTTTAGGTATTTTTGGGACATTTTTAGAATTAAAAATTTATTTGAGATATTTTTGGGGGTATTTTTAAAATTTATTTGAGGTATTTTTATAATTAAAATTTTATTTAGGGCAATTTTAAAATAATTTATTTAAATTTTTTTTAAATTAACCCATCCCCACCACCACCACCCCCACCACCTCCTTCTCCCCCCTCCACCTTCCCTCTCTCACTCCCTCCGCCTCTCTCTTGCTCCCCTCTCTCTTCCTCCCCCTCCCCCTCCCCCTCCCCCTCCCCTGCACTGCCACCCCTCCCCTTCCTCCCCTCCCCTCCCCCACCCACCTCTCCCTCTCCCTCTCCCCCTCCCCCACCACCCTCCTCACCCCACGAGGGAGGTGGCAGGGGATGGAGGAGGAAAAAAAAAAAAAAGTGCTGGTGCTGGGGGTGAGGGTTGGGGGAGAAGAAGAGGAAGGAAAGAAAAAGGAAAAGGGAAAAGAAAAGGAAAAGAAAAAAGAAATAGAAAAAAAACAACAAATTGTGTATGTTGTTTTTGGGGTTGTTTTTGATTGATGTATTACTGTAACATTTGGGTATGAAAAACAGTTTTTCAAAAACAGGTGCAAAAACAGGCAATCCAAACAGAAAGTCATTGCATCTTCTCAAGTCATGAGCAAAAAAATGGAACCTGAATTGGCAATCTAAACCACAAAACAACAAGCTCACTAGTCCAATGGACCTAATAGACTTCACTAAGATCTCTTCCTCTCTCGCTCACACGATTAACAAAATAACATAGTGAAATACTATCACACCAGTGTAACAACTTTATCCTCAATGCCCAAGATCCAGAACCCTACTCTTCCACAATCATTATCCTCGATACCAGACTCCCACAACAAATCAGTTGGACATTTCCATGGTACAAAAATAACTCTTTTGCCCCACTGTGAGTAGTAAATCCTTTCTCCACAGACGCTGTAACAACAAATGGCGGACTGAATTGTGGTAAAATTAATACACATCAGGACTGACTTCATTTTACATACATGGGAGTCAGTTCGAGATCTTTCAAAATGGTAAGGGGTATTCAACAATATACCATGTAAAGAAAATGTCTTCCTACCTAGTACAAGAAGCAAGTATACTAATGCTATTTCTAATGTGGTTGCTTGAGGGCAAGGGCTCAACACTAACCAAACATACAGGTCCACCTCATATCAGAGCTCAGACTCAGTGATCAACAGATCCAAAGTCCTCTTCCACATAACCATGGGACCTATGCCCAGCAGAGGATATGTCAACTGGGAAGACTAAAATGTAGTCAGAGTCAGCAACAACATGATTGTTGGACCCACAGAAGCCATACCAACAGTCATGTAGCACATCTCTAGCAGCTTAGTCATCATTTTGGGGGCTAAAAAATTGTTTATAGTACAAGTCCTGTTTCCCTTTCTTGCCAAATCTCTCTTGGGAATAAAAACTAAGACAAAGGTTATGGTCCCCTTGTGGAAATTTTTGCAATAGATAAATAGTAGAACTCACCTGATTCTTGCAATAGTCCTGACATGGGCAGTGCCCACGTATGCACTCTGTGCTGGTCATGACATTCAAGCATCCGTCTCCACAAGCACTTTCAGGGTTACTGGGATCATATTTACAGAAACAAACGGCCACATCATCATCCTTCAGCTTCTTTGGTCTGAGAGCAGAAGGCAGTACTTTAATATGTTAGTTCCAAGGCAACTAATTACAAGCAGTAATAAGTGCTCAGCTAAAATCCAAAAGCTACTTCATTACATTTATCCATCCTTAAGACTAGTGGTATGTGCTTGCAAAGTTACATTAATTTGAAAACTAAGATCAGTAAAATGAAATTTTGACCAGATTTCTTTGCGTCCCTAATTTTGCCCATTGAAAAAGTCCAAAGTAAAACTATTCCAGAAGCAAATTGTCAGTAATCTAAGTAAAAACCATACAAGCAATCACATACCATACGAAGGAGAAGAGTAGACAAGCACTAAATTTACCACTCAGTTCAACAGAGTAAATATCACTCAGCAAGGAGCACAGACAATGTGAAATCTTACTTTCGGCCAACAAAATCATTATGGAAAATATGAGTGAATGATTGTAGTCCCTCTGGAAGTTCAACCTATAAAACAACATTCACTTATTAAACATTTAAATATGACAAGTTATAAACCATAAACAGTCACCAGAAAGTTCTAGGATGTTAAACAGTGGCTTACTCATGGCATAACATTTTCTTCAAGGCGTGAGCTATACGACAAAAAGACCTTAAATGCAATTGAAAACAATTTAAGTCTAAAAAGACTTAATGAGACAACAGTAATAGATGCACTTTTCTAGTAACTTGCTTAAAAGTTGTAGATTAGGTTCCAAGAAGATACAGGGCAGCAACAAAGCAAGAGTTAAAACATGCGTCCACCAACCAATCTATGTCTGACAAAACTTTCACACAACAGCAGAATTTGAGAACTTAAATTTTTCAGGAAAAAAAAAAAAGCAGAATTTTGTGTTGACTTTCAGTGCAGTAATTTCAACAGCCAACATGTGCTGCAAATCTACATGGAACTAGAAACAATTTTAAACTCCAATATACCTTTAATGACCTTATGTAGTTCTCTATCAGTAACATTGGCACCTCATAGTAGTTGAACTGGGAATTACATAACACCACAACAAGATTTGAAGCAAAATGTCTAATGGCACTGTGGAATTTATGAGCAAAATTCCAACTCAATTTCACATATAAAATATCCACCAAAGAAGAGCCAGTATATAAAGTAAAATGGTGCTATTTTCTTACATACCACAAAAATTAAGAGAACTTCTTAATTTGTTAAAAAGTAAAACCTCACATACCCAGCAGAACTATGAAACAAATATTAAATAAACTGTATTATTACATTAGAAGAAAAGTCAAGACAAAACAAATTTAGTAGTTCTACCCTCTTCAAGAAAGAAATATTTTTATTCTAGATGGTCCATACATTCACCAACTATTCTTTTTAAGCCAAAACTAAAAGGCTATCAGGCAATTAGTCAGCAAAATTTCAGAATCATGATTACCTTCGACAAGTTCAACTAATATCCCAAAATCTTGAATGAATCCCAACTCCTAATTCCAAGATTAACTATTTCTCGGAATTCACTTTTTGTAACTGTTAGGCATCCTTAGAGTTGTACAAAGAAGACCAGATCTAAAAATTAAAGTAGTTCCTTCTGCATCACACAGACAGATACCAGTTAAGTCCAAGGGTCAACAGAGGGCATGGTTAATTGAGAAAAATTGTTTCAATTCCTAATGAACCTAATATACAATAAGCAACCTAAAGCATATCACAGGCCATGTCCTCAAGAATCAAGAAAAAAAACTAATCTAAAATGAAATGCAGAAAGACAGATGCAAGAATTAAGAATAGGCGAGACCTTCTTACGACGCCTCCTAGATCGAGTTGAAATGTTGGAAGGAGGAGATCTGTAAATTTCCCTAAAAAGTTCCTTCAGATTTTGTTTCTCCATTAAGAAAGCTAAAAGTACACTAACCTCTCATAAATTAAGAAGCATTACTTAGGAAAGGTAGGAAAAATACGAAGTTTGTAGGTCAAGCAGAGAAAAGGTAGTAAAAATTTTCCTGTGGCACTGTGAAATAGAAACTATTTTGACTGAATCATTTTCACAAATTCCAAGAAAAAAAGAGGGCAGGTGGCAGAATCGCACTGTCAGCAATTAGAGGGCAAGCATATCTATGCATTAGTGTGAGTGGAGACCTATATGGCAAAAAGCTTGTCCAGGCTAAGGGAAGTAATGCATTTTTGCCAATGATTCTATTGAAACATTTCTATAACATAACAGGAAAAAAGAAATACGTTTTGAAGTATTGATGTCTGACCCCACTTGATTTTGCATTTACTACCTACCTTTCAAATACAAATCTACTCCCAAGTATTAATATAAATGCATAACATGCATAGACACATTTACACACACTTATATATCACATACTTGCATTCGTATTAGCGTTTCCTTACGTATTGAATTAATGTATAGAATGAAACGTAAATGGACTACATGGACTCTTTCAAATCAAGACACTGGCAACCCCCAATTCTCGAGATATTAATTATTTGAGCCACAAGGCGCATCTTGGGACTCAAGTCCCTGTACCTTTGGTTTAAGGAGCGGCACTTGCTCTTTCATATTAGATGTGCATAACTAATAAATGAACCAAAAAAACAACACAATAGCATATGCAATATTCAATCATTCACAATAAGAACGCAAAAAATAAAGCATCAATAACCAACCCCAAAAAACTAAGCACATTTATATAAGAGTCATAATATATAAACACACAACCATAGTCACAACAAAGAATGTACCATCAACCCAAAGCAACATGATGAAAAGTAGATAACATTAAGAAACTTTTAAAGATTTTGAAAAATCATCTCGATGAGACAACTCTAAAATTAAAGACTCAACAAAAACGGAGAAAAATGAAAAAACTGTGTCCCTTCTCCAAGGCGCAAAAGATGTGTGCTTTCTTAACAAATCCTATAGCAGATGCATGTGCAAAAATTGCCCCTTACTCTGCCTCCAAGACACACCTTTAATAACTGTTATAGATAAGTCAAGGTTAATTCAGAAACCACTTCAAAGACTTAAGACAGCACAACTAGTGTTTATTCGGATGGAAGTGATAACCTTGAGACCAAACAGTTAGCAAATAAAACAGAAAAAATAACACTTTCGCTAAGAGAATATCCACAAGCCTAACTGCAATGACATGCAGAATTACTCTTATAGTAACTTGAAAAGACAAAGTGAATGACGTGCAAAAAAAAAAATGTAACTGTTTAAAGGCTTGTAGACAAGCAAGTGGTCTAATTTGTTTCAAAATCAACAGGTAATAAAATCAGGACCAGCCAGGCAAAGACAGTCCATAGCAGTGTCTAGGTTCTTTTAAATTAAAAAAAAAAAAAAAGGAAAGAAGAAAGAAGAGAGAGGAGGTTGTAATGAAGTTCAGTTATTTTGCAGCATGTGATCAATTGACATTTACACCAGTGAGTGAAAATATGGCTGGTGGAAAAAAAAGTTTAAAAAGCTGTTGATGATTGTGCTTTCTAAAAGGCCCTAAAAAAATTTGACAAAGTTGCATAGACTAGTTACTTTCTATGGTCAACATCGTCTCATGAAGAAATAAAAGATTAATGACATTCAGCAACTGCATTGTTTCTTTCCTTATTGCCATGTAGATACCTCACTAATTGATATTTTATAATTAATTTAAGCATCAGAAAAGAATCTAAAATGGTTTCAAACCTATGAATGTTAATGGATGTCAAATTTCACAAAATTTGACAACTAAATCACATTTCAAGAACCTTGTCCCAGATTTTCATCTTAAACAAAAAAGAAAAAAGAAAAGGAAAACATGAAACTCAACCTAACTCAACCTCAAACCAGCCATCTACCCGATGGCAGTTCATTATTCATATTAGATCATCTGCTTCTTATTCAAAATACGCCACGTGGCATTTGATTCACTACATCTGGCCATATCTGCTTTTCAACTGAGAGACAATTCTTAAGAACACAAGTAATTCACTAACTTCTTTTCCAACAGGCATTGTCTAAACTTGAAAAAAAATTTCTCTAAGAAGGGAAATCAAAAGAAACACATAGAAGGCATGTGGACAAACATTTTCTTCTGTATGAGGAAGGAAGTTTTACTTTTCAATTCTACTACATTAATAGCAGCAGCAAGCAGAAGAAACATCCAACTGGGACAGCATGATTGATTAGGCAAATCACCATGTATCAGGAAAGCCAAAGTAAATATCATAATTAGGATTCACATTTAGATATTCTATTACAGAATATCCAAAACAACCTAATTCCATGCTTGCTATTTGCAATTTACTAAAGAGTAGGAGTGTCAAAGAGGTTAAAAGAAAGTTTAGGTACAACAGAATTCTCCAAAGAAAACTACTCTTCTTCATCTTCATCATATTTGTGGAAGTGCACAGCTCATCTTCTAAAACTTTCATGCTGAACAGTTAATCAGTTTCCTCAAAATACAGCCCAAAATTATCCTCCCAAAAAGTCGAAGAAGTTCTTGAGAAGATCAAAGAAAGAGCTTCTTTTTCCGACGTGAGGAAAATTCCATTCCTTTTATGATATGATTTTTTATTCACAAGAAAATGTAATCAACCATCTAAAACTAGAATAGCTTAAAATGATTAGCATGGAAGCAAGCCTCCAAAAGTATGACATAGACCAACAGCGTTTACCTTCATTTAAACATGAAATTGAACATGTTGTCCACCAAAAAATGCAAACTTTATTTAATTTGGTATGGACATCTACGAGGGCAACAAACACAAGTTGTAAAAGTAACCATGATTCCCAAAATTTCAAAACCAAAACTAACTAGCCTAAGATTTGCAATCTGATTACCAATCACAATTTGTCATGTTCCCAAAACGTTGGACTTCATGCCAACTATTCATCTTGCCTCATCTAAATTTCTACTCACTCTGCGTGTTAAACCGATATAAATAACAGTTGACATTTACACATCCAAAAAAATATTACAATTAGTGGATTAACATGATTGCTCACTTGAAATTCTGCGAACTTGTCAGGATCTGAAGATGTCAATATACATAAGAGGAACTCATAACAAGTGGCCACTTAAATAAAACATCCATCTATTCCATATTACAGCTACTTTCGAGAATAATGGACAAGAAGATTTAAGTTAGTTATAGTATTTGCATTCATCTTTCCGCTGACAGTTATGGAAACTCTTATAGTTAACCAAATATAACTTTAAAGAAATAAATGGATTACTAATCGAATTTTGAAGCAGTAGATTGGATAACTCAAAGACACAATAGGGAACCAGCCATTTTGGGGTAAATGAAACTTCATGAAGAAGATACCTATCGTAAATATGTATCATCTTTACTAGACAAGAATTCTTGCTATTCAGAAAGGTCATTGTACATCTGACAGAGGACAAACTTTTTCAGTTCTAAGTTTACATACAATCACATTTTTACTTCAAGTTTGGACCAAGAAGATAAAATCATGGTTAACATGACACCACATCAAGATCCTTTCCACAAAGTCAATAAAAATTCTAAATAAAGCCCATGATATTACAGAGCAGCAAAGCCAAAATGCACCACAAATTCAGATACATATAGTGACAATGCATGTGCTGAATGATCTAGACCAGATACTGAAGTTGGTCCCACTCTAGGTTTCCAAGTCGAGGATATTCTGATCATTGGATTAACAAAATTCTACTTCACCCAACTGCATTTGACCAACAAGGGAGCGCCAACGGAATTAATAAAAGAACAGCTTAGGTACATACTTCACATTTATGCAAACCATGAACCTAACCACCCATTCCTTGTCGTGCATGTGTTTGTCCCAGTGAGAAGGGGTAAATGTAAGCAATAATCAAGTTCAACAACCTGTTCTATCTAGTCAATTGTGTAAGTAGAAGTTATATCTCCATAGAAACCACCCAACGTCTGAAATTCCATCAAAATTTAATTTAAACAAACAAATAAAGAGGAAGCCAATGCCTTGAACACCTAAAGAAACTGACAATAATTTATGAAAATTTAACATGAATTGATACATCAATAAACTACACATAACCTATCTAACTCCACCATTGGATTACAAACTTCATATCCAACATACCGAATTCTCCATAACAATCTGCAGCTTGCTAACCTGCTAAATCCAACATCTAAACAATGTCAGTACCCCAAAAAAAAAAAACATTAACAATAAAAAAAAAAAAACAGACACACACACAAACACGATAAACACACAAGCCCTTGGGCTCGATGATTTTACCGCTATTCAAGTACGATGAACTAAAATTACATAAGAAATATGAATCAAAATATGGAAAAGTACAACAAACCATTGTCAGATGAAAAAATTATATGCACATATATATGAAAGCGGTACCTTCGAAGTCGGGAGAGACTAGGGTTTATGGCTGCTGAAGTAAAGGCTCAGTCGGTTGTTTTGTATTTTTCCTTTTTTTCTTTTGATTTTTTTTTTATGGGCCGGGGTTTTTCCGCAAGCGGTTGCCATTTGTAAGAAAGGTGGCAAGGTAGATGAAGGACAACATATGGAGGTCGGAACCAAAGAGAAAAAGGATGAAATTCTCAGCGCGTGTTTATACTGTTGGGCCCGGTTTGGTGCTGAGTAGAAGGGAAGGGATAATCTTTTCAAGCACCTCTCCGAAGGGAGGTTGAGCTGTTTAAGTGAAAAGTAATCTTTCAGAATAGAATAGCGGGTATTTTATGAATAATATGGAGAATTATTTACTCCAATTTTGTTTTTGGATTAATCACAATTAATCACCTTAAAGTATACCCATTTTTACTTTAACCTCTCCACAACCTTTTTTTGTCTCACTTAATCCCCTGTTGGATAAAATTACCCCTATTATTTTAAACTCCTTTTTTTTTCTTTCTCTTTTTTTTTCTTTTCCCTTTTTCCTTCCTTTATTTTCTTTGTCTCTTTTTTCTTTCTTCAATTTTTCTTTTTCTTTACAAGAAACTTCACCTTAGCGATTGAAACTTAAAAAAATACAAATTGTAAAGATCTATCTTCTCTCCAAATGATTACAAAAATATTCAAACCACTTCTCCAAAATACCATTTTTTAACCTTTCAATTCTTTTGCTTGTTCTCCTTTACATTTCAGTTTCTTATTTTATTCTCAATAAAATATCACAAGATGAATTTGAGACCTAATTAAAAATCATTAATTGCAATTTGTGACAAATAAAATCACTAGAAATTAGCTTTTGATGCCTTTTAAATGTTTATCTCAAAATGCAATTACAAATTCAAGATAAAATTTTTCATTGAAATGATGTTTTCTATTGGAAAGGATGGAGGAGTGTATAAGGAAGAAAGAAAAAAGAAACAAACGAGGGGGAAAATGGAGAATGGAAAGAAGATAAACGAAAAGTTAAAATAACAGAGTAATTCTGTCCAACAGAGGATTAAACAATAAAAATTAAAGATTAGGGGGTAAAGCGAGAAATGGGACATACTTTAAGGGGATTAATTGCGATTAACCCTTGTTATATAGTCTATAGTATATACTATTTACCAATTCATGTCTTCTGGAACCTTTTCAATATTTTGACATACGTCATTTTCTAAATTTTTTGAATTATTTTATTATTTAATAAATTCAATTAACATTATCTAATGGTTATTAGTTGGTTTAGTTCAAATGTTTAAATCCCTAGATTTTAGGTAAAAAAAATATTCAGATAAACTATCTTATCAAAATGTGTATTTAAGTAAAATTTTTACTATGACTTTTCTCTAAGGGAAAAAAATCAGTTAAACTAAATTTTTGAATGTTTACTTTAATGTTTCCTACATATTACATTAATCGCATTACAAGTCTTTACCTTTGCAACTTCCAATGAAAGCTATCAAATACAATCGAGTCTAAATTACTTTCAAATTCAAAAAACAATCACTAAATAGTTTCAATTTTCAAAGAGTTCTATACCACTTTCAAATCAATAAACAAGAAAAATTAAGTTTATCAAATTCAAAAAACAATCACTAAATAGTTTCAATTTTCAAAGAGTTCTATACCACATTCGTTACCACTTTCAAATCAATAAACAAGAAAAATTAAGTTTATCAAATTTTTTTCCTACATATCATGTTAACCATACAACAAATCTCGATCTCTACAAATTACAAGGAATGTTACCCAATACAACCAAATTTTTAATTATTTTCAACTTCAACAAACAAAATTAAATTACTAAATTACATGTAATTGTTAAGATTTTCAAGTGCCAAAATTGTTAAATAGTTTATTGTTAAATACTTTATTCTAAAACCCTTATTTCAACTGCCAAAAAAATATAGATTGGTAATTATGAGATCAAATCAAGCGTGAGTTATTAATTTTGTTCCATAAGAGTATTGATGCATTTATTAACTAATTAGTCTATTTTATCTAAATCATAACATTTACAAGTTTAATTTTTTTGCATCATTGAACTAATTGAAGACATTGATACAAAAGATATATAAAATCAATATTACACCATATGCGATTTAGAAGTACTTATATGGTATGAAAAAGTAGTTTACATTAATTGCAATGATATCACAGATACAACATCCAAGTAAAGTAAATTTCTATTATAGAATATTAGAATTATTAATTTAACAAATAATATTAATATGTTTCGTACAAATAATTACTTTTAGTTTTGTATAATAGATTTTGCTTGAACATACCCTTAGGTGTTTAATTGGTCACATACAATACAAACCCTATTTGATAATGTTGGTCCCAAATGCAACCTAAAGGAGGTGAATTAGGTTGTTTAACAAAACAATCAAATATAATAAGAATTCACCTAATAAAACAAGTGCAAACTATTGTTCAAGTATGCACAACAATATGTCAAATTAAACACAATAAAGATATCACAATTGAACAATAAAGAAAAGAGATATAGAAAGAATTGCAAACCAAAATTCCAAGTTACACCGAATTTGGATAAACTCCACTAGTAGTTTCTTCAATTGAAGGTGAAACTAACCAACTTGTACAAGTGGAGACTCACTTCTTTCTCACCTTAAAAGCCTTTAGTTGAGTCAAGGAGTTTTACAACTATCCTAATTAACTCTCAACAAGTTACAATTGAAAACCCACTCAACCAATTAAGAACTACTATTATAACTGAGGCAACCTTCATCAAGGTTTTACTCCTCTAAATGAATAACCTCACAATCCCCACTTTTCCCACACCTATACAACAAATAAAGAAGATTTCTACCCAAATATTCACTTGTAAGCTTGTATTTCATGTAGACAAAAGTCAATTATCTTCTTGAACTTGTGGGTATTTATAGAGTGTGAGAAATTGTCTCAAGAAACTC
This sequence comes from Gardenia jasminoides, assembly GCA_013103745.1. Lineage (NCBI taxonomy): Eukaryota > Viridiplantae > Streptophyta > Magnoliopsida > Gentianales > Rubiaceae > Gardenia > Gardenia jasminoides. Next base: position 25,102,435 of record CM023097.1, read on the forward strand.
TCCAATGGTCAAAAATATGGCTGTTAGAAAAATAGCCATTGGAATATCGGACGTCCAGTACGTTTTTCTTAACGCTTATCGGACGGCCGACGGATATTTTTTGCGTCCGATGGAGTCTATGTCCGAATCTGGTCGAGAGTTTGAATTTCCTCTTTAATTCGATCGGACGTCCGGTGATGATGATATGTCCGATAGGAGTGTCCGATACTTCCCCTATCTATCGGACGCTCGGTACATCAGTTTGAGCGTCCGACAGTAGTTCTTTGAGAGTTCTCAATCTTTATCAGACGTCTGGTACTAGCTTTCAAGGCATCCAACAAAGTTGAGTTTTTTTTGCTCTTTTTGATTGAATCTTTCGTTGTCTCCATTTGCACCTAAGGATCTGAGCTAACGTTTTTCTCAATTGAAAAATATTAGATTGTATTATCCAATTGTTTTGTAAACATCAAAATTCAAGATCAAGATTGACAATCTCCCCATTTTTGATGATGACAAAACAATAGATACCATATTGATAATTTGAGTATAAACATACACAATTCCCCCTTTTACAAACCACCAATAATAAAAAATTGAACATACAAAGCAGTGGATGCAATCAAAAATTAAACATAACTCCTTCTCACTTGATAACGTCCGAACCATTCAACAATTCAACCACATTTAAACTTCAAACCAACCAATATTTCCCTTTTTTTGTCATCACAAAAAAAATCAAATGAACAATAGTAGTTTGAATACTAATATCCAAAATACCAATATCCAACATACCGAAATCAATATCCAACAAATACCAATATCATCAATATCATAATACCAATATCACAATACAAATACATTAATATCAGAATACCAAAATCAAAGGAACAAATACCAATACCCAACAGTTAACATTTAACAAATACCAATATCCAACATTTAACAATTCCAATATCAATATGAACAAAACATCAAAGTACCAAAGTACTCAATGAATTATAACCCAAGTTTTCTACTAAGAGAACATTATGAATGAGAGTTAGTCTAACATGATCTAATAATCCACATGGATTTCATGCATTTTCTTATATTTTTCTTTACATGGCAATCATTTTGTGTATGTCCAAATTGGTAACAAAAATGACACATGATACTAGGATCATTTACAAAAGTAGGTTTACTAAATCTAATTCCTCTTTTTTAAGAAATAATAAGATCATTTTGGCCATGTAAAATATGTTTTTCTTTTCTTTGTAAAATATTTTGTTTCTCCTTTTGGAGAGAAGCATTCAAATCATTAATTCTTTCTTTTAAAAGATTTTGTTTGTGACAGCCCCACCTTCCCCTAAGACGAACCAAAGGGGTCGGCGGGCCGCCTGCCTAACTCTCGCCGGGACTCAAGCACTCAAAATTTTAAAACGATAGCTAACAAAGCCAACTCACAACCCGGAAAAGAAAATAACTATACTAAAATAACATGAAATCCTAATATGCAAAATGTGAAGGCTAACAAGCCCAAAAGATCAAGTCCAAATCTATTATACAACCAAAGAGTGGGAGTATACAGATCCAAAAGGAATTACAGTTCTCCAATTCTAAACTCTGGACTAAAGGGCAGAAGTGTGAACTAAACCTAGCTAAGGTCGCTAAACCTCGGGGTTCTCGTCACTTGTTAAGGAAAACAAATTGGGGTGAGCTAACGCTCAGTGAGGCCAAGAGAAACATGCACAGGCAAATCAAAACAGATAAATAAATAAATAAAATAGTAAAAGAGCAAAACAGTTAAGTTAGCATTAAAACATTTAAACAGTACAAATTGATGGATACAGTTGTCAGCTCCACATTTCCACAGTCTCTATAGTTACTTTCTCCGCTTCACAAGTATCAATTCAAGTCACATGTTGACACTCCGACAACCACTCACGCTCACAGTCCATATTCACCACTTTTATCCCTCTCCCATCTACTTACACCCCCTTGACCAGACCCGAACTCCTAAATTTAAACAGTGATTGGCAACCCACTATGAGTATGCCAAGTCGGCGGACTCATTCCAACCGACGTACTTTAAACAGTAAAAACCCATGTTTAACCCATCCCTTGCCTAGCCCTTGTTGCCGGACAAGGTGAAGGGATCCCCGATGGGGTTTGGGCGTCCTCACAGTTATAAACAATTCAAACAGTTCAAGCAGTCAATCAATTAACATTTTAAACAGTAGGACTCATTTAGAGGCAAATTCCAATAAGGTGAGCGCGATAAAGTACACGCTCACTAGATCACACAAACATACTTTTCAAGTTGTTTACATCATTTAAAGCAATTAATCATGCATTTGAACACTCACCAATTGTCGAGAATAAGTGAGAGCTATTTACGCGATCAATCAAGGTTCTCGGAATTCAAGTTTGGATCATTTTAATTCAGCACCATCTCCTAAAATATTTAAAGAACAACAAAAATAAGTTTCTAGTTTACCAATCGAACCTCGTTCAAGAAAAGTCAAATTCAAAACTTCCTATTGAGCAGTAATCTTTGAAAAATCGTAACTTGAGCTACATAAGTCCAAATTTTTCAAACTTGGTACCGTTGGAAACCTCATTTAACGCTCTAAAACTTTTCAGAAGGTACCATGATAAAATTTTGGACAAAAACTGTCCATATTTTCAATTAAGAAACTGCTACAATACAAAACAGGGTATAACAGGTTGATTTTTTAGCCAACTTTGAAAATTCACCAAAAATTTTAGAAAATGAATTGGCCTCTTAAATTTACACAATTTAAAGTCCTATGTAATAAGTTTCAAACTCCAGCAACGGTACTCAATTTCAACATTGGAGCAAGAAATTATAGCAGTTCAAACAGGGTGGGTTCGAAATTCTGAGTTTTCTGATTTTCAGATTTGCAGGGCATGATTCTAAGCCTCATTTGAGTAATGGTTTCTTACCCAAAAATTACCAAATTTGGTACACCAATTCTAATGTATATATGATAGGTTCACACCAAATTTCAGCCATAAATTCAAACAAATGAATGTTAAACCGAAATGAATCCAAATAGTGCTCAAAGCTGGGAAAATTTTCCAGATTAAAGAGGCAGATTTGAAAATCATTTGAGCAATGAAATGGTACTGGAAAAATACCAAATTTTTCAGGAATACACCTTAGTATATGAACTACATTTGTAACAAAATTTAGCCAAAAACTCACATGGGAAGGCAGTGTTCAATGAGACTAAAACAGGGCAGCAGATAACAGTGAAAATTTTTTCCAGATTTGGCTTCTTCTTTCATGCGATTTTACTACACCAAATGGAATGATTTTTGCAACAAAATTTACACACATATAGACCAACATTTCAGCTCTCAAAATGGCCAAGAAACTCATGAAAATTAGTAGCTAAAACAGGGCATAAAATCAGCAAAATGAATCGGCAGCACTTCCCTCAATCCACTTGATTTTTCCTTATTCATTTCTTCCTATCTTTCAACATCAAAAATCAATTAAAATCACCACCATATCATCTCATCAACGTCAAAATAGCCACACATTCAAGTCTTGTGGGAATACAAGAGCCCACTTCAACAACCCAAATAACAATAATAGCAACTAAAGAACTAATAAAGCTTTAAGCATAAAAGTAATTAACCTAAAAGACAAGAATTGGTTGGATGATTTTACCTCTAATGGAAGAACTAGAAACCCTAATGTGTTAGTGCTTAGGAACCCTCAAATTCACCAATCTTCTCCACCAATAGTTTGGGTTCTTCACGGGTTAGCAATCTTCAAAGTTGTAAGGAAATTCAATGGTGGATTGTGCAAGATTTTAGCAAGGATTTGGCAAGAAAAATGAGATGAAACTTGAGAGAAAATAGAGGAGAGAAAGTCGGGTAAGGAGAGAGAGAAAGAGTGAGTGTTTGGTGAATTTTTTTGGTAATTTTATTAGAGAAATGCAAGAAGAAACAAGGGCCACTCATTTGGTTCAAAAGTCAACTAGTGTAAAATGCCTCATGTATGCTCTTAATTGAGTTTAACTCTAATCCCTCATTTCTCATTCCTCAAATTTACATTTCTAAAGGTACAAATGATCGTTCTTACTCTCCCAGATTACATCACTCTCAGTCCAAATATTTGCCTCGAAAAATGTGTCTTTTCTCATTTTTCATAATTGAGTGATAGAAAAATCAAATTGATGGTTAAACAAGGTTTTTAAAATAAAATGAGGTAATGTATGGTGTATTTACAATTAAAATAATTTAAGTCAATTATTCAGAGAAAATAAATAATTAAGTAAATAAATAGGTAAAATAAAAATAAAATTTTCGAGTCCTCACATTGTTCCTCCAACATTTTTTCATAAAATTTTGTTTTATTTTCCAACTTCTTTTTCAAATCATTTTCGCAATCAAAATCAATTTTGTGTTTTTTCAAATCATCATTGTCTTTTCTCAAATTCTTATTTTCTTGATAAAGTCTAGAATTTTCTTCCAATAAAGCATTTATTTTTATTTTCAAATCCTTGTTTTTGGCATAAGATTCTTTCAAATTTTTATATATTTTGATCATAAGAACTTGCATATCATCATCTCCATCACTAAAAGAGTGATTAGAGTTTACCTTATCATCTCCAAAGACCATAAGTGCCATTTGAGTCGATTCTTCTTCTTCTTCTCTTTCTTCATCCAAATTGCATTCATCCCATGTAATTTTAAAATTCTTGAATTTTTGTCTTCTATCATTACTTGCTCTTCCTCCTCTAGAACTCCTTTTATTTAGAAATTTCTTCAATGTCCTTACTATGTCATTTAGCTTCACATCTTCATCACCATTTTGTGAGGCCTTGAATGCTGTGCCTCTCTTGATCATTGCTTCCTCAAAATCTTGTGTATTTGAATTTAATTTCAACTCATAGAGGTTAGCGAATTTAAAAGAGATTCAATAGACATAAAATTTAAATCTTTTGCATCTTCTATAGCGGTAACTTTATTTTCCCATTCTTTTGGCAAGACATTCAAAATTTGTCTATTTTTCTCACCTAAAGGGTATACGTTGTCAAGCAATTCAAGATTTTTAGTAATATCATTGAATCTACAAAATATTTTATCAACATTCTCATGAGGATACACTTTGAAAGATTCATATTGGGCAACAAGTATAGATTTTCTTTGCTCTCTAATATTTTCACTCCCTTCATACATATCTCTCAACTTATCCCATACCTCTTTGGCAGATTTGCACCCTTTTACTCTAGTAGATTCATTTGCATCTAGAGCATTGTACAATACATTCATGGCCTTAGCATTCAAAGAGAGATTAATTCTATCTTGAGCAATATAATTCACTTCTAGTTTTAATTCTATTTCTACTGGTTGTTTCATCTATAATTGTAGTCTCATAAGGTCCTTCACTAACAATAAACCACAACTCTATATCTATAGATTGCAAAAATATTTCCATTCTATCCCTCCAACTAACATAATTTATACCATTGAATATGGGAGGTCTAATGATGGATTGCTCTTCTAAAAATAATGCATTATTGGTTGACATCTTTACTCCTAAGTCGATTGAGTTTAATCTCAAGGAGACCAAGTTTTGATACCAGATAAGTTAATTCAGTACTTACATTTAATATGTTCAGATTTTAAAATATTCAAATGCATTTAATAAAAAAATATAGCACCTTAATTTATTAAGTGTCACTGAAAAACTAAGGCAAAACATACTCCAAAAACTAAGTGATAATTTATTATCACTTAATGTAATATACATTCAGATGTATCAGATTTAGTATTAACAATTGACTAACTTAACAGATTTAGATTTCAACTTTCAAATTTCAAACTTTTATCAAATGTACCTTTACACTTTGTGATAAACAAGTAGAAATGATCTTCTATGGCTTTGTATCTGATTTAAAGAAGTTCAAACTAGAGGTAATTTCTATCATGTAAAAATTAACCATCACTATTCTATGGCATACATATTACATTCTTACACATTTTTTTATTTCAAAAAAAGTGTAGTACAATATTATTTCATTATGTATAATCATCGAAGATTGTGCTTTTACATTTATTATTCCAACTTCTCAAGTTATAGTTCAATCACCAGATTCTCCATTAATGTAACATGTTTTGAAAATCGACTATTTGTAAATAGTACCTACATCATTTGAGAAGAATCAGAAATTTGAAAAATATTTAATTTTTTTTATTTTTTTTAAACCTCACAATCCATTTGATGTTAAACTACATTTAATTATATGGATTTTAGATAGTTTTTTGTAATGAGTTATTCTAAAATAATGATGAACTACATTATGAAAATAATGTGAAAATATATTTAATTATGTAAATTTTAGATAACTTTTCATTATGAAAATAATGTTGAATAATTTATTCTAAAATTTTAATTATTTTTTAATAAAAGTGTAAGTCCCGTGCTATTTTAATCTAAAAGGGTGTTAGAAAGCTATGGTGACTTAAAGTTAGGTTGGCATATAAGGATTAAAAGAGGAAAGGAATGATTGTTTAATTGCCGAAAAAAGGTACTTTATTATTATTATTATTTTGCTAAAAAGAACTTGTTAGAACAACCATTTTGCTATGAATTTTGGTTCTCTTCTAAAATTTTTTTGCCTAATTAATTGTTATAATTGTGAGATGGCTTAATAGAGGCCTCATTCTCAATTTAGATTTTATAAAATCTGAATATAAAAACTAATTATGGAGAATAATCAAAATTAACAAATGCTTAATATAGGCCTCGTTCTCGACAATCCTCTTTTATTTCCAAAAGTTGTTGGTTGTGAAGTGCTAGAACCCCTATTTCCTGGAGTTATGTTTCAAAAAATAATTAAATAACAACTTTAATTTATTTTAATAAAGTGATATCAAATTTTTCATAATATTTTAGTTTACAAATAATACCTGGTATAAACATAGGCGGTTGACCTCCAGACACTGAATGCCTTCGTTATTCTTCAACAAACTACAAGTATCAGCTCTCTCTCATTATTTGTTTCATCTACTTATTTTCCAATTCATGAATTTCTTCGTCATCCTCATCATTAAGTATATTGACATTACCATACAAATTTTCTTTTTGCAGAGAATTCAATATTTCTTCTTTTTTCTTTTTTATTGCAACTCTTTGAACCTTGCCAGCTCTTAAATGCATTTTGATTATATCTCAGAACTTCTTTTGAGTGGTGACAAGGTTCAACTTCCTCCACATGACCGACATCTTCTTTCAATCTTGTAATCCCATCATGCATTACTTTTCCACAATAATTACATCTCACAATTTTCCTATTTCCGCCCACAGGTGTACCATATTCCCAACCAATATCTTTACTTGCCATTTCCCCTATTACATATGCCATCATAAATGATTAATCCATGATGAAATAATTAATGTTTCAAGATATATTGTAAATAATTAGTAAGCATTTTACAAAAAAAATTATCATTTAGATTATGTTAGTTAGCTAAAAATCTTATCTATAATATAACTTATTTGCATGATCACTATTTCATTTTTTTTGAAGTATTTTTTTTACTAAAATTTAATTATTTATTATGATAGTGTGCATTAAAAAATCATCCAATAGCTAATGCATCATATTCATCACTAGATATTTAAAAATAATTGCTCATTAAAATTTATTTGCTTTATATGGGAGATGTAGTAAAAATTACAAGGAGTTATAATAACTATAAAACCCAACAAAAATGAAATCTAGTAAATATTAATTAATAAATGAGAAAATTTATATTCAAATATATAACAAGGATTTAGCCCAGTGCAAGAAATTAATAAAACAAATCCAACTATGAAAAATTTAATATAGATATGATTATACTTAATTGGACTTTGGCCCAATGCAAGATAACAATAAGCCTAGTCTATAATTTGTAACATCAAAGCAGAGGAGTAATGGAAAATTAAATTACTCACATTTAGTCACAATGGCCAATTCTATGCTAATGATTGTGTAGATAACCCTGTGGCTTGTGATGTATGTGGGCCTAATCCATGAAGATTTGGATAAGAAAGCACCATATAGTCAAATGATTTTCATGCTCATCTTGTGGCTTGTGATATACCTGGAATTAATCCACCAATGCTTGGTGCTTGTGGCTTCTGATAGACAAGGGCTTAATCCATCAAGGCTTGGATAAGAACCACTAGTGTTTCTTTCCTTTTCTCTAACATATAGCTATTTCTCCTCCTCTCCAAAAATATGTCTAACATATAGCCATTTCTCCTCCTTTTCAAAAATAAGAGGACTGTCCCTTTTCATTTTCTCTCTAAGAAATTGATCTCTCTGCTAACACATAGCTACGATGCTTTTTCTTCCTTTCCCTAAGTAACAGATGCTTTTCTCCTCCTCTTCCTTCAAAAGTACAACGACTTCTCCTTCTTCTCGGTAATTTTAGATGGCTTTCCTTCTCATCCTCGCACAAACAAGGCTTCCCCCAAAATCAAACATAGCTTCACCCAAAATCACACATGGACTTCTTGGGCATTGTTGTTCTTTTTCTTGGTTGTGGTTTTCAGATTTTGGATGAAAGGGTTGAAACTTAGAACAATAAAGTGTGTGGCTTTTCTCTCTCACAAATTATTGTACTGAGATTGAATTATTGGTTGTTTTAGTGTGCTTGTTTTTCTATTATTTTGATGTGCATTGTTTGTATGTGTCTCAGACTTTGTCTGATGGTTACAGGACCTGTTTGTTGGGCTTTTTGTGTTCCATTTTTTTTTGTCACCAAGTGGACTCGATATGACTTGAGAGATTCGGCCATTTCATGTCATCTTGGAGCGATTCAATCTGAGTTGGCTAAGTCTCATTGATTTCTCTACGAGTTTTCTTTCTCAAAGTCGATGAGAAACCATCTCGTAACGCTTTTGTCCATTCTGGTGATTACTCGACCGAGTCTTTGAACCATGGTTGTTGCCATACCTTTTCGTGATTTGTATGGAGAGATTGGGGCATCTAATTAATGAAGTAGTAGACAAGAAAAGATGGAAACCAATAAAAGCATCAGTCAGGCCTCCTAGTAATGCACCTCTGCTTTGTAGATGATCTGCTACTTTTGTTGAAGCTAACAACCATCAAGCTGAGATAGTTGGAGATAGATTGAGGAAATTTTGTGGAATGTTTGGCCAAAAAGTGAGCATCAGCAAGTCCAAGATGTACTATTCTCCAAATGTCAATGTTGAAAAAGCAAACTCCCTTAAGCAATAGACAGGTATCCTAATTACTAAAAATATGGGAAAAATACTTAGGTATGCCTCTACTGCATGGACGTGTCACAAAGCACACCTTTAATGAAATAATGGACAAAGTGAGGAAAAGATTAGCTGGTTGGAAGAGAAATGTCTTGTCATTTGTAGGAAGGGTGACATTAATGAAATATGTCCCAACAACAATCCCGTCCTATGCAATGCAAACGGTGCCACTCCCAAATGCAATAATTGAGGAGATAGAAAAATATACAAGGGATTTTTTATGGGGTGATTCTGAGGAGGGGAAAAAAAAACACCATTTAAGTTGGAACATGATGACCAAGTCAAGATCCAATGGAGGTCTGGGCATTAAGAGGCTTAAAGTTGTGAACAAGGCAATGCTAACTAAATTTGGATGGAGAGCACTAAAACAAAAGAAAGCATTATGGGCAGGAGTTTTAGAAAGTAAATATGGGCGAGAAAAGAAAGTAGGCATCTCACATGTTTAGAGAAGTGTCAAGGAAGGCAACAAATTATTATAGCAATTCATTGGAGAATTTTTAATGGAACTTCTACTAGGTTTTTGGCTGGATAAGTGGTTGATAGCTGTGCCGCTATGAGTAGCTGTAGAAAAAGAAATCCCTGCTGAAGAAATAGACAAGAAAGTGGCTGACTATTGGAACTAAGAAGAAGGCTAGGACTATAATAGACTTAAAAAAGGTTTTTAAAATCGGGATTCTACCTTGGATCATTTTTCACTTCGTAGGATCGGATCATAGGATCGGATCGTGGGATTGATCGATCCTACAAAAACCGTAAAAAATAATCTTACTAGTAATTTTGATGTTTGCAATTCACATATACAATAATAAATAATGCAACTCATATACAATCAATTTAATAGTATTATTAATTGAGGTTAAAATTGTATTATCTAAAATATTTTGGATAATCTAAAAATTAAATAAAAATTTTGGAACTACATGTGACATATTGTAAATGAATCTGATTAAATTAAAAAATATTGTTCTTTCTCAATTTTGAGTCCAAATGCAATTACTAGACAAGGTAGTTGGAAAAATTGACTTTATATATGTGTGTGTGTGTGTGTGTGTGTGTGTGTGTTTGTATATCATTTAAGTATTTATTAATGAGACAATTAAATACCAATTTTTAAAGATTCACCAATTTTTATAGGTAAGAAATTAGCATAACATAATTATGAGGTTTTAAAGTTTTTTGAATCTAGTTTCTAATGCAACAAATAGCAGAATTTTCTATACAAAATTATGAACAAATTATTAAAATTTTTATCATAATATCTTGAAATGGTAGGATCGTATCAAAATAGGATCGAAATCGAAAGTCATAATCTGGATTGTCGGATCGTAAGATCCCACGATCCGGATCGCGATCCTGACAACTAAGCTTAAAATCTTATTGCCTAGTGAGTATATCAGCTGGATTAGAAGTGTCACGGTGGAGAAAGAGGAAGAAAACCCAAATGTGGTTACTTGAAAAAAGGAAGCTAATGGGCAATTCACAACTAGATTAGCATATCAGTTGACATTACACATCTAGATGATACAGGAGAAGAAAAGAAGTGGGATAGAATTTGGAAGAAGCAAGGACCAGGGGGGTGGCAATTCTTACTTTGGTTGATTAGGCACAAAAAGTTTGATACGAACCCAACCACACGTGGAAGAACTCATAATCCTCAAGCTCGGGATTTAACGACGAATCAAGATTTGAATACAGCGAAGAACTCAATCCCTCAAAATTCTTTTTGATGTGAACTAGCAATGTTTCTAACCCTCAAGGAATGAGAAATGCAAGAAATTCGAGTTTATGGTAGAAAGGCTCCACAACAAGGGTAATTTCTTGTTGATAAGCCAAATTGAACTCCTAGATTCTAATCTAAGATATTCAAGAGATGCTCAATAAGCTTGAGAACAATTTCACAAAAGTTTTCTGTATTGGAATTGATCAATTAACGTGAGATGCTACCTTTTAATAGGCAATACAAGAAAACCCTAAGAAAATAACATTTTTACCGTTTACTAATCCTAAACCAAAATTCGGTCCAAATAAAGTTTAAGCTGGCCAAATTTTTAACTAAAAATCAACCAAAATAAATGCCTAAAACTAGCTAATAAAATGCGGACATAGTGATGGCTGGCCGCTTATTACACTTAGCACAAACTACGAAAAAAACATAACTATTTAACACAATCGACTCTAAATGCTAGACTTGATCACTCGTCCATCACTTGGAGGAAATTAATGATCCTCGGACAATCGTGCTTGTTATCCTCCAACGCTTGATAAGTCTTGACTTGATTACAAACTTCTTGAACAAATGCTGGAATTGACTCTCTCAACGTCCTAACTCAAGCTCGTATCATCGACCCTTGCGGCACTTGAAGCTCGTCATTCACTCCCGTGCTCACATCAAAGTTGCTAACCAATGTAGAGACATACAAAAACCACTTACAAGGAGCAAAAACCTGTCAAATCTATGGAGAAAATGAGAAGTCAACAATGCATGCAATTAGAGACTGTCCATGGATAAAACACATATGGTTCCAAGTTGTTGACTCAGAAAGCTGGGAAACATGCTGTAGCAAAGTCGACACCAATTGGTTGGATTGGAATTTGAAGCAAGATAACATGGAAAAGTGAAATGATTTGAATTGGCAAATTCAGTTTCAACAGCTACTATATCATGCATGGAAAGCAAGAAATTCATACTACTATATAGGTGATAGGGAAAAATTAGAAGTAGGAGTAGAATATCTTTTGACGCAAGCCCGGCATGCCCAACAGCTTCTTTATAAGGAAAACCGGTGGGTTGGAAGAGAAGAAAAATTGCTCACTAGGAAAAACCCTACATGTTGGGTTGGACTAAACTAAATGTCGATGAGCAGCTAGTGAAACCCGGGGATTGTAGGATGTGGAGGATTACTCAGAGATGAAAATGGACACTGGAAAGGGGGGGTTCTCTATAAATTTGGGATAACAAATAACATAGCGGCTGAATTATGGGCAATTTTAATTGGGCTGCAACTTGCATGGAATAAAGGAGCTTGTGAGAATAGTTGATTGAGTCTAATTCTATAACGAGCTTTGAGCTATTGCGAGAAGGAGTCCAAAGGAAAGTTCACACTACAACTTATTGCCAACAAACAGAAAGCTATTAGGCAATCAATGGGATTACAAGATACAACACCAATGGAGAGAGGCAATGTACATGTATAGATCACCCTAGCAAACAAAGTTTGGTGTTGCGAAAGAAGGAGACAGACTTCTATGTGAACCTCATTCAATTAAAATTTGTTAGCGTGTGATATAGTAGGAGTAACTACACCAAAATTAGTGCTGATGTAAGGGGTTTTCCACCCTCCCCCAACAACCAAAAAAAAAAAGGAAAAAAATTCTAAAATTATTCAAATGAGCCAAAGGAGGCTATATGAAGCATTAATGATAAACTTTCATAAAGATAAAATTTTAAAAGATTTCCAAGCATATAAAGAAATAATCAAAAATTGAAGATATAGATACTGTAGACACCAAATTTTGACTATTTCATTTGTTTTCCTATGTTTTTATCTATTAATGTTTAGTTATTTATTTTTGAATTTTCTAACGCATTTTTCTCATTTTTGTAGGTTTTTCTTTAAAAAAAAAAGAGAAAAGTCAAAAATCTCGGACTTACGGATGAGTCCGCGTAACCGATCCACGCAGAATAACTTGATCGCAAAAAAAAAAAAATGGCTTGATTCTTCTGAACTTGGATCATCCTTTTCCAATTGTAATTTTGATCCTTGAGCGATAAGAAACCTATTTAAACATTCCCGACTCACTAACCTAACAACTCATCTAACGTTCAAAATTAGCTCACCTCATCCTAAGAACATCAAAACCATAGTTCTAGGTTTGGGCTATAAATAACCTAGATCGGGGTTTAACAAGAGGTGGAAAATCTGAGAAAAGAGACAAAAGGGGAGCTTTGAAAGAGAAAAAGCGTAAGAAAATGGAATTGAGAGGAAAAAGAAAAGAAAGAAAGGGAAAGCTAGGGTTTCATACTTGGGAAGATTATTTTTGGAATTTATTGCGGCCTCCTTCGCTTTAGATTCAAGCTTCCATTGGGTAACATCCTTCTACTTTATTTACCATTTTTGATCAGAAATTATCGGAAATTTGGACCTTTTGGTGGAACCAAGGTCTTGAATAGTTTTCTTTTAGTTTGTGATATTTGATGATGATTATCGGTTGTTATATGAGCATGTTGTGTTTATAAAGCCTTGGTAAGGCTAGTAGATTTGTTTTTACGTTTAAAATCGACGTTTGATGTTTCGCGTGATGATCTGTTGTAATTCCCGAAAATTTCTGGAAAAATGTTCTTCACGCGTTTGAAGATGTGAAGAAACGCTTACTACTTTGCGGATTACTTCCAAACGATCTGAAGTTTCCTCTTGAATGTTTGAAGTTGTGAAGAAATGCGGACCTCTTATGTGGGTTCAGCGTAACGCCAAGGCTTGCTTTGAATACTTGAAAATGTGAAAGCAGCTTTGTTACGCATGAGCCGGTCCAGTAATAACAATCATCGCTTCTAACGGACAGCTTCTTTTCCTTCCCTTGTTGTCCATTTGATGATGCTAATGCTTATGATTTGATCTTTGTGGGTTTAGTTTGTTTTGATATGATCGGAATGCTTGTGTTTGATGTTTTAAATAGATCCCTTGCCTCTGAAGATTTTGTTTGTGATATTGTTCAAAACCGAAGCAATCTTCACGGTGTTTTGAAGATGGGAAGAGACGCTTGGGTGGTCCGCTCGCTTCCCTCAACTTTGATTTTTTGTAACGGACTATGTCACGCTTGCCAGTCCGCTTCATCCGCGTAACCTCACGTATTCGCTGATATTTCCGCTCCTTTATTCCAGAATCTTACTCTACTTCCTAGTTTTATCTGTGTTGCTTGCAGAATCTGTTTAGATACCTTCTCTTTGAACTTTTGATTGATTTTTCCTTTAAATTGGTACCTTGATCCCTTTTGTTGACATTGAGTTTTAGATCCCATCATTTAAGGATTCAATTAAGGCTTCACATCAAGGGATGGTAACTCCTTTCCTCTATTATGTGCTTATTATGTGTTTTTGCATGATTTTGCATGTTTTAAATTAAGTTTTCCTTTGCTTTTATTCATGTCTAGTCTTTACTCATGTTATTTAATTTTTGAGTAAAACATTTGGAGGCCTTGGATGCCAAGTTGTAATAGATAGGTTTAATTTTGGCAAAAAGTGTATTTATTCTAGAAGATGTAATAGTTAGATTATTATTCCGAATTTTTCCCCCTTAGAATGTATTTAGGTTCCCCTCAATGTAATAATTAGATTTTATATGTTTATTTTGCATGCTTGCATGATTATGTGTTTACTTGCTTTCCTAGGGTCTTGCATTTAGATATTATGCCTATGTGTTTATGTATTTATGTGTTTTATGTGTTTACTCGCTTTATTATCATGTCTACATGTTTATTGTGTAAATGTATTGACGTCACCACACTAGTCCAACGCTAGTTGTGGCATTTCCTTTCGATTTCTCACTAATCCAATGTTAGTGAGAACTTTTGATCTAGGGTTAGTCCAATGCTAGACCCTTAAAGCGCTCATGCATTAGATACAAAATTCACACACTTTCCACTTTAGAGTTTCTTTCCCATTTTGTATGTTACTATTCTCATCCCGTATAAACATCTCATTTAGTTTTCTTTTATTAGATTAGTGCATTTAAGGCATTACCCTTTGAATTAGGGAAAAGAAGCGAGTATGGTTTCCTTGCTTATAGCACTTTTATTACCTTCTATGAAAGGAAGATTCAAAGTCACAAACTTAGTCCCCGACCGTTATGTTGCATTATCCCTCTTTAGGACATACACGCATTATTTTAAAGGCTATCAAATTCATTCTTTAAAAATCAAACTTTCTTCTTCATGTTTTAGCAATTCAAAGCCAAAAAGCCACTTTTTCTTAAAATTGCATCTTTTTGGAAATTCAAGTTCCTCTTTGCACTTAAAATTGACCTTTTCAAAAATCCAATTTCTTTTCTCTTGATACTTTATAAAAATTGCATTTTGAAAACCCTACTTTCCGTTTGTTTGAATCTCATCATTTGCATTTTTTCGTGACCTCCTCGAGGGATCAAAATTGGATGACACAACTAATGTGATAAATTCAATCACCCAAGGAGACATTTTGCCCCTCTCGATCCAACATTAGGTCTAGGTTTTGCATCCATAGACAAACATCCAAATGTGATAAATTTTAAAGTTAGAAATTAGGAAATTTTCAACTAAATCTTGCAACTAGCTTTGGCTAGGTTAGAAGGGTGCTTAGAGGCAGTAACATCGATCTTTGCCTTCCTCTTTCAACCGTGACCCGAACTTTTTCTCTAGTTTTCAAAGACCTGAGTCGCCTAAAAGGGTTTTCTTTGTTTATTTTCATTAATTAAATCTCTTGGGTGACTTGGTACACCTAAACTCCATACCAAGTGGCGACTCCAAACTTTTCTAAAACCCTTTTTAGACTTTTTTGTTTTCGGGTCCAAACCATGCATTTTTGTAGTCCCATGACCCTTCCCTTTCTTTTTCAAAACCAATAAAAAATCCAATCTTCCTCTTTTTCCATCAAAAAAATGGGCACATGCGAACTCAATCGGGATTTTCCTAAGAGGGTCCGAAGCACTTGATTTAGTTGATTATTTCTTTTTCTAACTTTTTATATATCACATTTGGATGTTTTAGGTTGCATTCCTTTTTCTTTTCTCTTTTAGGGTTTTCCCATGCAATCACTCCTTACATCGCGTGCATACATGATGAATGAATTATTGTTTATTTATTTACTTGTACAGCCTGCATTTGGGGTGGGTATGCATCTACCCAGAGCCTAGAAAATGTTTGATGTTTGAATCCTCTCTCAAAGGGAATCACTTTCATACATGTATTTTACTTTGACCCTACTTTTTTTACTTTAGGGCTTGTCACGCCACTCTTCCCTATTAGGATTAGGATCGATCCACTTGGACATGTGGCACGTGCACGCACGTAGCAATGTCTAGGGGATCATTCGAACCATCGACTTGAGGCATTTGGATTGATGACCTTTTGCCTTTTTGTCTCAAGGTTTGGGAGCCTGTAACCTTTATCGAAGTCTAGATGCATTAGTGAGCTCAACCCTCATGCATCCGTTAGAATTGCCTAGGGGAGAGTCTATCTTACCCTATTAAGGATCACTAGACACGAGAGGAGGATTCCACCCCTCTTTATTTTTTTGTGCAATTTATTGCTCCAACGTGTTATGTGATATCTGTTGATTAAACTAACCTTTTGTTGTCTTCCCTTTTCTTGCATTTCACAAACTATAGAAAATAAGAGTTTTGGCACTCTTTTAAGACAAAGCCATCCTTCTAGATAGGCTATTACATGTTTGAATTTATGCTTATTGCATTTAAGTTGTAATTGCATATCACCTTTAGACTTACCCCGGCGTTCAAATGGGGCTTCTATAGGCCATGTTTCATTTCGCACCCTTACTTGTTTTAATAAATTGGCATCATGCATAAGCCATAGAGGGAATGCCGCATAGGGAATCCCATGTTAGGGATAAAACTACCCTTTGTGTCTCGGATATATAATCCAATAAGACCTGCATGTTTATGTTTTCAGTAACATCCAAAGGGGTAGTGCACAAGGTAAGGTAGGGTCCGATCCTTTCTACGATGGCACCAAAGATATGGAGTAACCTTCGTATGCTAGAATATAAGCCCCTAATAATCACTTTTTGGCCATTTTATCAAAGTTGGTAAAATCCCATGCATAAGGACACTAAATCGAAAAAATTCACAAATAATTTCTCATTGTTGAGATAATGATTTTATCAAGGCCAAATCTTGATTTTAGGAGGCTTATGAGCTAGTGTGTTGCCAATAACATTGAGATGTGGAGTTACAAGTAAGTAATAAACCCACTGATTTTTTTTTGAGTAAACCATCAATCCGTGATCCATATTTTCCTCAAAGACAAGTCAAGGCTACGATTATTTTGAGAATAGTCCTTTTAACCTTTTAACCTCTCTTCACATATCAAAAGTAAGGAATCCATTCTCATAAAAACAAGACACATTCTTTTGGTCAATCCTCTAGGTTGTTTTACTAATCGCATATCGGTGAAGTGATCGGACCCATCGTGTATGGTGCATACCCCGAGGATTGCATTTTTCATACTAGGCCGACCCTTGGCATAAAAGGGCTCCCCCATAGGACATGCATTCCGGTTTTGCAATTCCGCTTACTAACTCTAAGTTTTTTTTTCTTTTCCTTTCCCCCTCTCCCTTGCATTCATAAAAATGTGGGAGTTCATAAGAAAGAAACATTTTTTTTATCTAATCAAGTTTTGAAGATTAGAAGTGTTATTTGACTCTTGGTAACCGCAATGCAAACTATGGAGAATTTATTTGGGGAAACACAAGCTCAGAGCATCTACGAGAAAAATGGGTCAATATTTATAAAAAAAAAAAATTTTGAACATTTCTATAATGTATTTTTTGGGCATACCCAATGGTCAAATAACACGTCTTTAAATTTGCTACTTAAAATTTGGCTTTTGATAAGTTAGCATATTTTTTGAGCAGTCATCATTGCATGATAAAAAAAAAAAAGAAGGCAAATTGTTTGAGAATTCAAGTGCACATCATGTTTTGCAAGTCCCCTATTTTTGTGCAGGTATTCATGGCTGAGATCCACAAGAAGCATAAGCCAAATTTTGCAGATTCAAAGATCAAGCATGAATAAAAATCAATAACACTACATTTCAAGATGATGGCATAGCTTATCAATTTCAAGGGCGCCAACTCTAACTGGTTTTGGATTTAGAAGAAGAAAATTTTTAATGGCACTGGAGCAATGTTTTATTTGATTAAACCGGGCAAATTTTTTGGTTGGCTACATTAGAGCCAATTTTATTGGATAAACTGGAGCAAATTCTCCATTAACTAAATTGGGGCATTTTTTTTTAAATTGAGACAAATTTTTGGTTGACCAAAATAGGCAAATGCTTAAAGGAAGATTCTTAAAAAAAAAAAAAATTTTGAAGTGACGCTGAGGTTATGGACTAGCCCGCTTTTCCACGCTTTACAAATTCATATCCTCCGAGAAGTAACGCTGGTGTCATATGGACCGCCGCTTTCTTTACAAATTCATATCCTCTGAGAAGTAACGCGGGTGGTTGCGTGGACCAGTCCACTTCGCTTTTTTACAAATTCATGTCCTCGAGAAGTAACGCTGGTTGTTGCGCTGGTTATCTGCTTTCGTCCGCTTTCTTTGAAATTCATATCTTCGGATTGAACGCTGAGTCTTGGGTTTGTTCCGCTTTTTCCCTCACAACTCTTTGCATTTTTTATATTTCAAAGAAACGCAGATTGTTACTGAAGTTACTCCGCTTCATCCCGCGTTTCCTATTTGACAAAGTTTCGTGTTCATATGGTAACGCGGACCAGTAACGCGGGGTTGTCCGGGTCTCAGTCACCGTTTCCATTTCCCAGAAGCTCAAAAACGCGGAAGCGCGACGTCTTCTTCACCTTTTTTTTCTCTTCCCACTCCACGCAACTCACCCAAATCCTCAGAAATCCGTTCTTTCTTCCATATTTCTTCACCAGAACATTCCCTAGGCTTCTTAGAACCTTTTCATCCGAACAAAACATCACGAAAATGCATCAAAAGTTCGGGATTGAGGGGGTTTTTTCCGAAACTAAAACCGACCGATTGGGGGTCAATTCGAGCTTGTTTTTTGGGGCTTCTTGCATCATTTCACTCCTCAAACACTCCACTACGTGATTACGGTAAGAAATCCTAACGAAATTACATCTTTTGAATTTCCGAAAATTCATTCTTTTTTCCTTTTTTTCGTGATTTTTCTGTTTTAATTATAATGTTTATTGTTGTTGTTTCTAATGATTATTAGACTTGTTTATGTGATTAAAAGATGTTGGTGAGCCATTTATCTATTTTATTTGTTTTATTTTATTTGTTTAATTATTATTTATTTAAATTGTGTAATTTTTGTCAATTTGTGAATTTAATTTTTTGTATTGTTAATTAATAGGTTTGATAGGATTGTTAGATTAAAATTGAACATGTTTGGATGGTCAAATGTAGAAATTGTAGAATTTTGCTCTTTTTAGAATAATTTGGAACTTGTTGAAATTTCTAGTCCTGTTTGGAATTTTGTGGGATTTTTGCACTGTTGTAGAATTAATGTGAAAATTAGAAATCACTGAATTCTTTGATTTTTGTACTTTTTATAGAAATTGGAATAAAATTTGTGAATTGTTGATGGAAATTTATACGAATGTTCTGTTTATAAATGTTGGTGATTTTTGTTTTATTTTATTTGTTTATTTATTATTTATTTGAATTGTGTTAATTTGTATCAATTTCTAAATTTAATTTTTGTATTGTTAATTAATAGGTTTGATAGGATTGTTAGATTAAAATTGAACACGTTTGGATGGTCAAATGTAGAAATTGTAGATTTTTTTTTAATTGGAACTTGTTGAAATTTCTAGTCCAGTTTGGAATTTTGTGGGATTTTTGCACTGTTGTAGAATTAATGTGAAAATTAGAAATCACTGAATTCTTTGATTTTTGTATTTTTTATAGGAATTTGGATAAAATTAGTGAATTGTTGATTTTTTGTGGAAATTTATGAAAAAGTTGGGAGTTTTGAATTTCGTCACAATTAATTGAATTGTTGAAGTTTTTGTAATTTATAGGAATTGTTGAATTTTAGGTTTTTGTGTGGAATTGCGTTGGGTTCTTAGATTTTAGGAATTTAAATGATTTTGTGAAATTTATTGATTTTTTTTTTTAGAAACTTTGGGTTTTTTTGGGTTGGTATTTTGTTGTAAAATTCTTAAGATTTTTTCATTAGGTTTTGTTAAAATTCCTGAAATTTTGGAAAATTTGTTGAATTATTGCACTCTTTGTTCTCAGTAATCGTTGTAGAATTTTAAAAGAATTTTGAAATTCCTACATTTTTGTGAATTTAATTGAAATCTTTTAGAATTTTGTTTCTTTTTGAGACTTTGTAGAAATTGTTTGAATTTCAGGTTTTTAGGAATTTTGTTTTAGGGTATTTTCCAAGAATTTCTAATTTATTTATGTATTTACCCGTCGCTTTGTCAAAATTTTAATCATCTAAAAAATTATCTTTCAGGTACTATGTCACAAGCACTGCAAAGCGGGTCGAGCCACCTCAGAGTGAGGAGAGTGAGCAGACGCCATGGTGAGGAAGAGACGGCTGAGACAGCCTCCACCGCAGATTTTGACACCACTTCTCCTCTAAGGAGAACCGAGGTGGTATCGCTCAGAGAGCATAGACTTTGTATATGAGCTGCACATAGCTCGGAGGTGGGCCATGCCCACCGATTACCTTCGCAAAGGGTCATGGGCCCGACAGCATTGCCCTACCGGATCTTCGATTTGGTTCATGAGTTCTATGCGAACATCGAGGACAAGAAGGGGCACACTGGGAGAGGATTGAGACCTCAGAGGGCTTCGATTGAGATCACCCGGAGCACTATAGCTCGCACTGGGTGCGAACGAGGGTCCGCCTATTGATTTGAAGAAGGACTTCACACCGACCGGAGTGGGATCCCTCTACATGCTATGGCGATTTTGAGTCGCATGAGGAGTTCAGAGTCCGAGCAGACGGTTCTCGATCTTTTCCAACACGCCACCGTGCTATTTTATACACCCTGACCCACAATGTCATCCCAAAGAAGAGCTGGGAGGTTGAGGAACAACGATCTATACTTTTAGATCAGTATGTTCTGGTCGACTCACCATTTGCCATTCCCCCGCCAACATTATTATCCCATATCGGGGCGGCGAAGAGGACGTCCACATCATTCCACTTCGGGTTTCCTCGACTTATTTCACTTCTCCTCCACGAGGTGATTCCCAGGTATCCCACCTCCCCGAGGCCAGTGGCTGAACTCAGTATTGGATTGTTGAAGGACCTACATATAGATGTATCAGACATCGCCCGGCCTAGACGAGAGCCAGTCCAGAGAGTTACTAGACAGGAGGGAGGAGAGGCCGGCTCATCGTCTGCTGCACCACCACCACCACCACCACGGCCTGGGTGGCAGGCTGTCATGGACACTCTGGGCGGATTCCAGACCCAGATGATCGAGAGATGGGATCGCATGGAGACGCAGCTTCGGCCGATGGGGCGTATGGAGGAGCAGATCGGGCTTTGAGCACTCGATTAGGCGTATAGATGCACATCTCGCATTCACCACCGAAAGCCTATCCAGAGACCACCGGAGGCGATGGTGGAGCTGCGGGGGATGATGGATCCGCCCCATGATTTGCTTTTTTATTTTACTCGTGCTTTATTTATCTTTTTATGTTTGATCTTGTATTCTGATTAGGTTTAACTGTTAGACATACTTTTGGTTAAATTGCTTGAGGATGTGTATATTTGTTTAAATTTAGTTTTTATGTGCTTATATGTGTTGATTGTGATTTGAAAATTTGGGTTGCTGGCAGGGAGTTTTCATCCAGTTATAGGGGAAACTCTGCCAAAATTTCTTCAAAAAAAAAAAAGAAAATTTTAAATTGCACATTTTGCCTCACAAATTGATTTGTTTTTCGAAATTTGATTGCAATTGTTTTCATCCTTTTGAAATAAAAGCCCGTGTAATATGAAAATTCCTTTTTCCATCCTACTTGGAAATAATTATTATGTGATTGTGACATTGGCATTTTAGAAAGTATGTTTTGTTAAATAGGGAAAATTATGCCTCAATTTTTTTCCTATTAAATGAGATCTCTTCTTTTATTGGATTATACAAGAAAATGATTGATATTGTTGGCAAATGATCCTTTTTCATTTGATATGAAAAAAAAAGAAAAAGAAAAAAAGAAAAAACAGCAAAGTGAGAACCAAAGTTCTACTCCAATGATTCTAGTACTAAGTAACCGGAAGTTTAGCATCTACAAATGTTAACTTTCGCGTAAAACGGTGCTTGAATTACGAGTATGCAAAGCAGTTTGAAAAAAAGTAAAATGTTGAGTAACCGGGGATCTTCACCTAAAAGTGTTGATTTTCGCGTCAAAAGACATTTTTACTATTTGAGCAAGAAGGCATATGTCGAGTAATCGGGAGTCTTCACCTAAAAGTGTTGATTTTCGCGTCAAAAGGCATTATTGCAATTTGAATAAGAGGATGTGTTTCAGTAAATCCTTTTTATCAGTAAAATTTGAGAAAATATGGAAAAGGCAAACTTGAATTGACTATATGAGTCGTTTGATTGCAAAATTTGGTGAAAGTGAGAAATCAAGCTTGAATTGTTAAAATTGAGGTACAATTGTCTCTCTTTTACTTGACATTATGAGTACTTGATGCAAATTGAATAATTGCATCATAATGTTTTGCCTAGTTTATGAGGATTTGGATTTCCAAGATCACATGGTTTATTTCAATCCCATAACTTGTTTTGGTAAATATTTCCTATCACTTGAAAACAAGCAATGTTTCACAAACACGAATATCTGATGAATGTATTTTATTGCATGATTTTCATACGTTTTAGTCATTTAATGGCCAACAGCTATGATCACAAGAGTTTTTTACACTTTATGATGAAAAAAAAAGGAAAAAAAAAGAAAAAAAAAATGCATTTCCATGGACTAATTGTTTAATATTTCATGACTTCTGTAGGATTAACAATTCAGTTGACACTGGGGCAATTTTGTTTTGAGAGAAGTGCTCTCCAATATTGGATAATGCATTCAAAATTAATTTTTGCCGGGAAAGGTTTGCAGATCAAGAGGAGGGCAACATATGTGTATTTGTTTCAACCCTACAGAGGAAAGGTTTCAGTTACACTTTTCAATTTTTCAAAATCCGTCAATTATCAAAAAAAAGTCATTGTTCCTACCAATCACTTACTTTTCAAGTCAAGAAAAATCAAAAATCAGAATGGCACCATTTCCTCGAGTGCATCATTACTTGCATTTTTACATTTATCATGTTTGAACAACTTGTGTTTTATTTTTCAAAGTCTGGCAATCCGGCATTTATATTTTCATCTCTCCCATTTAGTCATTCAGGCTTGGGTCCAATCCCACTGAATAGTATATTTAGTCATTCAGGCTCGGGTCCAATCCCACTGAATAGTATATTTAGTCATTCAGGCTTGGGTCCAATCCCACTGAATAGTATGTTTAGTCATTCAGGCTTGGGTCCAATTCCACCGAATAGCATTTTTACATTTTTGCATCTAGTCATTCAGGTTTGGGTCCAACCCCACTGAATAGCATTTTTACATTTTTGCATCTAGTCATTCAGGTTTGGGTCCAATCCCACTGAATAGTATGTTTAGTCATTCAGGCTTGGGTCCAATCCCACTGAATAGCATTTTTACATTTTTGCATCTAGTCATTCAGGTTTGGGTCCAATCCCACTGAATAGCATTTTTACATTGTTGCATCTAGTCATTCAGGCTTGGGTCTAATCCCACTGAATAGTATATCTAGTCAATCAGGTTTGGGTCCAATCACACTGAATAGTATGTTTAGTCATTCAGGCTTGGGTCCAATCCCACTGAATAGCATTTTTACATTTTTGCATTTGATCATTCAGGCTCGGGTTCAATCCTAATAGTCTAAATTTGAAAGAATTTAAATTTACGTTGTTCTTGTCTCAGCACCTTTCTATCTCCAGTTCTTCAATTTAAATTTCTTGGTTCTTTGCTCACCTCCTTCTATCCCCACTGCTTCAATTTAAATTTACGTTGTCATCTCAGCCCTCCTTCTATCTCCGTTCTTCAATTTTAAATTTCTGGCTCTCCCTCGCCAGCACCCTTCTATCTCCACTTCTTCAAATTTAAATTTCATGAGTCTCAGCCTCACACCTTCTATCTCCGTTCTCAATTTTACAAGATTCAAGATTCATTTCATTATAGTTCATTTGCATTGAACTACGCTTTGACCTGATTCTCATGTCGAGATCGGGCAACTCTACACGAAGTTCGGTCAATGCTATGCATTTTAGTTTAAAAATTTGGCAATCTAATATTCCTCACAAATGGTTCAAATACAACCGAGAAATAAGCATTTGGTGTCACGTTTGTCAGAGTTTCTTCAAACTCGCATAAAGAGGGCAAGTTAGACACCAAATTTTGACTATTTCATTTGTTTTCCTATGTTTTTATCTATTAATTTTTAGTTATTAATTTTTGAATTTTCTAACGCATTTTTCTCATTTTGTAGGTTTTTCTTTAAAAAAAAAAGAGAAAAGTCAAAACGCTGACCAGCTTGATGAGTCCGTAACTTGATCAGAAGCCAAAAAAAAAAATGACGCGGATTCTTCCGAACTCGGATCATCCTTTCCACTGTAATTTCCGATGCTTGAACGATAAGAAACCTATTTAAACATTCCCCAACTCACCCCTAACCCCTAACAACTCATCTAACGTTCAAAATTAGCTCACCTCATCCCAAGAACATCAAAACCCTTAGTTCTAGGTTTGGTGGCTATAAATAGCTTAGATTAGGGTTTAACAAAAGAGGTGGAAAATCTGAGAGAAAAAGAGACAAAAGGGGAGCTTTGAAAGAGAAAAAAGCAGAAGAAAACGGCTGGGAATTGGAGAGGAAAAAGAAAAGAAAGAAGAAAGGGAAAAGCTAGGGTTTCATACTTGGGAAGATTATTCTTGGAATTTCTGGCCTCCTCCTTCGCTTTAGATTCAAGCTCCGACCAGGTAACATCCTTCTACTTTATTTACCATTTTTGATCGTAAAATTACGGAAATTTGGACCTTTGGTGGAACTAAGGTCTTGAATAGTTTTTCTTTTAGTTTGTGATATTTGATGATGGTTATCAGTTGTTATATGAGCATGTTGTGTTTATAAAGCCTTGGTAAGGCTAGTAGATTTGTTTTACGCTTAAAATCGACGCTTTGATGCTCGGATGATGTCGTTGTAATTCCCGAGAAATTTCTGGAAAAATGTTCTTCACGCTTTTGAAGATGTGAAGAAACACCGGACTACTTGCGGATTATTTCAACGATCCGCTTCCTCTTGAATGTTTGAAGTTGTGAAGAAACGCTGACCTCTTGCGTGGACTGAACGCTTTCCGCTTTTTGAATACTTGAAATGTGAAGAAACGCTTTGTTACGCAGGCTACCCACAATCCTCGCTTCTAACCCGACGCTTCTTTTCCTTCCCCTTGTTGTCCATTTGATGATGCTAATGCTTATGATTTGATCTTTGTGGGTTTAGTTTGTTTTGATATGATCTGAATGCTTGTGTTTGATGTTTTAAATAGATCCCTTGCCTCTGAAGATTTTGTTTGTGATATTGTCTGAAAAAACTGGAAGCAATCTTCCTGGTGTTTTGAAGATAGGAAGAGACGCGGACAGTTACGCGGCTGGATCCGCGTTTCTGCTCCGCGTTTTCCCTCTGAACTTTGATTTTTGCCTGTAACGCGGACTATGTCGCGCATTTCAGTCCGCGTTTCTGATCCGCATAACCTCTCTGTTTCTGTATTCTGTTGATATTTCCTGCTCCTTTGTTCCAGAATCTTACTCTACTTCCTAGTTTTATCTGTGTTGCTTGCAGAATCTGTTTAGATACCTTCTCTTTGAACTTTTGATTGATTTTTCCTTTAAATTGGTACCTTGATCCCTTTTGTTGACATTGAGTCTTAGATAATCATTCCCATCATTTAAGGATTCAATTAAGGCTTCACATCAAGGGATGGTAACTCCTTTCCTCTATTATGTGCTTATTATGTGTTTTTGCATGATTTTGCATGTTTTAAATTAAGTTTTCCTTTGCTTTTATTCATGTCTAGTCTTTACTCATGTTATTTAATTTTTGAGTAAAACATTTGGAGGCCTTGGATGCCAAGTTGTAATAGATAGGTTTAATTTTGGCAAAAAGTGTATTTATTCTAGAAGATGTAATAGTTAGATTATTATTCCGAATTTTTCCCCCTTAGAATGTATTTAGGCTCCCCTCAATGTAATAATTAGATTTTATATGTTTATTTTGCATGCTTGCATGATTATGTGTTTACTTGCTTTCTTAGGGTGTTGCATTTAGATATTATGCCTATGTGTTATGTGTTTATGTGTTTTATGTGTTTACTCTCTTTATTATCATGTCTACATGTTTATTGTGTAAATGTATTGACGTCACCACACTAGTCCAACGCTAGTTGTGGCCTTTCCTTTCGATTTCTCACTAATCCAATGTTAGTGAGAACTTTTTGACGAGGGTTAGTCCAATGCTAGACCCTTAAAACGCCGTTCATGCATTAGATACAAAATTCACACACTTTCCACTTTTAGAGTTTCTTTCCCATTTTGCATGTTACTATTCTCATCCCGTATGCGAAACATCTCATTTAGTTTTCTTTTTATTAGATTAGTGCATTTAAGGCATTACTCTTTGAATTAGGGAAAAGAGCGAGTATGGCTTCCTAACCTTAGCACGCTTTTATTACCTTCTATGAAAAGGAAGATTCAAAGTCACAAACTTAGTCCCCCGCAACCGTTATGTTGCATTATCCCTCTTAGGACATACACTGCATTATTTTAAAGGCTATCAAATTCATTCTTTAAAATCAAACTTTCTTCTTCATGTTTTAGCAATTCAAAGCCAAAAGCCACTTTTCTTAAAATTGCATCTTTTGGAAATTCAAGTTCCTCTTGTACTTAAAATTGACCTTTTCAAAAATCCAATTTCTTTTCTCTTGATACTTTATAAAAATTGCATTTTGAAAACCCTACTTTCCGTTTGTTTGAGTCTCATCATTTGCATTTTTTCGTGACCTCCTCAAGGGATCAAAATTGGATGACACAACTAATGTGATAAATTCCAATCACACCTCAAGGAGACATTTTTGCCCATCTCGATCCAACATTAGGTCTAGGTTTTGCATCCATATAGACAAACATCCAAATGTGATAAATTTTAAAGTTAGAAATTAGGAAATTTTCAACTAAATCTTGCAACTAGCTTTGGCTAGGTTAGAAGGGTGCCTTAGAGACCAGTAACATCAATCCTTTGCCTTCCCTTCTTTCAACCGCGGACCAACTTTTCTCTAGTTTTCAAAGACCTGAGTCGCTAAAAAAGGTTTTCTTTGTTTATTTTCATTAATTAAATCTCTTGGGTGACTTGGTACACCTAAACTCCATACCAAGTGGCGACTCCAAACTTTTTCTAAAAACCGGGTCCAAACCGTCGCATTTTTGTAGTCCCATGACCCCTTTCCCTTTCTTTTTTCAAAAACCAATAAAATCCAATCTTCCCTCTTTTTCCATCAAAAAATGGGGCGCGACAGATACAAAAAAATAAGATAAGTGAACATAATAAGTAATTAAATCAAATTCAAACATTTTATGAACAACATGAAAACATATTTTAACATGAAAACATATTTTAAACATAAAATTATGTTTTAAATATTGAAGACTTTGATAATGAAAACATTGATTCAAATATAGAATTTTGTGAAACAAGTATGGTGATCTCAGATTCAGATCCTTTGAAAATAAAGATAATTTTCTTTTACCTGAAATTAAAGTTAAAGAAGTGGAAACATCTACTTCTACATCTAATCTAAGAAACCAAAATAAAGATGAGTTAAATAAGTGTAATGTTCCAATTAATGGAGTTTATAAGTATTTGAAAAATGTATACCCTATAGAATATAATAGGGTAAGTAGATGATTGGACACAATCTTTGCTCATAATCATTATTGACTATAATAGTGACTAGTATGGAGAAAAACTATTAGATTAGAGGGTAAATTACATTTAATTCCCTTGTGGTTTTGATTTTTGCCACATAACCCCCTAACGTTTCAAAATATCCACTTCACCCCCTTATGGTTTTATATAAAGTGGAAAGTGCACAGAATATACAATCAGTTACAGCGTTTGTACCAAACGCGCTCCAAAAGCGCGTGTGATAAAATTTTAATATCCATACAACCCCCTTATGATTCATATAAATATTCACTTTACCCCCTGTGGTTTTTACAATTGTCCACATAATTCCCCTATACTTTTATATAAAGTGGTAAATCCATTTATTAATTTAATATTTAAATAAGGGCATTATTATCATTTCAACTAACAACGTTAAATAGGTATTTTTCGTCATGTTTCTACTTTACATAAAATCATAGGGGGGTCAAGTGGATATTTTGAAACGTTAGGGGGGTTATATGGCAACAGTCGAAACCACAAGGGGGTTATATGTAATTTACCCTAGATTATATGATTGGAATATTGCAAGGAGGCGTAACAAACTAATTAAGAATTTGGAAAGAAAATCTAGAACAATAGTAAGAAAAGGCTAAAATCCTTAATGAAATTAATGACTTTAAAACCATCTTAATACAATTTGTTACTCAAATAAGAGAGACATGCATCCGAGATGCCAACTAAAGAACATTATAGACAAATAAAATTAGCTCTCAGTAAATGTAAACTATGTGGTATCAGTAAATACATTGATTTTATAAAATTCTATCAAAAGTATTGCTAACAAAGGCTTTGTTTAGATTCCTTATTATTGCACATGTTTTTGAAAAACTGTTTTTCACACCCCAAATGCTACAGTAATACACCAACTAAAAATAACCTCAAAAACAACATACACAATTTGTTGTTTTTTTTTTCTATTTCGTTTTCTTTTTCCTTTTCCTTTTTTTTTTCTTTCCTCTTCTTCTCCCTAACCTCATCTCCGACGCTGGTGTCAGGACTGACCCCTGCTTCCTCCTCCCACCTCCACCTCCCCCTCCCTCTCCTCCCTCTCCTTCCACCTCTAGGCGAAACCAGATCTGGTCGCATGGAGGGGAGGAGGAGAGTGAGGAAGAGGGTGTGGGAGGGAGCAAATGAGGGGGAGGGAGGAAGAGAGAAGGGAAGAGTGGAGGGGAGGAGGAGGTGAGGTGGGTGGGTGGGTGGTGGTGGCTGGGAGGTGGATGGTGGTTGGATGGGTTAATTTTAAAAAATCCAAATAAATTATTCTAAAATTGCTCCAAATAAATTTTTAATTATAAAAATACCTCAAATAAATTTTAAAAATACCCCCAAAAATATCTCAAATAAATTTTTAATTATAAAAATATCCCAAAAATACCTGAAATTAATTTTTAATTTTAAAAATGCTCCAAAAATTTATCCCAAATAAATTTTTAATTTTAAAAATACCCCAAAAAATTGTCCCAAATAAATTTTTACTTTTAGAAATACCACAAAGAATTATCCGAAAAACGCCCTCAAAAAGTTTTTGAAAGACAGCTACAGTAGTTTTTGAAAGACAGTTACAGTAATCGTTTTTCATATCCCAAATACTACAGTAGTGTTTTTAAAAAATAACCCAAAAAATAACTAATCCAAACGGATCCAAAGTTTTAAAACCCAATTTGTCCATTGAACTGGAAATGCAAGTGGATTAAGGATCACTAGTTCAATCGTTGGGCTAATTATTATAAAGTTGTTGTTGAATTGTGTTGTTATAAGTATATCATAAATAATTATGTGGGATCTTTTCATTATATAGATTATTAGGATTTAGCCTATAAATCTTGGGGCTCCATTTTGGATTGTAGAATTTCTCAAAAACTTGCTATTGAATTTGGAGTGTACAATAATAAACTCTAAAAACATTCCTAAAAACAACTTGAAATACACACAAAGGAATTTCACCATTTTGGTCTTTAAACATTTCACTAAAACTAATTTCATCCTTGATGAATTATTTTAATCAATTTAATTCTCGAACAAGTTTTTTACTTTCAGTATAGGACTTGTGAGATGGCACTACCACATTTTACACATTCCATGTGGCCCAGGCAGGGGCATAATCATCATAGGGGATTAATCCTTTGCAATTAACAGATTCAAACAACCCACCTACATGATTATCTCCAAAAAATAGAAAAAAATTGGGAGAATTTGGAAGATGAACTGGGGTTGCAAAGAAATTTGCAAAAGGAGTTAGAGGGCTCCTACAATGGACAACGATGATGGTGACAAGGATGGCAACGGTCAGGCCAACTCATTAATAAGATCAAGTAAGCCATAATGAGAACATTATGTGTTAGCTAGTTGATTTCAATCTCATAGTGCGTTGGGACGGTTAAATAATCAATAATGGAAGGATTTAAGAGAGGGGGACTAATTTTTTAGTGTTATAAACCTGTGATGGAGCATGAACAGACTTGGGAAGATGAAATTTTTCTTAAAGTACTTATAGATTCCAAGAGAAAAAGATAAGGGATTTACTTTGGGGATGGTGTTTTTTAAATTTACTTAGTTTGTTTGTGATCTATGATGGTGAAATTTCGTACTTTTTAAGTTAACTTTGTGATACCCCATCCCACATCGGAAAAGTCAAGTGCTATGGACCAATACTTAAATAAAGTCTAGACACTCAAATTCAACTTGAGATATCCATTTTGGGCTAGTGAGGATGGAGCCCAAGTAGTTGGGCTTGGCTGCTGAAACTCTGGTCGCATCCCAAGCTTGCGGCTTCGGGGCATGACATTTAGTGGTATTAGAGCCAAAATTGATATATTTAGGAATTTAGAAATTAAAATGAGATAAGTGGAAAATGGTGATGTGTAAGTAATAAAAAAAAATGACGATTATGATCTCTGGAAGTGATAAAGAAAGTCGATATGAGTTGGCTAATGGGTGTAGATATTATGTTGGAACAGATATGGTATGGGTTATTTGTATTATGGTGCAAGTAAATTGCAACTGCAGGTATACCTTAAGTTGAAATTATACTAATAAAGTTCAGGGAATCCCTTCATTTGTAGGTCATGGCTGATAGTGGCAAAATCCTGACAGTAAGGCACAAATGAACAGAAATTCAAAAGAATACAATGAAGTTAAACGGAGAAGGAAATGAACTTGAAGGAGTTAATGTTGCACCACAGGAGGAGATACCTCATGGTTTAGGTGAAGAATGCAATTGTCCTGTAGAGGTGATAGGATGCTATGTTAAGTGCTTGAGAATGGAAAATGAAGCTTTAAAAATTGAAGTTAAGCAAATGGAAAAGTCAAGGGATTATTTTTGGGAGATGAGTGCAATTTGGATGATGACTGCCCAAAGGATGGAGGATGCTACACGGGATTTGGACAAGAAGTCAAAGAAGATGTATGAGGAGAAGAATCGTGAGATACTTATTGAGGAAAAAATGAATGCTGCCTTACGTGAGCATGGCAAGAAACTTCAAAGGGTAAACCTAAAAAATAATAAAGAAAAAGGACTGATAGAATGTAAGATTTCAAGAATGGAAAGTAAGACGACATATAAGAAAACTAGAGTTAAGGAGCTAGAGAGCGAAGTCCAGAATCTGATGCTTGAGAAGTTCCAACGAAGGGTAGAGATTGAAAATGCAAGGTTCGAGACTAGTTACTGGGAGTGTCTAGCTAACAAAAGGGGTAAGCAAATTATTGAGCAGGACAACGCCTATCGGGCATTGAGGACTAAGTATGTAAACAAAAGGAACTATTTCCGTGCTGTCAGGGATGGCATAGAGAATGTCCCAGATATGGACACATTTTGGCCTGATACTGAAGATGAAGACAATGGTGTAAATGAAAATGCCATGGAAGTCGAGGAAGAGGTAAGCAATGATGCAAGTCAGGAGGCTGCACAAGGGGCATGAGAGGATTTCAAGAACATAGAGGACCCGCGGAGATTCATAGCACCTGGAACTCATAGTGATTCAAATAGGAATTAATTGTCAGTAGGAATTAAATAAGTAGAGTTAGTAAATTCTCTACATAGGTAGTTAGTAGACTTCCTTGAGATTACTAGTAGGCAATAGTTATTCTTGAATATTCTTTTCCCAATTTAATATTCATAGTTTGTCTCTCAATTTAAAGAAATAAATGCAGGATGTGATTTATACTTTTAGTTGCACTAGTCCTTGCTTAAACATATTTTTTTTCTTCCAAATACAGTTTCATTATTGAAAAAAAAATCTATTTTAAGACTTGTATATATTCTCAATTTAAGTTGGGGACTTGAACAAATTTTGAAAATTATGTTTGTTTTCTTTAGAATAATTAGACATATTTTCCCATATATACAAAGAAAAATGTTATATTTGAAATGAGGAATTTAATCATAGTCCACATGTAAATTTTGTTTTAATAAATGTTTTGCTATAAACTAAATATTAAAATAGTTTTACTAACACTATTCAAGTGTCAAAAAAAATGTAAAACTTTTCATAACTTGAAAATTTTACATATCTATCTAATATAAATCCTTCTGTATAGAGGATCTTATTCTCTTAAAAAAAATAGATATATATATATGTATATAAAAATAAAAAAATAAAATAAAATAAATTTGAAAAAAAGAGTTTCGAGGACGAAACTTTATTTAAAGGGGCCCCGTAAATTTCCACTTATTATAGGATAGAATTATCCAATAATTAAATTACTAGAGAATAAAAAGCGATTTATAGTTTCTGATAACTACCCACTAATCTAATTGTAACAAACTACTAACTAGTGAGTAGGGTGGTTAAGCCACCCAAATCTATTGAGATTTAGATAAACCACTTCTAACTAACTACTTCTTATCAAAACATAAAATACGTAACCTCTTTACCATACCAAGCAACGTGGATTCTCTCTCTCCTCTACATCTGACAAACGAAAAACTTTAGAAAATTTTCTTACCCATTGAAGACAATAGGCAACCCTCAGGAGAAGTGGGCAATACAATTTAATCAAGTAAGTTTTTAGCATACCAAACTTTTACGTTTTTAAGTTTTGAATAATTATAGAATTCATCTTTTCGTTGTTATAGGTTTATATACTGAGCAATTAATCTTTGAAGACGAAATTCATGCCTGAATGGAAACATATATGCTAAGTTTAGTTTTCTTGGAATTGCTTGGAAATCTTCATGTTTGTATATAGGAGATGATCGCAAAAATTATGAAATGATAGGATTGGAATTTTAAGGAAACAAATCTGATAGGGCTGCCTTGAAAAAAAAAAGAAATCTAGACAAATGGGGAAGAAGAAGGAAGAGACACGTTTTGCAATTCGGGTCAAAAATCGGGTTGGATCCAAGAAAACCGGGTAGGGTTTTATGATTTGGATCGGGCCAAGAAAACAAATTGGGTCGAATTTGGGTTGGGTTAAAAGAAAATAAAAAAAAATGAGTTGGGCTAGCTAGTTAGGCCTAAAGGAATGTAAAGGGAATCTGGTTTCGTTGGATTAGAGAAAATTTTAAGGCAGCCGGCCCAACTTTCAATAGATACCAGTATTACAACTTAACTTGAATGGCCAAAAGTTAGTTAGTAAAGGCCCAAACTTATTAACCCAATACTAATTAAATAATATAGTCCAATAGGAAATAAAATTAATATTAACATTATTAATCATAATTAACTAGGGGACTAATTAAATGGTTAACTATTAATAATTGTTGGGGGGAATAAGTTGATTAGTAGTAATTAATTAAATTATTAATTAGTTAATAGGAAATAGTTAAATAAGTGATTAATTAATAATACATAGTTAAAGAAACAAATAATTAGCCAAATGATTAATTAATTAGTAACAATGAGTTAAATGATTAACTAATTAATATTAATCGATTAAATGATTAATTAGCTAATAGAAATTAATTAAAGTATTAATTAGTAGTTAAATGATTAAATAATTAATGGAAATTAGTTAAATTCTTAAATAGTTAAGAGTAATCAATTAAATGACTAATTAATAGTAAATAACCAAATAATTAATTAATTAATAGTGATTAGTGAAATTCTTAACTAATTAAGGGGAGTTAATTAAATAAGTAATTAATAGAAATTAATTAAATGATTAATTACTTAATAGTAATTAGTTAAATTCTTAGTTAATTAAGGGTAACTAATTAAATGATTAATTAATTAATAGTAATTAGGGAAAGTTCTTAATTAATCATGAGTGATTAATTAAATGAGTAGTTAATAGTAATTAATTAAATGATTGATTAGTTAATAGTAATTAGTTAATTAATTAATTAATTTATAATAATTATTTAAATGACAACAGGCTAGAGAAACAATGAGTAAATATTGAACAAATAAGTGTATGCCCATGAATAATGAATAGATAACAATTACTTAAATTAGTAATGGAATAAACAAGACTCATGAATGTTCTAGGAACCAATGTTGAACTAATGAGTAACTACTAACTAGATGAATATGCAAATAATTGTAAGTGAGTTAAATAAGTGAATAAATGAATGAGATATACTTATAAATATTAAATGGATAAATAGGTTAAATAATTATTATAAACTAATAAGCAATTATTTTAAGTACATAGGTGTTGAAATCCGGATTTTGGCAAATGCAAATTGCTATTGAAGATAGGTATAGATAGCTTTTAATGTTCCGTTTGGACAATATCAATGGAAAGTTATGCCTTTTGGTTTAAAGAATGCTCCATCAGAATTTCAAAAAATTATGAATGATATTTTTAATCCATATTCAACATTTATTATAGTTTATATAGATGACATTTTAATTTTTTCAGATTCAATTGATAAGCACTTTAAGCATTTAGAAATTTTTTATAAAATAATTAAGCAAAATGGATTAGTATTATCTGAATAAAAAATGAGTTTATTTCAAACTAAAATTAGATTCCTTGGGCATGATATTAATGAAGGACAATTTAAACTAATAGGTAGATCATTAGAATTTGCCAATAAAATTCCAGATGAAATAAAAGATAAAACTTAATTACAGAGATTCTTAGGATGTCTTAATTATGTTTCAGATTTTATAAAAGATTTAAGAATAATATTTATTAACTTCTTATAATAGGATATCAAAACTCCTTTTAAGCCTTCTGTTTATACTTATTATAATTATATCAAAGCTGTTGGTGCAATCCTTTACTTTAAACCATTTTCTCATTCTTGGTTTATCCAATTATTACCATCAATTATCCATGAGATTCCGATGTGGTTCTACAACTGGTGGCATAATTTTGGAGGAAACTTTGAAATTATGCCAGTCAATTTCCAAGAAGATTTTAAGGCTTTCTCAACATAATAAACAGTACTATGAAGTATTATAAACAAAAGCTGTTGGTGCAAATGTAAGGGTCGTAAAAATTTTGCCTTAACAATGGGTTGAATGATTTTTGTGTGATTAATTTTGTTGCTTGACGTTGTACTTAAAATTTCGAAACCCTAGACTAATTGCAATAAGACTCACTATCATTAGTTATACTAGATTTAACTACATCCTTCTACAAATAAAATTTGATTATGTTAAAAATCCAAGCCAATTTGACACTAACAAAACTTTCCAGCTTAGAAGTTTTGTCACTCTGAACCATTTCATGAACCACCAAATTGAATCACCATTGAGCCGCTTTCACTTCAGCTCAATTGGACCGAAATTCACAGCTTTAAACCACCATGAATTCCCTCCAAAATCACCTGCAAAATCTTCCAAAAACTCCAGCAAGAATTCAGCCGCCTCTCTCTTCTAACCCTTGGCTGCCATTTGTCAAGATGAAGCTGAAATTTCTGGCAGCAAGCATGCTCTCTTCCCCCTCCTCATAACCGGCAGATGTTTGGTCTAAGTAAGAGATTTTCAGCTTTGTTAGGCAGCAAATGATGGTCCACCTTCAACCATGCCCAATGCATGAAAGAGGTTAGAACACTTGGCAATTACTTCAGCCAAACTATGTTCATTTGAACAAGCAAACTTCAGGTTTTCTTCCTTCCTTTGCTGTCCCAAACTCCATAAAACTCACCCAATTCTTCCTCATTCTCACACTCTCACACTAGTTATCACTAGTAAAAATTTCTCTCATTCTCTCAAGCTTCCAACCGAAGCTCTTCTTCTTCTTCTATCCTCAAGTTTCAACCACAGCTCACATCTTCCATTTTCTAAGCCTTGTTCGAAGCTTATTTCTTGGTTGCAAGTTGCTAGACCAAGGCTGGAAATCTGGGGAGGAACAAGGCTACCTTCATATCATCCGTTTCTTGAGTAAGAAAAGGTAAAACACCATTTACTTCTTGAAAAAAATTTCCTTGGCAGCTTAGCATTTTTCCATCCTTAGTTGTTTCACTCTTGTAGCTGAAAACCAAAGCTGCTCAGCCAACATCACTTGCTCTTCCGCCTTTGAAGCTGGTTGTGGGTATGGATCCTTTTAGATGCTCTTAAACTTCTAGCAACCGCTTTCTTCTCTTAAGAAAATGCCATCTTGGAAAATAAAATGAACATGCATGCACCGATTGACTTGAAGTCTTGCCTTGACACATTTATATCTTTATATATTTTCTGGAAATCTGGTTAACTAAGGTAGATCACTGCTCTTTTTTTCCTTTATGCTTCCCGAAGCTTCATGATGATGGTTTCATTTCATTTACTTCATGCATGATAAGTTAATGAGGTTGGATTTTTCTTGTGCTTGTTATTGTGTAAAAATCCCTTAATTCCTTGTCAGGACCAACGTTTGAGGGCTGAAGGGCTCTTCCCTATTTCTATCCGAATCTATTCTTGTTAGAGTTAGTGGAAATTAGTTCATGCATGTGTATATTTTGACCGGTTAGACTTGGTTGAAGCTTTCATGGACTAAATACTTTAACTAGATCAAGCTCGAACCTTGCATTCTCCTTAAAACTTATTTGTCTCTATTTTCTTTGCATGAATCATTCACGGCCAGTTTTAAACTGAATATGTAATGAAGTCAAATGTGATTTTTTGAGTGGAAACTGATTTTTACAATAGGAAAGAAAATAAGGAGAAGAGAACCGGTCATGGTGGCTTCCAAACTTGAGACATTGTTAGTTGAAGTTTTGTTCAAATTTTTAAATCATGTGCCTGAGCTCTTGAGTTCTTAAATGGATGTATTAAGTGTTAATAAACTTGATTGGTATGCTGGAAATTAAAATGAACCTTAACCACGATTGCTTTAAATTGGAATTTTGCAAATGGTGCAAAAGTAGCAATTTTCCAGAAAAGCAGTTGACAAAATAGTCCAGAATAGAATGCTCATATCTCACAGTTCATAAGTCCAAATCGTGTGTCGTCAACTGCATTCAAAACTAGACTCATAGGGCTTCGATTTGGTATATCGTACGCGCCGTAGTTCATTTTCTAGACGTCATAGCAAGCAAATGAAATCGCTGAAAATCCAACTTGAAAATTCTGGAATTGAGTTCAAATTTTTAAAGGACAAGTTTGTTGGATTTTTGAACCAAAACGAGTTTTAATGTTTTCTGAAAGAAAGTTTCGTTTTCCTATTATTACAAAGCTGTACCAATTCCCAAACAACATTTCCAACTTAATTTGTATCAAATCATGAACCTTAGGGTTTCTCATGCAAACTTTTAAAAACCCTCGATCAAGAAATTACTGTTCAAACAAACTTGATTTTTTTTTCCAAAACTTGACTCGTTTAAAATCTTGTAAAGGAATTGTACCCACACAAGACCCAAACGAGCAAATTTCAAAGTCGTAATCTTCTAAAAAGAACCTCACGAAAAATATCTTTCGACAACAAACGACCTCAAAACCCTACCGCAATTTTTCCATCTTAACACCTTCCGTTATTGAAATCTTTAAAAGATAGTTTATTTTCTTCAAACCTATTTCAAATCCTCGAATTTCCAAGTTTTCATACTTACTGTTTTGACCTAAAATATATATATATCTTTTCAACTTCAATTACCAAGGTTCATATCACGTAATGCTATAATAACCCGCTTAGTTATATAAAACTACTTTCTTATTTATAACAGAAGTGAATTGGTCAAAATTGATTTTAATAATTAAAATTTAAATTATATTTACCTCAACAAAAGTACTAACTTCCTCGATTCACGTGCCTCACCTCGAAAACTGTTAAGGAAAACAAATTGGGTTGAGCTAACGCTCAGTGAGGTCAAGAGAAACATGTACAGGCAACTCAAAGCAATTACATAAATTAATAAAACAATAAAAGAGCTAAACAGTGAATTTAGCAATAAAGCTTTTAAACAATACAATTTAAAGGATACAGTTGCCGGCTCCACATATCCACAATCTTTGTAATCACCTTCTCCTCTTCACAAGTATCAATTTCTGGTCATACGTTGACACCCAACTACTCACTCATACAAATTCCACATTCACCACTTACTCCCTCTCCGCTCTACTTACACCCCTTGACCGGGTCCAACTTCTAAATTTAAACAGTGATTGGCAACCCACTATGAGTATGCCAAGTCGACTGATTCATTCCAACCGACGTGCTTTTAAACAAGTATAACCTATAGTTCACCCATCCCTTAGCCCCCCCTGCTGGACATGGTGAGAGGATCTCCTGGGGTTTGCGTCCCCACGCTTATAAAACAATTCCAAACAGCTCAAGCAATCAATTAACATTTTAAATAGTAGGAGTCATTTAGAGGCAAATTCAATAAGGTGAGCGCGATAAAGTACACGCTCACCAGATCAAACAAGCATGCTTTTCAAATTATTTACATCATTTAAAGCAATTAAACATGCACTTGAACACTCACCAAGTCAAAAGAGCAAGTAATTGATCACACGGGCGGATTACACTTCCGCAAGTCCTTCCTCGAGGAAACTTTGATCACCTGAGGACAAATTTTAATCACTAACTAGGCCAATCGAGTCGATATGCCAAGCAATGCATTTGAAGTTTAGATAATTAGTTCCACTAATTGGCACTTTCAAAGAAAATTCATAACTAAAGTTTTACACTTCGGAATTGGACGAGGCTTGAGCCGTTGGAAACTAGATTCAACCCTCTAAAAGTCGTGAGAAAACATCAAATGCAAATTAACAAAGCAGGGAAGTAAATTTTGGAAATTAAGTGGCTGCTGAGACAAAATCCAGGAAAACAGGCAGAATTTTCAGTCATCTTTCAAGAATCACTGTAGCTCGTAGGAATGGATTTAGTGTGCAAGGGTTATACCGTTAGAAATATCTTCGAGTCTATTTTCAAATGCCACTAACGACACTTAATTTTGACTCTCGAGCGCGAAATGACAGTCATTAGAACAGAACAGGACAGGCTGCCTGACGAAACAGGTTTCCAGATTCACAGGGCCGACTTTGGTAAATCATTTGGAGGTCGAATACACATTGGATTGACACCAAATTTGGTACACATACTATTCTATATATAAAATATAATCATGTCAAGTTTCAGCCATATAATCCTACGGGATGGTCAGTTTCCAAGTGTATAAAGTGTGTCCAGGTTTTCAAGTTCAAATCTGGAAATTTGTTCAACTTCCTTTCCAAGTCTAAAACTCATGTCTAGCCACATCCATTTGCTCTAGTTTTTGGTACCACGATAGTAATGACCTTCCTTGACATAAATATGGCCAAATTTATGAAATACTTCAACCAAAATTTCATTAAAACAGTTCCTCATTTTCGGACAGCAGGTTTTCTCAAAATTTTCCAGATTTTTGCTCTCTTTTGAAACCACTTTTGCAACATCTTTTGAGAAGAATTTTGTGGGGAAAATTATCAATCCAAAGCTTAAATTTCAAGCCCCCAAACAGCATAAAATTTTCAAATTTCCAGGTGCAACAATCAAGGGCAAAACAATCCAAATTTTCGGTTCCTCCTCTTCTCTTCTTTAACCAAGTTAAATCTATGCTTACTTCAAGTTCTTAACCAACCAAACACACATATACACATCATCCAACAAGAACACATCTAAGCAACAAGATCAAGCATCCATGTGGGAATCCAAGAGCCCACTAAGCATCTCAACACTACCAACAACAACCTTCCAAGTGAGGTTTCAAGATTCATCCTCTAAGAGCAAAATCAAAGGCTAGATCTTCAAGATCAAGAGATTACCCTCAAACCTAGTGGTTGTTCCAAGATTAGAGTTTCCAAAGTCACCACCAGAGTTCTTCCTCTCCAAGAATTGGCTAGCCTTAGTGAGAGAGTGTGAGTTCCTCAAGCTTCCAAGACAAGAGTTAAAAAGGAGGAAAGTTGGATCAAACCTTGAGAGAGAAAGAGCAAGGGTGGCGACTCTTGAGGGGAAGAAAATGGAGAAGTTTTAAGTTGTTGATGAAGTTGATTCTCTTGAGGAGAAATGGAGAGGGGTGGCCGGCTGTAAGGAGAAGAAATGGAGTAATTGGGAAGTTTAGTGAGGTGGGTTTCCTTAGTTTTAGGACTTAAGAAGTGATGGTGAGAGAATGTGATGTCATGAAGTGATGGGGAGAGAAGTTTTTGTCTTCCAAGTGGGATGTGATAGGAAAGAGAGGGAAATTGGTTGCTAGCCTCTACTAATTTAAGTGATTAGTGAATTTAAAGTAAGTGACACAGGTTTTCAAACTTCAACAAATGAAGGGTGTACTAAGAATCGAATGGTGTAATTTATGTCGACAGGTATAACGAGTCAATTACTCACAAAGTCTAAACCTAGGATTCGATTGCAGAACTCAAGGATACCAAATTTAATTAGTCACGCAGGGAAATAAAGAACGAGACATGCACATAATATACTTCCGTCAGTCTTGAAAATTTTTAAAATAAAGCAATCGATGAAGGGGAATTTTTGGTAAAATAAGTGAAATATATCTAAAATGGCATAAAATTAATTTTTAACATTAAAAGAAATATGAGTCCTCACAATTTGAGTCATTGTGAGAGTCCTATTTGTTTTAACTGTGAGTGTCTACCCTTGAGTCCTTATGAGTTGTCTGTTCTAATTAATTCGTATGGCTATTGTGTTAGTAGTCATGATGCATATTCATTTAGTGAGTTTAGTGTGTTCGTAGATTGTATTAAGCATCGTCTAATGATGCATGGGGTACAAATTTTTCCTACTTGTTATCAATTAGGTAAAGTGGGTAAATATCTGTGTTTCCTCATCATTTACTCCTCGTCTTTTGTTTTTGATCCAGGTATTGATTCGAGGACGAATCGCTTTTATGGGGGAGGGAATGATGTGAGCATAGATGCCAACGTGTGCTTACAAATTCATACTAAGTTCAAATACCCTGAGTTGATTCATTCCAAGTTGAGATATTCAAGAACGCGTTGAGTTGTGGCGCCATTCTACCAAATTCCTTGGTTTGCTAATTCACTAGATTGTGGGTTGAGATTCAATTCGTAGGTTCACAATCTCGAGGGTTAGAGGGGTCATAGGATTTCCATCCTTTTTGTATCCATAACTTGTTTAAGATAGATCATTCCGCTGCGTTGCAAATTCATGTCTTCAAGAAGCGGGAGCTTGGAGATCCGGATTCGCATCATTCAGTGTTTCAATACTTCACCATAGATCAAGTATTCTTCATCTTGATCATTTCTAGGTGCTCCTATACTTGACCAAATTGTTCTCTATTTTATGTTTAAAACTTTTAACTTCTCAAAACCTTGGACTTATACGTCAAAAGATACATATATTCATTTTGAGTTGTTATTAGTAAAAGTTGTAAAGAATGAGAAATAATCATCTTTAACGTGAATTGTTAATATTCCACATAAAAAATGTATAAAAAACCAACATAGTCTTTTAGTAGTGAATAAGATTCATATGTCTCAAATGATTCTCAATCAATTGAGCCAAATCACCATGCAAAATGAAAAAACGTGTCTTATTCAAAAAGACTAATTTACAAATGCTAAAAATGGTTTCAAATCATCCAACGTTATATTGAGAAATGGGCTTTCGTTTATTTTAGAAAATAATAACACTTATTAAGTTTTAAAATAAGTCCACAAGTCTTAGAAAAGAAAATCTGTTACTATGTTTGATGAAGCAACATTTACTTCATTAAAAGTAGATACTTATTATCCTCCTTTTCAATTTACTTTTGTTAAGTCCTATCATACCAAATATGTAGTATCTTACATTCAAGGAACTTAAACTAGAAGCAAATAGACTAGTTAATCTCAATTATAATTTCAAAATGAAACTTTCATAAAGTTGCATTTTATTCAAGTTTAAAACCATGCAAATAAAGTTTATGCCACAAGACTTGTCCTTTAAAACCTCTTAACTTATCAACTCTTGATAATTAATTCACCTTATCAATTCTTAACAAGTGATTCCTTTTAATTAACTCTTGACAAAATATGATTGAACTAATTTTTCAATATAGTCAACCAATCTCCAATAAATCAATATTTAATTGGAAAAATATTTGTCATCTTGTAATAGAACTATTCTTTAAAGATTTCATATGTCTTATACCTTGATTATTCATCATTCAACTCTTGAGATGTGTAATCATAGTCAAAAAATTGAAACCTTTTATAGTATAGGAGACACTAGGAAGCATCTATGATACAATATCATCATCTCCTTCTTGCTCACTATAAGCAATTTAATTGATTCTATCATATCTTCCATTATTGGAAGTGTTAAGGTTTCAAAGGATATAGCCGCATTTACTTGAGAACTTTTTTCAATTTAATTTGCTAATCCAAGAGAATTGCTCATACACAATTACTCATAGTTTCTACAATAAATAATAAAGATAAAAGAGAATTGCTATTTATGTAAAACAAAACCAAATAA
Source organism: Gardenia jasminoides (assembly GCA_013103745.1). Taxonomy (NCBI): domain Eukaryota; kingdom Viridiplantae; phylum Streptophyta; class Magnoliopsida; order Gentianales; family Rubiaceae; genus Gardenia; species Gardenia jasminoides. The sequence continues at coordinate 25,145,278 of CM023097.1, forward strand.
AAATGACATAAAATTAATTTTTGGTTTTGCTTCCACTATTTTAATACAATTCCACAACCCTCAAATATGAAATCGAGAATTCAAAATTCCTAGTAGTCTAGAATCTCGTTTAGTAATTTCAACCTTTATTGAGGCGAACAAGCCAAAATAACTAAAACAAGTAGATACTTATTACCGATTACAACAATTGTAACTTCGAGATAGTTGACTTGCCAACTCTTAACAAGGCACATCTTATGTGTTTCGCAACATTTGCCTTTACAACATATAACCTTCACTGAGGTGAACAAGTTGTTTGTTGTAGTTAAGTCTAATCCATTATTCTGAAATCTCATCTCATAGTAAAACGTTTTCTTGGTAGAGTACTCTTCATTGAGGCGAACAAGGTAACATTGAACAAGAACTGGCATTTTACTATAATAATGAAAGGCAACTTGTATCTAGACTTAACATTTTAATTGAGAGATTTTGGACATATTATATTCTAAGTTGGTCTCATCAAGCATATAACATGCATATTCATTCATCAATATAAATAAATAAGTATACTATAATTGATTATGGACTTTATTCCTAGACTGGTTCATTTGAGGAAACTAGATGATCAAATTAAGGGACAAGTGACATCTCCATGCCCTATACGCATTTTGTATGTCCGCCTTGGTGGAATTGGTGCCATCTCTACGTCCTTTGTACATTACAAATGTAAATCTAATCTAATCTAAATATTTTAGATCCTCACCCTTTTCCTATTCCTAACATCACATAATACTGGGAGAAGGCTTGAGTTATATGTAGGGGAAGTGAGATGAGAAGAGCATTAGTATTTAGAGTGTAAAGAGAAGGCATGACATGCAAGCCCTATTTCAAAAATGCCAAAACCAAAACTATACATATATTTAGCCATTCACAATCACATTGGTCTTAGTCCATAATCATCTATCATACATTTATATAATACAATATTAAATGAAAGCATAAATATTTATTTAGTTCTAATTATGTATCATTATATGCACAAGCCTTTAATTTCAAAAGGCTTTAATTCAAAAGGTTTAAAAATTAATTGAATCAAATTTAATTGAATAATTTTTCAAAAATTAGCTTTAGCGACAAAAATTTAGATTTAACGACAAAAATCTTCATAAGGAATCTATCACTAAAACTTTTAGTGACACTCGAGCCAAGTCCTTCACCAAACTCAAGTCCCAGCACCAGACTCAAGTCCGGACTCTCATCCGAACTTTGACTGGTCATGTGACCAATCATCAAGTCCAGCCTTGGACTCAAGACATTTTTGGGTTTTAGGTTAGGGTTTCCTTTTTTGGAGTTTTTTCATGCCGCCTGATGTAGTGGTTGGGGTTTGTGTCCAGCCATCCCATACAAGAAGCTCCGCTACAGTGCTTTCTTCTGCGTGCTTGGATGATGGTCTCGATCCAGGGGTGGTCTCTTCCTATCGAGGGGGATGTCTCAAGATGATATTATGCAACTAGCAAAAGCTTACAATAATGCGTTGATTGGTAGGTTTGCATTTAGCAGCCCTCTTATCGAGAAAATGCGTAAGTTCATTGTATCATTGGGTTTAAAAGGTGATTGTACTGTTGGATTGTTAGATTATAATCATGTACTCCTTCGACCAGATCTTGAGGAGGATTACATAAGGCTCTTTGTACGTCGAACCTAGTACGTCGAGAAGTCCCCTATGACAATTTCTAAATGGGCTTTGAATTTCAAGGCAAATCATGAGATCTCCATTGCGCCGGTGTGGGTATCTTTTCCTAAACTTCTGCTGCCCCTTCTTGGGAAGAAGTAGTTGGCAAAACTTGCTTCTACTCTTGGTCATTTACGTCGAATAGATGCTGCCACAGGTGATTTGCATCGGCCTTTGGTAGCATGAGTTCTAGTTGAGGTGAATGTTATGAGTTCTCTAATGAATCGGATTTGGATTGGCGATGATGATTGTGGTTTCTGGCAACCAGTTGAATATGAAAATTGGCCATATTTTTGCTAGTTTTGTGAGAGGTTTGACTAGGTATGAAAAGATTGTTTTAGGTAGAACTCCACGTTGAAGCCACCAAAGGCTACTTTGAAGAAAAATTTGGCTGTTGGCCGTCAACGCAAGGGTCAATTGGTGTCATTTTTTCCTAAGTCAAATGTCGATAAAGGGAAGGCCAAGATGTCTGTGGACAATACAGAGAAGGCGATTATGGAACCTCAATCTTCATTATTATTTTGTGATATTGCTGACTGGCTTGGTGCAAGGTGTTCATTTGAATGTGGTACCAATGATTGATCGGTGTCAGGAGGCAGTTTCATCTTTTGCAACAGAATCAAGTGATCATCTGAAACAAGCTACGGAGTAGGCTGTCGTAGTGATCTCTGTGCCAGCGGTTCAAGATGGGAGCTTTGAGTTAGCTCAAGTCCCTTTAGATGCTGTGACACTAGATACTTTTGTTTAGCAAAAAATTGATTGCACGGTCATGGATCCAAAGTTGGAGGAAGATGCTATGGTTTTGTCGGGCATGAATCCTTTTGCAACTTTGGTTCATTTACCAGAAGAGGGGAGGATGTATTTCAAGAAACAATAGGAGTTTCTCGTTGTATGGCAACCCCTTTGACATCACCTTGACACCCAAGAGAGGCACAATTGGTACAATGGAGATCTAGATGAAGATATGAAAAAGTTGGTCTTGCACTCCCTCAAAATCAAGCAAGGATTCAAGCAAATGGTAATGTATTCTCTCCTCTCTTTTTCCTCTCTCACTCTCGGCTCTCTCTCTCTCTCTCTCTCTCTCGCTCGCTCCCTCTCTCTCTCTCTCTCGCTCCCTCCCCCTCTCTCTCTCTCTTAGCCAAGCCAAATGGAGTAGGTAATAAAGAATACCTTAGTTGTGGTCTTGCAGGTGGTAATGAGGTTGTGGCCTCCAGGAGAGACCCTAGGTCTTAGGGGCCCAACTCTCATAGGGACTCCTCACTCAATTAGCTTAAATAACAATTCCACCCAAAAATATCATTCTCAACATAGCTAACTTCACATTCAAACTAACTATTTAAAGGAACAGTTCAACTTACATTTCAAATCGTTCAAAGTACTAAAATACATACAAAAGCTGAATTTGTAATTATCAATAATTTCATCCAAATTTCATTAGTACTAACTCTAAGTACTATAAACCCTCAAGTGCTCAAATCAAAACAACCTTATACAAAGGAAATCCTACAACAGAAACTAAGATCCATGGTTGCGAGCTCCACGCTTTCAAAACCTGATTAGGAAGATCTTATGGGGTGAGCAAATGAGCCAAAGAAAACATGCAAGCACAAAATCAAGAAACATACACTTTATTAACAAGATAACTATCAAAACTTTTTTAAACAAGAAGGCAAATAAGGAATTTAGTACATTAAATAAAGGATCTGAGGGACTTTAGGAACCCGCGTTCCACAAATCTTGATCACATTCAAATAGTTGACACTCCATCAACTTTCTTAATATATGAATCAAATTCCCATGATGGGGCGTCCAAGCAAGGTCATGAATAGAACAGCGGTTGAGCTTCTCCAATCTTCAAGTTCTTTTTCAAGTTCACCCATGGCGTGTGCAAGGCTTCAAAGCTCAAGGAAGAATTAGCCATGTTGGTTACGTGATGTTCAAGAGGTGTCAAGCCACTTGCAACTGGAGGATCCAATCGCTGTGTCCACCTTGCTAGGTTCATGAGGTTCCCGAGCCAAGGAATGCAACTTGATCGATGACGGAAGCGTGACAGTTAGATGTGCATGCGAGTGGTCCGCCTAAGGTGCTATTAGACGAAGCGTTGATACAGGTTAGGCATGCCAGCGTCTAACAGTCCGCCACAAAATTTATTTTCATCACAGGTTGGTTAAGTTCTTGTTTGTCCAATAAAGCAATTGGCTAGGTGTGAACAAGGCCTTTCCGAATGCCTTCTTGTTATTTCCTAATTAGTAGGTTAAATTTAGTTTCCTAGTTAGTTAGGGTTTGGTTTCGTTAGCGGTTTCCTATTCAAGTTGGATTTAGGTGTCTTGTAGGCTATAAATAAACCCTTTATTTTAGTTTTTCAATATACAAGAATTATTCAGCAAATTGCGTTGAGTGTTTAACACTTCTCTTTCTTCTTTGAAGTGGCTTGAATACCTTAGAGTTCTCTTAGTTGTTCATTGACTTATCAATTCAAGAACGCGTTGAATTGTGGCGTCTTACCATTATACCAGCGTTAGTTGTCCAAAGTGCTCAATGGTGAAGGTCTTTTGGCTGACGTCAGCTTGTTTATGTCTCTTAGATCTCGCTTGGAGCGCGGTTGCATTATTGATATGAACTTCGTTGCAACATACCAGTGGCTGGTCATTGACTCAGATAATCAGCATGACTTGGACGCTTAAATTAAGAATGTCGCCATAATCAACGTTCTTAATTGAAAAAGAACTCTAAGGTGTCAAACCCTTCAAAGAAGCAGAGTGTTACTCAATGCAATTGCTGTATATTGAAAGCGTAAAGTAGTGGCTTATTTATAGCCTACAAGACAAAATCCAACTTTGAATAGGGCAAAGAAGCGAAACCCTAACAACTAGAAACCAAATTTAACCTACTAATTAGGAAATAACATGAGGCATTGGGAAGGCCTTGTTCACACCTATCCAATTGCTTTGTGGACAAACAAGAACTTAACTAGCGGATGAAAATAAATTTTGTACAGCGTGACGTGGCATGCAGCTAACTAGATATCAACGCTCGTCAACCTTATGGCGTGACCGAGGCGTGGGCGCATCTAATGATCGATGCGGTAACGGTCATCGGGGTTGATTCCGGCTCGATGAACCCTCATGAACCCTTAACAAGGTGACACGCAAGCGATGTGATTGATCCTCCAAGTTGCTAAGTTGACACCTACTGAACATCGCGAACCAACATGGCCAATTCTTAAGTCTTAGGCTCTTGCACGCGTCATTGGTGTGAACTTGAAAAGAACGAAGATTGAGAGCTCAACCGTTGCTCTATTCATGACCTTGCTTGGGCCGTCCGATCAGCTGGGAATTTGGATTCATGTATCATTCCCCATCTCTTAAAGAGATTTGCCTCTCAAATCTACGGCTTTGCTTATGTTGAAGCTCATCGGAATATGTGTATAAAAGCAAGCCATGAAGCATGTAAGCCAACTCAACTTTATCACTGAAACACTGAATAGCGGCTTCGCCGTTCTCCAAAGATCACTTGTAGGGCCTTTATCAAATAACCATGTAGAACTCCACTTGTCAACCATCTCCATCCACCGTTTCATCCCCCAACCGGGCCCGCTCGTCAAAATAGGAAATTTGGTAATACTCGAGTATACTCAGGCAAGTAGTTGGTGAGCGCACTCCAACCGACGAAAATATGTAAAGACTCATGGCTTACCAATCTCTCGGCCAAGCCCTTGCTGGCCCGAGGTGAAAGGTTCACCAATGAGTTTTGGTTGTCCCCAACAAGTTTAAGTAGCAAGTAGGATGATGAGACAATGCTTAATCACCAATCAAGTATAAGTACGGTTCAGGCAAGTCATTTCAAGTTTTACAAACTAAATACAAGTATGTCGAGTCAAGTAAGAGATGTGAGACGAGGATAAATATAAGTCGCGACAAGTTTAATAACATATTCAAATCAAGCATGTAACAGGTTCAAGCAATTCAACAAATCATGCACTTGACACTTAATGAGAGAAGTGAGCAATTCAAGAGATCAAGCAAGCTTCTCCGTTGTCCATTGATCACTGAGAGATGAAAATCAAAATTACCTAAGTATGCACTCAAAGTCAAGTTTTCAAACAAATAAGCTTTTAGATTCAAATTAAGAGAATCTTATGTAATTGGAAAAATCCATTTCTAAGTTTGAGATGGTGTACAAATACTCAAGGTGCATACTGAAACTAGAAAATGTTTCCAAGGCATTTCTCAACTTTAATGCTTCCTTAGAAGAATTTTTCAGTTTTGTACGACATTCTTTGAAAAAATCATAACTTGAGTTCTATAGGGTCCAAAATTACAGATCTTATACCATTAAAAAAATAGACTCAATGGACTAAAACTCTCGAGAAGACACTTTAGTGAGATTCTAAACAGAAATAGCCCAGATTTTTGTACAAAAATACTGCTTCAGTGAAAACAGGACAAATCAAGCTGGTTTTTCAGCATACTTTGGAAATTTGCCAAAAATTGTAGAAAATGAATTAACCCTTGAAATTTACATAGTTCATAGCCTTATGACTCTAGTTTCAAACTCCACCAACGGTACTCAATTCTGACCCTCGAGTAAGAAAATATAGTTGTCCAAACAGAGCAGGTTTGTCATTCCTGATTTTCTGAAATTCCAGTTTTGCAGGGCAAGTTTTAATGCATCATTCGGAAGACGAATTCGTACTCAAAAATCACCAAATTTTGCAGACATAAACCTCAGTATGTTAAATACACTTGCACCAAAATTTAGTGAAAAAATCGCATAGGAATGCAGTGATCAATGCCCCCAAAGTTGACTGAAATTTTGAAGTTCAAACCTGTCAAACGAAATTCTTTTCCTTTTCAACTTTTGGTTCAACCAAAACAACCTTCATTCCATTCCATTTTCAAAAGAAAGACTCTAGAAACATTTCTGGGCAAATTATGGTTAAATGGTAGCAAAAATTCAGACCAAACAACACCCCAAAACAGGACACAAGTTTGGGCAGATTAGGGAGCAAAATTTCCAGATTTTGGCTTTTTCATTTCATGCGATTTTACCACACCAAATGGAATGATTTTTGCAACTAAATTTACACACATATAGACCAACATTTCAGCTCTCAAAACCACCAAAAATTCCATGAAAAGCTACTGCCAAAACAAGGGAGAAAATGCTGAAATGAAACCGGCAAAATAACATTCCTTCCTCCCTCGATTTTCCTAACTTCCTAACTTCCATGAATTCAACACAACTCACTCCATCACACATACACACATCATAGCAACCAACAACAAGAAAGGTGGGAGTTCATAGAGCCCACCATCATCCAATTCATCAAGAACAACAACATTGAATAATCAAAGCTTAAAGCTACAAAAGGACATCAAGAGAGCTAGGTTAAGTTGGAGAAACTACCTGCTTCCTTTCAAGTAGAAACCTAAGTTGATTGTGGTCTAGAGTTGCACCAAAACTCCTCTTTTTTCTCCTCAAAGCACGGCTCACACTCTCTCTCCCTTGATGATGCTCAAGCTCCAAGGTGGGTTGACAAGATTGGTTCAAGTTCTTGGTGGATTAGTGAGGTTTGGGTTGTTTTGGAGATGAAATCAAAGGGGAGAGGAGGGGAGAGAATTCGTGATGAGAGGATGAAGAGAGAGAGGATTTTAGGTGTTTTGGTAAAGTGAAGTTGTGAGAGGAAAAAATGACACAAAGCTTTTCTTTAATATGCAAAAAGTCAACTTGACTTTGTGGCCCAAAATGCTCCAATTGGAGTTTAATCCTAGTCACTCACTTCTAATCCCTCATTTAGCTTTTCTTAATCTACTAATGATCATTCTTATTCTCCAAAATTACATCACTCTCAGTCCAAATGTTTGTCTAAAAAAATGTGTCTTTTTTTTTTCTATTTTTCACAATTGAGTGACAGAAAAATCAAATTGATGGTTAAAAAAGATTTTTAAAATAAAATGAGGTAATGTATGGTACAATTGTAAATTAAAATAATTTAAGTCAATTATTCAGAGAAAATAAATAATTAATTAAATAAATAGGTCAGATAAAAATAAAATTTTCGGGTCCCCACAGAGGTCGCCACTTGTCATGTTCCTGTTGGTTCATAATCTAAGGAAATCTTATTTTATCCACAACTTTATCTCTTTTTTACTAAGACTCCCTCTAGTGTGATAGCCTCGCTTCCCCCTAAGGCTAACCAAAGGGTTGGCGGGCTGCCTGCCTGACTCTCGCCAGGACTCAAGTATTCGAAAATATTAACTCTAAAGGGAAATTCTAAAGTCCACATTATAAGAGAGGTAAGAAACTCTAAAATTACAACAATTAAGCTTAATATATAATTGTCAAATTCCAAAAGCACTTAAAGCCTCGAGCCAAAAACAAATACATTCCCATGAGTTAAAATATACAAAAACCAAACGAATGTACAATCTACATTTGTTTTCTCCACTCTCGGGACAAAAGACCAAAAGCTAATTCTAGACCTGGTTAGGCCTCTGGATTCTCGTCACTTGTTAAGGAAAAACAAAAGGGGAATGGGGGGTGAGTTAAAAGCTCGTGAATTTTCAAAAGATCATGCGCAGGCATAAAGCAGAATAAATAACATAATTAAAACAAGTAAATAAAACACGAAAACAAACAAGTGGGATCTGGGAGCTCTCGGGGCTCGGGTCCACTTCATGCGTTCAATTCAGTAGTGACACTCCGTCGACTATCCAATCCATGTAGGCGACTCTTTACAACCATTCCTTCCAGAACATCCCCACTGGGACCCATAATCTTAACACATAACACTTACTACTCAAGGGACGCGACCAAGAGTAGTTTATAAACACTTTTTACATACTTTCCTTACTAGTGTGTATATATTCATGCAAAACATTTAAGTCACCTACTCTACTTAAAAGAGAGCAATAAAGTATACCCTCCTTAAGAGATGTAAGAAACTCTAAAATTACAACAATTAAGCTTAATATATAATTGTCAAATTCCAAAAGCACTTAAAGCCTCGAGACAAAAAAAAAAATACATTCCCATGAGCTAAAATATACAAAAACCAAACGAATGTACAATCTACATTTTTTTTCTCCACTCTCGGGACAAAAGACCAAAAGCTAATTCTAGACCTAGTTAGGTCTCTGGATTCTCGTCAACTGTTAAGGAAAAACAAAAGGGGAACGGGGGGTGAGCTAAAAGCTCGTGAATTTCCAAAAGATCATGGACAGGCATAAAGTGGAATAAATAACATAATTACAACAAGTAAATAAAACACGAAAACATACAAGTAGGATACGGGAGCTCTCAGGAGCTTAGGTCCACTTTGCACATTCAATTCACGTAGTCGACACTCTGTCGACTATCCAATTCATGTAGACGACTCTTTACAACCATTCCTTTCCACCAAACATTCCCTTTTACCAGGCCCGCAATCCTAACACTTAACACTTACTACTCAAGGGACACGACCAAGAGTAGTTTATAAACACCTTTTACACACTTTCCTTACTAGTGTGTATATATTCATGCAAATCATTTAAGTTACGTACTTTACTTAAAAGAGAGTAATAAAGTATACCCTCCTTAAGTGAGTGGTTCAACACTTTCAAATTCCACGTATTAAACACGTTCACACACAACATTCATTTAAAGCGAATAACATGCATTGGAAACTCACCAACAAAGTAGGTCTCGGAATTCAAGTTTTGATCGCTTTGCAAAACAGCACCACTTCCTAAAACAATTAAAGAACAATGGAAATAAGTTTTCTAGTTTATCGATTAAATCTCATTCAAGAAAAGCAAGTGCTATAACTTCCAATTTGAGCAGAAATTTTTGAAAAATCGTAACTTGAGTTGTACAAGTCCAATTTTCACTAGCTTGGTACCGTTGGAAACCTGATTTAATGTTCTAAAACTTTGTAGAAGGCACCATGATAAAATTCTGGACAAAAACTGCCCATATTTTCGTGTTAGGTTCAGCTACAGTGAAAAACAGAACACAACAGGTTGGTTTTCCAGCTGGCTTTGAAAATTCACCAAAAATTGTAGGAAACTAATTGGCCTCTTAAATTTATGCAGTTTAAAGCCCTATGTACCAAGTTTCAAACACCACTGACAGCTATCAAATCCAACTCTTGAGTAAGAAATTACAACTGTTCAGACAAGGCAGGTTCGAAATCCTGCGTTTTCTAAAATCAAATTTTCTGGGTAGTGTTTGGAGCTTCAAATGAGTAACGAATTTTTACACAAAAATCACCAAATTTGGTACACTAACTCTACCATATAAGGACTATGTCCACACCAAAATTTAACCAAGGAATCTAACGGGAAGCTAGTGTTTTTAATGCCCAAAGTGGACTCGACAAACTCAAGTCAAACCTGCTGGGTTTTGCCTTCTTCTTCTATGAGCTTCTAAGACATTCAAATCACCATCAACTGCCCTAATTCTTGAAACCAAGCTAGTATTAATCTTCCTGATTCCAATGATGGTAAAAAATGACATAAGTTTAGATCAAAACTTAGCACTTAAACAACTCAAGAATTCGGATAGCATGTCCTTCATTCCAGATTTTTAGCTCCAATTCAACAACCAATATTACTACAACTTTTAGGGGGCTTTTTGTGGGAAATATTAACAACTTAACCCTCAACATTTAAGCATTACATTTAGACTTCAAGCTTGCAATAACGCAGCCACAAAACAGGGGAAACATAGTAGGATTCCAGCCACCACTAAAGTTTCCAAGAACAGAATTTTCCTCTTGCCATTCTTACTATAACTTTTGAGGGACTTTTTGTAGAGGAAATTAACAACTTAAAGTTCATCATTTAGGTATTAGAATCAACCCTTAAGCTTACAAAATACAGCCACAAAAATCAAAGGAAAAACAGCAATTTCAACCCTCCATTTCCACCTTCCTCTCTCGGTTTTTCCCTTGAGGTTTCCCCTCCAATTTCAACCACAAATTCCAACATATACACACACACATTTCACCATTTTCATGCTAAGGAACAAATTCACATACTTGTGGGATTTCAAGAGCCCACTCAACAACCCTAATCAACAAATGCATAATAATAATGAAGCTTAACAACTAAACTTCAAGAATCAAACTTAAAGCTTTCATCTTAAGTGTAGGGGGGGGGGTTTACCACTTCTTCTAGATGCTTGAGCAAGGTTAGAAAGTCCAAAATCCACCACCCAAAACTCCCTTTTCCACCACTAAGATTCGGCCAGCCCTCCCCTTCAAGTGCTCCAAGGCTTCAAGTCTTCTAAGCAAGGGTTTTGCAAGGTAAATTGAGGGTTTTCTTTGAGGGGAAATGGAGGAACTTGGCCAGCTGAAATGGAGAGCTTGGAGAGGAAATGAAAGGCTGTTTTTGCTGAGGAAGAAGAGGGGAAAGTGTCGGCTGAAAAATGGAAGAAAAGGAAGAGAAAATTTGGTTGTTTGGTCATAACACTTTGACAAGACATAAAGCCCTAATTCAAGGGTTATTGTCTCATTTAAATTTCCATGTCTTGCAATTTAATTTGGAGGGAATGGAATGACAAATTTAACTAGAAGATTAAAGAGGATAATCTCGGTTAGGGGAGAGAAAGGAAGAGGGAAAAATTAAAGTGAATTGGATGAAATTAACTGGATAAACAATCGCAGGTTAAAATCCTAACTTTCGGGAAATTTGTCCAACTAGGTTTTAAGGTTCCAAAACCCTACTTAATCTCACCTTTAATTCTTCACCTCTAGTCCCTTGATTATATTCTTAATTTACGAGTGATCATCCTTACATTCTATAGCTACTTCATTCACTGCCCGAATTTTTTTCTCGAAAAACGTGTTTTCTCAATTTCTCTTTATTTCATACAAAAGGTTGCATTTTAGAATAAAATGAACGGAATATTAAAAATCTACGAGGAAAAATATGTGTAAATTAAATTAGGTTTTTCTCCAAAATAAAATAAATCTCCATTTAGTTTTTTTTTGCTGAAAAATATGTTTGAGAACGACATTCAAATAATCAAACAAATTAACGACAATAATAACAATATTTAAAAAAATAAATATTAACAATATTTAAAAATAAATTTTTGAGGGCCTCACATCTAGTCTCTCTAAAGTTCTTCCCACACCTCACTAAATATCTCTTACTAGATTTCCTCCAACCAACATTATCCTATCATCTATTCCAAGTTTCCTCTAAAATTACATCACCTCTAAAATAGTCACACAACACTTGCTGATAGGAAACTGGACAAAATAATTTAAAAGATCTACTAAAATATAAAAATGACTATCTAATAAATATAAGTACTAATAATTTAATACAAAAAAAAAGTAAAATAATTATTACTATTATTTTTTTTTTGAAAAAGATAAAAATTTAAGGTCCTCACACTCTCCCCTCCTTAAGAGAATGTCGTCCTCAACATTCTAATCCTTAGCTCAAAAAAACTCTAGATATCTCTTCTGCATCTCACACTTAAGAATTGTAAAATCTATTCCATACCAGATATCATATAAATTGTATATCCTCAACCTTTCACACAAATCAAGGTGATAATCGTTTCACGCATGTTTACAAATTCAAGTACCTCATTAATAAGCCAATCAAAGGTAATAACGATCACATTAAGAATTTGTTAGTCCACTCATTCCCAATCCAAGAGAAAATCATATAATCCTTACCTCAATACTCCAATGGTCCTTAAATACTCTCAATAAACTCTATTGTCTCTTAATCAAATTCTATAAGATCTTAACAACGCAGTAATTTTGTCCTACTGGATCTTAACCCTATTAATCTTTCAAAACACTTAGAAAGAAACTTCAAATAATCAGTAACTTCAAGAATCACATCCAGTTCCATACAAATGTATGCAAATATCAAAACACAAAAGGATAAAACTTAAACTCAATAATATCTTACAATAGTCCCCTAGTCGGAGTTAGTAGGCCCATAAAACTTTCAAAACTTCGCTACTCTACTAATCATAACTTACTCCTGTAAATTCAAACCTTACATCAGATACAATAAGGCTCTTGGGTTCATTCCTCTCCAAAAAAGATAAAATATAGCTTTATATATCAAAAATCAAAATATTCGAAGTTTTAAGAAGAGGGTGTAAGATTATCAGAATAATTCTCATATGAATGAATTCTTGCATTCTTGGTTGTTTGCAAAAAGTCACTCTTAGTTAACTTTAAATTGAAAAGGGTAAGATGGTGAGGACGTAAAAGTCCTGGTTAAAACATTTTTTTTTAAATAAAGGAAATCACTCTAATAACTCAAGTTTCACGAGAACACCATAAACAAGAAGTATCCAAATAACTTAAACAAGAAAAACAGGGTTGCAAATACTAAATCGCTCCCAAAACATGTTCATATCAAATTTAAATATTAATATCTAGAAGGGCAAAGAAATACAATATTGAATTGAAAACTTTTGAGTTCATTCTTTGAGTTAAATTTCACACGTAACAAATAACACTAGGGTATGAGGTTTAAACATGAAACACTGAGTATTTTTCCCAAAGCCAAGTACAACAGGTTCCATTATCAAAAGTAGATTAAATTTCTTCCCATAAGCTATTTAACTTATATCTAAAACTCGAATAACCATTTTATATTCCCTTTATTCATGGATCGTTGTACCTTAACTACTAATCGTAGGACAAAATCTTTCACCATCACATGAATAAAGGTTTATAACTCTTAAACCCTGATTGTCTTTACACACACAATTATGTTCAAACATAGATCGAATAACAAGTCATCATTACTAATATCTAACTATCTCATGAACTAAAGCGAACCACCAATTTACTTTACAACCTAAACATGACTAACTCACATCATGATCAGACACCAATGTATTCAGCATATATCTTTAAATTGTACTCCTATACTGTATATCCTCAACGTCATCCTCCAGTTTCCATTTCTCACACAAGTCTAAGGTAATATAGGTGTAAAAGCGTGAGGATCACGTAATCAGAGACGCAATACTAGTCAATCGTAATCCAAAATACAATTATCAGATTTCACAAGATTAATGCATGTAATCACACCGGATACAAGTAATCATATAAAAAATCCAAATATATCAGCAATTAAGCAAGTCTACAGTGCTAGCACAATACATATTCAAGACAAGTATCAAATTTCAAATCAAACCACCATCGATAGAAACCCTAATCGGGGTTTTACTAGCATTGGCCATGACAATTATCATAATTCCAATTTCTTCAATTTGTTCAGCCTTAGATTCAGCACTCAGATCCTCCATGTCATAGCCTTTACTATTACACTTTATTAAACTTTAGCCTCTCCATTTTATCCATTAGTTGTCTTTCCTTTTTCTCAATGCAGTTTTTTGAATCCTAGAACTATTCACGAAATCATTGGTCCACCCTTGTTCCTCGATCACACTAACTTCAACCTCTCGAACGCGATCACTTTAAATCCTCAATGTCCCCTCAGTCCTTGTACCTGGAGATAAGCTCTCTCCTTCAAAATTAGGAATTTCATTTACAAACCCCAAATAAGCTTTTGAAAACATAAGAAGAGCGATTGAGTAACAAAATCTCATCAAGTTCAAGGTTTACATTACTAGAATGCAAATCCGTAGTTCCTCCAAAAACGCAAGAGTTTCTTGTTCAAAATATGGGCAAATTTATGTGCAAAATATATCAATTTACAATTGGAAAACTTCAACTTATACGTCATACAAAAAAAAAATCCAACAAAACTCACCAATTTCTTACCAATTTCTAATTTAAAAATCCAGTGGAATTCACATACATGTAAAGATTGACATGTTATAAAGTATTTTGAGCACATATGTGTCATTTCCAACTATCATAACATAAAACTAGTACATCTCAATTTTCTTTTAGACTTCGGAGCAAAAAATTTTCTAGCAGGTAAATAGGTGGAAAAATGCATTTAGTTCCTTTGAAAACGTTTTTTTGTTTTGGCTCAAAGCCACCATATAAGAAGTTAATTAGCAATCCTCTGTTTCTCATCTCCTATAGCTTATTCCTTCCATTCCTGCAAGTACAATGATAGTTCAAGTCTTACTCAATCTTTCACATAATGTTTCACTTCAGTACAATGTTACAAATTTCTCAAATTTGTCCTTCCACCATCGTATTGTAAGTGACTCTCAAGTAATTCAAGTGAGTCCACAGTCTGGCGTCCTAAACATAAAGCCTAGGATACACTATAGTGATCTGAAACCTAAAACTCTGATACCAACTGTGATAGCCCCACCTCCCTCTAGGGTGTACCTAAAGGATAGGTGGGTTGCCTGCTTAACTCTCACTAGGACTTACTCACTAAAAATTAACTAACAATCCTTCAAATGAAAAGAATAATTCCAAGCCAATGACACTTAAAGTGTAACTACTTCAACTTACAAACCAACTCCTTAAAAATCACAAGCCATAATACTTGAATTACAACCAAGTGTTCACTTACAATTCCCTAAAGTACAAAATTCAAAATTCTATCACAAAGACAAAAGATACTTCTCAAGCTTATCTCGACCAATCACCCAACTAGGTTCTCAACCCCTGTTAAGGAAAAACAAATTTTAAAGAATGAGCTAATGCACAGCGAGGTTCCAAAAAGGCATGCATTCATAAGAATCAAATAGTAATCCCATAATTATAATTCAAGTTGGAGAAATAAATCCAAAGTAGAGAAAGTGAGTAACATATTCAGAGAAAGGATACGGATGGCTCTCAAGAGTCTAACCAACCATCGCTTGATCTCAAATCACATAGTTGACTCTCTGTCAATTCACGAGAACCAAAGTCCATGTAGAACTTCCGCTTCACACCAATCTCCGTCCACCATTTCACCCCCTACCAGGCCCGCACACCAAACATATTAAAGGTAATATTCGAGTATACCAAGATTTCACTGGATAAGTCCATACGCTAAGTCCAGTGAACACAAATCATTACCTCATGGTTCGTCAAATCTCATCGACCAGGACCTCATTGCTGACTGTGATTCGATCGACTTAATGATAGGCCTCAAGAATTCCTAAAATTCAAACACGCACAAATCACTAGTCGAGGGTATAAAAACCCAAACGACATCACAACAAATTCAAGCACATCACTAGTTCACATATAACACATGATTCCAATTGAAAAGAATTTAAGTGCGATAAAGTACATACCACCCCATTTGACGGACAAATACATCAAATTCACAATTCCAAATCACGAGTTCTTCATATCACATGTTCACATCACATTTGAAGTCAAGGTAAATAACATACATGGAACACTCACCAATTAGCAAAGCTCAAAAGTCCAAGTTATGTGCACTGTCAAGTTCACCACCAACTTCTAGAAGCAAGCAGATGAATGTAATAAGTTCGCTACGTCAAACGACGAAATCAAGTAAAAGTCATTTTTAAAGATTCACTTAAGAAGTCCTAAATCCTCACGAGCTCCAAGACTAAGAGAAAAATGCATTCAAGTAGAAAAGGGGTGCAAAAGGAAGTTTTAACCATGGCCATAAGTCGGCACGAATCAAAATTTAAAAGTAGCTTCCCTTTAACATAAAATTCAGCAAGCTAGTCGAAAGAAAAAGTTGGGTTTTCACCTCTTAAACTCATCAATTTTTGCCCAAATTTTGACACGCAAGCACGGTTAACACAATATCAAGTATATGGAGTAATTTTCACCAAAATTCGTTGCACAAAACCAAGAAATGGACCGAAAGCTGCCCAATAATTTGTGGACTGCTGGAGCGAAATTCCACCAATGAGAAACAGCAAAAATCCAAATTTCTAACCCTCCAAAGTTCAAGATTTTGTTTCCAAATTAGCTCACACTCAAAGTTTAATGTCTTAGAAAGTTGTTTGAGCAAAATTTAGCCAAAATCATCATGAAAATATTTGAAATCCAAGCTAAAAATTCTAGCTTTCCCAACCGGCCAGCAAGCAGTAATTTACCTCAATATTCTCTAACTATTAAATCAACAAATCGCAATAAATCTAACTCAAATTCACTAGGGTTTCATCAATCATTAACCCTAGGACCTCAAGAGACAAAATCCATCACAAAAATTTTTTCTTTTGGCCAAACTTTCAAGATCTAATAAACAAAAGACTATTAAAGCATCAAGTATTAGGACTTCATGAAAACTTTTAAATCCACCATAAAACTTCCACAATCTTAGTAGATCTACAATTATAGAGGACAAAAACCCAAGTAGAAGAGTAGTTGTAGTTGTTACCTGAAGATCCAAGCAAGAAGGTAGATGGATTCCACCTTAGATTCCACAAAAACTCCTCCTTTTCCCAAACTTAAGGAAGCAAGATGAAGATATGAAAAGGTTGGTCTTGCACTCCCTGAAAATCAAGCAAAGATTCAAGCAAATGGTAATGTATTCTCTCCTCTCTTTTTCCTCTCTCACTCTCAGCTCTCTCTCTCTCTTAGCCAAGCCAAATAAGTTGGTAACACAGAATAGCTTATTTGTGGTTTTGAAAGAAAAAAGGAGCGGTAACGAGGTCGCCACTTGTCACGTTCCTATTGGTTCATAATCTAATGAAATCTTATCTTTTCCACAACTTTATCTCTTTTTGCACTAAGATTTCCTTTAGTTTCTCTAAAGTTCTTCCCATACCTCACTAATTATCTCTTACTAGATTTCCTCCAACTAACATTATCCTATCATATATCTCAAGTTTCCTCTCAAATTACGTCACTTCTAAAATAGTCACATAACACTAGCTGATAGAAAACTGCACAGAGTAATTTAAAAGATCTACTAAAATATAAAAATGACTATTTAATAAATATAAGTACCGATAATTTAAAACAAAACAAGTAAAATAATTATTACTATTATTATTATTTGTTTTTCAAAAAGGATTAAAATTTAAGGTCCTCACAATATATCTTTATATGCACAAGTCTTTTAATCACTAAAAACTTTAATTCAAGGGGTTTAAAAATTGATTTAATCAAATTCAATGAATTTCTGGAAAAAAAAAACTTTAGTGACAGAAAACAGCTTTTAGCGACGAATATCCTTTACAAGAAATCTGTCACTAAAAGTTTCAGCGACACATAACCCTTGTTTCAGAATTATACTTGGAATAACTTATTTTATTCACAATAAAATTAGGCAATAATTCCAAAAGACACTTTTGTAAAAACAACCAAGATCAAACTTGGAACCTAGCTTAAATAAGAAATCTGAATTTCTTATTGTTTTAGGTTTCCTAAAACACAAGCTAGATTAGGAAATCTTTATTTCCTAATAAATCATATTTGGTTTCCAATTTGATTTTATTTCCATCTTGCTATCTAATTTCCAAAACTTCAGATTTCCAAGAACAATAAAAATAAATTTTTTTAACCCTTTGACAAAATTCTTATCGAATCAATGACCAATTTTTTATGAAATCTTGTTAGAAAAATTTGCTCATTGAAGAGCCAATCATATGAACTCTTCTTACAAAAATTTTCAATATCTCTTTCATCTTCAAAATAGGCCATGAATGATTCTAGAAATCCAAGTCTTATTACCCGATTGAATATCTCATATACAATCACTTTAATCAAGTTCATGGATCACTTTCATCAATTTGATGAAAAACAAAATTTTCACCAAATTAATTTCCAAGAATTTGTTCAAATTTTCTGGAAATTTTAGACAACAAAGTGATAATTTTCATGAAAATAAATCATAAGAAACAACAATATCCTTTCAATAACAAAATCCGAAAAACAAAAAAAATACTTTTTTTAAATTTTTTTATCCAAAATTTCCAATCATTAAACCACACTTGAATCACATATAATTAATTCTTGATTAACATATATGACAACTAAATAAACTAATTGCATGTTTTATCAAGGTTGGCTCTGATACCACAGTTAGGAATTGAAGAAATAAAGCAACGGATAAAATTAAAATTTCAATTCCAAGAGAGGATCAATCCTTGATAAATTCATGCAATTTCTACAAGGGTGTTTATGTATAATACCTTAAACAATGGAGTAGAAACAATGCACGTTGAAGTAGGTAACGAATCCATGCAGCCGTTTAAGTATACTGCCTCTAATGGGTGATCCATACGAATACCTTTTATTGAAACCTCCAAAACTACTCAACCCTTGATTGTGTTAGTGCTAACTAACCTCGGTTATTAACAAAAGAGAATGAGATTATCATTCAATCTCACAACTAGGGTTGCTCGAATGTCAAGTAAGAAGAAGAAATAATTTTTCTCCTCTTAAAACTCTAAAATAAAACCCTAGCCAAACTTTCTATTTTTTGGGTAATTTTTCAAACGAATTTTCAGAAATAAAACCCTCAAAAATTGTGTCTTGTCTTGTCTTGTCTCTTTAAGCAAGAGTAATATGAGGTATTTATAGACAATTAGGTTGTTCCAAAATCGTATGGAAACCGGAGTTAGTTTACTTAAGGATTCAGTTTCCTAATTCAAGCACAACTCCTTGTCTTGAAAGAAACAACCATAATCACACCATAAGCCCTCAATGTTTAATTTGTCTCACAAATTTTCAAGTCCTTAGTTGAATCGCATTTAATTCGGCTAAAGGAATTCTTAATGTGTGTAACCCATTAGGTTTTCAATTACGTTGGCAATAAGAATACGTCGTAGTTCTCACTTAATAAGAGTTAGATAAATTAAAACTCTTTTTAATTAATGATTGATTCATTCAATCAATTGACTCATTCTTATAGATCAAGGTTCACATCTAGCAATACATCATGACCACACACGTAACGAGAAAAGTCAAGTGGATAACTTCACCTTTCAATGAACATTTACTATGTAATTTATATCCTTTCACCATACTTATCTCACATTAATCATGGAATGTGTGCCAATTCCATACATGATTAATGTATTTCCTTGTACTAAAACATAACTCTAAAAGAACAAGTACTTAGAAACAACTTTCCAAGGCTTATTCACTTAGTGCTAAGATTTCTTGAGTTATATTTCACAAGAGGCCAACAACGAGATAACTCCTCTTCCACAAGAGGTAGTGAATCCTTATAGATTATTCACTACCTTTCTACACTTCAAATATATACGCAAATATTAATGATGTGAGCTTTCCTTTTTACTGGAGCAATCATATAACAATTGAAATATACACATCCATATTCAAGGTACTATGATAATCTTAAATTCAACGATCACTTACATAAAATGTCATTTAGAGATTGCCCTTCTGGCACAAAAGTAATCTCTAAGTGGATCAATCTAGTAAATTTGATCATATCATCAAGCACCCATATACTTACTTAGGTGTCTCATAACCATAGTAGATGAGATCTACTACTTTATCAACAAAGCGGCATAGTATATGCTAGTCTAACTGTATTAACAATGTCCCTTCTTATTAATACTTTGACTAGAGATATTTAAGAATAAACTTTATAATTGATCGAATGAGTCTCATCATCATAACACTTATGATCTCATTCATCAAGTTTATTCTAAGGACTTGATCACACAAGTATGAATATACAAGCAATCAATATGACAAATATGTCATTTATTGATGCATAAATAATTCAAATACATATTAAAAGACCTTAACAGTGATTGTCTTTAGGGTATATATACTAACAGGAAGATCATATTTTGCAGCTGAAAGAGAGAAATGGGGATGGCAAAGAGTGGGGAAAGGGTGACAGTTTCATTTTTAAATCTTATGAAATCCTGTTGGTAGAAAAAAGGAATTGTGGAGTTTGCATGGGAACCTATTTGATAAAATCATGTATATGACTACAAATGCTATTTCTTAAGTGGATAGTTCTTATGGGGAAGTACTAATGTCTATTGGATATGCAAAAAAACTGTAGGAAACATATGTTAATTGCCTCTGCGTTTGCATGGTGCTACTACAAAGGGGTGCTTTAATATGGAATTTTCACTTTGTTGTTTTTGGTGAGGATGCCAATGAATGATTGGATTTTTTTTACATTAAAAAGGAGAGGTCTTGGAAATATAAGAACTATTTATAGGGAATAAGAGTACCTTGTCCTCCCTCCGTCCTTGTCTCACTCTCTCCCTCCCTTGCTTATTAGTTAAGTTTGAAGGACTAGTAAATTGAGGTACTAATTTATTGTTAGGAACTTGAAAGGTATAAATTTACAACTTAGAAGGCCTTTTTAATTGTCCTTTTCTAAGTGGCATTCTTTTTTCTTTTTTGGGTTGTTTGCAAGAAATTTGGATGCTAGTAATCAGCTGATGTATCTATGTTAGGTAAACTCAGCTCAATTTGGTGTGAAAGACTGAGGAGTGGTTTTCTTAGGGTGCCATTCAAGGAATTATGGGCATTAATAGAAGAAAAAAGAATAGAACAAGAAATGGAAATTTAATACCCATATTTGAATTTTTTGAATGGCCTCCATAGCAATTATTTCTTGCTCATATATTTATAATCAATCCTTGGATGATAAGATCTCTTTTGTGCTAATAGAACATAAAAAGCTAGTAAAACTCAATTAATAAATATGATAAATTGTTAAAAAATTGCACAAATTTAGGTTAATCAAACACTGTAGTTCAATTCATAGCAACCTAAATTCAGAAATCACCTAACTAAGTAGTTGTCATGTAGATACATATATGACCTATTTCAATGTTTGCTAGAATTTCAAAATGCTTTTCTACTCAAGAATTTCACACAGCATTGTGCTAATACTAGAAGCTTATCACAATTATGTGGTTGTGGTGGAATGTGTAAATGCTTTAATCATGACTTGTGTGTTCCTCATGTCAAGTTCTCCCTCTTCACTTTCTCACCATGGCCAAATTTCTGTGCTTGGGTCAAATAAGGGATTAATCTTCTGCTCTTCTATGCTGAGCACTCTTGTGCATTGACTTATTCTAGTGCTATGGCTTTGTGTGGGTAAAATAGATTTGCAAAGTTGATAGAATGTAAACTAGAGAAATTTTTTAACTAGTAATTAGAGTTTTAAAGTACGGTATTTAATTACAAGTAAGTTATGGTGTATGAAATTGGTTATGCAAGGAGTGATCCTAGTTGGAAATTAGAGTAGAGGTCGCCACAATTCAAATTTGAATTAGAACCGGATCGGCAGTTTATTGAATTGGAATCAAGACTGGATTTGAACAATCAGAATCAGATCCATAAACTGACTAAAGGTTCAGGTTTAGGTTCACAAAATTTAAACTGGAAACGGAACCGAAATCGGTAGTTCATGACCCATTCAATCCATCTAAAAATACACTTATATCTTGAATGGTTGGATCTCTTTGACTTAATTTAAAGTTCAATTTTAATAATCAGCATTTAGCACCAATAGTCTCAGTTTTAGCCTACCAACCTATTATCCCAATACATTAGTAAATAGAGCAATAACTGATTTAAATTCAAATCCAATATAGTCAAATTGTTACAGTCAAATTAATCACTGTATTAAGCTAGTACTTGATGATACTTTGAATTTGACTAGGCATTATGACAAGTTCACAAAAGTAGATAAATTTTCATGAAATATTCTCTCTTTAGGGTTTCCTGCATGCATGGGAACTCTCTAGCCGGATGGGCAAGGCCAGCTGCCGCCGGGCCGGCCTTCTTTACTCAAGTCATTCGCAGCAGCTTTATCCTAGTCGGTGGCAACAGCGGGTGATCACGGACGAATTGCAACTTATCGGGGAAAGCCTGCTCTCTTTGTGTCGCATCAAGAGATGAGGAGGTTAATGGCACCATTACAGAATGCGCTGGTGGGCAGATTTCCCTATGGCAGACCCTCGATGGAGATCGCCCAAAAGTTCATTGTCTCGCTAGGGTTAAGAGGTGATTGTCCGGTCGACCTCCTTGATTCACGCCATGTGATCCTTAGGCTGGCACTGCAAGAGGATTTCACTAATTATGGTGTCGAAACACATGGTATGTACACAACTCCCCAATGATGCTATCAAGATGGACAATAGACTTCTGTCCTGATCGGCAATTCCCTTTGGCTTCAGTTTGGATTTCTTTTCCGGATCTACCTCTCCCATTCTTCAACATGGGAACACTGCACAAGCTTGGTAGTCTTCTAGATAGGCCGCTCCAAGTTGATGAGGCTACCTCTACCCCGAAGCGGCCGTCGATTGTGAGGGTGCTTACTGAAGTGGACGTTTCTAAAAATCCAGTGCCATGAATTTGGATTGATTATGAGGATGGTGGTTTTTGGCAGAATGTGGAATATGAAGCTTGGTTGGGTTATTGTCAATTTTGTCGAAGGCTGGGTCATGAGGAGGATATCTGCCCCAAAAAACATCCGAATTTGGAGCGGAAGGCAGAAGCTGATAGGCAGAAGGGGCTAAAGGAAGGTGAATTGCAGATTCCAAGCAAGCAGAGAGAGGTGATCTGGGTGGAAAAGAGGGTGGGTAGGGGCTCGGTTGGGATTGATGACTCCCAGTAGCAATAGGAAGATGAGGCGAAATCGAAGGCGGCTGGGGATTTGCTGCCTAAGCAGACTATTGACGGAACCAACCTGGAGTTGCTGAAACAATCGAATGTGATGATGCTTGAAATGGTGGCTGAGCAGCCTTCTGGGGAAGTTGGCGGGATGAATCATGGGATTAGAGCGTGGGAGGATTAAAAGGAAGGTGGGCTTCTGCAGCTAGGGGAAAATTCTTTCCAGCTTTTCACGGAATGTTCACTGATCAGTGATCCGGAGAGGAGGGATGTAAATTCTATACCGACCGCAAAAGCTACCAGGGCCAATGGTAGCAGACGGAAATTGTTTGGTGATGATGCCAACCAATCAGTTTCAATGGCGAAACTGAGAGAATTTCATAAAGGCCTTTAGGGACAGCTTGAAGTGTCGTCCGTAGCTAGTCAACAAGAGATGCTTTTGGGGGGCTCGAGCATCGAAGCTCAGGTGATTGGTGAGCAACAATTGCAGGAGGATATCTAGATTTTGTATCTCAAGAAGAATGGCAGAAAGGGGAGGGAGGATCAGGAGAAGGCTCTGGAGGGAAATGCTAAAGCTAAGTATTCTCTACGCAGTCTTAATGTTAAGTCCAATTAATCTTATGTTTTGGAACTATCAAGGTGTTTCGCAGCTTGATACCCTTCGATATTTAGTTGATTTGTGTAACTTAAAATCGATTCGATTGTTAATTCTTATTGAGCCTATGTCGAATGAGGCCCTTGTTGGGGCGGTACAGGTTGCGTTAAAGTTTGATTTTGGTTCATCATTTTTGAATGGTAAAATTTGGATTTTCTGGAATGCGGATTTGTCTTGCTCTTTTCATGAATTTGCATCCCAGTTAGTGCATGTGAAGATCAGTTTTGCAACTAGTGAGGAGTGTTTTGTGTCATAGGTATACGCGAAGTGCTCCACCATGGAGAGAAGGGCATTATGGAACGCTTTAGAAAGCATTGCAGAGGGGACGGCTAATCTGTGGATGGTGGGGGGAGACTTCAACATCATATCATCTTCAGATGAGAGGATTGGGGGTGCTGCCCTAAATTTCTAGGCAATGGAAGATTTTAATTCAGCCCTTGGTGCTTCGGGTCTTTCTTCGTTGCCTTTTGATGGATTGCGATTCACTTGGACTAATCACAGGGTGTGGCAACTACTGGACCGAATTTTGGTAAATTCTCACTGGAATTTGGCTTTTTCCATGTCGCGTGTGTCGCACCTTGCTCGGGGTTGGTTTGATCATCGGCCGCTGTTGGTAGTTTGTAATCAGTCCAGGCAGGGAGTGGGCTCGTTTAGGTTTCTTAATTCTTGGTTGGGATAGGCTGGTTTTAAGAAATTGGTGGAAGCTTCTTGGAACTCTCCGAGCACAGGCGTGGGAATGTACAAATTCCACATGAAACTGATGCGTTTGAGATGGGCACTTAGGGTGAGGAATCGGAGGTTTTTGGTAATGTCTTGACAAAGGTGAGGGAGGCCAAAGTCTCTTTGCTACGTTGTGAGGAAGATTATGATAGGCAGCGGGATAAAGAGACGTTAATAAAAGTGAAAGAAGCTCGTGTTCTGCATACACGTCTTCTGGCAGCAGAATGTGAGTTCTGGAGGCAAAAGTCGGTGGTCAAGTGGATTAAAGCAGGGGATGCAAATACAACCTTTTTCCATTCTATTGTTAAGTAGCACTGTAATGATAATTTTATTCGTCAGATTAAGAATGAGACGGGATAGTGGGTTAAGGATATTCAACAAATTAAAGATTTAGCGGTCGACTTCTTTACTTCACTTTTCTTAGCTAACAGGTCGGTAATGCCACTGCAAGAGGTGCCTTTTCAACTGCCTCGGATCTTGGGTCAGGAAAGTGAATAGATGCGGGCAATTCCGACTATGGAGGAAATTCACTCCGTCGTCTTTTCGTTGGAGGTGCAGAGTACAGCTGGCCCTGATGGGTTTGGGGCATCGTTCTATGAAGCATTCTAGGAGATAATCAAGGAGGACTTACTGGAAGGGATTCAAGATTTTTTCACGGGAGGGCCATTGCCGAGAGGTGTTACTAGCACGTCCGTTGTTTTGATTCCAAAGAAGCAAGGGGTGGCACATTGGAAAGATTTTCGGCCCATAAGTCTCTATAATGTTAGCTCGAAAATAATTTCAAAAATTTTAGTAGACAAATTAAACTCTGTGCTTCCATCAATTATTTCTCCTTGGCAATCAGGCTTTGTGTCTGGAAGGAGTATAATGGATAACGTTCTCCTGGCTCAGGAATTGGTAGCGGAGCTAGACAAAAATCTGGTTGAGCCTAATATAATATTGAAGTTTGATATGGAGAAGGCCTATGATCGGGTTGAATGGCTGTTCCTCTTGTCGATGTTGAGATTTTTTGGGTTTGATGAAGGTTCGGTGGATTTATTTTATCGAATCATTTCTACTAATTGGTTCTCTATCTTGGTTAATGGTGAGCTAACGGGGTTTTTTAAGTCCACGAGAGGTGTGCACCAAAGAGGTCCCCTCTCCCCGACCTTGTTTTTAATTGCCTCGGAATTTTTTTGAATGAGTGTGGTACATCTGTTTGACGAGAATCTGAAAATTTACTTCAAATCTGGGCAGAGGCGAGTCCCATTCCTGGCATTCGTGGATGACATGGTGGTTTTTACACAACTGTCGGCCACAGCATTGCAGGGGTTTAGGGAGGCTGCGGCCCAATATCAATTGTACTCAGGTCAGAAGGTGAATGTGTCAAAAAGCTCATTTATCTACTCATCTAAGTGTAGCTCTTCACAGGTGCGGATGGTGGCTTTCGTAATTGGTTTTCATCAACACAGACTCCTTGTTAAGTATTTAGGGGTTCTCCTTGCCAAAGGCAAAAATGTGCTCTTTTTGATGGGGCTTTGGCAAAGATCTGACAGAGGCTACAGCATTGGTCAGTTAAACTGCTCCCTGTTGGAGGTAAAATTATTCTCCTCTGTCATGTGTTATCTTCTATTCCTTTATATCTCCTTCAAGTTCTTCAAGCTCCATAGCAAATCCTTTGAGCCTTGGCAAGGTTATTTAATGGCTTTTTGTGGGACATGAATGCTGAGGCTTGACGTATCCATTGGGCGGTATAGGAGTCCCTTTGTTATCCAACAGAGGAAGGGGGGCTAGGTTTTAAACGGTTAAATGATCTAGTAAAAGCTTTCTCAATGAAGCTATGGTGGCAGGTGCGAGAGAATACATCACCATGGGCCGCTTTTATGTGGGAAAAATATCTGTCAGGCCTTCACCCTGCTGAGATGGACGTATCAAGGTCGTCTTCAGTGGTGTGGCAATGGATGGTGGCTGCGCTAGAGGTTACGGAAGAGAATATTCATTGGTGTATTTATAAGGGATTAGTGGATTTCTGGAGAGACAGATGGGTCAGGGATGAGCTGCTGGCCAATTATGCAGTAGCCTCGAACCTTCCTCATGTTTTGGTTCTAGAATTTTTTGGCGAGCACAACTGGGATGTTCCAAAGCTACCAAAGTGGCTTCCTTCAGTTTTGGTAGAGGAAGTGATCCAGATTCCAATCCCGCAGCGGGAGAGAGATGTTATGATTTGGACGCCTTCTACAGATGGTGCATTCTCACTTTCTTCAGTTTGGAATTTAATTCATCAAAGGAGGAACATCTCCTCTACTATGCAGGCTATTTGGTCTCCAGCTACCCCTTTGAAAATGGCTTTCTTTGGCTGGAAGCTCATTTTTTGATTCCTTCCACTGGATTCGATCTTGCAATGGAGAGGTATTTTCTTGGTATCACGATGTGTTTGTTGTCAAGAGGATGTTGAGAGTTTGGATCACCTATTTCTCCATGGGAAGGTGGCATCGGCTATTTGGCAATATTTTGCTCGTGTGTTTGGTATGCAGTGGACACCTCCTTCTTGTGTTTAGGTATTGATCAATTCTTGGGCGCTGTCTATTTCTTCTGGATCATTTGATAATATTCGATGTGTACTTCCCATAGCTATTTGCTGGTTCCTTTGGAAAGGAAGAAATGCAGCGCGATTCTCTGCAGTTTCTTTTCAAGCGGCTTTTGTGATTCACAAGGTGGAGAAGTTCTTCGATCTGCTAGGTCGTGTCTCTCCGGTGAAAAGAAGTTGGTTGGAGTAGGATTTGGAGACTGGATTGGCTGCATTATTCCGTCTACGACTGGTAGCTAGGCCTTTAGTTGTTGCGGTATCATGGGTGAAGCCAATGCCAAACATATTTAAATTTAATACAGATGCCAGTGTGCGCTTAGGAAGGGCATCTGAGGGCGGGGTCTTGCAAGATTCTGAAGGCAAATTCATTGCAGCATTCTATAAGGAATTTGGGGAGATGGACGTTCTGCATGCAGAAACTCATGCACTCCTCTTTGCTATACAATTTAGCGTGCAATATGGATTTCAAAATGTCATGTTTGAGACTGATTCGGCTGTCTTGGTCAGATTGGCTCAAGGTAACCGTCTATCCAAATGGCCTCTATGTAAGATGTTGATTCAGGTGCGGCACCTATTGATGGGCTTGAATGGATCCTTAATACATGTTGTTTGGGAGACAAACTCGGCGGTGGATTTCTTATCAACCTTGGACGTCTCCCCTGAATTTATCATGTTCTCTGAGAGTAGCCTCCCTCATCAATTTCGAGCGATCATACGTATGGACTATCTAGGGTTGTCGAGGGTTCGAGTTCGATCTAGTGTACGAGGATAGTTGTGGGGAGTTGGTGGTTGGTTTTCCTTTAACTGGGAAGGTTTTGGCTGTTTCTCTCCCTCTCTCTTTTATCTTTCTTCCTTTTTGATTAATAAAATGTTGCTTTTCATAAAAAAATAAAAATAAAAAAAAAGTTCACAAAAAGTCATTCTTTTAAAGGATCAAGAAAATAGCCATTTGTTAAATCAAGGATATATGTGTTTTTCCTTTTTTCTAGTCAAATGATAATACAATAAAATTCATATTTTTTCTACATTCATTGTCATATTTATTTAAAATTAATTTTGTAATAAAAATATTTTAACGTAACTAGAAGAATCGGAACCAAAAGAAATTAAAACCGTAACCGGAGGTTCAGAAACCATAACCATAACCGTCCTTGTAAGGGGCGGTTTAGATTCCACCTTTCAAAAGAACCTGAACCGGCAATTTCAGAACCGTGGCCATGTCTAACTGAGAATCTTATCATGTTTTATTATTTGATGGATGATACTGAATTATAGATGAGGTTAATGAGTTGGTTGACCATTTTTGGCAATTTACTAAAGTTTTCCATAATAGAAAGGTAATTTGTTCCTCGAAACTTGAATTAGATTTTTTTGTTACTTTATATATTCATATTCATCTTTGGCAAATAAAGGGCACATAAACCTCATTTCCCCATTTTAGGATGAGCGATAGTGCTTTAGTGCTTCACACAGAAAATGAAGTTTAGCGTAGTACTAAGGTGTCTGGTTTACTCATTCGCATTTGATTCATTACTTGTTCTGAAGATAACTTGGTCTTACTTGGTGATGTTAGAAAGATAAGGTCTGATAATTAAATTTTCTCTTTAACCCCTTCCCATGAACAAACATACGCCAAAAATGAAGGATAGCAGTTGTGTATGTCTATTTATGCATTTTTGCCTCTATACATATTCCCAAGGGAGAGGGAAGGAGGGATGGGAGGAGGGTTAACATAGATGCATATCGCTCTTTGTTGTTCTTAAATTATTAATAATTATAAAACTTAAGGGACAAAAATTACATTAAAAATATTTATATCACTAAATTGCGGATGAACATTGTTGGAATTTCTGAAAAAATAAGCGTAGATTTAAGAGGCAAC
Organism: Gardenia jasminoides; assembly: GCA_013103745.1. NCBI lineage: Eukaryota > Viridiplantae > Streptophyta > Magnoliopsida > Gentianales > Rubiaceae > Gardenia > Gardenia jasminoides. Next base: position 25,174,254 of record CM023097.1, read on the forward strand.
TAATAAATTGAGGGTATTTATGGAACTTGACTAATAAGGATATCCAAAAATCCATGCTACTAAAGTAGGATTTTGTTAGTGTATATGCCCTAAAGTCAATCAACTTCTAGGGTTTATTATACACTTTAACTATTTATGTAATAATAAATGACATCTTTATCATATTGACTGCTTATATTTTCATATAAGTATGATAAAACCCTTAGAATAAACCTAATCGATGAAATCATAAGAGTTATGATGGTGAGGTTCATACGATTATAAATAAGGTTTATTCTTAAACATCTCTAGTCATAGTATTAACAAGAAAGGGTATTGTTAATACGGTTAGACTAGCATATACTATGCCGCTTCTATATGAGAAGTAGTAGACCTCATCTACTATGGTGTGTGAGACACCTAAGCAAGTATATGGGTGCTTGATGGTATGATCAAGTTCACTAGATTGATCCACATAGAGACATCTTTTAAGTGCCAAAGGATTAATCTCTAAGTGACGTTTATGTAAATGATTCTTAGACTTAAGGTTATCATGATATCTTGAATATGGATAGTTATACTTTCTTTGTTATATGATTGCTCCTGTAAAAGGGAATGCTCACATCATTAGCAAATGGGTGTATCTTTGAAGTATGGAAAGATGGTGAATAACCTATAAGGATTTACCGCCTCTTATGTGAGAGGAGTTATCTCATGTTTGACCACTTGTAGAAGTATAACTCAGAAATCTTAGCTAAGTGGGAAAGTCTTAGAAAGTGTTTCTAAGAACTTCTTCATTGGAGTTATATTTTGGTACAAGAGAAAGAGCATTAATCACACAATGGAATAGGCACAACTTACTCCAAGATTAATGTGAGATAAGTGTGGTAAAAGGATATTAGTTACATTATAAGCGTTCTTGAAAGGTGAAGTCATCCACTTGACTTTTCTCATTACTTGGGTGGTCATGATGTATTGCTAGATACCAATCTTGATCTATAAGTATGAGCTGATTGATTAGTGGAATCAGTGATAAATTAAAGGAGTTTTAATTTATCTAGTTCTTATTATTAAGAATGTATAGCTCATACTTATTGCCAGCGTATATGAGAACCTAATGGGTCACACACATTAAGAACTTTCTTAGCTAGATTAAATGAATTTCAAGTGGGACTTGATAGATAAGTTTTATAACTTATAGTTTGATTTGTGAGACAAATTAAACTTGAGAGACTTATGGTGCAAATAAGTTTTAGTCTTCCAAATACAAGAATTGTATTAGAATTAGGAAGCTAAATCTTATTGGAAACTGATTTCAGGTTTCCATAAGGATTTGACAACTTATTTGTCTATAAATACTCACTAAGCTTTTGCTAGCAAGTTGGATCATCACACAATTTGTCTTGTGAGATTTTTGAGAAAAATCTTGAGAGAAAAATAACCCAAAATTCGTCCAAGAAAATAAGGGAAAAATTGCATCTCTTATTTCTTATCTTGGGATGAATTTTTCCTGGTGAAAAATTGGAATTATCTCAATAGACTTGTGTGTGGTTGTCTTGGCAATAGCTAGCACTAATCTAGCTTAAGCTAATTCGACCTTGGAGGTTCGAACTAAGGAGGTTTGTGTGGATCACCATTAGAGGCCGAACGCATGTACGGCTACGTGGATCTCTTTGCCATCCTCTGTATCAAATCTCCACCAAGTTCAAGGAGGTCTTCATGGATTGAGGTAATCTTCTTGAACTATCTCTATGTTACATGGATTTAATCAAAGGACGATCTATTAAAGGAATCAAAAATTTTAAATTTTCGCTGTGCTTATCCCCTTGATTCCTTACAGATTTATGGACTGTTAGATAGTTGGGTTTATAAAATCCACTTTTGTTTAATCAACTTTTTGGTGTTATGGAGTGATAACCATGAAGCTTTTGGCTTTTTGAAAGTAAGTTTTTTCTTGCTTAGCTTGTATGTAAATGTTCGTTTATCTTTTTTTTTCTTTTGTTTTTAATTGTTTTTTACTTGATTTTTGTTGACAATGCACCCAATAAGAGTTGAGTGCTATAAAATTTTATTTCCACGTGTTATAATTGCTCTTTAGACAATGAAAGAGCTCCTTTGATGGATTTCTACATACATCATCCACTCTTCTTAACATATTGAACTCAAAATTTGTCCACCAAATACTATGCTGCATGACTAGGCACATAAAATGCTACTGCGTAATAGAATATTTTTCAAAACTATGAAATGCTAGAAAACTAACTTTACCTATTCACCTTATACTTCTGCTGTTGGTGTCTTGAAGATTGGCTAATATACTTGTAGCCTGCAACCTGTAGGTAACTAGGAAGACCATTAACAATAGTATTGCTTTTAGCATCAAAGCTGCTTTAGCGTCTTGTAAATAGTTCAATGGTTCACTGGATATGTTGCTAGCCAGGACCAGCTACTAATTGCTAATATTGTATTTCAAGTGCATATCCGTAAAATTTCAATATGTATGCTGTCATTTCTAGAAAATTAAATGTTTAGTAATACCAAAAGTGAGTCTACACTCATTTGTTGGCTATGTTGAAAGTCCAATTCTCTATATTAGGTCTGATATTGGGAAATTATAGTGCAGCAGAAGTCCAGTAAATATGAAGAAAACTTGTACATGAGCAAATTAGACTAGGGTGATGAATAAAAGCTGTATAGTTTCTTTGGTGCCTTTGCCTATAACAAGCCAAAGGCAATTGACACCATGGACGAACAATAGGCGTAGAAGTTGAAAGAAATCAAGGAACTTGAATGGTTTTGTCATCGACTCAACCAACATGAATAGAAATAGATGGTTCCTAAGTAGATTCAAGATGTTAGCCACAATTCTGGCGACTATAAAGGTAGTCACAGACAGATGTTAATCCATCAACAAATATAGAGAAAGTGAATGCAATTGAAGTCTAAGCAAATATTTGATGTTGATTTAGAGGAAGATGATGATGTTATTTTCAGTTCTCTATGTATGTATTAGAACTTAAAAAGAAGCATTTATGTTCAAATGTTGAGCAACTTGATGGTCTTGGAACCTGACAAGACGAAACAAAATTTAGACGTATAGGATTTGAATATTGTTTGTATTGTTATCACAATAAGTGATGCAACAGTATGTGGTAAAATTCAAACCGCTTTCTGTTGCAAAAATCTCTTCAATTACATTGCTTCAATTTTGTCTGGATTCCTGTGTTTATGGACTAGGGTTGTGACAGCCCCACCTCTCCCTAGGGCGTACCCTAGGGTACTAGTGGGCCGTCTGCCTAACTCTCGCCAGGACTCACTCATACAAATGATTTCTAATTCCTTTAAGTGACAATTTAATCATCAACCCCAAACTTTACAACCAACTCATAACTAAACTTTTTCAATCTCACAAACCCAAAATTTAGATAACAATTTAAACTAAACTATAATTTGCAATTCATTCATCAAACCTTAAAATCCCAAATGCATAGAGTACTTAAAATACACATTGAAAGTTCCACATTACAATGTCCCAAAATCACAACTCAAGTTTTACCAGCCAGTTACAAATGAAAACCCTAATTCTAACGATTGGCGCCTCCGCTTGGGTTCTCAGTCCCTGCTAAGGAAAACAAATTTGAAAGGATGAGCTAAAAGCCCAGTGAGTTCCCAAAAAGCATGCAAAGTACATAACACATATGATTTTTCACCTCAAAATTCATATTTATAAGTAAACAAATAAAGAAAATGATTAACAACACATAGGTAGGATACGGGTAGCCCTCAGGGGCTAAGATCCTCAGAGCTGGAGCACGTTTGTGGACTAGTGCACAGATTACGTAGTTGACACTCCGTCAACTTTCATACCAAGTAGACAACCACTTACTCCTTCCTCTACCAAAACCCCCGATTCGGGCCCGTCCACCTCACATAAATTTTTGTATTTGTGTATTGCTCTCCATCAGGGATAAGGCCAATTGCCAAGTCCAGAGCACACAATTTATCTCGTAGCCCAAGGTAGTTAAATCTCCTCGACCTGGTCTTCCCAATGGCTCGAGTCGATAACATACTAAGGGGATTAAGTATTCTTAGGAAAATTAATCACAAAACACATCACATCACATCATATATTCAGAATAGAGTTCACATCATATTAAAATTCAAAAGGTTCAAAACATACTTGAAATGCCACTTTTATAGAGTTTATTATTCAAATAGGAATAAGTGCGATAAAGTACACACTACTCTATTTGATGGGTCAAAAATCTGCTTTTCACAACAATTCACTTAATCAGACACATTTCAAATTAAATTCACATAGTCAAGTATCATGCATGGAAACTCACCAAAATAGCGAGATTCGGATTCCAAAGTTTGCTTGGTTTCAAAGCCTTCCACACTTCCTAAAATCAAGTAAACAGAAGAAATAAGTTTCGCCACACAATTAGCGAAACTAAACTCAAAGTTTATTCATTTGTTTCATCAGAATACTTCACAGGAAATCCTCTAACTTTTGCCCGAATGAAAAGTAGTCACTTGAGTCGAAAATCTCCCTAAAAGGTTCCATTTTTAAATTAAGACATCAAATAACCAATCCATGCTATCGACGTACTCCATTCAGACAACTTCTAAATTTCTTAGTACGAAGACATAAGGTGAGGTATTTCACCTCAAAAATCACCCATGCAAATTTAACTCAACTCTTAGCTTTAATTAAGTTTATAACACATATTTAGAACAGTTTTAACAAAATTGCAATACACAAAAGTCATGAAAAATTAGATAAAACATCTCAACCCTCAAATTTGCCCAAAAAGTACATTTACCCAAAAGTTAACAAAACTAAACTCTTCTCTATTAAAATCCAGGATTTTCACTCCTTTCAAACATATACTTACAAATGAACATAACACATATTTATTTAGGCAAATCTAGCTAAGTAACACCATAAAATTTCGAAATCACATGTCAAAATTTCCAAAAAGTGGCTCGCCCAGTTCTCACCCTTTTCCTTTAAAATTTTCAAGCATCTAATCCACATTCTAACCATAAAATAATCTCATCCCATAAATAACGACTACAACCACATTCAGGTCCTCAAGTCCACTACCTAAAAGTCACCTCAAGTCAGCTACCTAAGTTGGGAATTCAAGAGCCCAACTCAAATGCTTCATGCATAAGCATTCTTAGCAAAATAATCCATAGATCTAACAAATCTATCGCTAATGAGGTTAAAACTAAAAGATTTAAGGATTATACCTCAAGATCTATTCAGATCTGACAAGATCAAGGAACATCTGATGGACTTTTCCCAAAGATAACTTCTTGAGCTTAGCCACTCCAAAAATCTACAATCTTAGCCAAGGATCCGCTTGATTTGATGATGATTTCCGTCTCCAAGCTCAAGAACAAGAAGTTGGCAAACCCAAGAGAAGATTTCTTCCTCTGTCTTGCTTCCTCTCTCTCACGGCTCTCTCTCTCTTCCTTTCTCTCTCTCACGGCAGCTCCAAGAGGAGGAAGAAACACGAATCAAGCCTTCAATGGAGTCTTCAAACTTCAAGATTGGAAGATGAAGAAGTTGAAGAAGAAATCCCTGAAACTTTTCTCTCTATTTCTCTCTCTATGTCTCGGTCTCTCTCTCTCTCTTTCACTCTCTTATGGCAGTCCTATGAAGCTAGAAGAAACAAGAGCAACACTTCCAAGAATGTCTTGAAGCTTCAAGAAATGGAAGGAAGAAGAATGGAAGCAAAAATCTCAAGTTTTTCCCTCTCTCTCTTGCTCTCTCTCTCGGCCTCCCTCTCTCTCTGAGCTCTCAATTTTGTTGCTGAAAAATGAAGCTTCACAAGCAAGAAGAAAGACTTTAAGGGGACAAAAAGGGAGAAATCCCCCAAATCATGGAAAAGTGACTTTATGACCACTTTATGTCGCGTCGTGCGCGACATTCTAACTTTTACTTGTTTATCTGGTTTCGACACTGTCCAACCTTAAATATATCTCTGTAATATCTCTACATATGCTTGAGTTCATCTTAAGTCACTATTCGCACTTCGGAACAGTAATTAACGCTTAAACTGGCCAAAACCACACACCGACAAATAATTCTCAGAAAATTCTCTAAATTAAAAAATAATCACTCAAAACATATTTTCACTAATATTTTAGTGAATAATCATAATATAAATACTATTATGCATTTTAAAATAAAATTCAGAGTTTGAGACCCTCACATTCTTCCCTCCTTAAAAGAATTTCGTCCTTGAAATTCGCATCTCGCTTACAAATCATTCTGGATAATCTTTTCAGATCTCTTCTTCAACTTTCCAAGTTTCTTCCTTAATCTTTTGATTTCTGTGCGGGCCCGGAAAAATTTTTTTTTTCCTAATCTATTTTAAATGTATTAATTTTTATAAGTAGAATTTTATTTCTTTTAGTATGTATATAAATTATTTTACCCTAAATTTATCCCGGAAACTTAATCGAATAAGCGTAAAATTATTCGGGGTTCTAGATAAAACAAGTGCGACCCGAATTGGGGTCAAATTGGAAGCATTTTAGCTTCATGCAATGAAACAACAAGTGGCAACTTCCTTGTGCCATTTGTCAAAAATCTTGTAAAAAGACCATTTTACCCCTCATTTTCCAAGAATTAACCATGCAACCAAGACTAGCAAATAAATTACAAAAACCACTTCATTTCCTCCATTCTTGTCCGCAGCATTGTGTTGAAAATTCTCTCAAGTCAGTTTCTTCTATTCCTTGCTCCAAGTGAAGCTTGAAAGGTTGAGAAAACATTTCTTTTCCATTCCAAAAAGCTAGTCTGAAGCTTGAGTGTTGAGTGAAAAAACCTCAGCTGGTTCTTTAGGAAGATTAAAGAGTGGGAGCTGTGAGAAAATTTTTCCAGCTTCCAAGTCCATCTGCAAGCTGTCCGGTTGAGCATAGGAAGGAGAAAGGGGGGTGATTTTGATTTCCATCCATCTTCATTTCAGTTTGGTGGTTTTCTCGTAGTTCCAGCTTCAAATCCTTAAGTTCTAAAGGTAAACTCAGCCTTGAACCACCTCTTCTTGATGTACAAACAAGAAATAGAGCATGCATGTTAGTTTAATTTGAATCTGCCAAAAAAAATTTCAGTTTGCTGTCCTATTGTTCAAGCCTGTAGTTTACCAGAAATTTTGGTTGTGTTGGCAGCTTAAAACTTCAGCTTTTGTTGCTTGATTTCATGGATTAAATTGCTGAATGTTATATTAAGTCATGCACATGGATAGTAGATGGATGATGATGATGATTATGGCTTGAAAATTCCTGCTTGAAGTTCCGTAGCTGCTGGAGAAAAATTCCAGCAAAACTAAAGTTTGTAAACATCTCATTTTCTTGCAAGATACCTCTGTTTTGAAGCTGAAATTTCAATGACATGTCCGATTGTTCAAGCCTGTAGTTTACCAGAAATTTTGGTTGTGTTGGCAGCTTAAAACTTCAGCTTTTGTTGCTTGATTTCATGGATTAAATTGCTGAATGTTATATTAAGTCATGCACATGGATAGTAGATGGATGATGATGATGATTATGGCTTGAAAATTCCTGCTTGAAGTTCCGTAGCTGCTGGAGAAAAATTCCAGCAAAACTAAAGTTTGTAAACATCTCATTTTCTTGCAAGATACCTCTGTTTTGAAGCTGAAATTTCAATGACATTTCGTGTACTCAAAGTATGATAGAAATCTGAGCTTGCATGTCAAATTTTACTGGAAAAGAATCAAGTTCCATGGCTGGAAATTTTAGCTCCTGCACACCTGAAGTTGTTTTGAGTTTTTCAGCCTTGATCCATGGCTTGAGTGTGTTGTTTGAGTTGGATAAAATGATTGAAAATGAACTGGAATCTTGTTTCTAAGACCCTAACCTACTGCATGAAGAGTCTAAGCATTAAAACATACAATTTTAGCTAAGAAAATGACATGCACAAGGCTGTTTTGAAGGGAACTGATCACTGCTGGAATTTTGATGGAAAACTAAAGCTGTTGAAGCTTGTTTGATACCGTTGGTTGCTGTCATGACTTGTACTTTTCTTATAAAAGGATGCATGTCAATTTTTGGGTTGAAAACATGAAGTTTTAATGGAAAGAAACCAGTTTTCTCCAACTATACACGTTCTGGAATTTTTCACAGGACTGCTTGAGCAGTCTGGGGAAAACAAGCATAATTCAATGTAGAAAAATCCAATTTGAGCTCTGTTTGTTGCGTTGGAAACTAGATTCAGAGTTGTTTAAACCCTATAAATTTCAGAGTCTAATTGATTTTCTAAAAATCCCAGTAAATCCTCAAAGTTGGCTGAAATTCAAATCTGTGTTCTTTCTCAGGTTTAAAAACAGAACTTTGAACAACCAATTTGACCTTCTTATGGTCTTATTTTTGTAAGGATGTCTTCTAACCAATTTTAGGCCTTCCAATATCATTTCCAGTATGTGGTTTTAAATCCAAAAGTAAGTTTGATTGGCTTAGTGTCATGTGTTTTTTTATAGTATCACACTTTTGTAAAAATCTTTGGGTTGCAAACTTCTTTTAACTAAAGTCAAATATACTTTTACTAACTTATAGTGGTTTGTAGTTGTTTTAGGATGTGTGAGTAGGTGAGTTAAAATATTATAAAGCCTAATCAAATTTAAACGTCTCGAATCACAAGATATTCATCGAGGACAATAGTGACTTGTATAAGTAAACGTTTAAGTTTAATTTAACCTAAGAATTAAGTATCGGTCTTTATTGGTCAAAATTGATTTTAATAATTAAAATCTTATTATGATAAATATGTACTTCAGGATCCGGTAGAGAAGCAAAAAAGGGTTTTGACACCGAGACTTTTGACTCACCAACCCAACTTTAACCTAATCGAGGTGAGTGTTCCAATCTGTTTTAAAATCAAATATTTTACTACTATTTGGAAATGACTTGTGAAATATTTTACCCGACTCATATTTGCAAAGAAATGAATTACCACTATTTCCAAGAAAAATATTTTTACAAGTGAAATAATTTGTGAGGGTTCCTATTTGTTGTTATTTGATCCTTGTTTGCTAGGCTACTTGTTGTTGATTGATACTTGTTTACTAAATGTGATTATTGTTTGAATAAATGAAACTAGGGTTTTATGAAAAGTAAGTTATTATTATTTATCTTGACTCAAATGTGTTATGTGGTTTAGTACGTTGTGTTTTAAGAAAATAATTAAACTTGTTTTCCTTTCGAGGCTTGAGGTGAAGAGGCTGGCTTTCAAGGGCCCCTCACTCCTAAAGGTGGGTGTATACGTTGTTGCACTCTCCTAAGGGGGCTCGTAGGCTGAAATTGATTGTCAGTTGTCCCTCGCCTCTAAAAACAAAAACTAAACCACTGTAATTGTGCCTGTGTATGTCAACTACGCATGACCGTTGGCCGGGATCCCAAACCCTAGAGGCGAGTCGGCCTATTCCGAGCCGGCAGTAGGGCTTGGTCGGGTACGTCGACGGACCCTGGGTCCTGTTTAAAGGTTACCTCGAGTGTACACCACCTCCTGCTTGTTTGGTTTTCGGATCCGAAGTTGGGTGTAAGGGGTTGGAGAATGAGAAAAGAAATGACTGACCAGAGTACTACAGACTCTGTACTGATTGGCTCAATGAGCACTGTATCTTCCTGTGACTGTTCCTGATTGATTGGCTCAATGAGCACCATGATTGTTACTATTTGAAACCTGATACTACTGTTCACAACTTTCCTTAAATGGAAAATTTACCATACTTGAAACTAGTCCTTCACGGACATTACAATTTTCAAAAGCTTGATATGTCTATGTGATTAATTGCTATGTGTTTTTGGGACTCTCACTGGGCATAAAAGCTCACCCCATTATATTTTCCCTTCCCAGGATATCCAAGGTTTAGATCGGGAGCGGAGGTTCAGAGCGAGATTAGATCTAGACTTTTGAAAGTTTGTTTTGTGTAAAAATTTTACGAGTTGATGACTTTTGGAGACAATTTCTGTGAATTACCTTTTGGATTATTACATATTAAGGGTTTGTAGAATAATCTCTGATGGTTTCTTTGATGTATTTAAGTTGAACCAACTTCTATGGTCGAGTCTTTAACTTAAACCCTAGTTAGAATGAAATTGACCGACTGAGTCCTGGCGAGAGTTGGGCAGGCGTTCCGCTGATACCCTAGGGTATGCCCCAGGGAGAGGTGGGGCCGCCACAATTTCTGCATAAAAACCTCAACTAGGGAAAATTTGCTTACTTATAAAGTTCGTTACATTCTTATCATGATTCTGCACATGATGTCTTTCATAAGATAGCATTTCCTCCACTTCAATATCTTCCAATTTTCTTGATAGTGCTTATCGTATCGACAATGGTATGCATTCAAGTCTTATAAGGTGGTCATCTCTAAAACTCCCCAGATGCATATATTTATACATATCCTAAAGGCCACCTCAATCCAATTATGTTTCCACCAAAATTTATCTTCCATGGGTTTTACCCTTAGATGTCTCTTTAGTAATCAATGTAGCCATTGACTTCAAACAAAATCAACATTTGATACCTCCAACTGAAATATCAAACACCAAGTTCAATGGTCTTACAACAAATACACATTACTACATTAAGTGTTCCTTATACATATAGCTTCCAAAAGTAGTACATCACCACAAGTCACAAGCTTTAATTATTACAGCAAATTTAGCATAACCTAGGCGTTTAGTTTAGCTCGTCTTTCTATCAGACTCCACTTCTCTCTTGAGCCTTGGGCATGTAGCCACCCGATGCTTACTACATTCACATCTGAGACATTTCCTTGTCTTCCTCCAACACCTATCTTCCATATGATTTAGCTTCCCACAAAAATTGCAACGCACACCAGGAGTTAATACTTGGCTTTCTTGCGGAACGCTCCTTGATGGTCCCTTTTCACTTGGTGACCTGCTAGAGAGTACCCCTCTCGTCATAGTTTCTCTTAACACTCCAGGGGTGTTTGCTCCACTTATTTCTCTACTAAGCTTGGGAGGTGGAGCACCTATGTCCATTAGTTCATAGCTACTACTGGGAGCATTCCTTTTTCTAGCATCGATAGCCTTCACTTGGGCCTTCGCACTTTCAATTCTTTGAGTCTTCTCAAGCTCATTATGCAAATTTTCTAATATCCCTTCATATTTCATTTTCACCTCCACATACTTGTTTAGCAGCTCATTTTTCTCTGCATATTCTTGTTTCCATCGTCCTTCCCAATATTTGGCTAACTTTCTCTGAAATTCCAGCTCTTGTTTAAGAATCTCCAGCTCTTTATGCTCCGCTTCCCAATTTGCCATATTATCACCTCACCTGATCTCAACGAATACTCCAGTCAGTATTGCTAGCGTCCTACACATTTTTGGTAAGAATTTGATCTTAAATCAAATCACCAATAATCAAAATCCTAACTAGGGAGGGATTACTAACTTCGTCCAAAAATTTTATGGAGGTCTCAAATTAAAATAAATAAGTACAAGACTATAAGGTAAGACAACCCATTAGTAAACCAAACTAAGAGAACCAAAGTATACACAATTCATAATAGGAGAAGTGTCGGGAGTACATCAGATGAGCATGTTTTTAACAAAAGATACACAAAGATCGCATCAAGTTCACAAGTACATCTAAACAAAAGTACAATACTTGAAAAGTTAGTAAACATGCAATTACAAGGATTGAGAACCACGCGATTGATTTTCTCACAAAAGGGTTACACCAAATTCTATCTTCACGCTCGGCTAGCCTATCCATCCTTAGAAACGGAAGTCTCAGAAATGGCAGCTTTCAAAGGATTAGTCTCCAAATATTGGGGATTTGCTTTAACCACAGCAGCATTCCCTCCCATATCCTTATAATTTGCCACTGTACTCTCCTCAATCCTCTTGGAACTTTATCGAACTTTAAGTACCATTAACACTTAAGCATAAATAGTAGCTATTTCTTACATTTCTTTCTTTCCTACTAAATTTTCAAATACTTGATAGCTCTAATTCTCAGTTAATCAACAAGTGATAAAAATCACCTTATACTTAGCACACAATCTAATCCCATAGTTTGGCATCCTAAGAAATGAAACCAAGGTTCCCCACTAAGGGTTTCCTTCCAAGGGTGATTTGTAACTTCATGGAGAAAGATCAATTTTGTCTCTTTTGCTCTCAAGTTTTGGCAAGAAAATGAAGCTAAGCAAGTAGGGTTTCTTTTCATTTTTTTCCTCTCAAAATTTGGTACAAGAAAATGAAAGATGATGGAAGGTTTGAAAGTTTGGTTATTTATATTATTTGATCAAAACTTTAACTATTAGATCGGTGACAAATGTCAAGCTTTCATTGCTTTCCTCTAGAATATTTTTGAAACTTGGCCAATAAGTACTTCTTTTATATCCAAATATAATTCACATCTCAAATAGGCTTGACTAGGTCAACTAAACCCTTGCAAATATTCGTAAAATTATTGAACGAAAACAAGTAGATATGAAATTATATACATATGTAACTTATTTTTCAATCACTAAGAAATAACTTTCATTCAAAGTTGATCCTTTGAAATACATTTCAAAATCACCTATAAGTTTCGGAGCGGTACACTCTCATCCCCTCAAGGGTGCCGTTCTCGACTTTCCAATTCATACTAATCAGGGTCAAGACAATCCTCAAAAGTCAATCAAACACTAAGAGTCACTTTTACTCCTCGATCACCGTAGCGTCAAACTCTCGATCAAATCAATTCATATCATAAACTCTCAAGCAATAACACTTACCAACTATCAAGTTCCAGAAACACTCTATTTCTACTTTCCACAGGCCAGTATCCTAAACTTTTAGTCTAGGATACATTACAGAGATCTGAAACCTAAGCTCTGATATCACCTGTGACAGCCCTACCTCTCCCTAGGGCGTACCCTAAGGTATCAGTGGGCCGCCTACCTAGCTTTCGTCAAGACTCACTCACACAAATGATTACTAATTCCTTTAAGGGACAATTTAATCATCAACCCCAAACTTTACAACCAACTCATAACTAAACTTTTTCAATCTCACAAACCCAAAATTTAGATAACAATTTAAACTAAACTATAATTCACAATTCATTCATCAAACTTTAAAATCCCAAATACATAGAGTACTTAAAATACACATTCAAAGTTCCACATTACAATGTCCCAAAATCACAACTCAAGTTTTACCAGCCAGTTACAAATGAAAACCCTAATTCTAACGATTGGCGCCTCCGCTTGGGTTCTCAGTCCCTGCTAAGAAAAACAAATTTGAAAGGATGAGTTAAAAGCCTAGTGAGTTCCCAAAAAGCATGCAAAGCACATAACACATATGATTTTTCACCTCAAAATTCATATTTATAAGTAAACAAATAAAGAAAAAGATTAACAACACATAGGTAGGATACGGGTAGCCCTCAGGGGCTAAGATCCTCAGAGCTGGAGCACGTTTGTGGACTAGTGCACAGATTACGTAGTTGACACTCCGTCAACTTTCATACCAAGTAGACAGCCACTTACTCCTTCCTCCACCAAAACCCCCGGTTCGGGCCCGCCCACCTCACATAAATTTATGTATTTATGTATTGCTCTCCATCAGGGAAAAGGCCAATTGCCAAGTCCAGAGCACACAATTTATCTCGTAGCCCAAGGTAGTTAAATCTCCTCGACCTGGTCTTCCCAACGGCTCGAGTCGATAACATCCCAAGGGGATTAAGTATTCTTAGGAAAAGTAATCACAAAACACATCACATCACATCATATTAAAAGTCAAAACGTTCAAAACATACTTGAAATGCCACTTTTACAGAGTTTATTATTCAAATAGGAATAAGTGCGATAAAGTACACCTACTCTATTTGATGGGTCAAAAATCTGCTTTTCACAACAATTCACTTAATCAGACACATTTCAAATTAAATTCACATAGTCAAGTATCATGCATGGAAACTCACCAAAATAGCGAGATTTGGATTCCAAAGTTTGCTTGGTTTCAAAGCCTTCCACACTTCCTAAAATCAAGTAAACAGAAGAAATAAGTTTCGCCACACAATTAGCGAAACTAAACTCAAAGTTTATTCATTTGTTTCATCGGAATACTTCACAGGAAATCCTCTAACTTTTGCCCGAATGAAAAGTAGTCACTTGAGTCAAAAATCTCCCTAAAAGGTTCCATTTTCAAATTAAGACATCAAATAACCAATCCATGCTATCGACGTACTCCATTCAGGCAACTTCTAAATTTCTTAGTACGAAGACATAAGGTGAGGTATTTCACCTCAAAAATCACCCATGCAAGTTTAACTCAACTCTCAACTAATTAAGTTTATAACACATATTTAGAACAGTTTTAACCAAATCGCAATATACAAAAGTCATGAAAAATCAGATAAAACATCTCAACCCTCAAATTTGCCCAAAAAGTACATTTACCCAAAAGTTAGCAAAACTCAACTCTTCTCCATTAAAATCCAAGATTTTCACTCCATTCAAATATATACTTACAAATGAACATAACACATATTTATTTAGGCAAATCTAGCCGAGTAACACCATAAAATTTCAAAATCACAAGTCAAAATTTCCAGAAAGTGGTTCTTCCAACTCTCACTCTTTTCCTTTAAAATTTTCAAGCATCTAATCCACACTCTAATCATAAAATAATCTCATCTCATAAATAACGACCACAACCACATTCAGGTTCTCAAGTCCACTACCTAAAAGTCACCTCAAGTTAGCTACCTAAGTTGGGAATTCAAGAGCCCATCTCAAATGTTTCATACATAAGCATTCTTAGCAAAATAACCCATAGATCTAACAAACCTACCACTAATGAGGTTAACTGTAAGAGATTTAAGGATTATACCTCGAGATCTATACAGATCTGACAAGATCGAGGAAGATCTGATGGACTTTTCCCAAAGATAACTTCTCGAGCTTAGCCACTCCAAAAATCTACAATCTTGGCCAAGGATCCGCTTGATTTGATGATGATTTCTGTCTCCAAGCTCAAGAACAAGAAGTTGGCAAACCCAAGAGAAGCTTTCTTCCTCTTTCTTGCTTCCTCTCTCTCACAGCTCTCTCTCTCTTCCTTTTTCTCTCTCACGGCAGCTCCAAGAGGAGGAAGAAACATGAATCAAGCCTTCAATGGAGTCTTCATGGTTCAAGATTGGAAGATGAAGAAGTTGAAGAAGAAATCCCTCAAACTTTTCTCTCTATTTCTCTCTCTATGTCTCGGTCTCTCTCTCTCTCTCTTTCACTCTCTCATGGCAGCCCTAAAAAGCAAGAAGAAACAAGAGCAACACTTCCAAGAATGTCTTGAAGCTTCAAGAAATGGAAGGAAGAAGAATGGGAGCAAAAATCTCAAGTTTTTCCCTCTCTCTCTCTTGGTCTCTCTCTCGGCCTCCCTCTCTCTCTAAGCTCTCAATTTTTTGGCTGAAAAATGAAGCTTCACAAGCAAGAAGAAAGACTTTAAGGGGACAAAAAGGGAGAAATCCCCCAAATCATGGAAAAGTGACTTTATGACCACTTTATGTCGTGTCGTCCGCGACATTCTAATTTTTACTGGTTTATCTGATTTCGGCACTGTCCAACCTTAAATATATCTCTGTAATATCTCTACATATGCCACACATCGGCAAATAATTCTCAGAAAATTCTCTAAATTAAAAAATAATCACTCAAAACATATTTTCACTAATATTTTAGTGAATAATCATAATATAAATACTATTATGCATTTTAAAATAAAATTCAGATTTTGAGACCCTCACAAGGGTTGTAAATGAGTTCAATTGAACTTTATCATAATCGAGTCCGAGTCTCAACTCAATTTTACCAACCGAGCTCAATGAGCTTTTACTATAAATCTTGAGCTTGAGCTCGATCTTGACCTCAAATTAGAGTTTAGTCGAGCTCGAACTCGAATTTACTCAAGCTTAAAAAAATATAAAACAAATATATTATTTTTTAAAAATATAAATAAAATAATTATTTTTCTCAATAAATAATGAAAATATTAGGAATATATATATGTAATTTTATCATTAAAATGAAAATAAAAAATGTGTGTGTGTTTAAGTTGGCTCGTGAGCTATCAAATCTAAGAAATGTTTACTCGATTTCGACTCGTGTACAAAAACAAACTGCTTGAAACTGAGCCAAGTTTAGATTTGAGCTGCTCACGAGAAACTCACGAGCAGTTCGAGTCATTACAGTCTTATTATGGACTTTGGAACTCAAAAATTTGAGTTTAAGAATCCCCTGATGCAAAATGCATAGGCAAGAATATGCGGATTCAGAGAATCTCACCTAATGGTGTATTTATTAACTTTTTTGGAGTTTATTCGTACATTTTGAGTTATTTTGATCTAATAGCTGTAAATGTATTGTTAAACTGTCAGACTAGAAGGGTATTCTTGTAATTTCAACAATTGATTGTTGTAAGCGTCGAAACTTCAAGTGTAGAGCCAAAATTGATGGCTGCCTCCTCTAAAGTGGTCATATGATCATATCCAATCAGTGTTTTCAGAACCGGACCGGATCGACCAGTTCGACCGGTTGAACCGCGAACCGGCCATACCACCGGTCCAATTCTGTATAAGAGTCGGGAAGCGGTCAAAACCTATCAAAAACTGATCAAATCGTGCGAACCAGTACGAACCGTGACTCGGCGATTTTTTAGCTTTTTTCATTTTTTGAAAAGATTAAATGTGGTGGTAGTGAGATTTGATCTTGGGACCTCATATATAAGACACAAGTGTCTTAACCACCACACAAACAAGTATTTTGAAGTTAGGTGAGTACAAAAATTTATAAAACTAATAAAAAGTAAAATAAAAATTGAAACTTTCATTTACCCATCTATGCCTCTCTCCATTTTCATATTCAGAGGCTTCAATCTTGCATCATTTCTAATTTCACCTCCATCATTCCTTTTTTAATCACTAGTTTTTAATGTTACTAAATTCCACATTCAAAGGATTCAATCTTGCATTCTTTCTAATTTTACCTCCATCATTCCTCTTTTAATCACTAATTTTTAGAGTTACTAAATTCCACTATTAGAGGATTCAATCTTGCATCCTTTCCAATTTCACCTCAATTATTCCTCTTTTAATCACTAGTTTTTAGGAAATTTATTGTAGTAACCCTAAACACTAGTGATTAAAAGAGGAATTTCACTTGAATCATTCCTCTTTTAATCACTATTTTAGGGTTACTACAATAAATTTCCCTTCGAGAAGCTAATAAAATTATTAACCCTAAACATCATTGCCCATTTAATCCTTCTTTCCTCTCCACTCTTAGATCTCGCCTCCAATTCTCACTTCTTATTCCTTGCCTCCAGTTCTCTTTTTCATCAAATATTTTCTTGGCCAATAATTTATTCTCTATTACAAACTCCTTTTTCTTTTCATTTGAATTTTTCTTTCTGTCATTTTCAATATGCCTTTTTTCTAAATCTTTTGGATGGATTGAAAGTTTCTTACCTGGCCAACAAGTTTTTTCATTTGATTTCTCTCTCTCTTTTTCTTTCTTTTTTTTTTGTTGTGGTTTGGAAAAGTTACATCTATAAAATATGAAATTTCACTATATTTTTAATTTTTTCATGCTAGCAAGAAGACTTTTTTACTGGATTTGAAAGTTTTATCTTTGATTTTTGAAAAAAGAATAATTTTAAATTTAATGTGTACAAAAATATTTTTAGATGGAGTAGAGATTTGGGCTTTGGATTTTGGGAAGATTTGTTTGGAAAACTAGTAAAGGTTGTAATCTTACATCACAACCAGTGATAAGATGGGTTGGGCCGTGTGGCCTTTCTATAAAGTTGAGTGGGGGAAAAAAGAAATCAGAGAACGGTTGAACCGGCCGGTTGGACCGGTTGGACCGCGACCTGGCCCCCTCTCTGGTTCATTGACCGGTCCGATTTTAAAAACATTGTATCCAATTTGGTCTGTTATTTTTCTATTTTTTTCATTAACGTTTCCTACACTTAAGTGTAGAAAATATTTAGACGAGCTAGCCTAGATTCGTGGCACGTAATCTCGCTTCACATTTGAATTATTACTTCCGCACTTGTGCCATACATCTGAACTTGGTCATGTAAAGAATTGTTTACATTGGCAGTTTTAGAAATATATTATTCCAGGTTTTTAGCTTCCTTGTTGGATTTTTAAGATACATAGTTTTCTTAGTCCTTAAGAGGTTTTGGAGATTAGCTCTTTCTTAGATACTCAGTTTCTTTAATCCTATATGCATTGTATAGCGTTAGGAGGTTTGGAGCAAAATGAATTTGTTCCATTGGGTTCGTATTCTTGTGCTTGTTTTTCAGAGTTGAGGGTAACCTCCCCTTGGATGGTTAATCATAAGAAAATCTAGTATGAAATCCTAAACTTTCTACTTCCTGCTACTTTTTCTCTCTATCTCAGATTCTTATATTTTTTTCTTCTATAATCTGAGCTTTTACTTCGAAAAAGTTCCAAATTCAGACTTATCTGCCATAGCCTCTAGGTGATCTATCAATTCTATGTTGCCAAAATTTGATTAAATTTTTTCTTTCTAGTGTTTAGTGGGGGTGTGAGGTGGTGAACACATCAATTATGCTCGCAGACGAAAGGAATAAATGCAAGAGAAGTTCTGTGAGATAAGAAGGATAAAGGTAGACGAGGATAAATTGCGAAATAAGTTACAATCGATTAGGATGAGAAGATAAGGTTTTAATGACATTAAGGCATATTCCAAAGTAATTTAAATTAGATTAGGATGAGCTATAAGACTGCATACTGAAACTTCTAGCGTATAGATATCATTGTATATTATTGTCTTTCATAAAGCATTTACATCTTAATTCAAGTTCTTTCTTAAAGTACCTCCAGCTCTTTTACTTTGTTCATTACTGAAAGTTCTATTCCTCTCTCCAGCATTTCCGCCTGGGTCAGCGGAGAGAGACTGGGGTGGGGGTAGGTCAGGTAGTGTTTGATATTTAATAACTCTGATTTTGAAGCCTTTACTAGACATTCGCTAATTAGTGTCTTTATCTGGGTGTCTAATTTTATGTGTGTTTTTGTGGTGCATCTTTTGTTATTGCACTGCTTGCATACTTCAATTTATTTTTGTTGCTGTGCACTCGTCTTCAGTGCTAGTTAGCTGTTGTTGTCCGAGAAGGTTGATGTCTTTCATTCTGCTTTTTGTTCAAGGCATCCTAAGGCTTGATGGGGATGTGTCACCTAAATTAGATCAACTAGCATGGTTAGGACAGTCTCTGAGAGCTAGTTACTTTACTCTTTTAGGGAGAATGAATAAGTATAAATGTGTTTTCATTAGCAAGTCCCATATTGATACAATCCATGGCTGCCCAAGATGGAGGAAATCGTTGGAAATCTTACAAGTCCATTAGTTTCGAGTCGGGGGTCCAAGCCCTTAAGCCTTTTGGACTGTGGGTAGGGGCAGCAAGTGGGCCGCTCAGTTTGTGGCCCAAGTATTTGCTAGCTTTGTTAATGATTAGGTTCGTAAGTTGAACTAAGGGTACGACCGACTTGTGGTTCGACCCTGGCCCTTTTAATTAATGTGAGTTAGCCCATGGTTAGCCCATGGTTCACCCTAGAGGGCCTTTGGCCGAACTCTGTGCTTAGTAGTCAGTTAATTAGTTGGTTACCATATAATTATGTGAATCCGGTGGGTTACCATATATTCACATTAAAGCCATCTCACCATCAAGTTAAGCCACTTAGCAATTTGGAGGAGCAATCACTGCCTTGTGTTACCATGCTAAGTGTGCAGTTCAAGTGTCGGTTGGGGAACCCAAGACCATTGAGGGGCTCAATGAGTCAAGACAAGTCATTCTACAACAGGTCCTTGACGAGGGTCCTAGCCTTTAAGTCCTTCGGCCTGTGGAGAAGTGCAAGTGGGCCAAGCATCACGGATCTCATTTTGTAATTTTTTGTTTATTTTAATGTTTGCCTTAAATTAAGTGTGACCAGCCATGGTTCACCCTAGAGAGTCTTGGTCGAACCTTGGGCTTAGTAGTGAGTTATCTGATTAGCTAGTAGGGAGTATTTAAACAAATCTCATGTACGACAATTCGGATTATTGAGAAATAACAGAAAACCTTCTGAGAGTCTCTCTCTCTTGTTTCTTAAAGCATTCTTGAATATCTTAGATCATTCTAAGATATTCGATCAGACTTATCGATGTAGGAGTGCACTAGATTGTGGCGTCTCTACCATATCAAGGGATCGTTGACCGTGTGATCAACGGGTTCTTGATTCTTCCGCTGTGTTCGTTGTGTCAAACGCAAATTCAACCTTCTAGATTCGTGGTAGTCTATACGGGTTTCGTCACAGGTTGGCGACGTTCATATCAGCTGGTATCAGTGCTAGTTGAAGGTTTGCGCTATATCATTTTCTTTGTTTTTCGTCCTTTGAATTTTGTGTTGTTCTTGGTCGTTGTTGCCGCTGAGGGTTTTTATCGTTGAGTCGTTCCTCTTGTTGGGTCATTATTCGTGTTGTTCAATCTAGTAGCCGTCTACGATTTTTGGTTGAGTTGTGTTTGTTTAAAAAAAAAAAAATTTTCCAAAGTCACTGTTCATCAGTACTGTAGCACCGTTACTGTTCACACGTTGTAGGTTACTGTTCACCTAAAATTTTTTTTCATATTCTTGGTTCTTGTGCAAGCCGTGTGTTTGTGTTGGATTGATAAAAATAAAAAAAAAGAAGAAGAAAGGAGAAAGATTCGAGCATTAAAGAAAGAAAGATCGAGTCTTTTATTGCAAATACTAAAAATCCAAAAACAGCAAGAACGAAAAGGTTCTTTCTTATTAAAAACAAGAAAAAAAGCCTACACTAGTTGGTGACCTAGAAATTTTGGTCTACCACTTCTCCAACTTCATCTTCAATCTGTGGGTATTGGGGAATTTGTTTTCTGCGTCATGTAAAAAACTTCTTGTATTCACGTGTAGTCATCCTTGGTTTCGTGTTGTTCTTCGGAACATCTTGGGTAACCCGTTGGGGGGGAGCCTGAGTTGGGTTCACAACTTGACCGTCAATCTTGCTTGTTTCGTCCATAGTCCTTGTTTGTTGGTCCAAGCTTGTGGCGTTGTTATTTTTTCTTGTTGGTAGTGATCCGTGCTCGCAATTATCAATGTTTATTGCCACACCTTGTGGTTAAAAAGGAAGGCAGTCGCAGGTCAATTCCAATCCAAGCACAAGTCAAATTAGTGATAGACCACAGTCCAAGTCCAAGTCAGTTTGTGTCGATTTCTAGAAGTCCATCTTGTCGTGTTTCTTCCTTTTCCTTTTGGGTCAGCCGACTCCTCCTTGTTGTGGGGGCTTAAGTCCAAAATTAGCCCAAAAATCTCTCCTAAATTCTAGCCTTTTCCTAATTCTAAATTTCCCTAAATTATCTCCTACATCTTAGCCTTTCCTTTATCTCCTACACTATCTTTCCTAATCCCAAACCTCCTACATTATCTCTCACATTATTTCCTAAGTTTTAGCCTATACTAATCCCAACACTTGCCTTCCTAATCTACTAGAGTCCCATCCCAATTCGGTCATCCTAAGCCCAATCCTAGCCGCAAAT
The DNA here is from genome assembly GCA_013103745.1 of Gardenia jasminoides. Classification (NCBI taxonomy): domain Eukaryota; kingdom Viridiplantae; phylum Streptophyta; class Magnoliopsida; order Gentianales; family Rubiaceae; genus Gardenia; species Gardenia jasminoides. The sequence goes on from CM023097.1 coordinate 25,195,832, forward strand.
TAACCCTCCATCTTAGGATTAATTTGCAGCCACCTTCCGACCCTAACACCTCAAACCCTAGATGCCCTTTGACCTTAATCCTAAAACCCTAGCCGCACATAAACCCCTAACCCTAGCCGCCACTTCGCAAACCCTAGCCGCCTCTCCTTCTTTTCTTATCATTTTCATTCTTCCTTTCTTTCCTTTCTTGAGTCAACTTCATCTTGGTATTGTAGAGGGTTATCAAACTCGTGTGTACTAAATTGATTAAGTTGATCGTTTATCTAAAGGAAATCTAATTTCTTCAAGATAAGCCTTCAAACACTTGAGAGAGTAAGGTGAGCTCATTGTCGAGTTATACTGAGAGATACATAAGTGTTGAGTGAAAATACTTCAGGGAGTAAGTGAGGATTATACAGCATATATTTGTATTTTCTTTGCTAACTTTTTGCAGGTACACCTCATAGAAATGGCAAGTGAGGGTGACAAAGCTCAATTTGATCCAAAGTTGTTCGCCGAGGCATTAATGGGGCAAATGCAGAAAATGTTCCGAGAGCACTCCGAATCCATTGAACGGAGAATGGAGCATCTTGAGCTAGCCCAGACAGCATCTGCATCTGGCAGAAACCGAACTCCACAAAATGACAATTTTGCCCATAACAGTAAGGAGGAATCGTGGTGGGAGACTTATCAACGTCTTCCACATGGAAAGCAATTGAAGGAGCAAGTTGAAAGCAATATTCAAGAATCTCCTAAAGAAGAGTTTGTAGAGATCATTGCTCATGAAAGCCAACATAATCCCATTCAAAGTGAAGTTGAACTAGAAGAAATCATCATTGAACCTAAGGAATGGGAGAATGTAGTTGAAAGTGCCATACAAAATATGAATGTGAGTGAAGAGGTAAAAATTGAGAAAGGCACTCAAGAAAAAGAGATTGAAACATCAAGTGAGATGAGTGAGAATGAGTTAGTTATGAAGGTTGATCATAGAGAGTTTGTACTTATGACTAACCATCCTTACTTTAATTTTCCTAGCTTGTTTGTCACTTTTTCACAGGTTAAAGAAGCTCTCCAAGTGCTAAATTGTGAAGTTACTCTTGGTGGTATTCAATGGTCAAGTGGATTGCAAATAATTGGCATAGATTTGAAGGATGATTGTGCCCATAGTGAGGCTACATGTGATGCGTATTCGTGGTTCATGGAACGTGAGCATCCTTGTTGGCCTTGGTTCGTGCATAAGTTAAGATCGTGGTTGAAGCGTGCTCGTTGGTTCCACTTCAAACTAAGTAGAAGGCATGCTTCATGGCTTGCATTTATCCACGTGTTACCAACAATTCTTCTCCTCAAGCAATCGTTCGATTTGGGACAAATCGCCTATAAGAGGAGGGGAATGATGCGAATCCAGTGGGTTACCATATATTCACATTCAAGCCATCTCACCATCAAGTTAAGCCACTTAACAATTTGGAGGAGCAATCACTGCCTTGTGTTACCATGCTAAGTGTGCGGTTCAAGTTTTGGTTGGGGAACCCAAGACCATTGAGGGGCTCGATGACTCGAGACGAGTCATTCTACAACAGGTCCTTGACGAGGGTCCAAGCCTTTAAGTCCTTCGGCCCGTGAAGAAGTGCAAGTGGGCCAAGCATCACGGATCTCATTTTGTAATTTTTTGTTTATTTTAATGTTTGGCTTAAATTAAGTGTGACCAACCCATGGTTCACCACAGAGAGTCTTGGTCGAACTCTGGGCTTAGTAGTGAGTTATCTGATTAGCTAGTAGGGAGTATTCAAACAAATCTCATGTACGACAATTCGGATTATTGAGAAATAACAGAAAACCTTCTGAGAGTCTCTCTCTCTTGCTTCTTGAAGCATTCTTGAATATCTTAGATCATTCTAGGATATTTGATCAGACTTATTGATCTAGGAATGCACTAGATTGTGGCGTCTCTACCATATCAAGGGATCGTTGACCGTGTGATCAACGGGTTATTGATTCTTCCACTGTGTTCGTTGTGTCAAACGCAAATTCAACCTTCTAGATCCGTGGTAGTCTATATGGGTTTCGTCACAGGTTGGCGACATTCATATCAGCTGGTATCAGAGCTAGTTGAAGGTTTGCGTTATATCGTTTTCTTTGTTTTTCGTCCTTTGAATTTTGTGTTGTTTTTGGTCGTTGTTGCCACTTAGGGTTTTTATCGTTGAGTTGTTCCTCTTGCTGAGTCGTTATTCGTGTTGTTCAATCTAGTAGCCATCTACGATTTTTGGTTGAGTTGTGTTTGTTTTAAAAAAAAATTTCTGAAGTCACTGTTCATCTGTACTGTAGCACCGTTATTGTTCACGCGTCGTAGGTTACTGTTCACCTGAAAAAAAAAATTTCATATTCTTGGTTCTTGTGCAAGCCGTGTGTTTGTGTTGGATTGATTAAAAAAAAAAGAAGAAGAAGAAAGGAGAAAGATTCGAGCATTAAAGAAAGAAAAATCGAGTCTTTTATTGCAAATACTGAAAATCCAAAAACAGCAAGAACCAAAAGGTTCTTTCTTATTAAAAACAAGAAAAAAAGCCTACACTAGTTGGTAGTCTATACGGGTTCCGTCACAGGTTGGCGACGTTCGTATCAGTGCCTTTTGGACCGTGGGTAGGGGCAGCAAGTGGGCCGCTCAATTTGTGGCCCAAATATTTGCTAGCTTTGTTAATGATGAGGTTCGTAGGTTGAACTAAGGGTACGACCAACTTGTGGTTCGACCCTAGCCCTTTTCATTAATGTAAGTTAGCCCATGGTTCACCTAGAGGGCCTGGCGAACCACGAGCTTAGTAGTGGTTAATTAGTTGGTTAGTTGATTAGCAACCTAAAACCTAATCATTAATTAAAAGTCAAAATACAAACTAAATCTACCCACGGTCCAAAATGGCTTGGACCCCCGACTCAAAGCTAATGGACTTGTAAGATTTCCAACAATTTCCTCCATCTTGAGCAGCCATGGATCGTATCACATATTCTGTAATGTACATATAATTCTTAAATTAACCACACACACTCCTTTACCAACGTTTGACTTTTCCCCTTATAGTTTCATTTCAAGGAATACTGTACCTGGTTCATGAATCATATGACTTCATACTTTCTTTCCATGTGCCTGTATGTCTTCACCTCCTCCCCTCCTCATTCTTTCCTCCTGGAGTTCTCTTTTATGGCTTTTATGGAAGCATAATATCTCTGGAATTTGTAGTCTTCACCACCGAACACATTGCTTTTTCCCCTCTAAGCTGCATGTCTAATTCAGCAAGTATGAACTGTCTTTGCTGTGCAAGACTTTGTAGTAAGTAATATAGGTGTGGTCTTTTCCTCAGGTTTACAACATTTGAGTAATTTTTTTATATACTGTCAGTGTATAGATGAGCGGGTACAGATATATGCCATATAATCCAATTTCAAATTTGAAATCTACCTTTTGCATAGGTGGCATTCATTTACATCTGTTAGTGTAAAAAATCTACTACACTGACAGTGGATGAAAACTTAATCCTTTTAGTTTTAGCATATTTGTGCCTATATCTTACTAATTACTCTTCTCTTTACCTTTTTTTTTTATTAAGAATTGATCACTTGTCATGAGTGTCAAAAATTAATTACTAAAAACCCAAAACATGTAGTAGTGGAAATCCAAGTCGAAACCACAAGGAATGGTTGAAACCTTCAATTTCCTTTGTTAAAATAGTAAAAAGTAAATTGGAATAATCAAAACTACAACTACAATTAAGATATTAATTATAAAAATAGAAGATAGATTTAATAAATTACGAACCAAACTAAGAACATGAAGTTCTTTATTCCGATCGATCACCAACTCCTAAATATTCAATCTTTAATTAAATTTTTGGTTTAAGCTACCCCGAACGCCAATAGTGACCCACAAATTCTTTAAATTCAATAATAAGAATGACGTACTCAAATTGTATTCTTGCTATTAGATAGCCTAGGCATTGAACACAATCCCAAATTATTCCAATAACAGCACTAGGAATGAAAAATTAGTCGAAGATACTAATAACCGGTGACGCACGTAGTTATTTAATCAATGGATAATCTTAGAAACCTCCTTTGAGAATTTTTCCTAATCATATTTGGCTGCCCCAAGATTTTGAACATCACACTTAGCACTGCTAGTAGGTTGATGTGACATTAGAAAATTTTAAAAGGACAATATTACCCCCGATATTTTCATGAGCTAATTTAGGAATCTTCCTTGAGTTTTTTCCTAGTCAGACCTAGCACTCTCAAACTAAATTATGTAAAAAGAAAATGATAAAAATTCCATAAAATTGTGCACATTTTGGGCTTCCTTTTTTACTACAATTTTCTTTTTTTATCTTGATTAATCGAGAAGAGGTGAGAAAAAAATAAGTCAAAATCATTCATTTGATAAAGGAGATGGCTACAGTGTGGTTGAAATCATGAAAAAGATACATATTAAATGTACTTATATTGGTGTTTAACTATTAAAAATAAAATTTTTGAAAAATTGATTAACCAATTGTATTAAAATAAAAATATTATTTCTTTTCAATCTAAAATTTTGGCATAGTTAGAAATGATAACCCCCTTCTAGAGATTTTAAAAAAGGAAAAAATGATTTTTACTTCTTAACAATTTGGGGAATGGAGACTGAACATTTATTTGGTCCCCCCAGATGATAATTTTTTTGAACTTGTTTTTAAAGATTAGGACCAATAATTACAAAATTTAAAAAGGCATATTTTCTAGATATAAAAGTTTTAAAGGAAAAAAATTAGTCTTGAAAAATAGTATTCAATTATTGAAAATGAATTTTTGAAAAATTGGTTAACCAATAGTATTAAGATAGCAATCTTATTTCCTTTCAATCTTTTTTTTAAAAGTTTTTTGTTAAGGAGTTGGAAATAAAATTATAAAATTTAAAAAGGCATATTTTCTACCTTTAAAGGTTTTAAAGGAAAAAACTCACTCCTAATTGTTCTTCTAGAAAACAATATTCGTTTGTTTTTATTTTTCATCTTCTAAAACTCAAAAATCAACTTGTAAAGGCTAACATTAGTAGACATTTTCTCTCTCTTAGTAGACATCTTCTAAAACCCAAAAATTTATTTTTATCTGACCTAATTAATTAATTAATTAATTAATTTTTTCAAAATAATTGTTTTAAATTATTTTAATTGCAACTACATCATACATTACCTCATTTTATTTTAAAAACCTTGTTTAACCATCAATTTAATTTTTCTACTGCTCAATTGTGAAAAACGAGAAAAGACACATTTTTCGAGACAAACATTTGGACTGAGAGTGACGTAATCTTTGAGGATAAGAATGATTATTAGTAGATTAAGAAAAACTAATTAAGGGATTAGAAGTGAGTACTTGGAATTAAACTCCAATTGGAGCATTTTGACTACAAATTAAAGTTGACTTTTGGGGCACCATAAAACAAGGTTTTATGTCATTTCTTCCTTTCACATTTTCACTTTACCAAAACACAAAAATCTCTCTCTTCCTCATCTTGTTTCAGCCGAACCCCTTCCCCCATCTTCCTCTTTGATTTCACTTCCAAAATCTATTCCATCCTCCATTAAATCCTCCAAGAAGTTTGAATAAATCCTCCACCCTCTTCACTTGCAACTTAAATCCTCCTTGTGTGAGAGCCGATCTTGGGAGGAGAAAAGAAGGGTTCTTGGTGATCTTAGGGTCATATTCAACTAGGATTTTCATTTGAGAAGAAGAGGTATATTTGCTCCATCAACCTTGCTCTCTTGATTCCTTTTATGTAGTTCTAGGTTTTGATAAGTTTATTAATGTAATTTTGTTGATCTTGGATGATGGTGGGCTCTATGAACTCCCACCTTTCTTGTTGATGAGGTGCTATGATGTGTGTATGTGTGATGGAATGAATTTGTGTTGAGTTCATAGAATTGGAAAGCTAGGAAGAAAGGAGGAAGGAAAATCGAGAGAGGAAGAAGATGCATGTTGCCGGTTTCTTTTCGAATTTCTTAGCCCTATTTTAGTTGCATGTTTTTGTGAGTTTCTTGACTGTTTTGAGAGTTGAAATGTTGGGCTATATGTGTGTAAATTTAGTTGCAAAAAATCATTCCATTTGGTGTGGTAAAATCGCATGAAAAGAATATGCCGAAATCTGGAAATACAGTTTCTAGTTTGTTAAACTTTGCTGCCCTGTTTTTGGTTGCTTTGATCACTGCCCTCCCGTGCGATTTTTTAGCTAAATTTTCGTACAAGTGTAGTTCACATACTGAGGTTTATTCCTGAAATTTTGGTGATTTTTGAGTATGAATTCGTCATCCATATGATGCCTTAAATATTGCCCTGCAAAACTGGAATTTCGGAAAAATTAGAGTGTTGAACCTGCCCTGTTTGGACAACTATATTTTCTTACTCAAGAGTCAGAATCGAGTGCCGTTAATGGTGTTTGAAAATAGAATCATAGGGATATGAACTATGTAAATTTTAGAGGCTGATTCATTTTCTACAATTTTTGGCAAATTTCCAAAATATGCTAAAAAACCAGTCTGTTTTGTCCTGTTTTTGTTGAAGCAGAAATTTTGTATGAAAATCTGGGCTATTTCTGCTTACAATCTCACTAAAGTGAGTTCTCGAGAGTTTTAGTTCATTGAGTCTATTTTCTAACGGTATAATATTTGTAATTTTTGGACTTATAAAACTCAAGTTATGATTTTTCAAAATACGTCGCGCAAAATTGGAAATTCTTCTAAGGGGTGACGAAAGTTATAAATGCCTTGGAAACATTTTCTAGTTTTCAAACCTAACCTTCTTCATCATTTGCATGCCATTTCATACTTGGAAAATAGATTTTTCCAATTACATAAGATTCTTCTTAATTTGGAATCGAAAAGCTTATTTGTTTGAAAATTTGACCTTGAATGCATACTTAGGTAGTTTTAATTTTCATCTCTCAGGTGATCACGTGGACACCAAAAGGTTGTTTGATCTCCTGAATTGCTCTCACTTGCTCTAAATTATTGGTGAGTGTCAAGTGCATGATTTGTTGAATTGCTTGAACCTGTTACACACTTGATTTGAACATGTTATTAAACTTGTCAAGACGAACGTGTACTTTATCTCGTCCGACCTCTCTTAATTGATCTGACATGCTTGCTTGTATTTGTTGTACTTGAAATGACTTGCCTGAACCGTACTTGTACTTGATTGATGATTGAACGTTGTCTCATCATCCTACTTGCTACTTAAACTTGTTGGGGACGCCCAAAATTCGTTGGTAAACCTTTCACCGCGGGCCGGCAAGGGCTTGGCCGACAGATTCGTTAGTCATGAGTCTTTACCTATTTTCGTCGGTTAGAATGCGTTCGCCGACTACTTGCCTGGGTATACTTGAGTATTACCAAATTATCTATTCTGACGAGCGGGCCCGGTTGGGGGGTGAATCGATGGACGGAGATGGTTGACAAGTGGAGTTCTATATGGTAATTATGAAAGTTGACGGAGTGTCAACTACTGGAATGTGATCAAGTTTTGTGGAACTTGGCTCCTAAGAGCCCCTGTATCCTTTATTTAATGTGTGATTAAATTCCTTATTTGCATTCTTGTTTAAAAGTTTTGGTTATTTATCTTGTTTAATAAAAGTGTATATTACTTGATCTTGCTTGTTTGCATGTTTTATTTGATGAAAGAGCTGAAAGCTGTCCAAGAAAGAATTCATCATTCAAAGGGGTCCAAGTGATTGAAATTCAAGAAGATGCATTTGAAGGATTGAAACCCTAACTTTGGCTTAAAAATCACATTTGGATTTAGGGTCTCAATTCGACCATCTAGAGTTATGTCTAAATTCCATTTTGTGTACTTAGTATGTTGGGCCGAATTGCCTTGCTGATTTTGGCTTGGTTAATTCAAATCCAATTGCTATTAGTAAGTTAGTTTAATTTCTGGTTAGTAAATAAAGCTTTGACCGAATTGGTCTAAGCCTAGTCAATTAGGGTCTTGGTCAACTAGGTTTCCTAGTTCTTGAGGGATTTACCAAGCCGTTTATTTAATTGTTTCCTAGTAGTAGTAGGATTAGTTTTTCCAAGGCTATAAATACAGCCTATGATGGACGAAATTATTAACCAAGTTTATCAATCAATTTTCAGCTTATTCTTGTGAGAATAACATGTCTCTTTTCTAAGAGATTCCTTCTTGAATACTTGAGAGGTTTCGAGTGTTCAATCGACTTATCAATCAAGAACCGCACTTGATTGTGGCGTCATCTACCTAAAGCCTTGGTTCGCTAATTCATTGTTCTACGGGTTGAGATTAAATTCAAGATTTGTAGTTCCGCGAGTTAGAGGGGTCGAGAGTCTTCCGCAACTCCAACTTGATATTCGTCTAGATCCGTCATCAATTCACATCATCTGGTATCAGAGCTAGTTGACGGTATCAAGTATATCCTTTTTTACTTTGTTATTGTCGTTTCTTACTTTCGTGTCGAATCTGTCAAAAAAAAAAAAAAAAAGTTACTGTTCATCATACTGTAGCGTCACTGTTCATCCGAATTGCATCTTTAGTTTCTTGATTGTGTTAAAAAAAAAAATTCTGTTTCTGTCTTGTTCTTGCTGTCCGCTTTGTGTCTTGACTTGCTGTTCGTGACTCTTGTGTTTTGCTGTCTAAAACTTGTGTGTTAGTTGGTAAATCGTGTCTTGTTGAAAATTGTTTTTGGAAGTAAAAAAAAAACAACAAGCTGCCGCAGGTTTCTTTCTTCTGTCTTTCATTCAAATTCTGTTTCATACATGCTCCTTGTTGCTGTCCGCATTTGCTTCTTGATTGGTTGAGAGTATCTTGTGTTCAATTTGCTGGAAAATTGGGCTGATTCAAACGAGAAAACCCTGACTTAACCTGCTGAAACCATTAAATTCTGATTTGTTTTAATGACTTTCTTAAAACCTTGAAACAAAGTTCCAAATTCTTGAACAAGAAACAACCAAAACCTTGACCCGTGGGCTGTTTTCTTGAGTTTTCTTGGAACGGGTATCATCCCGTGAATTCTGGACTTTCCCCACTGGTTCTTGAGATTTAAAAGCACGATTACTTCGGTTGAAAGGTTAAAAAAAAAAAAAAAATCAGAACGAAACAAAGAAAAAGAAGAAGCCGACAGTTTTGATTATTTCTGGAATTCTTCCTTGAAATCCCGAAACTGCCTTGTGTAATCCAAAGTTGTGGGGCGAAAACTGCTGTTCAAAGCATAAAGCACCTTTAGTTGATTGCCAAATATCCATGCTTGCGTTGGGTAAATTGGACACGAGTTTTGAAGGCTGAAACTAAACCAGGAAAAATCAGCTCTCTAAAATCCAGCTTTCTAAGCCGAACTGCTTCCTGGAATTTCTGCTCACAACCAATCCTGTTTGTGCTTGCTAATTCCAAATACTTGTGTTGCATTCGTTGTTCAAGACTTGAAAGTCATCTTGGGAATTGTTGGGACAAAATTGCAGACCTTTGGGGAGGGTAAAAAGACGAACTTGGAAGCTGGAAATCCACCCAGAAAATTCAGTTTCTAAAATCCAGTCTTCCTTTTTTCTTCTTGAAGACCGGTTTCTGTTGTTGATTAACAATAGGTACCGAACAGGAAAACCCCATAAACCTAGCTAAACAACTTCCTAAATCCTTATCCAGCAGCAAAACCTTATAAAAAAAAAAGGAATCCAGGCGACAAAAAAGCCATCCAAACAGCCTAGGGAATCTTTTCCACCGCCTTAAGCACTTAAAACCTGAGACCAGGTTGGCTTTGGCAACTCTGCCTTTCCGAATTGCTGCTTGCTGTAGTTACTTGTTGTCCCCACAAATCACTCTGGTCTTCCAGCATTTTTCTTGTGTCTTTACTTGTGGCTCGAGTCAGTCAAGTCAGTTACCTGTAGTCTTTACAAAGTCTAGTTATTTTCCTATTTCAAATCTTGTTTCCAAATTTGTTTGTGTCTTGTTTACTAATTATTTTCCCAGTTATTAGTGTGTCCATTTCTAGTCTAAAATCTGTGTGTACCCCTGATTAAGAGGTTTAGGAAATCAAGGGGAAAATTCACCAAATTACCCTCGGTTCCTTAAAAGTATTCTTTTCTAGGGTTTCTTGGCGTTTTCCAATAGAATTTCTTTTCAGTTTTAGTCGCTTAACTCTTGCACTTCTGGTCTCATTCTTCATTTTCCAAGTGAGCCAAAAGGTGATACACCACATTTACGTGAAGGTAATTGCTTACAAGTCCTTGAATTGCTTGAACTTTCTGAATTCTTCAAGGGGGAAAATCAAGGAATCTGAAGTGCTTAGTGAGATTATTAGAGTGGAACAAACACTTGAGTGATACAGTGAGAGGAAAACACATGAGGGGAGTGTGTGAGGTCTTTTCTATCAATGAAGTTTGTTCATTTTGCAGGTTTTGAAATATGTCTACCAAAGGAGATGAGATAACCATGAATATGTTTGATTGCTTGGAGGATAAAACCTTCAAGAGGAGGGGTTCCAAACCTTCTAGTAGCCATTGAGAACATCACCCTTATGTGCCTAAAGGAGTAAATGTTTTGGCATTGCGTGATGTAGAAGAACAACTGAATGTCATTAAAGCTCAACAAAGTAACTGGTTCTACACTCGTTGCTACGTCAAGGATAAAATTCTTAGCATGGCCATTGACAGGAGTTGTACAATCAACCTTGCAAGCACTGTTATGGTTGAGAAATTGAATCTTCCAACCGTTGATCTTATTCAGCCATACAAGTTGCAAAGTGCTAGTGGTGATATTTGGGTTACTAAGCATACACTTGTTCCTTTCCGTATTGGTAGATACGTAGATGAGGTATTTTGTGATGTTGTTCCTATTCAAGTGACGCATGTATTGTTGGGAGAATCATGGATGTCTAAAAACGATGTTAAGTATGATGGGAAAACTAATAAGTATTCCTTCATATTTAATGGATGTCGTTTCAAGCTTGGGTCACTTACTTATGAGCAACTTTGTGAAGGCTTTGCTATTCTTCTACATGAAAAGCAATCAAGAGAGCTAGTCAAAGGTGATGAGCAATCATCTCAAGAGGAAGCTACTGCACAAAAGGAAGAATTGAAGGATAAAGCTGAGGCAGAATCCAAGAAAAAGGCAAAAGATTGCTCGGTTTTAGTGGAAAGAAAAGAGAGGAAGCAAGCAATACTTGCAAAAGCCAATGTTGAGAGCAAACATCATGTACTTTTGGCTAACCAACTTGACTATATTTTGCCTAGTATGTTTGTTCCATTTTCACAGGTTTTCAAGACAAATCACGTGCTGCCTCATGATGAAACTCCTAAGCCAATTGTCTTGACTAAATTTGGTAAAATTGTAGTTACTTCAATTGCCAAGAGAAAGGTAGAATTCTTCCCTAATTCTCTTTGTTTTCATCATACAACTACTACCTTTGTGTTGCCTAAGGAGGTAAGTACTCTTAAGTTGGCTATGAGTAGTCCTATGCCTAATCTTGACGAATCGGTTACTACCTTCTTGTGCATAGTTCATTTTCTTGACTTGTTCATGTATGCTAAACTTCTAGAGTTAATTGACATTGTTTTAAAAGTTGTTTATGTAAGTCATATGATTAACTATCAAGGAATCATGAAGTTTGACAAATCTGTCTACATACTTTATGACCCTTATGCTAGAGATAGTTTACGTCATCTTAGGTGCCCTGTTTATTTTACTTGTGTGAAATTTATTTTGAATCCATCTATGTCATGTGTTTTTTTGGGTCTTGCGATTCTTCTAGTTTGTTTTTGAGTTATTTTAGTAATCCTGCTCATTCTAACTATGTGAGTCCCATGTGTTCTATTAGTTTTAAGTGGCTTGATATTATCCATGCATATCCTACTTTACGTAGTGATTCTAATGTCTTTTTAAATTGTGTTCAAAATGTTAGGATGGTGCATGACGTTCACATATACCCCTCTTGTTATCGGGAAAGTGTTGAATACATGTACTTCGATGAATCTTACTCTTCGTTCTTTGTATTTGATCCAGGTGTCAAACACTGGAGATTGTGGCAAAACCATTGTGAGCTGATGTGTGCATGTTGGTTCGTGTTCAAATTGGGTAGACGGCATGCTTCTTGGCTCGCATTCATACAAACGTTCCCTGACGTTCTTCATCATAAACGATCCTTCGATTTGGGACAAATCGCCTTCAAGAGGAGGGGAATGATGAAAGAGATGAAAGCTGTCCAAGAAAGAATTCATCATTCAAAGGGGTCCAAGTGATTGAAATTCAAGAAGATGCATTTGAAGGATTGAAACCCTAACTTTGGCTTAAAAATCACATTTGGATTTAGGGTCTCAATTCGACCATCTAGAGTTTTGTTTTGTTTAAGTTGTAATGGGCCGAATTACCTTGCTAAATAAGCTTGAGTAATTAAGTCCAATTGCCATAATTAGCTAGTTAAAATTCTGGTTAATTAGTTGGGCTTATGACCAAAGTACACTTGGGCTTAATGAGGTCAAAACCTAGTTCAATTAGGATTAGTCTTTCATTGATTCATAGTAGTAGTAGGATTAGTTTTTCCAAGGCTATAAATACAGCCTATGATGGACGAAATTATTAACCAAGTTTATCAATCAATTTTCAGCTTATTCTTGTGAGAATAACATGTCTCTTTTCTAAGAGATTCCTTCTTGAATACTTGAGAGGTTTCGAGTGTTCAATCGACTTATCAATCAAGAACCGCAATTGATTGTGGCGTCATCTACCTAAAGCCTTGGTTCGCTAATTCATTGTTCTACGGGTTGAGATTAAATTCAAGGTTTGTAGTTCCGCGAGTTAGAGGGGTCGAGAGTCTTCCGCAACTCCAACTTGATATTCGTCTAGATCCGTCATCAATTCACATCATTCTTGGCCTCACTGCGCTTTGCTCACCCCATAAGATTTGTTTCCTTAACTGGTTTTGAAGCGGAGTTCGCTAACCGTGGATCTTAGTTTCTTTCGTAGGATTTCCGCTCTTTTGTATAAGGTTGTTTTGATTTGAGCACTTGATGGTTTATAGTACTTGGAGTTAGTACTAATGAAATTCGGATGGAATTATTGGGATCTGTAGATTCAGCTTTTGTTTGTATTTTAGTACTTGAAATTTATTTTAGAAATGTAAGTTGAATTTTAGTTCTTTCAAGTAGTTGGTTTGAAATGTTAAGTTAGTTATATTGAGATGGGTGGAATTGTTAATTAAGTTAATTGAGCGAGTGAGTCCCGGCAAGAGTTGGGCAGGCGGTCCATCGAACCCTTTGGTTCGTCTCAGGGGGAGGTGGGGCTGTCACAGTTGGTATCAGAACCTAGGTTTCAGATCCTTGTAGTGTATCCTAGATTAGATGTTTAGGATGCCGGATTGTGGAATTAGTTTGAATGTTAAGAGAAAAGATTACTTGTATATATTTGGTTAAAACTTACTTTCTACGTGGATCATTTGGAATTAAGAAATGTGAAACTATATATGGTCGATATTTGATTTGTGATTAAAGGAATCTAGATAGTATGGTGAGCGAAAATGAGGATTGAGTTGATTTACACTTTGGGGTGGCCAACCTTAGTGTTGATTGACTTTATTTTTATTTTGGTGCCTAAATACAAATATGTTTGTAATTGAGAATAATTGCCATACTTGGAGTTATCAAAGGCCTTGTTAGGAGGCAAAGACTCGTAGTCTTCTTTGACATGCCTTTCGGAGATACGTATGTAGGTGAAAATTTTAATGGGGTAAATGTTCTAGCGGACAGTTGTATCTATTTTAAGAGTTTTGAGCTTGGCACTTGATGTATTGAATAGCACTATCCAATGTTTATATTGTTTGGTCTTAAATCCTCCTAGATGTAAGATGAAAGTTCAGTTGTGAACTAAACTAGGGAGGTCCTAGTCTCTTGTATGTTTTATCGAATGATTAGATGGGGTGATGCTTTGTGAGGCCTCTAACTTTAAAAGACTTAACCTTCGCATTTTATGGTACTAGTGTGCTTTGTGTTTTGTGATTATCCTGAAATGACTTGCTAATTTGGTTGTGAATTTTGGAATATACGATATATGCCAGTTTACTTGTTTTAAATGCTTTCACTATTGACATACCTGTTTACTTTTGGTTATGCATATTTAATTTTGTCTATGCATCTAGCCACATAATTAGGGCTATGGATGGTCGAGGACGTGGAAGAGGCCGAGGTCGTGGGCATAGGCAGCCCCAATCCTCTGAGAACGATCAATTATCAGAAGCTAGATGAGGGCGAGGGCAGAGAGGTGAACAAGAGAGCCAAATAGCCACTGCCATTAATAGGATGACTGATATCCTAGCGTACTTAGCTGAGCGTCAATCCCCTGAACATAACAATCCACCTGGAAATCAAGAGCAAGGGGATGATAAACCCTTGAACGTTTTCTTAAGTTTTCACCACCTAAATTCCTTGGAGGATCTGACCCTGAGGCGGCAGAGAATTGGTTTGAAAGGATGAGTGAGATATTTGCCGCCTTACACTATGCTGAAGAGAGGCAAGTGAGCTTTGCCATTTTCCAATTTGAGGGAGCGGGTCGGGCATGGTGGAATGTTATTAGAGTTAAATGAGAAAGGTAACAGACCCCTTGGACCTGGGCGAATTTTGAGAAGGAGTTTAACGAGAAGTTCCTTCCACCTATAATCCAAGAAAGAGTTTAACGAGAAGTTCCTTCCACCTATAATCCAAGAAAAGAGGGACGACGATTTTATAAGGTTGAAACAAGGGGCCCTGAGCGTTGCCGAATATGAGGAAAAATTTACTAAGCTATCTATGTTCGCTCCGGAGTTGGTGATCCCTGAACGAAAAAGGATAAGACGGTTTGTATAAGGATTGAATGTGGAAATACAAGAGTCTTTAGCGGCGGCCCAAATTCTTACATTCACTGATGCTCTAAAGAAAGCACAAAGAATCGAGAGTGCTAAACTTCAAGTGAAGGCCTTTCAATCTAGGAAAAGGAAAGCCCCAAGTAATTCTACTGTAAAAAGTTGAGATGAGAGCACCGTCTCTCAAAGTTGGAAAGGAAACGGGAGACGTGAGAACCTCGGAACCATCGAGAGGAGTTTCTAGTGGACAAGGACGATCAAGAAAGGTGTCACAAGGAGGTCAAATGTCGACTTCTAGTGTAAGTTGTGGATTTTGTGGGAAACCCAATCATACTGAGGATGAATGTTGGAAGAAATCAAGGAGGTGCTTGCGATGTAGCAGTGTTGAGCACCAGATATACAACTGTCCCAAAAGGCCATTGGAAGGAAACAATAGCCAGCGGTTTGGCCAACCGTCATCTAAGCAATCTAGTGTAAAAGAAGGTCGATTGAGAGTACCGGTTAGGGTTTATGCCTTAGATCAACCCTAGGCTCCCGATTCTGCTGAGATCATTGAAGGTAAGACCCTCCATTTACCATTGTTTAGCTAACGTTTTAATTGCTATTGGTTCAATAGACTCTTTTATAAACCCTAGTTCATGAGTGAAGTAGACATGAGGTCAATTAGGTTACCCTACAAATTGGAAATTAAAAACATTTATGGGAAAACCAATGTTTGATTGTCAATTTGGTTTATAAAAAAAAATATGAGGTATGAATTTAGAGGACGAAATTCTTTTAAGAATGGGAGGTTGTGAGATTTATTCTTATCTGACCTAATTATTTAATAAATTATTTTTTTTCTAAATAATTGTTTTAAATTATTTTAATTGCAACTACACCATACATTACCTCATTTTATTTTAAAACCTTGTTTAACCATCAATTTAATTTTTCTATTGCTCAATTGTGAAAAACGAGAAAAGACACATTTTTTGAGACAAACATTTGGACTGAGAGTGACGTAATCTTTGAGGATAAGAATAATTCTTAGTAGATTAAGAAAAGCTAATTGAGGGATTAGAAGTGAGTGCTTGGAATCAAACTCCAATTGGAGCATTTTGACTACAAATTAAAGTTGACTTTTGGGGCACCATACAACAAGGCTTTATGTCATTTCTTCCTTTCACATTTTCACTTTAGCAAAACAAAAAAATCTCTCTCTTACTCATCTTGTTTCAGCCGAACCCCTTCCCCCATCTTCCCCTTTGATTTCACTTCCAAAATCTATTCCATCCTCCATTAAATCTGCCAAGAAGCTTGAATAAATCTTCCACCCTCTTCACTTGCACCTTGAAGACCTGGCCTTGTGTGAGAGCCGATCTTGGGAGGAGAAAAGAAGGGTTCTTGGTGATCTTAGGGTCATATTCAACTAGGATTTTCATTTGAGAAGAAGAGGTATATTTGCTCCATCAACCTTGCTCGCTTGATTCCTTTTTATGTAGCTCTAGGTTTTGATAAGTTTATTAATGTAATTTTGTTGATCTTGGATGATGGTGGGCTCTATGAACTCCCACCTTTCTTGTTGATGAGGTGCTATGATGTGTGTATGTGTGATGGAATGAATTTGTGTTGAGTTCATAGAATTGGAAAGCTAGGAAGAAAGGAGGAAGGAAAATCGAGAGAGGAAGAAGATGCATGTTGCCGGTTTCTTTTCGAATTTCTTAGCCCTATTTTAGTTGCATGTTTTTGTGAGTTCTTGACTGTTTTGAGAGTTGAAATGTTGGGCTATATGTGTGTAAATTTAGTTGCAAAAAATCATTCCATTTGGTGTGGTAAAATTGCATGAAAAGAAGAAGCCAAAATCTGGAAAATCAGTTTCCAGTTTGTCGAACTTTGCTGCCCTGGTTTTGGTTGCTTTGATCACTACCCTCCCATGTGATTTTTTTGCTTATTTTTGGTACAAGTGTATTTCACATACTAAGGTTTATTCCTGCAAAATTTGGTGATTTTTTAGTATGAATTCATCATCCAAATGATGCCTTAAATCTTACCCTGCAAAACTGGAATTTCAGAAAAATCAGAGTGTTGAACCTGCCATGTTTGGACAGCTATATTTTCTTACTCGAGAGTCAAAATTGAGTGCCGTTAGTGGCGTTTGAAACTAGAATCATAGGGCTATGAATTATGTAAATTTCAGAGGCTGATTCATTTTCTGCAGTTTGTGGCGAATTTCCAAAATATGCTAAAAAACCAGTCTGTTTTGTACTGTTTTCGTTGAAGCAGAAATTTTGTACAAAAATCTGGGCTATTTTTGTTTAGAATCTCACTGAAGTGTCTTCTCAAGAGTTTTAGTTCATTGAGTCTATTTTCTGACGGTATAATATTTGTAATTTTTGGACTTATAAAACTCAAGTTATGATTTTTCAAAGTACGTCGTGCAAAACTGGAAATTCTTCTAAGGGGTGACGAAAGTTATAAATGCCTTGGAAACATTTTCTAGTTTTCAAACCTAACCTTCTTGATCATTTGCACGCCATTTCATACTTGGAAAATAGATTTTCCCAATTACATAAGATTATTCTTAATTTGGAATCGAAAAGCTTATTTGTTTGAAAATTTGACCTTGAATGCATACTTAGGTAGTTTTAATTTTCATCTCTCAGGTGATCACGTAGACTCCGAGAAGTTTGTTTGATCTCCTGAATTGCTCCCACTTGCTCTCGATTATTGGTGAGGGTCAAATGCATGATTTGTTGAATTGCTTGAACCTGTTACACACTTGATTTGAACTTGTTATTAAACTTGTTGAGGCGGATGAGTACTTTATCTCGTCCGACCTCTCTTAATTGACCTGACATGCTTGCTTGTATTTGTTGTATTTGAAATGACTTGCCTGAACCGTACTTGTACTTGATTGATGATTGAGCATTGTCTCATCATCGTATTTGCTACTTAAACTTGTTGGGGATGCCCAAAACTCGTTGGTAAACCTTTCACCTCGAGCCGGCAAGGGCTTGGCCGAGAGATTGGTAAGCCATGAGTCTTTACCTATTTTCGTCAGTTGGAGTGCGCTCGCCGACTACTTGTCTTGGTATACTCGAGTATTACCAAATTATCTATTTTTACGAGCGGGCCCGGTTGGGGGGTGAATTGATGGACGGAGATTGTTGACAAGTGGAGTTCTACATGGTAATTATGAAAGTTCACGGAGTGTCAACTACTGGAATGTGATCAAGTTTCGTGGAACTTGGCTCCTGAGAGCCCCTATATCCTTTATTTAATGTGTGATTAAATTCATTATTTGCATTCTTGTTTAAAAATTTTGGTTACTTGTTTTGTTTAATAAAAGTGTATATTACTTGATCTTGCTTGTTTGCATGTTTTCTTGGCCTCACTGAGCTTTGTTCACCCCATAAGATTTGTTTTCCTTAACAGGTTTTGAAGCGGAGTTCGCTAACCGTGGATCTTAGTTTCTTTCGTAGGATTTCCGCTCTTTTGTATAAGGTTGTTTTGATTTGAGCACTTGATGGTTTATAGTACTTGGAGTTAGTACTAATGAAATTCGGATGGAATTATTGGGATTTGTAAATTCAGCTTTTGTATGTATTTTAGTACTTGGAATTTATTTTGGAAATGTAAGTTGAATTTTAGTTCTTTCAAGTAGTTGGTTTGAAATGTGAAATTAGTTATATTTAGATGGGTGGAATTGTTA
Organism: Gardenia jasminoides; assembly: GCA_013103745.1. Lineage (NCBI taxonomy): Eukaryota > Viridiplantae > Streptophyta > Magnoliopsida > Gentianales > Rubiaceae > Gardenia > Gardenia jasminoides. Next base: position 25,214,356 of record CM023097.1, read on the forward strand.
ATTAAGTTAATTGAGCAAGTGAGTCCCGGCGAGAGTTGGACAGGCGGTCCGCCGAACCCTTTGGTTCGCCTTTTTAGGAGGTAGGGCTGTCACACCACATGTGATTAGGAAAAATCTCAGGGAAGGTTTTTGAAATTATCCCTTTAATCAACACCACGACTACTACTAAGCGTTCACAAAATGGGATGACCAATTGTTATCTTTACTTGCCACATTGAAGTATTAATATAAGATAATTACAGGTCAAGATTAGTATTTTGCCAAGAATAATACACATATAAAGAATAATTGATCACCTACTAGACTATATGTGCATTAACACGAAATAGAAATCAAGGAACCACAGATAGCAAATTAATGATTGAAAAAATCAAACTCAGTTTCACAATCATTAGAATAAGCTCTACAGTCCTTAGCATAGTCCTTAGTTTGAATAGAGAATTAATTAAATGATATTCTCAAGAGAGGAACAGAGATGTTCATAGCCAAACCTTAGTTCTCTTTATTCTAACTATTCCTATGAATGCGAAATTTGAGAAAGTAGCAGCCTATAGTCATCCTTTCCTTCCACTCTCTCTACTGAAAACCTCTAGTCTTAGTGTTAGGAGATAGAGTTTTCAGTTGTAAATGGATAAGTGCATTAAAATAAAATCAAGGAAAACGCATTTTAAGGTAATGTCGAGTTTTAAGTCGGGTCTAAGGTTGGGCATCCATCATCATTTAACTTTTTAATTTAGCTAAAATCAACTTCAAGTTTGAACTGGCCCTAAGTTTGGCCCCTAACCTTGCACCCATTAGTTACTGACTTCGTGAATTCAACATTTTCCTTTAATTAAGCTCTTTTTGCATTGCTTTCTCCCAAAGTGCTTCTAAATCTATCCAAATAATAAAACACACTAAGTTGCACTTAAAAAAATAAAATCTCTATAAAATCTAGTGAGAAAGGTGTATAAAAGTATGAAAATTAAGACACATGAAATTCTCCCACACTAGATCTTTGCACATCCTTAGGCAAATAAAACTAGAGAATATAAGAACAATATCCAATAAACTAACCCAACTCTTCCCTAAATTATTGAAGTAATACTACCCCCATAAAGTACTCATAGTATCAAAAACCAGAGTATAATACCAAGTAAAATATTATACAATCAAGAATCTCTTAACACAACAAATGCATCCAAACATAAAATCAACCTAAGTAATAGACCTCACAAGATGATCTCACTCTCTAAGCATATGCAACAATCACACAAAAAGTGTAAAATTTCACTCAAGCATGTTCCATAAAAGCACACTACCATAAGTCTACAAAGGATCTAATCTTTCATCACCCAAAACATGTATAACATGAATCATAAGGTCTTTGATTTTTAATTATAATGGATCAAAATTAACATTAGGATAATGGTACAATAATGGAGAATCCAAGGCCAACAATTCTTCGAACTAGTAGAACACCCTAGCAATTCTCCATTGAAAACAACTCCGAAGACCTCTCTTCAATAATATAAAGTAATCATACTTTGAAATCCCAAATATATCCTTATAAACAAGAAGTCAGAACAAACCATTAGCTACCCAATGGACAATATAGCTCATAACAGACCCATAAAAATACCAAAGAAATACTAATAATGACAAAGGATACTTTCTTTTCCTTCAAAATTTTTCAATTTTTTTCTTATTTTAGTTTTCTTCTCATTTCTCTTTTTTTCATTTTTTTTTTGCATCCTTGTTAGACTTCAGTCATAGCTCGCTGAGCTTAAACACTAAGAACTTACTCAATATATCAACTTAACATGGATCCAAAATAACCCCAGTTCATTAGAAATAATCCATCCCTTCAACATAACAATGCTCTGCCAATTACTAAATAAAGATTTGAATCGAGGGCTAAAAATGGCAATGATCGGGACAATTTAAAACAAGAAAATGGTCATTTGACTCAATAGACTTAACAAAATATTCAATGCAAGTGTTGGCTCATTTGCTAAAGTCAAAATTGGCTAAACAAAGATGGTCTTAGTCACTTTCATGCATACACATTCAAGCTAATTCCAGAAGACACTAAATAAGTTCTAGAGTGACAAATTTATAAATGACATCCAACAACAAAGAAGAATAGATTGATAATGAAAATTCAATCTTCAGGCTCAAAAACCTCACAAGGTAATTGTCTATCATACTAGCCAAATCCATACTAGACATATCCATTGTATCAATTAATTTAAAATTGTAAATACATCACCACAATATTGTACCAGGCATTAGACATGATTATAATGCTGCTTTGACAAACTTGAAACAACCATAAATAAATAAAATAAAGAACATAAACAACACAACTAAAGAAACATAAGAAACCTTTACCAAACTTTCCCCCCATAACTAAAGTAGAGCTGTTAACGAGCCGAACAGAACCGAGCTTTTATTGTTTGAGCTCTGTTCGTTTGTCGTTCGAGCTTGGCTCGTGTTCGTTCGTTAAGAATTACAAGTTGAAAAAATTGTTCGAGCTCGGTTCGTTAATTAAATTTCGAGCTTGAACTCGGCTCGTTTAAGCTAAACGAGCCGAACAAATGAGCCTAACAAACGAGCCAATTTTATGTTTGAACACTAATGAGCGTTCGCGATCAAAATTCTAAATAAAAAACTATTTTACCCCTGTTCGTGAACATTAACGAATATTCACGAACAAAGCTTGAGCTCGTTTGATAAGCTATCGAGCCATATTTTTTGTTTGAGCTCGGCTCGTTTAACTTCTCGAACGAGCTTAAACGAGCCGAGCTCACGAACAGCTCATTCGTTTTACAGCTCTAAACTAAAGTAAGCATTGTTTTCAATGATATAAAGAAATTAGGAAAGAGAAAACTCTCCTGAGGAACCATGAGTATGGCGAACATCAAGTGATGTGAACACACAAACTAGAAAACTTAAGGAAAACAAAATAAAAGAACACAGTGAATTGACAAATCAAATGTTAGAAAAGATACACCACCAAAAATCCCAAAACAAAATAAAGTAAAAGAACAACAAAAGAAATTGTGATAACATGAGAATCATAGGTGTGGGATTTGAAAGCTGAGGAAAAACTAGAGAAAGTAATACTGCAAAATGCGAAGAACATATGGAAACTTAGAAAATGATTCGAGTGAAATTACTGAACAGCATAGGAAGCAAGAAAAGAAAAGAAGGAAGGAAAGTAAAAGATGTTTGGGATTCATCCTTCTCTTCTTGTTCATACCCATGCAAGACCTCTTCTTTTTTCAACAATTATGTCTGGTGCCATACATAGGACCAAACATAAAGCCATGTTCTGTCCATTTGTTAGCACCACTGCTTCCATTATTACCTATAAAAGAATCAAGAAAAATTATCAATTATAAATATAACCAACTATAATATTAAGTAATTAAAATGCAAAAATATTAGGTTGCCTTCCAACAAGCACCTTTGGTTGTCATCATTGGCTTGACACAGTCAAATGTGTTCAAGGAGGATAAAATATTTTAGCCCGATCCATTGCTTTGACTATATGCTCCTGATATCTCTCATAATTGTAGTGATCTTTCTAAGGTTCAACATGAAATTTCCAATCTTCACTCAATATCTAAATTCTACATTCCTATTGCCCACAAAATATATTGACGATAATTTGGTAGAGGTTGAAGTTCTAGTATTGATACTTTATCGTTAACATGTAAAAATTTATCTCTTCCCTTCAAACTAGCATTGAAAATCACATTAAAATTAAAAATCTATTGAGACAAATCATCAGGTTTATCAAATATATTCTCACCCAAAAAATCAAAAACACTCTCTGACATATTATCAACCACATCATTAGAGAGCACAAAGTGGACATCAACTTGATATTTGATAGCATCAAAAATATTAAATTTAATAATCCACATCAAACTTCGTGGTCAATGTACCATTAGACATATCAATTTTAGTCTTATTAGTCATCAAGAATGGTCTTACAAGCAAAATAGGTGCTGGACTACAAAAATCAATTCATCAACCTGCATACGAACATTTTCCAATAGCCCTTCACGGTGAACATTAGATCCATCTGCCAATTGAATACCAATTCTAGTTGTCTTTAAATGACCCAAATTCAAAAAAGAATACATCAACAAGGGCATGACATTGATAGATACTTTTAAATCTAAATTAACTTGTGTCATCCTAGCATTACTAGTGACATACAGAATAGTGAATATACCCATATTCTTGTACTTTGGAGGCAACTTCTTTTGAATCATGGTAAAGATATTCTTATTAATAGTCACATTTCCATTCTTCTTGAGCTTTCACTTCTTAGTAGATAACTTCTTAAGGAACCTTGCATACTTTGAAACTTGTTTAATCATCTCAAGCAATGGAATGTTGATTTTCATCCTGCGGAAGACATCAAGGATATCTCGCTCTTCCTCATCCTTCTTTGGCTTCACCAATCTACTGGGAAAGAGTTGAGGAATAATAATATTAGTATCTAAAACATTAACTTGACTTGTCTTCAATTGGTAAACCTTCCAATCCCTTAATTGACATGGGATGCTAAGATTCTAACTCCTGCTCTTATTGAGAGGGCTGTTCCAACTCTTTTTTACTACAAATTTAATAATGAAATGCCTTAGAACATAATTCATCAAACATATAAATGTAGTTGGAGCATTAGTCAAACTAAATGGCATAACTAATCACTCGTATAACCCTTGCCCTGTTTTGAAAGTAGTTTTCCACTCATTTCCCTCTCTCATTCTAATTTGGTGGTAACCACTTTTCAAATCAACTTTTGTAAAAATAATTATACCATGAATCTCATCTAACATATCATCTAACCTAGGAATAGGGTGAAAATATTTTACCACTATAGCATTGACGGTGTAAGGGCCTCAAAAATTTATTTTAATATTGTTAAAATGTATTATTTTAAATAATGTTACTATTGTTAGTAATTCATTCAATTATTTTAAAAATGTATCTAAACGAATTTTTCAGAAAATTTAAATGAAAATTCAATTAATTTATTTAAATATTTATTTAATTTATTTCATCTTGAAGTGACTCGATTTTATTTCACCCTTAATTTCTTGTAGTTTATCAATAATTCATTTAGCTTTTAAAATTTGCCCTTTTTACATTAATTAGACAGAAAATGAGAAAAACACGTTTTACGAGGTAAAAATTCGGGTAGTGAGTGATGTGGCACTGGAGTGCAAGGATGATCACCCAAAGGTTAGAAATGTAATCCAGTGATTAGAGGTGAATTAAAAAGAGTGATTATAAATAGGGATTCGAAATCATAGTTTAAGTTGGATTAATCTCCTTGGACTAGAATCTTAATTAACCATTGTTTCTTCCACTTAATTCACCCCAAATCACTTCAATTTTATTCCTTTCCATCTCTCCCTCCTAACCGAGATTAACTCTTTAATCCCTAGCTAAGTGAGATAATTAATTTCCCTCCAAAATTGCTAACTAAGCTTACTATTCCATGTTTGACTTTGAGGCATAAGACAAGCTTTATGTCTTGTCTTTCTCTTCTCATTTAATTCATTCAAAATTGCACAAAAATCCCTCTCTTCCTCTCTTCCTCTTGGCCGAACTCCCCTCCCCCTCTTCCCTTGAAATTTCATCAAATTTCTTCCACCAAATTCCCTTCTAAAATCATCTACAAACCTCTAATAATCTTGGCTTGAGTTTGAACTTGGGTGAGGAGCTTTGAGGAGAAGTATTGGGAAGCTTTAGTCTAGCATTTCTTGGGAGAATTTTTGCCTACTTCTTGGAGGAGGTAAGGAGCTAAAGCTTGCATCTTTGTGTATTAATTCTATTTTTAAGCATGATGTTAGGATTGGGAGCTTGAGAGGTTGCTAGAACCTTGACATTTGTTGATGAAGTTGATTCTTGTGTTGGTTTGCAATTTTAGATGATAAATTTCATTAAATTGTCTTTCATGATTTTGGTTTGAATGAGTGGGCTCTTGGACTCCCACACTTGTGATAATATGATTTCTAGCATGATTAGTGATGCAATGTAAGTATATATGTTGTAAATGGTGGCTGAAAATTTGAGGAAAAATCTCAAGGAAAAACCGGTTGGGAAAGGAAGAAAATGAGGAAGAAAAATTGCTGTTTTCCTTTTTATATTTTGGCTGTGATTTTGGAAAGCTTAAAGGTTAATGGTGAGGCTTAAATGTGAGGGTTAAGTTGTTAATTTACCCCACACAAAATCCTTTCAAGGGTTAAGCAAAATTGGTGTTTTAGTGGAACAAGGAAAACTGGAAATTGGGCAGGCATGCTGTCCAATTTTTGAGGCTGTTTTAGTGCTACGTTTTGAGCTAAATTTGTATCAATTTTGACCATTATTGGGTTAAGGAAGGTTAATATTAGCTTAGGTTCGAAAATGGGGTCAATCGATAGTGATTTGGATGTGTTAAAGGTAATGATAAGAAAGGGAGTGAAATTTGCAGGAATGAACAAGTGCTGTCCAGGTCACTTTGGGCAAGTAGAAAACTGTCTTCCCATTCGAATTTTTGGTTGAATTTTGGTATGAACCTAGACTATATATGGAAGTATTAGTTTACCAAATTTTTTTAATTTTTGACTAGGAATTCGTCACTCATTCGAAGCTCCAAATGTTACCTGTAAAACTGGATTTCAGAAAACGCAGGTTTTTGAACCAGCCATGTTTGAACTGCTATAATTTCTTGCTCGAGAGTCATATTTGAGTATCGTTAGTGGCGTTTGAAAATTATTAATTATTAATTTAAACTATAAAAATTTTAGAGGCCAATTCATTTTCTATAATTTTTGATGAATTTTCAAATTTGTCTGGTCGGCCAACCTGTTATGTTCTATTTCAGCACTGTAGCAGTTTGTTACTCGAAAATCTGGGCAATTTTTGTCCAGAATTTTAACTGGGTTCCTTCTACAAAGTTTTAGAACTTTAAAAGAGGTTTCCAACGGTACCAACCTTGCATAATTTGGACTTGTACAACTCAAGTTATGATTTTTCAAAAATTTCAGCTCAAATTAGAAAGTTATCGAACTTACTTCCTCTTGAAATGAATTTGGCCGGTGAACTAGGAAAACTCATTTCCGTTCTCTTTTAATTATTTTAGAGTGAAGTGCTGACTTGCCATTTGATCAAAACTTGGATTCTGACCCCTACTTTGTTGGTGAGTTTTCAATGTGTGTTACTTGCTTTGACTGTATGCATTGTATGAACGTGTTTCGTGCTTGAAAATGTGAAACTGTTAAGTCTCCCGCTTAAAGGAGAGTATACTTTATTACACCCCTCTAAGTATGGATGGCGATCTTAGTATTCTTGCTTGTGTTAATTCATGGATAAGAAAAGTGTTATAAAACCACTCTTGGCCGCGTCCCTTGAGTGGTTAAATGCTTAAATGTTTAAGTGTTTGGCGTGCGGGCCCGGTAGGGGGAGTTTGGTGGTCAGAGGTTGGCGTGAAGAGTCGTCTACTTGGACTGGAAAGTCGACGGAGTGTCGACTACTCTGAACATTCGTGAAATGTGGATTTAGACTCCTGAGAGCCACCGTATCCTCCTTGTGTGTTAAATTTAATTTTCTACGTGTTTCATTTATTGCTTATAATATTACTGTTTTAAATGCATGTGTATGACTTTTGGAAACTCACGAGCTTTTTAACTCACCCCCGTTCCCGTTTGTTTTTCCTTAACAGGTGACGAGAATCCGGAGACCTGGATAGGTCTAGTACTATGTTTTGGTTTATTTGCCTCAAGAATGGAGAAACAATCTGTATATTCTTTTGGAGTTGAACATTATGAATTCATGGGAATGTATTAAATTATGACTTGAGATTTTAAGTGTTTGTTTTTGAATTGATAATTGTATTGAAATTTTAAACGTTATTTTACAGTTTTAATTTTATGGTTTTTTTAAATTGAGGTTTTACCCGCTTAAGTTAGTATTTTCGAATGTGTGAGTCCTAACGAGAGTCAGGTAGGCAGCCCGTCAACCCCTTTGGTTAGCCTTAGGGGGAGGTGGGGCTGTTACAGACGGCATGACAATCAGTGCACATTCTCCATCCACCATCCTTCTTAGGCACGAGGATGATAGGCATAGCACACGGACTCAAACTTTCTCAAGTCCAACCCTTTCTTAGCTCACCCCCGTTCCCCTTTGTTTTTCCTTAACAGGTGACGAGAATCCAGGGATCTATTTAGGTCTATCACTTGGTTTTGGTCTTTTGTTCCGAGAGTGGAGAAAACTATGGATTGTATATTCTTATGGTTTTGTATATATATATATATATATTTTTTAACTCATGGAAATGTATATGATTATGGTTCGAGGCTTTAAGTGCTTTGAATTTAACAAATATATGTATCAAACTTAATTATTGTAATTTTAGAGTTTCTTATCTCTCTTTTAATGTGTACTTTAGAATTATCCTTTAGAGTTAGTTTTTTTTTGAATGTTTGAGTCCTGGCGAGAGGTAGGCAGGCAGCCCGCCAACCCTTTGGTTAGCCTTAGGGGGAAGTGGGGCTGTCACAAATATTAACTTCTTTGATCCTTAGTGTAATGATTTATGGTGTCTACTGGTCTTTGACACAAGGGAGTTGGAAGTTCCGGAAATGCTAATGGCCCCAAAGGATCATCCAGTTCATTAGACTCATTCAGAAAGGAGATGCTTGCAATGAGGTTGGAAGTTCACATATGGTGATAATAGTGTTCATATCATAAGTACTACTGACTTTTACAATTTTTTTTGGTAGATAAAGATGCAATGGAATTAAAATATGAAGTATAGAGTTAGGTTGTTATAGCTATCCTAGAAGTAGCAACCCCTTTAACATCATCCTAAAGCAGGAGGAAAATAAAGGAAAGAATATTACAATCAAGGCACTACCCATCCAGGTGCCTTGACTGACTTTTACTTTGCATAATGTTACCATGATTAACAAGTCATAAGTTATAATGCAGAAGATGTAATTGGAACTGGTTCTTTTGGTGTTGTGTTCGAAGTAGGTGCTACTACATTGCTTTCTTAGTGTATCATTTGCAATATTTTTCCATCTTTTTCTTTTTTGTACTTTTTTGTTTGTTGTAATTACTTTATCACAGGCAAAATGTAGAGAAACTAGAGAAATTGTTGGTATCAAGAAGGTGCTTCAGGACAAGTGTTACAAGAACAGGGAGTCAAATTATAATGATGCTTGACCATCCTAATGTTGTCACCCATTAGCATTCTTTCTTTTCCACAATAGACAAGACGAGCTATACCTGAATCTTGTCCTTGACTTTGTACTTGAAACTATGAATCGTATAGCTAAACAATACAATAGGATGAAGCAGAGGATGCATTGAAAGGATCGGATGACATTTTGTCACATTTTATTGTAATCTATACTATTGAATTTGGGAATTTTACCTTAGTTTGTACCAGTAGACATCTTCATGACTTTGATTTCATGTTCACATGTAAGAAAAGAAATGTTCTCTAATTGACGCTCGAATTTGTGACTAGGTTTCTCGAATCCACATTGCACACAAAGTTGTACATACTACAACTTATTGATATTATTCCAGTACTTGGAAACTTGTTTGAAAAGCCTCCATTTTTGTTACTTTTATTGGTATAAATGTTACGCAGTTAGCCACTTTTGAATGCGATTCTTGTACACAATAGGTCAAAATCTATCATTTCAGAAGCTCATTTTGATTTTCCCCTTTCGTTCTCAATTTAACAACCAAAATCCTTTTCTGAGCAACTTTGTTATGCCAAGTTTGACATTGACATTACTTCCCATGTCAGGTTGTATTAACTATATAAGTATTTGTTTGATGAATATGTTTACTTTTTTAAATAATAAAAAATAGTCAATTATATCACACCAGATGGCTCTTTAAGATTGAATGGCTAAGTGAATTCTGAATTGTACCAAAGATGTTGGCAAGTTTTGAGTTTAATAATTATCAAATGGTTCATTCAATTCTTGAATAGTAACAAAGATGTTCAATGTCAATTTTCATAAGAATCGGTAAACAATTTAATTTAACTTAGTATTTTGAATACAAGATCATGCATTAATTCTAGGAATCATCAACAACTCCATCTCAAATCTTCATGTCCTTTCTGTTGTTGAATACTTGCAAGAAATGTCACCAATGTAGGAAGCTGGACAACCACACACATCATTGCAATTAGCTGCAACTTTCCATACCCTATCGCAAGAGTTGCCAATAAAGTCTAATTAATTTATCTTTGGTCCTCCAAAATTGTGTAATTCTTGTGCCTGTGGTTATAATTATATCACCAAAAAACTAAACAAATAAATAATTAACTGTATAGAACATGAATATATATAATTCTTTTAGATGAAATATCAATCATGATGACCATTCTAATAATTTACCTGGAGCAAACTAGTCATATTCACGGAACTGAAAGTGTAGATTTGGTCATAGTTTTGTTGATTGAAGTTCATATTCACCAACTATAAACCACAAAAAAGACCAATAAATGTTCACACTTTATTCAATTTAGAGTACAAATACAAAAAGTAAGTTTGTTATGAAGTTATAAACTAATTTTACATGCACAAGTCAACAAGAAATTACTGGAGTAAGATGACATGGCTATTCCAAAGTTACTTGTTGAGATTACAAAGTCTACGCCGTGCTTATTAGGATAGAATGACATGACTTCATAACAGTTGCTTGCTGAGATTCCAAAGAGTCGGCCATGCTCATTTTATTTGTACTTGTCTAAGAAAAAACGAAACAGCTATAAATACCTAGAAATTGAAATATTATGTATATAAAAATAAATACATAATCCTATTTGATAATGCAAAAAAAAAAAAAAAAAACTTTGAAGATTGTACAACCGTAGGAAGGTACTGTTTAACAACATCAGTGTCTTTTATGCAATGTATAACAACAAAAGAAAATAAAAAATAGCACATGTATAAATTACCTGCAATTAAAGGTAAAAATAAAACCCCCATTATGAAGCAATTAAAGATATAGATGTCTATTTGTACTCCCTAGAAAATTGATCCATGAATTCTCTCACAAGATTTATTGGTATAATGATGTATCCTCTCGTAATTCGTTAGTTCATTTATAGAACTACTAAATTCATGTACTTGAAGTACTAAATTCATGTAGAGATATTAAATAGGGTTCATATACGTTTGATCTTAGTATGCCTATAAATAGAGGTATCCTAACCTCTCTTACAATAACAACTCTGAATAATTGAGTTAGTAATAAAATAGTTTTCTATTCTCTCAATTTTTTGTCTCTACTCTGCTGCAACAATCCCTACTCTTGGTAGTTTATATCATTAGTTATATAATACGTTATCAGCACAAGACTCTACCAAAAAAATTTACAAGTGCTGGATCAATCATCGAACATTTTCTTAGGCAACTTTTGACAGACTTTTGAGGTAATATTTCTTCTTCTCAATTTATTTTATTTTCATTATGTCTAACCTTACAAAATAAGAATTCGTACCTTTTATATTTCTGGGAAAAATTACCTATCATGGGCACTTGATTTGGACATCCATCTTGAGGCAATGGGTCTTAAAAACACAATTGTGGCAGAAAATGAAGCATCAAACTAAGACCATGACAAATGATGATATTTCTTCATCATCATTTAGATGAGAGATTAAAAATCAAATATTTAACTGTGAAGGATCCACTAGTTTTATAGAATAATTTGAAAGAAATGTACGATCACCTGAATATGGTCATTTTTTCTGATAGCCTAATATGATTGGCTCCATCTACGGTTATAAAATTTTAAATCTATTAATGAATATAATTCAGCAATGCTCAGAATTACTTCTCAATTAAAGTTGTGTGGTGAAAATATTTCTGATGAAAATATGTTAGAGAAAACATTCTCTACTTTTCATGTCTCTAACATGTTCTGACATTGGTAGTTGTCAAGAAAGATCCCTTTTGTTGGCAACTGTACTACCTTGTTAGATGAGTTTTCCTGACACCTTTGAATGTCATAGAGCTATCCCCACATTGGAAGGGATGACAGTCGTCTATGGTTTTAGAAAAGATAAAGCGTCTGCTTACATCATCTATATTGATACTTTTGAAATGTCAGCATAGGACTTTTTTGTTGCAGTGACTATCAATCGACTAGGCTTTATACCGACTCCTATGACCATATATCAGTATTATAACCCCTAGCATCTATTTCATGACTGTTTAGTACTTTTCTTTTCATAAATTCATTTCATACATCACATGTACATTTCTTTCATTTCTTAGACATGCCACCTATTTCATACTCATAATATATCAAAACATTTCAAATAGATTACACGAATCCATTTTCACATAAATAAAATTGGACTTGCATTTAAGAAAATTCTATATTTAACACTTGGAAATATAGAGGAGTAAGTACTACTTATCTCTAACTGACTGCTCGTGGGAATAACTTTAACTCTCCTTAAATCGGTTTTATACCTATACCAAGTATATAAGTGCCCTAATTAGCTGATATCCCTTATACATAAGATCTTAAGTAATCCTTAGAATTCATGTCTGAACAACCTATAAAAAGTATGAGAACAATTTCCTAAAATGGAAATTTCTATTTTTAGAAAGTTTCTTGATTTGAAAAGTTTCCCTATTTGGAAAGTTCACCTTCTTTTAGAAAGTTTTATTTTTAATAAAATTTTCATGATAGGTAGGCTTACTTTAAATAATTATTCATAAAGCAATTCTTCTTATTACTATTTATTATTTATTATTATTATTATTATTAATTTAATAATTAATTTATTGATTAATTATCAACTTAATGAATTTTTAATATTACTATCATTGTTATTGATAAATGATTTTTTATTTACCTTAGATTTACATTATTATATTTATTTGATAATAACATTTAATTAGTAGTACATGAACTTTGATTAGAGTTTCTTGGACTTAATCGTTAATCTTAATAATTTAATTTATGATCCTTAACTATATTAAGTTAGGCCTTATAATTAATAGCAACAACAATCTACACTAGATTATCTAGACTTAACTTAGTAGGCCCATGTTTATTCCTAGCCCATTCTTTTCTCTTCCATTGTTAAAACTAAAACAGAACCAAAACATTTTCAGCCCAGGTAATATCTTAATGTTGGCCCAATTTTTTTAGCCACATAATCCAACTATAAAACAATTGGTTCTCTAACATTATTTAATAACCAAGCCCAACCTGTAGGGAAAAATGTATCACCCTGATTCATTCCTAATAACCCTACTCGTTCCACCTAAACTCGACCCATTTAGGAAACGGGTTATTTCTTTTTCACAATTTCAGAAGTTTTTCTTTTTTTTTTCAAAACCCTAAAATCCAAAACTATTGAAGATAATCCTTGATTTTGATGATAATTAAAATAAAATGATGATTTACACTAATGGTTTCATGTTAGCAATAATTAAGAATAAGTTGCAAACTCAAAAGAATGAAGACATGAATTGAATCAAACAAGGAAAAAATGAGGATTGCTATCAGATGCAAGTTTTATGTGCATCAGACATCCAATAATTAGCGAGCACAAGCTATCGGATGCTAACTCAATCTATCAATTGTACGATAGAATTATGAAAAATAAGTCAAATCTACTGATTGTGTTGGATGCACAAAACTTTATCATCAGCCATCCGATAAGGTTCAAGAAAATGACTCAACCTCTTTGTCTGTGTTGGACACACGAAACATCATCATCAGTCATCAGACATACCCTGTAAGGGAAGAACAATTTCAAACTATCGACACAAACCTTCAGTACCAAACATCCGATATTCCTAACGGTTAGTTTCCTCTGCATTTAATGCTTGACCATTGGAGCACTTTATGAAAGCATTTATGGAGCCTTATAGATACAATAATATCTGAAATTGTTAGATGTAACTATACACATTCAATATAAGCCTTCACGAGTGATTCCGAGCAAGCATACTTTCCTAGCATCAGTTATTTTCTTTGTGTAAGTGAACAATTTGTATAGCTTTTCAATTGTGAGTAAGGAATTCAAAGTGTAACTTTGAGAGAGTTTACTTGTAGAGTTGTAAAACCATCTTGACTTGACCAATGAGATCTTAGGGTGAGCAAGAAGGTGTGCCTTCCTTTGTACAACTTTGGTATTGCTTCACTAAATTGAAGAACCTTGATTAAGTGGATATTGGACTTCAAGTTGGAAAAGAACTTGGGAGTCCATTTTGGTTTGCAATTCCTTCTCTACTTTACTCTTAATTCTTAATTTAGATCAAGTGCTTAATTTGCTTCATTTTTATATTGGATTGCCAAGATCATTGCTAATTAAATTGATTGATCACTTAGAAAACTTGGTAAATTTATTTTGTGCAAAACTTGTCTCTAACTTGATAAGTTTTTAATCAAACTAATTCACCCCCCTCTTAGGTTGCTTTGCGACCGTACAATTGGTATCAAAACTTGGTCTTCTTGAGGCTAAAATCAATTAATTTGGATTAGGTCATGGCAACCAATGATGCCTATTTCTCGAGGGTCAATCATTACTAGACCTCCTATGTTGAATAGGGTGAACTATGTTAGTGGGAAGGATAGGATGGTGATATTCTTTCAATCTATAGATATTAAATTATGGTATACAGTCGAGGGTCCTTATGAAACCTCCATAGTAGATGATGAAACCAGTAGAAGAAGACCCAAAATTAGGCAAGAACTAACCCCCAAAGACAAAACTAATCTTACCTTAGATGCCAAGACCATAAATGTCTAGTACAATACTTTAGATGCCAATGAATCCACGGATAAGTTAAGAGAAATCCATGATGGTAGTGATAGTGTAAGAGAGCAAAAGAAATCTCTCCTAGTCATCAAGTATGAGTCCTTAAGATGGATCCCCATAAGAATATTGAAAAGATGTATTGGAGATTTAATGATATCATTAAGGATCTTGAGGTGCTTGGTAAGGAGTGCACCTTGGGAGAAAAGAATAGAAAAATATTGAATGCTCTATCCAAGGAATGGGAAAATAAGGTCACCACTATAAAGAAAGATAATGATTTGAGTTCCATTCTATTGAATCTCTTGTAAACTCTCTAACCTCTTATGAATTGAAACTCAAATCTAAGGTGCAAGAAAAAGATGATGCAAGGTTGAAGAGGAGCATAACACTCAAAGCTTCTCAAGAAGAAGATGACTCATTTTCTATGGGTGTAGAAATGAAAGACAATGATTTAACTCTTCTCATTAAAAATTTCAAGAAGCTCCTCTTCAAAAAAAAGAAGATTTAAAAGAAGTGGTGGACCAAGTAACAATATGATACGAGAACACCTTGCCAATCTTCAACTGTGGGTTGTGAGGAAGTTGTGTTGTATTTTTAGTTCATGTTTTCATAGTTGTTCATTTGTTTGTTTGTCAATAAGTGGTTAGGTTTGTGCTTTATGTTGCATTATTTTAGTAGTTTAGTTATTTTTATTTCATATTAGTCATGGTAAGAGTTTAATTGTGGGATAGTTTGTCTTTGTTTTGGCCGATTGGCCTTATCCTAGTTGCTTTACGCTTTCGAGTCTTGTAAAGCCTATAAAAAGGCTTGGCCAAACATTATTTTCAGTTAGTTGACTAATTTTTAGAATTTTGAGAGTGTTTCTCACGCTTCTTGAAAAGATCCTTCAGCACATTAGAGGGATTTTTAAGTGTTCACACAACTTTATCAATCAAGTAGTCACCTTGATTGTGGTGTCGATCGAACCATCTTCCTTGTTCTTGTGTGGTCCAAGTACGATTAAGAACTCTACTGCTAAACTAGGTACAAGTTTCTAGATTTTGTGGACTTGCGGGATTCGAATCTCATCTGAGATAGGGTGAGAATCGTATCGGTTGGTAATCAGAACTAGTTGAAGGTATCAAGTTATATCCCTTTGTTTTGTTGTGTTTTCTCTTCGTGTTGAGTTCCTTGTGTTTGTTTGAATCTGTCTGTGACTTGTTTCTTGTTCTATGATTTTGTGTTAATTCTACCCAAATTTATTCCTTGTGGTTTGTGTTGAGTTTCAGCTTCTTTTATTCCTTATTTTTGTGTTCAAGTATTTCTGTAATTCGTTATGTCAAATATCATCAAGATAGCCGCTAGGGCTTTGTCTTCCTATCGCTAGGTTTTTGTCAAGTCCCTAGGGTTTTCTTGTTTTGTTTTGGTCCAGCTTTGTTTTCGTAGCATTTGTGTCATGTTTAATCTAGTTTTTGGGTCTTGTTTTCATGTGTTTTTGTTGCTGTTTTGTTAAAAAAAAAAAAAGAGAGGAATGGCATACTTGTCGTGTTTTCCTTGAGGCTGAAGTTAATTGCGGACTAGCCAGCACATTTCCTTGAATTTCTTGCTGAAAAACTTGAGCTCGTGATTCTCTTGATTGTCATCTTGAAGCTTTTGAAATTGTGTTTGAAATATGGGAAAGTTCTTGAGTTTCTTGAATAAATGTTGATATTCTTGAAACTCTTGAATTCAAAGGATTAATTTTGAGCAGACTTCAATTTGCTTTATTTGATTTGAAGTTGTGTTCCAAATTCAAAACCTTGTGTTTAAAGACACAAATTCCAGCTTAGCTTTTCAAATTGTTCAAGCATAATCATAATTTGTTTCCAAACTTGACACCAAATCAGATCTCCAAGCTGTTTCCAAAACTAAGTAGGAATCCGTGAAGTTTAAGGAAATAAAGCTAACTTTGGATTTGGTTTCCAAATTCCACATTCCAAATTCAAATTTTGTTGCCAAAAAGAAGATTTTCTAATCTAAAATTGAATGGAAAGATGAGCCTGATCAGGTGTGGATTTAAGAAACAAATTTCCAGCTTTGAACTTTCCAAAACAGTCAATCATGTGGAGTACTCTCCAAATTCTGTTTAGCCATACTTTGTCTTGATTTCCTTCAACGTCCAGCTTCCCTAAGTGAGTTCTAGAGTCTTCTAAGCTGCCAATTCCAACTGTGCTTATTACTAATTTCTTCTTGTTTCCTAAATGCGTGTTGTTGCAGCCATGGTTTCCAAAAAAGTAAGTTCTGTCAAGTCCGAATCTGGAATTGTTTCTAAATCAGCTTTGAACCGGGATTTCATCCAAATTCCAACTGTGTTTAATTGCTTGTTTGCTTAGATCTGTCCGAATTTTGGAGTTTCATTCTAGCTTGTTTTCTTGAGTATTTCTTGCATATATTCTGGTCTAAGAAAGCTGAAAACATGGTTACTCCATAGTCTTGATAAATGTTAGCATCTTGCCACGCCCTTGTCAAACTGATTGGAAGTTAAGTGTTTACTTGGAAAAGCTCTAACCTTCTCAAGGTGAGTGATCAAGAGCTGTGAGAACTTGTGAGATCCTTGAGTGAATAAACACTTGAGTCCATACACGAATGTCGAGGGTAAACACCAAGGGAGCGAAGGGAGGAAAATTATTTGTTCTTTGCTAATCCTTTTCACAGGTGAAACAACATGTCACAAGGAAGTGAAACACGAGCATCTGACCTGCTTTTTAAAATAGAAGCTATGATGGGAGATCTTCAAAACAAAATGAGCCTTTAATTTGAATCCATACAAGAGAGGAAGCACCTGTTTAACCACCCTCTCTCCAGCTGCAAATTGGCATAATTCTCAACCTAAAGGAGAAGAAGTAGCCGTGCTTCCTCCTTTGCCTTCTAAGCTGTGAGATGTTGCTTCAAAATCAAACTCCAAAAGTGGTACTAGGGCTGTCCAAGCTGCCCAAGATCCTTCTAAGATACGTAATCAAGATCGTAAGTGTTTTAACTGCCAAGGATATGGCCACATACAATCCTAATGCCCTAACCAATGAATCATACTTACGTTGGATAGTGGTGAGATTGTTACGGATGATGAAGTTGCCTAGGAGGGAATGCCTCCTCTAGTTGAAGATGAAGACTCAAAGGAAGAAATTGCACCTACTAAGGGTTGAGTAGGATGCTTGGTGGTTGCAAAGCTCTAACTTTGCTTGCCGATGATGATAAAGAATCTCAACGAGAGAACATCTTTCACACTCAGTGCCAAGTTCGAGATAAGATTTATAGTGTGATCATAGATGGAGGAAGTTGCAACCAACGTCGCAAGCTTGCTCCTGGTCAAGAGTTTGGCACTTCCAACCATGAAACATCCACGGCCCTATTGTCTACAATGGTTGACCAAGGATGGTGATGCTCATGTGTATAGCCAAGCGTGTGTGCCTATTTACATTGGAGCATATGAGGATGAAGTCTTATGTGATGTAGTTCCCATGCAAGCTACTCACATCATTTTGGGACGACTGAGGCAGTTTGACAAAGATATAACCTTCAATAGTCGTGCAAACAAGTATTCATTCTACCATGGTGATAAAAAGATCACTCTGGTACCCTTAACTCCTCAACAAGTTGCGAAGGACCAAGAGCAACTGCTAAGGGAAAATGGGCTGCATGTTGAGAAGCAAAAAGAAGGCTAAAGTCGTGAGTCAAGAGAAGCCGAACCACAATCTGCTTATTTAGCACAAAATGGAGATTAACGGGACTTATTTGAGCTCTAATCGACTAACCTTCACTTTGTTTAGTGTCTATTCCTTCGTGTAGATTTCACAAGGCATGATCATATTGATTTTAACTTGTTCATACCTACATCTTTTGGAGGCTGCTCGAGTGCTATGGAGGCTGAATTGTGATTCTTGGAACCTTATACTCTTGAAGCTGATTGTGGGCTACTAGCTGTGTCGCATGGAGTAAGGTCGAAATTTGCCAATATCATCCCATTGCTACCTTGTGAACTTGGAGATCTCTTGCCGGCTCATGTTCATGGGTATTCATGCTTGTTGCTGCCTTTTGAAGCAGTATATCATTGGTCTATTTTTTCTCGAGAGTTAGGCTATTCGGCCGCATCATTGAGCTCGGGTGTAAACCTCCTTCCAACTAGTGACTTGGCTTTATCAAATTTCCATGCCATTCATTATACTTGGAGCCTTTCTTATTTGTTGGTTTGTGCTTTCATGGATTTGTACCACATTGCCTTCTTACAGATGCATAGATGACATATCCAATGGTACGTGGTCATGAAAACATTTCAAGGGGCAGTGTCATTCACTTTGTTCCAACGATTTGAGGATAAATATTTTCAAGAGGAGGGGAATGATGCTAGAACACCTTGCCAAGCTTCAACCATGGGCCGTGATAAAGTTGTGCTACATTTTTAGTTCATGTTTTTGTAGTTTTAATGAGTTAGTTGTTTGTTTGTTTGTTTATCAATAAGCGGCCAACTTTGTGCTTTGTGTCACATTAGTTTAGTAGTTTAGTTATTTTTATTTCATACTAGTCATGGTAAGAGTTTAATGGTTGGGTAGTTTGTCTTTGTTTTGGCCGATTGGCCTTATCCTAGTTGCTTTAGGTTTCAAGTCTTGTAAAGCCTATAAAAAGGCTAGGCCAAACATTATTTTTAGTTAGTTGACTAATTTTTCAGAATTTTGAGAGTGTTTCTCATGCTTCTTGAAGTGACCCTTGAGCACGTTAGAGGGATTTCTTAGTGTTCACACGATTTTATCAATCAAGTAATCACCTTAATTGTGGTGTCGATCTAATCATCTTCCTCGTTCTTTTGTGGTCCAAGTATGATTAAGAACTCTACTGCTAAACTGGGCACAAACTTCTAGATCCTATGGACTTGTGGGATTCGAGTCTCGTCTGAGATAGGACAAGGATCATATCACAATAACTCCAACCAACTCAACAACTCAAGAGGAAAAGGGAAAAAAGAGGCCAACAAGAAGTAAAGTGAAAAATGTTATTAGTATGGCCAAGTGGGACACTACATGAATGAATGTCCCATGAAGAAAAAAAGGAAGGAAAAGGAGAAAGAAAACAAATATTCAACAATTTCCAAATTACTTGGAATGAGTGCAATTCTAATAGAGAAGTGGAAGAGGATGAAGAATTGACTCAAATGGCCTTCATGGCCATGGGTGATGATGCAGTATCAACTAGTCACTCTTGCCGTGAAAATGATTGTGATGATGATGATCTTGAATCCTTCATTGAAAAATTACTTGATAGCTTGAAAGAACCTTATGCAAGAAACAAGGATGTGAAGATCAAAATTAATGCTTTGCTCAATGAGAATTCAAAACTTTTGTACAAAAATGAAAAGTTGAAAAAGGAAAATAATGATTTAAAAAGGATCAAGATTGACATTGTTTGTAATGAAAGTGATTTGAAAAGGAAGTTAGAAGAAAAAGAAAAGTTTTATAGGACTCTAAAAAGGGAGCAAAATTGATATGAGCACAAGATTTTCATGAAGCAAGCTCATGTCGAGCCCCATATGTACGAGAATTTTCATGCCAAATTCGATGGGTCCAATGAACAAAGTGAAGAACAAAGCATTTGACATTCATTGTACTTGTTTGGCTTGTTAGCTTTATTAGTCATTTATTGTGGTTCCTTCAAATAAGTAAATTGCCCCAAGTGGCTTTTGGCTGGCTCAAATTGGCTTAATTAATTAACATTTGTTAGTTGGTTATTTGTTAAGTAGTTCAGCCACTTTCCTAATTAGATTAGGCTCATTTGTCTTTTTCCTAGTTGAATTAGGTTTACTTTTCCTAGTTGGAATAGGTTAATGTTTTCCAAGTTGGATTAGGTCAATGTAAGGCTATTTAAAGCCTAGGTCGTCTTGTCAAGAAACAATTATCGTGAGTTTAATTAAAAATTTCCAGAATTCGTTTCTCAATTTGAGCTCGAATTCTAAGGCTTGCAAAAGTTTCTTTTGAACATCTTAGAAGGATTCTAGGGTGCTCTCAAACTTATCAATCAAGTATCCACCTTGATTGTGGCATCTCTACCGTTAATCTTGTTTATTGTGTTGTCCGTGAGCGAGTTTGACTTTCGCAATCCAATGTGATACCTAGTTCTTGGCTTGTGGTCGTTCTTGTGTCTTTGTGGGTGTAGGAATCGCATAAAAAATATGTCGAGAAAAAGAATGGATGACTTACATTATTTTCTTAAAAATGAAAAACAAAGTTTGTCACAAAAGAAAGAAAATCAAAACGCTCTTGGGGCAAATGAATTGACTATACTTAGGAAAAGAGGTATTAGTTTTATTAATCCCATTTGTGTAAAGGATATTAATATAATGTCGAATTATTTTTGCCAATATAAGCATATGAAAAATGAATGTTATGTGAGAAAAAATAAAGAAAGGGTATGAAAACATTTTGGATAGTTAGAAATTGTGCTAACTCTCATGGATCGAAAGATGAAGGTACCAAATATTATTTCTTAATCTCTTATGTAGGTTTTGTCAATCTTGATCCCAGATTTTGATGTTTACAAAACAATTGGATAATTCAATCAAATGTTTTTCATTGAGAAAAATGTCAGCTTAGATTCTTAGGTGCAAATGGAGACAACGAAAGATTTAATCAAAAAGAGTAAAAGAAACTCAACTCTATCGGATGCTTGAAAGCTAGTACAGGACGTTTGATAAAGGTTGAGAACTCTCAGAAGAACTACTGTCGAACGCTCAAACTAAAGTACCGAACCTCCGATAGATAGGGGAAGTATCGGACACTCCTATCGGATGCATATCATCACCACCGAACGTTCGATCAAATCAAAGAGGAAATCCAAACTCTCTGACTAGTTTCGGATGTAGACTCCATCGGACACAGAAAATTTATCGGCAGCCGATAATCATTGAGAAGAACCTTTCGGACGATGGTACCGGACGCAGAAGAATGTATCGGACATCCGACACCTCCAACGGCTAGTTGACTCTTCAGCTACCTTTTATCCGTTGGCAGCTTTATTGATGCACTTTTTAGTCTCCTTTAAATAGTCTTTGGTCTAAAACGAGCAGTAACTTTTGCAAACTTAGAATACAGGTTCTTAAGAGTGATTTTAGTTAGAAAATACTCTCCAATCAAGATTTGTACTCCTTGTGGTGTGAATTTGTTTGTAAGCTTTTCATTTGTGATAGAATTCTTCAATAGTGTAGCTTTGAGAGGGTCATCCATAGTGATTGTAAAATTTTCTAACTTGACTGAGTGCTGCTTGGGGCAAGGAGGAAGTGAGCCTTCCACTGTACATAACATTGGTTGCAATTTATCAACTTGAAGTAGCTTATTTGGAGAATTGGTCTTCAAGTTCAAGAGAAGTTTGGTAGTCAATTGGTTTGCGTATTCCTATCTCTTCTACACTGTGACAGTCCCACCTCCCTCTAGGGTGAGCCAAAGGGTTCGGCGGACCGCCTGCCCAACTCTTGCCGGGACTCACTACGAATTCCCAAATATCGATCCAAACATTCATTCGTAAAGTCATCAATACAAGTTATTAAAACTACTATTAAACTCTCACAAAATACAAACCCCAAAATTTCATCAAAAATACATTGATAATAACTTATTGATAAAAACTCCAAAATACCATAAACCATCAAATTCATCCATTAATTTCAACCTTATACAAAATGAGGAAATCTTACAAAAGTACTAACTTCCTCGATTCACGTGCCTCACCTCGAAACCTGTTAAGGAAAACAAATTGGGGTGAGCTAACGCTCAGTGAGGCCAAGAGAAATATGCACAGGCAACTCAAAACAGTTAAAGAAATTAATGAAACAGTAAAAGAGTAAAATAATTAACAAAACATTTAAACAGTAAAATCTTGAAGGATACAGTTGACCGGCTCCACATTTCCGTAATTCTCTGCAATTATTTTCTTCACCAGCATCAATTCAAGTCACATGTTGACACTCCGTCAACCACTCACTCTCACAGTCCATATTCACCACTTTTATCCCTCTCCCGTCTACTTACACCCCCTTGACAGGGCCTGAACTCCTAAATTTGAATAGTGATTGGCAACCCACTATGAGTATGCCAAGTCGAGGGACTCATTCCAACCGACATGCTTTAAACAGCAAAAACCCATGGTTCACCCATCCCTTGCCTTAACCCCTGTTGCCAGACAAGGTGAAGGGATCCCCGATGGGGTTTGGGCGTCCCCATAGTTATAAACAATTCAAACAGTTCAAGCAGTCAATCAATTAACATCTTAAACAGTAGGACTCATTTAGAGACAAATTCTAATAAGATGAGCGCGATAAAGTACACGCTCACCAGATCACACAAACATGCTTTTCAAATTGTTTACATCATTTAAAGCAATTAATCATGCACTTGAACACTCACCAATTGTCGAGATTAAGTGAGAGCTATTCACGCGATCAATCAAGGTTCTCAGAGTTCAAGTTTGGATCATTTTGCAATTCAGCACCACCTACTAAAATATTTAAAGAACAACAAAAATAAGTTTCTAGTTCACCAATCGAATCTCGTTCAAGAAAAGTCAAATTCAAAACTTCCTATTTGAGCAGTAATTTTTGAAAAATCGTAACTTGAGCTACATACGTTCAAATTTCACAAGCTTGGTACCGTTGGAAACCTCATTTAACGCTCTAAAACTTTACAGAAGACACCATGATAAAATTCTGAACAGAAACTACCCAAATTTTCGATTAAGAAACTGCTACAGTACAAAATAGGGTATAACAGGTTGGTTTTTCAGCCAAATTTGAAAATTGCCAAAAATTTTAGAAAATGAATTGGCCTCTGAAATTTACACAGTTTAAATTCCTATATAAGAAGTTTCAAACTCCACCAACGGCACTCAATTTCAACACTCGAACAAGATATTATAGTAGTTCAAATAGGGTGGGTTCGAAATTCTGAAATTTCTGTTTTCCAGATTTGCAGGGCAGAATTCTAGGCCCTGTTTGAGTGATGCTTTCTTGTCCAAAAATTACCAAATTTGATATACCAAAACTAACATATAAAGGTTAGGATCATACCAAATTTTATCCATAAAATCAAACAAATGAATGTCAAACCGAAATGAATTCAAACAGTGCTCAAAGCTGGGGAAAATTTTCCAGATTAAAGAGGCAGATTTGAAACATCATTTGAGCAACTAAATGGTACTGGGAAAACACCAAAATTTTCAGGAATAACCCTCAGTATATGAGCTACATTATTACCAAAATTTAGCTAAAAAATCGAACGGGAAGATAGTTTTGTAGTCGCCCAAAGTTCACTCAGTAAACTACCTCAAACCAGTGAAGTTTCGCACCACTTATTCTAATCAACTTTTTCATACCTAAAATACTTCCAATTGACTTCATTTTTGAACCCAAGATAGTTTTAACCTTCATTGACCTAATAATTGTCAAAATTGATACAAGTTTAGCTCAAAATTTAGCACTAAAACAGCCTCAAAAATCGGACAGCATGCCTGCTCAATTTTCTAGTTTTTCTTGTTTCAACTAACCACCAACTTTGCTTAACCTTTGAAGAGATTTGTGTGGGGCAAATTAAAAACTTAACCCTCATATTTAAGCCTCACAATTAACCTTTAAACTTGCCAAAATCACAGCCACAACATTAAAAGAAAAACAAAAATTTTCTTCCTCATTTTTCTTCCTTTTCCAACCGGTTTTCCTTGAGGTCTTTCCTCCAATGTTCAACCACAATTTCCAACTTAAATACATACATTGCATCAATAATCATGCTAGATATCAAATTATCACCATTGTGGGAGTCCAAGAGCCCACTCATTCAACCAAAATCAAGAAAGGCAATTTAATGAAATTTATCATCCAAAATTGCAAACTAACACAAGAATCAATTTCATCAATAAATGTCAAGGTTCTAATAACCTCTCAACTCCCCAATCCTAATACCATGCTTGAAATTGTAACCAATAGACAAAAATGGAAACTTTAGAACCTTACCTCTTCTAAGAAGTTTAACAAATTTCCCCAAGAATGCTTGCCTCAATCCTACCAAGAGTTCCTCCTTAATGCTCCTCACCACAAACCCAAGCTTAAGCCAACATTAATGGAGGTTTGTAGATAATTTTAGAGAGAATTTGGAAGATGAAATTGATGAAACAACAATGGAAGAGGGGGAGAGGGAGTTTGGCCAAGAGAGGAGAGAGTGAGATGAATTTTGTGTATTTTTTTTAAGGAATTAAATGAAGAAAGAAAGACAAGACATAAAGCTTGTCTTATGCCCCAAAAGTCAACAAATGAATAGTAATTTTTGCTAAGAATTTGGTGGGAATATAATTATCTAACTTAGCTAGAGATTGAAGGGTTAATCTCGATTAGGATGTTGAGATGAAAAGAAATAAAATTGAAGTGAATTTGGGTGAATTAGTGGAAGAAACAATGGTTAATTAAGATTCTAGTCCAAGGAGGTTAATCCAACTTAAACTATGATTTCAAATCCCTAATTATAATCATTCTTTTTAATTCACCTCTAGTCACTGGATTACATTTCTAACCTACAGATGATCATCCCTACACTCTAGCGCTACTTCACTCATTGCCCGAATTTTTACCTCGTAAAATGTGTTTTTCTCATTTTCTGTCTAATTGATGTAAAAAAAGGCAAATTTTGAAAGCTAAACGAATTATTGATAAACTATAACAAATTAAGGGTGAAATAAAATCGAGTCACCTCAAGATGAAATAAATTAAATAATTAAATTGATAGTTAAACATGGTTTTTAAAATAAAATGAGGTAATGTATAGTACAATTGTAATTAAAATAATTTAAGTCAATTACTCAGGGAAAATAAATAATTAATTAAGTAAATAGGTCAGATAAAAATAAAATTTTTGAGTCCTCACAACCTCCCATCCTTAAAAGAATTTCGTCCTCGAAATTCATACATCATAATCTTCACACATCAAATTGGCAATCCAACCTTGGTTTTCCCTTAAACGTTTTAACTTCCAACTTCTAAGGTAGCCTATTTGACTTCATGTTTACCCCACTCATGAAACTAAAACTTACAAAGAGTCTATTGAACTGAGATTAATCAAAACTCTAACTCGGCAATGGTAATTGGAGGGTCATACCTTCAATGACCTCTGTAGGATTAGGGGTCTGATGCTGGTCCATGGCATAGACCTTGACAGGCACTCTCGAGCGATTATCCCCCATACTCGACTGTTTAGATGTTGGCCTAGTAGATTATTGTGATCCACCACCCTCACGGCGTGACATTGGACAGTTGATGATTTGATGTTCTGCGCTCCCACATCTCAGACATTTTCCAGCTTTCTTCCAACAACCATCCACTGTATGATTTGGTTTGCCACAATATTCACATCCCGTTTGTGGCATCGATACTGAGCTAGAACCTCCGTGTGAGGTATTCCAGGGCTGACCACGCTCACGAGAGGCTTCCTTAGCCATAGACTCCCTCGATACTCCGGTAATCCTTACTCCACCCGTGCCTCTTCCCATCTTAGGGTTTGGCATATCTCTATCAGATGATCCTACTTCACTACTACTCGGAGCATTTCTCTTTTTAGCATGAAAAAGCCTTCACTTGATGCCTAGCACTCTCAACTCTCTGGGCTTTTTCTAAAGCCTCAGTAGAAGTATTAATTTGGGCCACAGCCAACGCCTCTTGGATTTCAATGTTAAGTCCTTGTACAAATCGCCTAATTCTTTTCCGATCAGTAGCCACTAGTTCGGGTGCAAATTTTGAGAGTTTTGTAAATTGGGTCTCATAGTCGGCCACACTCATAGATCCTTGCCTTAATCTAATAAAATCATCCTCCCTTTTTTCCTGGATCAGTGGAGGCAGGAATTTCTCATCAAATTCTCTCTTAAAGTTCATCCAAGTCTAAGGAGTTTGTTCTCGCTCCCACTTAGCTCGGATTACATTCCACCAAGATCTCGCTGCGCTCTCAAATTGAAAAGTGGAAAAGCTCACCCGTCTCTCCTCAGAATAATTTAGAACGGTGAAGATATCAGATATCCTATCTAGTCAGTTCTCAGCTACCTCGGGATCAGCCCCTCCTATGAACTTAGGTGGCGAGAATTTAAGAAAACGTTCTAATTGGTATCAGAGTTTGGTCTCTAGGATCAAGTTTAATCACTTAAGTAAAGATGACAACCAACAATTGTGAGGACCCGAAAAATTTATTTTTATTTGACGTATTTATTTAATTAATTATTTAATTTCTCTGAAAATTTGTTTAGTTGTCTTAAATCATTTTAATTACAATTACATCTTACAGTACTTCGTTTTATTTTTTAAAAAAAACTATGATTAACTATTAATTTGACTTTTCTGTCACATAATTGTGAAAAATGAAAATGGGCACGTTTTTTGAGACAAATTGATGCGAATCCAGTGGGCTACCATATATTCAAGATCAAGCCTTCTCATGGGTTAAGTCCATCATGCAAGGATTCGTAGAATTCAAGCAACATCACTCCATGATTTGGTTCACTTTAGTTCATAAAAAGTGCAAAGCAGAAAACTTGCACTAGTGGGCACGCCTTACAAGCCGAGTCTTGATCCCTCTCCTGCATGTAGAGCGTGGGCACGCTTACAAGCTAAAGTCTTCTGGTCATGGAATTATTGAGCAAGCGAATCCTAGACGAGCTAGGTTTTCTATATTGTCATTCGCTTGTGGGCTGAATGTAATGCTATTTAGTATTTATTTTGGGTTGAATAAAGCAACGGTCCAATGGGCACAAGGCCTTGACCGTATGCCTTGTTGGTTATTTTCCTAATTGGTAGGTTACAATTGGTTTCCTAGCTAAGAAGGGATTTGCCCTTAAACTTTCCAAAGCTGGCGGTTTAGGTTTCCTACTTAGATTAGGATTTCGTATCTTGTAGGCTATAAATAGCCATTCTTATTTCGATTTTTATATACAAGAATTTTCAGAAATAACATTAAGTGTTTTATCACCTCTCTTGCTTCTTTGAAGCGAGTTGAATACCTTAAGAGTGCTCTTTAAGGGTTCATTGACTTATCAATTCAAGAACACGTTGAATTGTGGCGTCTTCTACCTTTATACCAACGTTCGTTGTCCACGTGCTCAACGGGTGAAGGTCTTCCTCGGTGTGTTCCAACTTTGTTTACCAAACCCTAGATCCTACATCTTTGGGTATGCGGGTTGCGTTAATTAACGTGGTTCAGGTTGGTATCAGAGCTAGTTGGAGGTAACAAAGTATATCCCTTAGAGTCAATTTCCTTCGTTTCTTTGTGTCTTTGAATTTCAGTTTTAAAATTCAAAAAAAAACAAAAAAAATCGGAGTACTGTTCATCGGCACTGTAGCGATACTGTTCACCACTACTGTTCACCGTTACTATTCATCCAAATTCCTCTTGATTGCATCATTCAAATTCTGTGTTTTTTCCTTCATGTCCTTGCTGTTTTTGTGTCTCTTGTGTGTCAAGAAAATTAACCCAAAATTCTGGTCGAATATCTTGATTATCGAATCCTTGTTGCTGTGTAAACAAAAAAAAGAAAGAAAGAGAAAAAAAAGAGAGAGAAAAAAAAAGAAGAAGGCAACGAAAGGAAGAAAGAAAAAGAAAAGGCTGAATCAAGAATCCACAAGAGAGGGAGCTACCTAATTCAGTTCATCAAGGTTTCCAAACACCAATTGAATCAAGTTTCCAAAACAGATTTGGAAACAAAGAGGAAACCGCCCCAACTTGTTTCCTTTTCTTGAACGAATCTGAACCCTCTTTCGAAACAAGCTTGTGCCGTTTATTTGCTACCAAAATCCACCTGGAAAGTTGCTAAATTCCTTCACAACCACTTCCCAGATTCCAGAAATTCAACCAGCAAAATTTGAAGGAAAGAAAAGCTGTCCAAGAATCGAGTTAAGATTTCTTGTTTTGCGATAGTTTAGCTTTGTTTTCTAGGGTTTGTTTTCATCTTTTAAAGACAATTTCCAGCATCTTAATCAGTCTTATTTCACCATTTTGTTTGACTTTTGTTGAGCACTTAAACTGGGTCTTTGTCTCCTGATCTATTACATCTTTTGTTTCCTAATTTTGTGTCCTTATTTCCTAAATCTCTTGTGTCATTCTTGCCTAAATTCACCGTTGTCTAAATTGGTAAGTTGGTCAACACTAGAAGAAGCTCTAATTTCTTCAAGTTGTTACCAAAGTTGACTCGAGAAGTGATTGGTGAGAATAATAGAGTGTTTATTGCGTGTACACACGAGGGTTGAGTATAAACACGTGAGCTTGTGTGGTGAGAAAAATATCTTTTGTTTCACTAACTTTTTGCAGGTCACATCATGGAGGGTGAGAGGCGAATGAGAGGTAACTTTGACCAACCTCTGCCAAATCCTAAGGGAGTCGAAGATGTGGTGTTACGTAGTGTAGATGATCAATTGACTATCATCAATTCACATCCAAATGGTTGGTTTTATTCTCGAAGCCGTATCAAAGATAAAGTGTGCAGCTTGGCCATTGATGTGCGTTGTGAAGTTAACCTCGCAAGTGCTATCATGGTTGAGAAACTTCAACTTCCAACCATTGATCATCTTCACCCATATAAATTGTCGAGTGCTAATGGTGATATTTGGATTACCAAACACACACTTGTCCCTGTTCGTATTGGCAAGTACATTGACGAGGTGTTGTGTGACGTAGTTCCAATCCAAATTACGCATGTGCTATTGGGTAAAGCATGGATGCTTAGGCGTGATGTTAAATATGATGGACATACTAACAAGTATTCCTTCACATTTAATAGACGTCGTACTATACTTGTATCACTTGATTATGAGAGACTTTGTATTGATTTAGATTTTATGAAAAGTGAGCATGAGTCCCATAGCATGAAAAAGGAGTTAGTTGAGGTAAAGTCTGAGAATGATAAAATGAGTGTTCAAGCCGTGAGTGTTAAGAGTGACATTTCAGTTTGTGAGCCAAGTGTTGAGCTTGCAAAAGAGAGTGAGCAGTCCAAGCTTGAGTTGGTAGCAAGTGAGAGTTCAAAGTCTTATGTTTCTTCTAACGAACTTAACTTTGCTTTGTTTAGTGTTTCTTGTTTTTTGCAGGTTACACAAAGTGAAGTGAAACTGGTTTTGACATGCACCATTACTAAGTCATTTGATGGATTGTTGATCTTTCAAGGAGTTGCTAATTTCTATCATCACTCTATGGCGAAATGTACTGCCTTAGCAAACCAGCCACTTGCTTTGAAAGGGAGTTTACTTTCCATTGATTTTGAAACTGCAATTACTCCTTTCCAATCTGATTTTCTTATTTGTGTCAATTGTTTGCACTATGTTATTAGTCCTAGTGTTGAAATAGGTCATTTTCAGCATTTCCTTTTGAGTCCTTATGTGTCTTTTATTTTCCTTGACTTGTGTGCACATTGTGTTGGTCATTATGATGCATGTTTGTGTAGTGAGTCTAATGTGTCATTAGAGTTTGTGAACATTATTCCCTTGACGCATGGAAATCATGTCTTTCCTTCGTGTTATACATTGGGTGAATTTAGTGTTCTTACTTCTTTCATTCCTACTAATGCCTCATGTTTTGTGTTTGATCCAGGCATAGATTTGAAGGATATTCATGACCATAGTGAGGCTACATGTGATACGTATTCGTGGTTCATGGAACGTGAGCATCCTTGTTGGCCTTGGTTTGTGCATGAGTTAAGATCGTGGTTGAAGCGTGCTAGTTGGTTCCACTTCAAGCTAAGTAGAAGGCATGCTTCATGGCTTGCATTTATCCACGTGTTACCTACAATTCTTCTCCTCAAGCAATCATTCGATTTGGGACAAATCGCCTTTAAGAGGAGGGGAATGATGCGAATCCAGTGGGCTACCATATATTCAAGATCAAGCCTTCTCATGGGTTAAGTCCATCATGCAAGGATTCGTAGAATTCAAGCAACATCACTCCATGATTTGGTTCACTTTAAGCCAGAGTCTTCTGATCCCTCTCCTGCATGTAGAGCGTGGGCACGCCTTACAAGCTAAAGTCTTCTGGTCATGGAATTATTGAGCAAGCGAATCCTAGACGAGCTAGGTTTTCTATATTGTCATTCGCTTGTGGGCTGAATGTAATGCTATTTAGTATTTATTTTGGGTTGAATAAAGCAACGGTCCAATGGGCACAAGGCCTTGACCGTATGCCTTGTTGGTTATTTTCCTAATTGGTAGGTTACAATTAGTTTCCTAGCTAAGAAGGGATTTCGGCCCTTAAACTTTCCAAAGCTGGCCGGATTTAGGTTTCCTACTTAGATTAGGATTTCGTATCTTGTAGGCTATAAATAGCCATTCTTATTTCGATTTTTATATACAAGAATTTTCAGAAATAACATTAAGTGTTTTATCACCTCTCTTGCTTCTTTGAAGTGACTTGAATACCTTAGAGTGCTCTTTAAGGGTTCATTGACTTATCAATTCAAGAACACGTTGAATTGTGGCGTCTTCTACCTTTATACCAACGTTCGTTGTCCACGTGCTCAACGGGTGAAGGTCTTCCGCGGTGTGTTCCAACTTTGTTTACCAAAACCCTAGATCCTACATCTTTCGTGTGCGGGTTGCGTTATTAATTAACGTAGTTCGTATCACAAATATTCGGACTGAGAGTGACGTACGTTCAGAGAATAAGAATGATCGTTAATAGAGTAAGAAAAGCTAATTGAGGGATTAGAAGTGATGATTAGGATTAAACTCCAATTGGAGTATTTTGGGCCACAAATTCAAAGTTGACTTTTGGCACCATAAAACCAAGCTTTATATTTTTTCTTCCCCTCACTTTTTCCCACTTTACCAAACAACCAAAAACCCTCTTCTTCTCCCTCTCACCAGCCGACTCTCCCCCTCCCTCTTCCCCTTTGATTTCATCTTCAAAAACTTCCAAAATTCCACCCAAATCCACCAAGAAACCTTGAGTAATTCTCCACCATTCCACTTGGAGCTTGAAGACCCTCTTGTCTTGAGTGAGAGCCGAGCTTTGGAGGAGAGAAAGAAGGGTTCTTGGTGCATTTTAAATCATCTCCAACTTAGGGTTTCTAGTTCTTCCATTAGAGGTAAAATCATCCAACCAATTCTTGTCTTTTAGGTTAATTACTTTTATGCTTAAAGTTTTATTAGTTCTTTAGTTGCTATTATTGTTATTTGGGTTGTTGAAGTGGGCTCTTGGATTCCCACAAGATTTGAATGTGTGGCTATTTTGATGTTGATGAAATGATATGGTGGTGATTTTAATTGATTTTTGATGTTTGAAAGATAGGAAGAAATGAATGAGGAAAATCAAGTGGGTTGAGGGAAGTGCTGCCGGTTTATTTTACTGATTTCATGCCCTGTTTTAGCTACTGATTTTTGTGAGTTTCTTGGCCATTTTGAGAGCTGAAATTTTGTTCTATATGTGTGTAAATTTTGTTGCAAAAATCATTCCATTTGGTGTAGTAAAATCGCATGAAAGAAGAAGCCAAATCTGGAAAAATTTTCACTGTCATCTGCTGCCCTGTTTTGCTCTCATTGAACACTGCCTTCCCATGCAATTTTTGGCTAAATTTTGGTACAAATGTATCTCACATACTGAGGTTTATGCCTGAAAAATTTGGTGTTTTTCCAGTTCCATTTCGTTGCCCAAATGATGTTTCAAATCTGCCTCTTTAATCTGAAAAATCTTCCCCAGCTTTGAGTACTGTTTTAGTTCATTTCGGTTTGACATTCATTTGCTTGAATTTATGGCTGAAATTGGGTGTGAACCTAGCCTATGTATTTCAGTTTTCGAGTACCTAATTTGGTAATTTTTGGACAAGAAACCGTCACTCAAACAAGGCCTAGAAGTCTGCCCTGTGAATCTGGAAAACAGATATCTTATAATTTCGAACCAGCCTAGTTTGAACTGCTATAATTTCTTTTTCAAGTGTCAAAATTGAGTGCTGTTGGTGGTGTTTGAAAATTATTATATATTAATTTAAACTGTATAAATCTCAGAGGCCAATTAATTTTCTACAATTTTTGGTGAATTTTCAAAGTTGACTGGTCAGTCAACCTGTTCTGTTCTGCTTTGGCACTGTAGCCGAACCTAACTTGAAAATCTGGGCAGCTTTTGTCCAGAATCTTATCTTGGTGCCTTCTACAAAGTTTTAGAACTTTTAATGAGGTTTCCAACGGTATCAAGTTTGTAAAATTTGGACTTATGTACCTCAAGTTACGATTTTTCAAAGATTTCTATTCAAGTAGTAACTTATAGAACTTGATTCCCTTGAACGAGTTTTGGTTGATAAACTAAGAACTCATTTTCATTGCTTTTTAAATATTTTAGGAGGTGGTGCTAAATTACAAAGTGATCCAAACTAGAACTTCGAGACCTACTTTGTCGGTGAGTGTTCAAGTGCATGTTCAATTGCTTTAAATGATGTAAATAAATTGAAAGCATGCTTGTGTTCCTCGGTGAGCGTGTACTTTATCGCGCTCACCTTCTTGAATTGTCTCAAAATGTGCTTAACTGTTTAAATGGTTAGTTTTCTGACTGCTTGACTTGATTGAACTGTTTATATTGTTTATAACTGTGGGGACGCCCAAACCCCATCGGGGATCCCTTCACCTTGTCCGACAACAGGGGTTAGGGCAAGGGTTGGGTGAACCATGGGTTTTTACTGTTTAAAGTATGTCAGTTGGAATGAGTCCACCGACTTGGCATACTCATAGTGGGTTGCTAAACACTATTCAAATTTAGGAGTTCAGGCCCGGTCAAGGGGGTGTAAGTAGACGGGAGAGGGAGAAAAGTGATGAATATGGACTGTGAGAATGAGTGGTTGAGGGAGTGTCAACATGTGGCTTGAATTGATGCTGGTCAAGAAAATAATTGCAGAGAATTGTGGATGTGGAGCCGGCAACTGTATCCTTTAAATTGTATTGTTTAAAAGCTTTATTGCTAAATTCACTATTTGGCTCTTTTATTGTCTTATTAATTTATTTAAATGCTTTGAGTTGCCTGTACATGTTTTCTTGGTCTCACTGAGCTTTAACTCACCCCATTTTGTTTTCCTTAACAGGTTTCGAGGTGAGTACGTGAATCGAGGAAGTTAGTACTTTTGTAGGATTTCCTCATTTTGTATAAGATTGAAATTAATGGATAAATTTGATGGTTTATGGTACTTTGGAGTTGTTATCAATGAGTGATTATCAATGTAATTTTGATGAAATTTTGGGGTTTGTATTTTGTAAGAGTTTATTAGTGATTTTAATAACTTTAATTGATGACATTACGAATGAATGTTTGGATTCATATTTGAGAATTCGTAGTGATTCCCGGCGAGAGTTGGGCAGGTGGTCCGCCGAACCCTTTGGTTCGCTCTAGGGGGAGGTGGGGCTGTCACAGGTGGTATCAGAGCTTAGGTTTCAGATCTTTGTAGTGTATCCTAGACTAGATGTTTAGGATGCCGGACTGTGTGGTTAGTTCGAAAGTTAAGTGAAAGGATTACTTGTATATATTTGGTTAGGACTTGCACCCTAAGTGGATAATTTGGAGAAAAAAATTTTGAGCTATATATGGTCAGGGTTTGATTTGTGACTAGAGGAATTTGGATGGTATGTCGGGCAAAAATGAGGATTGAGTTGATTCACACTTTGGGGTGGCCAACCTTAGTGTCAATTGACTTTGTTCCTATTTTGGTGCCTGAATACAAATATGTTATAACTATGGATATTCGCCATACTTGGAGGTTATCTAAGACCCCGTGAGGAAATAGAAGAGAGCGTTGAGAGCATGGCTTGTGAGGAGCCCTCGAAGGAGGAGCCATTCAAGGACCCATCTACGGATTCCCGAACAGCGGTTTGGCCATGAACTAAGATAGGGTTTCCAATCTTTGAGTGTTTTTGTAAATGGTTTAGTTGGGGTGAAGCTAGTGAGGCCTACAATGGTGACTGCATGACTGTTTGTATTTCTATGGCATCTGTATGTGTTTTATCTTATAATACCATGTGAGTTGCTACTTACTTGTGAACTTGCAAATATAAATGTATGTTAGTGTTTCTATTTTAAATGTTTTCACCATTGATATTTATACTTAATTTTCTTTTGCGTAATGGCTTTATTTCTGCGTTTAGACGTAACTAAGACAAATGGATGCTCGAGGTCGAGGTCGTGGTCGAGGACGTGAGCGTATGCAACCCCAACCCTCCGCGAGTGTTCACCTTTCTGGGGCTGAGTCTGAGGGGAGACCGGATGGTGGTAATGAGGATCAAATGGCTGTGGCCATCAATAGGATGACTGATATACTTGAACGTCTGGCCGATAATCAAGGCCTTGGGCAGCAGAATCAACCTTTAGGACCTGACCAGGGGGATGATAGGGCTTTGGAACGCTTTCTTAAGTTCTCACCACCTAAATTCATAGGAAGGGCTGATCCCGAGATAGCTGAGAACTGGTTAGATAGGATGTCTGATATCTTCGCTATTCTAAATTATTCTGAGGAGAGACGAGTGAGCTTTGCCACCTTTCAATTTGAGAGTGCGGCGAGATCCTGGTGGAATGTAATCCGAGCTAAGTGGGAGCGAGAACAAACTCCTTGGATTTGGGTGAATTTTAAGAGAGAATTTGATGAGAAATTCCTGCCTCCACTGATTCAGGAGAAAAGGGAGGATGATTTTATTAGATTAAGGCAAGGATCTATGAGTGTAACCGACTATGAGACCCAATTTACAAAACTCTCAAAGTTTGCACCCGAACTAGTGGCCATTGATCGGAAAAGAATTAGGCGATTCGTACAAGGACTTAACGTTGAGATTCAAGAGGCATTGGCTGCGGCCCAAATCAATACTTTTGTAGAAACTTTAGAAAAAGCCTAGAGAGTTGAGAGTGCTAGGCAGCAAGTGAAGGCTTTTCATGCTAAAAAGAGAAATGCTCCGAGTAGTAGTGAAGTGGGATCGTCTGATAGAAATATGCCAACCCCTAAACTGGGAAGGGGCACGGGTAGAGTAAGGACTGCTGGAGCATCGAGGGAGTCTATGGCTAAGGAAGCCTCTCGTGGGAGTGGTCAGTCCTGGAATACCTCACAAGGAGGTTCTAGCTCAGTAGCGATGCCACAAATGGGATGTAAATATTGTGGCAAATCAAATCATACGGTGTATGGTTGTTGGAAGAAAGCTGAAAAATGTCTGAGATGTGGGAGTGCAGAACATCAAATTATCAACTGTCCCATATCACGTCATGAGGGTGGTGGATCACAACAACCTGCTAGGCCGACGTCTAAACAGTCGAGTGTGGGGGATAATCGCTCGAGAGTGCCTGCCAGGGTCTATGCCGTGGACCAACATCAGACCCCTAATCCTACAGAGGTCATTAAAGGTATGACCCTCCATTTATCATTGCTTAGTTAGAGTTTTAATTAATCTTGGTTCGATAGACTTTTAAACACCCTAGTTTCACGACTGGGGTAGACATGAGATCGAATAGGTTACCCTACAAGTTGGAAGTTGAAACGTTTACGGGAAAACCAAGGTTTAATTGTTAATTTGAGGTATAAAGACTATGATGTATGAATTTCGAGGACGAAATTCTTTGAAGGAGGGGAGGATGTCAGGACCCGAAAATTTTATTTTTATTTGACCTATTTATTTAATTAATTATTTAATTTCTCTGAATATTTGTTTAGTTGTCTTAAATCATTTTAATTACAATTACATCTTACAGTACTTCATTTTATTTTTAAAAAAAAACTATGTTTAACTATTAATTTGATTTTTCTGTCACATAATTGTGAAAAATGAAAATGGGCACGTTTTTTGAGACAAATATTCGGACTGAGAGTGACATCCGTTCAGAGAATAAGAATGATCGTTAATAGAGTAAGAAAAGCTAATTGAGGGATTAGAAGTGATTGATTAGGATTAAACTCCAGTTGGAGTATTTTGGACCACAAATTCAAAGTTGACTTTTGGCACCATAAAACCAAGCTTTATATTTCTTCTTCCCCTCACTTTTTCCCACTTTACCAAACAACCAAAAACCCTCTTATTCTCCCTCTCACCAGCCGACTCTCCCCCTCCCTCTTCCCCTTTGATTTCATCTTCAAAAACTACCAAAATTCCACCCAAATCCACCAAGAAACCTTGAGTAATTCTCCACCATTCCACTTGGAGCTTGAAGACCCTCTTGTCTTGAGTGAGAGCCGAGCTTTGGAGGAGAGAAAGAAGGGTTCTTGGTGCATTTTCAATCATCTCCAAATTAGGGTTTCTAGTTCTTCCATTAGAGGTAAAATCATCCAACCAATTCTTGTCTTTTAGGTTAATTACTTTTATGCTTAAAGTTTTATTAGTTCTTTAGTTGCTATTATTGTTATTTGGGTTGTTGAAGTGGGCTCTTGGATTCCCACAAGACTTGAATGTGTGGCTATTTTGATGTTGATGAAATGATATGGTGGTGATTTTAATTGATTTTTGATGTTAGAAAGATAGGAAGAAATGAATGAGGAAAATCAAGTGGGTTGAGGGAAGTGCTGCCTGTTTATTTTTCTGATTTCATGCCCTGTTTTAGTTACTGATTTTCGTGAGTTTCTTGGCCATTTTGAGAGCTGAAATTTTGGTCTTTATGTGTGTAAATTTTGTTGCAAAAATCATTCCATTTGGTGTAGTAAAATCGCATGAAAGAAGAAGCCAAATCTGGAAAAATTTTCACTGTCATCTGCTGCCCTGTTTTGCTCTCATTGAACACTGCCTTCCCATGCGATTTTTTGGCTAAATTTTGGTACAAATGTATCTCACATACTGAGGTTTATTCCTGCAAAATTTGGTATTTTTCCAGTACCATTTCGTTGCCCAAATGATGTTTCAAATCTGCCTCTTTAATCTGAAAAATCTTCCCCAGCTTTGAGCACTGTTTGAGTTCATTTCGGTTTGACATTCATTTGCTTGAATTTATGGCTGAAATTGAGTGTGAACCTAGCCTATATATTTTAGTTTTCATGTACCAAATTTGGTAATTTTTGGACAAGAAACCGTCACTCAAACAAGGCCTAGAAATCTGCCCTGCGAATCTGGAAAACAGAAATCTTACAATTTCGAATCAGCCTAGTTTCAACTGCTATAATTTCTTGCTCAATTGTCAGAATTGACTGCAGTTGGTGGAGTTTGAAAATTTTTACATATTAATTTAAACTGTGTAAATCTCAGAGGCCAATTAATTTTCTACAATTTTTTGTGAATTTTCAAAGTTAACTGGTCAGTCAACCTGTTCTGTTCTGCTTTGGCACTGTAGCCGAACTTAACTTGAAAATCTGGGCAGTTTTTGTCTAGAATCTTATCTTGGTGCCTTCTACAAAGTTTTATAAATTTTAATGAGGTTTCCAACGGTATCAAGTTTGCAAAATTTGGACTTATGTACCTCAAGTTACAATTTTTCAAAGATTTCTGCTCAAGTAGTAACTTATAGAACTTGATTCCCTTGAACGAGTTTTGGTTGATAAACTAAGAACTCATTTTCATTGCTTTTTAAATATTTTAGGAGGTGGTGCTGAATTAGAAAGTGATCCAAGCTAGAACTCCGAGACCTACTTTGTCGGTGAGTGTTCAAGTGCATGTTCAATTGCTTTAAATGATGTAAATAAATTGAAAGCATGCTTGTGTTCCTCGGTGAGCGTGTACTTTATCGCGCTCACCTTCTTGAATTGTCTCAAAATGTGCTTAACTGTTTAAATGGTTAGTTGTCTGGCTGCTTGACTTGATTGAACTGTTTATATTGTTTATAACTGTGGGGACGCCCAAACCCCATCGGGGATCCCTTCACCTTGTCCGGCAACGGGGGCTAGGGCAAGGGTTGGGTGAACCATGGGTTTTTACTGTTTAAAGTATGTCGGTTGGAATGAGTCCACCGACTTGGCATACTCATAGTGGGTTGCCAAATACTATTCAAATTTAGGAGTTCGGGCCCGGTCAAGTGGGTGTAAGTAGACGGGAGTGGAAGAAAAGTGATGAATATGGACTGTGAGAGTGAGTGGTTGAGGGAGTGTCAACATGTGGCTTGAATTGATGCTGGTGAAGAAAATAATTGCAGAGAATTGTGGATGTGGAGCCGGCAACTGTATCCTTTAAATTGTATTGTTTAAAAGCTTTATTGCTAAATTCACTATTTGGCTCTTTTATTGTCTTATTAATTTATTTAAATGCTTTGAGTTGCCTGTACATGTTTTCTTGGTCTCACTGAGCTTTAGCTCACCCCATTTTGTTTTCCTTAACAGGTTTCGATTGACATTGATTTGTGGTTCATTGTTAATGAAGGTCCATATACTGCTACTATAGAGGATGCTACTAGTCATGTTCTAAAACAAAAAACTAAAAATGAATTGATTCGAGAGGATAGAGCTAATCTCACTTTAAATGCAAAAGCTATGAATGTGTTGTATAGTGCTTTAGAATCAAATGAATCAACTAGAGTTAAAGGTTGTAAGTCAGCTAAGGAGATTTGGGATAAATTGAGAGAAATTCATGAAGGAAGTGAAGATGTTAGAGAACAAAAGAAATCTATTTGGGTCACTAAATATAAGTCATTTAAGATGGAGCCTAATGGAAGCATTGATAAGATGTATTATAAATTCAATGATCTCATTAAGGACTTAGAAGTGTTGGACAATGAATACACCCTAGGAGAGAAAAATAGAAAAATCTTGAATGCTCTACCTAAAGATTGGGAGAGTGAAGTGACTGCTATTGAAGAGGCAAAAGATTTGAATTCAATGTCTATTGAATTTTTTATAAATTCTCTAATGTCTTATGAATTGAAACTCAAGAACAAAGTGCAAGAAAAAGAAGATGCAAGGGCAAAAAGAAGCATTGCTCTAAAGGCATTTCAAGAAGAGGATGACTCCATTTCCTTGGATGATGAAGAAATGGATGGTGATGATAGTGACCTAACTCTCATCACTAAGAGCTTCAAAAGAATCCTCAACAAAAGAAGATTCAGAAAAGGAGATCCTAGCAATCAAAATTCCAATCAATTCCTCAATACAAGATACAAAGGAAGACAAGAGGGAAACAAAAAGTAAGGGGACAAATGCTTTGAATGCGGTCAACTTGGATACTATGCAAATGAATGTCCAATGAAGAAGAAGAAAGAAGGGAAAAATGAAATAAAACCAAGATCCAACAACTTCCAAATCACGTGGAATGAATGCAATTCTGAAGGTAAAATTGAAGAGGAAGAAGAATCTACATAAATAGCTTTCATGACAATTGGAGATAATGAGGTAACTTCTAGTGACCCTCAACTTGAAAGTAATGATGAAGATGATGATCTTGAATCATTTGTTGAAAAATTGCATGATAGTTTGAAAGAATCTTATTCTAGAAACAAGGAATTAAAATAGAAAATTACTTTTCTTCTACAAGACAATGCAAAACTGTTTCAAGAAAACAAAAAATTGAAAATTAATAATGATTGTTTGATAAGGGTTGAGATTGATTTACATCGTGAGCTTGATAGAAAGCAAGTCTTTGTGAAATACTCAAAGAGAAATAAGGTGATTTGAAAAGGAGAATGAATAATCTAGATGAGCTTCTTCAACACAAGAAACAAAACTGTTGTTCAAGTAATAAATTGAGACCTCATTTCAATACTTATGAAAGAAAGCTAACTTTTAGTGTAAATGAATTCACAATTCATAGAAGAAGAGGAGTAAGATTTATTAAACCACTTCATGTAAATAACCCCCTTGTTATGTGTAGTTTCTGTTGTCAAAAAGGAGTGCTAGTTAACTATGTGATAGAGACTTGTTTGTTTTATTCAAAAAGTATGAATGCTTAGTTCTTGATTCGAAGTTTAATATTATTTTCAAAGGAAAAAGATTCAATGACATTTATGTTGTTATTCTTGAAAAAATCAATTCCTCTAGCTTCCAATGTCTTAAAGTCTCAAATGAAGATCCTTTGTTGTGGCATAGAAGACTTTGTCATTTCAATATGGACTTGTTAAAAGAAATTTTCAAAAAGGAACTTATTAGATGCTTGCTAAAAATTAAGTTCGAAAAAGACAAAATTTGTGATACTTGTCAATTCGGTAAACAAACCAAAATTTCTTTTAAACCTAAAAAATATGTTTCTACATCTAGACCATTGGAGCTATTACATCTTGATTTGTTTGATCCTACAAAAATTGCTAGTTTGGGTGGTAAGAGATATTGCCTTGTAATTGTTGATGATTATTCTAGATACACTTGGGTAGTTTTTCTTGCTC
Source organism: Gardenia jasminoides (assembly GCA_013103745.1). Taxonomy (NCBI): domain Eukaryota; kingdom Viridiplantae; phylum Streptophyta; class Magnoliopsida; order Gentianales; family Rubiaceae; genus Gardenia; species Gardenia jasminoides. The sequence continues at coordinate 25,255,393 of CM023097.1, forward strand.
ATAAAGATGATGCCTTTACAAATTTTGTTTCTTTATTTGTAAAAGTTCAAAATTTGCTTGGTTTAAACATTGTTAAAATTAGAAGTGATAATGGTTTGAAATTTAAGTATTGTGGCTTTTCGAAATTTTGTGATCATAATGGAATAACTCATGAGTTTTCAATTGTAAAAATTTCCCAACAAAACGGTGTTGTTGAAAGAAAGAATAGAACTCTTCTTGAGACCGCAAGAACTATGTTAAGTGAAAGCAATTTGCCAAAATATTTTTGATCCGAAGCCATGAATACGGCTTGTTATGTAATGAATATAGTTCTTTTAAGACCAATTTTGAATAAAACTTCTTATGAATTAGTTTTTGATAAAAAGCCAATTGTTGGTTACTTCGAAGTTTTTGGTTGCAAATGCTTTATTTTAAATATCAAGAAGTATCTTGGAAAATTCGATAAGAAAATCAATGAAGGTATTTTCTTGGGTTATTGTGAAAACAAGAGAGGATATAGTGTCTATAATAGAAGGACTCTTGTTATAGAAGAAACTATACATATTACATTTGATGAATCTAATGATGTCACTTCCAAAAGTATTTGTGAAGATGATGATGTAGGTGTTCAAGAAGGACTTGAGAAGCTCACAATCCAAAATGAAAGTAATGCTGAAATGGATGTGAATTCAAAGAAAAATGGCTCTTTAGAAAACCAAGAGTTAGAAGAAGAAGACAAGAGTGATGATTTACCTAAGGATTTTCCTAAAGTTTGGAAGTTCATTCAAAATCATCCTAAGAAGCTAATTATTGGTGATTCATCCAAGAAGATAAGAACTTACTCCTCATCTAAGCCACTAATCAATGTTTTTAAAACCGGACCGGTCAATGAACCGGAGAGGGGGCCAAGTCGCGGTCCGACTGGTCCAACCGGTTCGACCTGCCTGTTCAACGATTCTCTGTCCTTTTTTTTTTCTTTTTTTCCCCACACAACTTTATAGAAAGGCCACACGGCCCAACCCATCTTATCACTGGTTGTGATGCAAGATTGCAACCTTTATTAGTTTTCCAAGCAAATCTTCCCAAAACCCAAAACCCAAAACGCAAATCTCTACTCCATCAAAAAATATTTTTGTACATATTAAATTTAAAATTATTCTTTTTCCAAAAATCAAAGATAAAACATTCAAATCCACTAAAAAAGTCTTCTTGCTAGCATGAAAAAATTAAAAATATAATGAAATTTCATCTTTGATAGATGTAACTATTCCAAACCACAACAAAAAAAAAGAAAGAAAAAGAGAGAGAGAAATCAAATGAAAAAACTTGTTGGCCAAGTAAGAAACTTTCAAACCATTCAAAAGATTTAGAAAAAAGGCATATTGAAAATGGTAAAAAGAAAAATTCAAATGAAAAGAGAACAAAAAATAAAAGTCAATATGCGAACAAGTAAGAAAGGAATCTTCAAAAGATTAAACTAGAGCTGGTGGAAGAAAACATGACTAGATTAAACTAAAGAGTGGGATTAAAAGGGGATGATAAAAAAAAAAGGAATTATTGACCATGAAAATATTTGATGAAAGGAGTTTGTAATAGAGAATAAATTAATGGCCAAGAAAATATTTGATGAAAAAGAGAACTGGAGGCAAGGAATAAGAAGTGAGAATTGGAGGCGAGATCTGAGAGTGAAGAGGAAAGAAGGATTAAATGGGCAGTGATGTTTAGGGTTAATAATTTTATTAGCTTCTCGAAGGGAAATTTATTGTAGTAACTCTAAAATAGTGATTAAAAGCAGAATGATTGAAGTGAAATTCCTCTTTTAATCACCAGTGTTTAGGGTTACTACAATAAATTTTCTAAAAACTAGTGATTAAAAGAGGAATGGTTGAGATGAAATTGGAAAAGATGCAAGATTGAATCCTCTAAAAGTGGAATTTAGTAACTCTAAAAATTAGTGATTGAAAGAGGAATGATGGGGGTAAAATTGGAAAGAATGTAAGATTGAATCCTCTGAATGTGGAATTTAGTAACATTAAAACTAGTGATTAAAAAAGGAATGATGGAAGTGAAATTAGAAATGATGCAAGATTGAAACCTCTGAATGTGGAAATGGAGAGAGGCATAGATGGGTAAATAGAAGTTTCAATTTTTATTTTACTTTTCATTAGTTTTATAAATTTTTGTACTCACCTAACTTCAAAAATACTTGTTGGTATAGTGGTTAAGACACTTGTGTCTTATATATGAAGTCCTAAGATCAAATCTCACGACCATCACATTTAATCTTTTCAAAAAATAAAAAAAGTTAAAAAACCGCCGAGTCACGGTTCAAGCGGTTCGTACTAGTTCACACAGTTTGACTGGTTTTTGACGGGTTTTGACCACTTCCCGGCTCTTATACAGAACCGGACCGGTGGCATGACTGATTCGCGGTTCAACCAGTCGAATCGGCCGATCCAGTCTGATTCTGAAAACACTGCCACTAATGGATAATTTTGCTTTAGTCTCTCATTTTGAACCTAAGAATGTTAAGATGCATTGAAAGATGAAAATTGGATTCTAACGATGCAAGAATAACTAAATCAATTTGAAAGAAATAATGTTTGAACTTTAGTTGAAAGGCCTCAAAATCATCCTATTATTGGTATGAAATAGGTTTTTAGAAACAAATTAAATGATAAAGGTGAAGTTGTGAGAAATAAGGCTAGACTAGTGGTTAAGGGATATGCTCAAGAAGAATGTATAGATTTTGATGAGACATTTACTCCCTTAACTAGATTAGAATCAATTAGAATGTTCCCTACATTTGTTTGTTTCAAAGGCTTTAAATTATTTCAAATCGATGTTAAAAGCGTTTGTTTGAATGGTTTCATTGATCAAGAAGTGTATGTGGATCAAACTCCCGGTTTTGAAAATAAAACATTTCCAAATCATGTGTTTAAACTTTCAAAAGCAAGCTCCAAGAGATTGATATGAGAGGTTGAGTGATTTTTTGATTGAAAATGGTCTTAAAAGAGGTATTATGGACACCACCCTTTTCACCAAATAAAACTTGAATGATCTTCTTATTGTGCAAATATATGTGGATGATATAATTTTTGGTGCTACTAATGAATGTTTGTGCAAGGATTTCTCCACTATTATGCAAAATGAATTTGAAATGAGTATGATGGGAGAATTAAACTTCTTCCTCAGGTTTCAAGTACTTCAACCCTAGGAAGGGACATTCATAAATCACATAAAATACACAAAAGAACTCCTCAAAAGATTTGGAATGCAGGATTAAAAGCAAGTTGGTATACCTATGTGTATATCTACCAAACTTGACAAAGATAAAGAAGGTACAAATGTTGATGAGAAGAAATATAGAGATATGATTGGTAGTTTACTTTATTTAACTGCAAGTAGACCCGATATTATATTTGCCGTTTACTTGTGTGTTCGCTTTCAATCTTGCCCTAAAGAATTTCATTTAAATGTCGTTAAAAGAATTTTTAGATACTTGAAAAGAACATTGAATTTTGGTTTTTGGTATTCTAAATGTCATAAAATTGCTTTATGTGGTTTTACGGATGCCGATTTTGGTGGATATAGAGTAGATAAAAAAAGTACTAGTGGTTCATTTCACTTTCTTGGTAATTGTTTGGTAGCTTGGTTTAGAAAGAAAAAAAAATGTTATTTCTTTGTCTACAGCCGAAGCAAAATATATTGCCGCTAGTGCGTGTTGTGCTCAATTATTGTGGATGAAACATGTCTTGAATGATTTTGGATTTGTATATGATTGTATGCCTATTTTCTGTGACAATACGAGTGCTATAAATTTGACAAAAAAATCCCATTCAACATTCTAGAACAAAGCACATAGACATAAAGTATCATTTCACTCGTGATCCTGTTCAAAGGGTGAAATTTGTATAAATTACATTTGTTCAAAATATCAAATTGTTGATATCTTTACAAAAGCTCTACCCTTGGATCAATTTACATATCTGAGATCGAAATTGGGCATTTTGGAAAAGAATTTTTGAAAAATTTTCAGTCAAACTTTATCGGACGTCCGATGGCTGATGAACGGACGTCCGACTGTGTTCTAAGCTATTTTCGAGAAAAATTTTGTCGGACGAATGTGTTAGACGCTTCTCTTCGTTTGGTGGTCCGACACACCAAAAGTCACGTCTTATAAATGGTTTTTTCTTCTCATTTATCTTAGATAATGTGACAGCCCCACCTTCCCCTAAGGCAAACCAAAGGGTTCGGCGGACCGTCTGCCCAACTCTCGTCGTGACTCACTACAGATCCTCAATCATATTACAGATCTCAAATAATTACAATGCAAGATCTTCAAATAATAATTACAGTTCTATCTATTCCAAATACACCAAAAGTCCCACAGTCCAAACTACAATTAATACAAGAGATGGTCCAACCAGTCGCCCTAAGAAAGATCACTTCCCATTCCTCCATCTCGAGCCCTGTGGGGGGGGGAAATATTTTTGGGGTGAGCTAAAAGCTCAGTGAATGTTCAGTGAAAATAAGAAATTTCACATTTTATCAGATTCGTGGACATTTGAATTAAATATCTTTTGTAAAACTTTGAGTACGTGTAAGTCGAGAACATGGTCACACGTTTATCTTGAAAATATTTTAAAATCTTTTATTTAAGATGATACAATAAATAGGTAAAACAAATCATCAAATCTCACACTTAATGTAAAATAAAACAATACACTCAAATCACAAAAGCTTGATCGAAACATGAGTCAACGAATATCACAAGTAGTCAAATATCACATTTAAAATGTAAATCAAAGAAACAAATATCACAACCAAGTACAAAAAATACATCGAGCCTCTCAACTAGGAGATGGTGTTCATGAGGAGAACACTACTCGAGTCTCTCAACTAGGAGATGGTGTTAAAGAACACTACTCGGGCCTCTCGACTAGGAGATGGTATTCACGAGGAGAACACTGCTCGAGTTAGCAAGAAGCCATTAGACAAATATAATAACAAATACATTTAAAAGGATACGGGTGGCTTTCAAAAGCCAATTCCACAAGAGCTTGATCATAAGATAGCCCGTTGACTCTCCGTCAACTTTTAAGTCAAGAACCAAAGTTCGTAGATCACCACTTATCACTAAGCACCGTCCGCCGTTTCACCCCCTTACCGGGCCCGAACACCACAACAAATCAAATGTGGATAATACTCGAGTATACCATGTTCTAAAGAACCAAATAGAAGAACATACGGTTCACCGATCTTCTCGACCAAGCCCATGTTGGCTCGATACAAACGGCTCACCAATAGGGTTTTGGGGTTTCCGGAGCCCCAAATGAATCAAATTAGTCGACGGGATATCGCCCGAACGACCTTTCATATCAAAGTATACAAATTCACAATCGAATCAAATTAGTCGACGAGATATCACCCGAACGACCTTTCACAAATCGAATATAGGCCGAAGGCCAGTTCACACGGATTTAAACGTCAAAGTACAAAATTTCAACAGAAGAGATCAAGTGTGATAAAGTACACACTCGCCTCGATCACATTAAGTGGCTCGCAAATCGTAAGAGAGCGGATCATCACATAAGTATTCAAGTATTTCAACTAATCAAGTTGGTCAAGTAAACAGGCATGGAACACTCACAAACTCCTTCAAAATTATTCGACTTGTAAAAGCAAATTTTACTTGGAAAAAGTGATAAATCATTTCCTTATAAATACTAGTAAATCATTTCAACAAATCATTCCTTTGCAAACAATAGCAAAATTTTTCGTCTAAAAAGGAGTTAGAACACTCACCGAATCAAGCAAAGTATCTTCAAATGTTCGCACCCAAATCTCCTTTATTTCCTCCTTTCAAATCTAATAGCGAATGAAATGAAAAGCATTCAGATTCGGTTACCTCAGACATGAAAACCAAATGCATAAGCTAGTTGTTCTCTTAGCTTGATAGAAATACAACTTGGATGCAAAAACCACAAAATGACCATTCCAAATTATAAAGGTGATCAAATGGAAATCTTATCAACATATTAGAATCATAAATGAGTGGGTCGGGACACGACAGAAATGCACAAGAGTCAAAAGGAATGAGAAAAGCAATTGTGGAATGAAAACAACATTTGACGGATTTGATGTACCTCAGTAATTTAATCATAAATGTGGCTGTGGTTATCGGATTGGGACGAATTTTGTGGTGTTTCAAAGCTAATACATAGGCCTATAACTTTCATGAAGAGGTCGAATACCAAATCATGCTTAATCATAGTCAAAATGGCAAATCTCAGAGAAGCAAGAAAACTATCGGAATAATTTCAGGCTGGTCAAACAGTCTCGGGAAAACAGTCATAACTCGACGTAGAAAAATTGAAATCAAGCTCCGTCAGTGGCGTTTAAAACTAGGTTTATAGGGCTTTCTAACGGTATATGGTTCGGAAGCTAATTCATTTTCTACAGGCAACAGTAACCTCGGGAAGTTGGATATTTTTCATTCCTGATTTCCTGTGAAATTTCTAGCTTTGGTGCAACTCCATCTATTAATTCTTTAAAGTTATTCCATCACTTAACATGGTGTTTTACATGCTAAAACAGCAATTAATTCCATCATTAAAGCATCAAAAGCCATTAAGCATTTCATCAAACACATGGTAGGCATAAACTTAAACCAACTCTTGAGATACAATTATAAGAATCCAAGCCAAGAACTCATGCTTCCAAGCATCCATCATCCTTAATCATCATTAAAAACCTTCATTACACCAACTTTAAAGATCATAGAGCTAGGGTTTTGGAAGCAAATTACCTTGAGAAGTTAAAGAAGTGAGCCTTCAAGAAACTATAATCTTCTCCTACCAAGCTTGTGGATTGATGGTTAAGGTGCTAGCAAACTTTCTCTCTTTGATTTCCTATCAAACTAAGCAAGATTTAGGTTGGTTTTTGTGGGCTTTTCCTCTCTTTTTCTCTCCCAAATTTCGTCCAACACCTTCCAAAATGAAGCTGAAATTGTGTTGTTTTTAAAGGGGTAAGTTGGAGGGAAAGAAACCAACAAGTCAAGGTTTGAATCCTATGGTGACAAGTGGCGGTTTCTTGACCAAGCTTACTAAAATCTCACTTAATTGCTTCTAACACCTCTAATTTAATTTAGCCTCCAATTAACATCATCAACTCTATTTTTTCTTGTAACTAAACCTTAGGAAAAAGTCTCAGTAATTCTAGGGTTCAATCCTTAATCTAGTATACCTAATCAAATGAAATGAATGCACTTAGGGGAAAACATGTCATTTATGCGCTAAAGGAATTTATGTGCACTTAAATAAATACAATAACAAATAATTCATGAAACATTTAGGGTTTTCACAAGAATAGAAGTAAATAATTCAAGAAATTTTGGGTGTTTAGTTCAAGAAATTTCGGGTCCTCACAGATAACATCTCTCTCTCTATCGGACATGCCTTTTCTTACCTTACTTTTCAAAATTCAAATTCGTTCTTTCTCAAGAAAAATCTTCCAAAATTGACTCCACAAACGAATTTATAAGCCTTTTGCGAATCGTGTTGCATCAACATTTTGCTTTAATTACTGCATCTTTTTCATTTCTTAAAATTCTGTCAAAACCCTAGCCATTACACAACACTCATTTTAAGCAGATTCGTTCCTTTATTTCCATCCAAATAGCCAATTTATCCTCTTTCATTCCATTTCGCAACATAATCATCACTTAAAACCATCTGCATTTCACTATGGTGAGAGTGAGAGGTAGCAACTCTGCTACCGGACGCAAGCATTCTCTTTGGGATGAAGAACTGGCTATTCCACCTGCAAAACGATCCTCCCGGCAGATTAAATAAAGGAACCGCCACTGCTCAGGAATCCCAGCCAACTCACAATGAACCTCAGCCTACTCCTCAACCCCCTCCTGTGCCTCGGTTCTTCGATGATGAAGGCAAAGAAAAATATGAATGGATTTTGCAGAAAGGTTTCATCATTCAAAAGTCAATCAACCCCTCTGAATTTCGTAAGATTGACCTAGACTCTGTTCTTCATCTTTTTGAGTTTCAAAAATGGTCCCATCTCATCACTATACCTAACATTTATTATCCTGAAATGCTCCATCAATTTTTCACAAATCTTAGGAAAGGCACCGATCACATTGAGGTCAAGTCACGTGTAAATGGAGTCGATATTGTTTTTGATCCTGAACTTGTAAATGTTGTCTTGAAAACCAAAATTGAACCTGGTTGTCGTAGCAAGGTTGTAAATTTTTTCTCTTATGAAGAATATCTTACACCTGATCATCATTTTAATGCTACAAAATTGATGACCTATTTTCAATCACCATTTCAAGTGCCTGCTGAAGCAAAATTGGAAGATCTTTCTCCCAAAAATCTGATTATTTTCTCTATCATTTCCAATCTTTTAGTTCCTACTGAGGGTCATCGCACTGATGCCAACAAAATGGAGCTGTACTTGTTTCATTGCTTCGTTGAAAAAATTCGAATTGATTTTGGTTTCATCATGTGCAAATTTTTGCTAAAACTGAGCTCTGATTCTTGTAGAAAGCTCTCTTATGGGAAATTCTTGACTCCTATCTTTGAGTATTTTAAAATTTCTCTTACTGATGTGTGTCCTAAAGACACTTTTTCATCTATTTTCACCAAAACCTATTTTGAAAGAAAGAATTTAAAGTTTTTTGATGGTTATTGGTGCTCTAAGGAGGCTATTTCTGAGTCACGAATCAAAAATTTTTATGATCTCGCTATCACTCCTCAAACCACAAAACAACCGCATCTCACTCCTATTCCCTCTATTCATCCTTGAAAATCCTCTTCCCAAGCCACTTCATCTTATTCTAAAGTGGTTGAGATATTAAAGGACCTTAAGACTCATATTCTTCTTCTCGAATATGGTCTTATGCTAACCATGTCACCTGAGCAACAAGCAGAATTTCTGGACAAGAAAAATCTACTTATGCCCTCTACTCAAATTGAGAATGTTCCACAAGGAAATGAGTCATGTCCTGATCCTACTCCTGCCACTGAAGGTGCTGGTGCTACGAGTTCTCAGCCATTTCCCCATGATCTCTCCACTTCTGAGAAAGTCAAAGAATCAATCCCTCTCGAAAATGAAGAGAACGATGAAGACACTGTAGAAGAGGATCCCTCTAAGTTTCGTCTTGCTAGAAGGAGATCTAGTTCATCCAAGTTCACTTTTTAGGCACCCTAGGTCCATGTGCACTTCATCATTAGACTGCATTTTCACTATTTTGCCTCTTTTGAAATGAATGATGTTTGTAATCCATTAAGTACTTTACTACTTTGGTGTTTTGTTCATATTGATGTTGGAATTGTTAAATGTTGGATATTGGTATTTGTTCTTTCGATTTCGGTATTGTGATATTGATATATTTGTATTGTGATATTGGTATTTGTTGCATATTGGTATTCAAACTACTATTACTCCTTTGATTATTATTATGTTTTTGTGATGACAAAAAGGGGGAGAAATCGGTTGGTTTGAAGTTTGAATGTGGTTGAAATGTTGGTTGGATTGAATGGTTTAGATGACTAAGTAAGGGGGAGTTATGGTTGGATTGAATGGGTTGAATGGTTTAAATGCTCGATTCATAGAGTTAGTTCGAACATTACCAAGTGAGGAAGAGTTATGTTCAATTTTTTGATTGCATCTACTGCTTTTGATTATTGGTGGTTTGTGAAAGGGGGAGCTGTGTATGTTTATACTCAAATTATCAAAATGGCATCCGTTGTTTTGTCATCATCAAAAAGGGAGAGATTGTCAATCTTGATTCCAGATTTTGATGTTTACAAAACAATTGGATAATTCAATCTAATGTTTTTCATTGAGAAAAATGTCAGTTCAGATTCTTAGCTGCAAATGGAGACAACGAAAGATTCAATCAAAAAGAGCAAAAGAAACTCAACTCTGCCGGACGTTTGAAAGCTAGTATCGAACGTCTGATAAAGGTTGAGAACTCTCAGAAGAACTACTGTCGGACACTCAAACTGAAGTAACGGACGTTCGATAGATAGGGGGAGTATCGGGCACTCCTATTGGATGCATATCATCATCACCAGACGTCCAATCAAATCAAAGAGGAAATCCAAGCTCTTTGATCAGTTTTAGACGTAGACTCCATCGGATGCAAAAAATTCATCTTCCGTCCGATAATCATTGAGAAGAACCTTTCGGATGATGGCACCGGATGTAGAAGAATGCATCAGACGTCCGACACCTTCAACGGCTAATTGATTTTTCAGCTACATTTTATCTGTTGGCAGCTTTATTGATGCACTTTTTTATTTCCTTTAAATAATCTTTGGTCTGAAACAAACAGTAACTTTTGCACACTTAGAATACAAGTTCTTAAGAGTGATTTTGGTTAGAAAATACTCTCCAATCAAGATTTGTACTCCTTGTGGTGTGAATTTGTTTGTAAACTTTTCATTTGTGATAGAATGCTTCAATAGTATCATTTTGAGAGCGTTATTTGAAGTGATTGTAAAATTTTCTAACTTGATTGAGTGCTACTTGGGGCAAGTAGGAAGTGAGCCTTCCACTGTACACAATATTAGTTGCAATTCATCAACTTGAAGTAGCTTGTTTTGAGAATTGGTCTTCAATCTCAAGAGGAGATTGGTAGTTAATTGGTTTACGTATTCCTATCTCTTCCACACTTTATTTTATGATCCTCATATTGCTCATATCTTCTACCTTTATTGAGTAATATTGCTCCTTTATTGATTAATCCATTGTGTGATTACTTAGAAAAGAGGGTAAATTTTGAGTTGTGAAAAAAGGCTGTTACAACTTGGTCAGTTTTAATCAACCTAATTTACCCCCTCTTAGGTTGTCTTCGGGCCTTACAAGTTTGCCTCAAGAATACCTCTAAAGAATCAAAATAGTAGATAGATAGTGGGTATTCAAGACATATGCCCGGAGGTGCTGCTCAATTTGTCAAGCTCAAAGCAAAAATAGTGGAAAAGTTACATTTGGAGATGATAGGAAAGTCAAGACCATTGGAATAGGTGATATTAGTAAAAATGGTGAAATTTTTATTCAAAATGTGCTTTTAGTTGATAATTTGGGAAATAATTTGTTAAGTGTTTGTGAAGCCCCGTACCACCAATTTAAATAATAAATTACGAAAATCCCATAGTTTCATAAAATTATTTTATTAATTTAGTTTGAATTATTTGATTTTCGTATATTAATTGCACCAGCACAAAAAGTTTTAAAATACATTGTGCACATCTAAATTATGTTCTTGATTTAATTATTTGAATGTTTGAATTTCGCACTTGGGTCTAGGGTCGACCACGAAACATAAGTTTTAAATGTTAGAATATGTAGTTGAGGTATATATATGAGAGAAATCGAGATCGTAGTATCACGTCGCGTGAATTTACCTCGACGCAATAAAAAGAGGCTTTATGTCCAATCGAGTGACATTTCTTCCAATTTCCTATAAAGCCTCAAAAGTCAAACCAACAACTCATTCTCTTCTTCCTTTCTTCTTCCTTGGTCGCATCTCTCCCCTTCCCTTTCCTCTCTATTTCATCTTCAAGAATCACCACCCAAAACCTCCATTGAAGCCAACAAAAAGCTTGAAGATCTTGCTAGTTTCTCTTGGAGATTCGGACCACCTTGGAGAGTGAGGAGAAAACCGGTTGTGAAGCTTGAAGATTGAGGGTTTTGTGAGCTTTCATCCTCCATTCACTAAGCTTCTTGATTGAGCTAAGGTAAGCTTGCTAACCACCAAGAACTTTGCTCATTTGGTTCATTTCCTTGGTTAAGAGAGCTTGTAGCTCTTGGTGATGGATTTTTGTTGTTGTTGTTGTTGGATGAAAGTGGGCTCTATGAAATCCCACCATGTATGAACTTGGGGTTGATGATGACTTAATGTGTGTGTGAGGTGTTTTATGTGAAGTTTTGTTGCCAAAAATGAAAGAGGGAAGAGGAAGAGAGGAATTGAGAGAGAGGGAGCTTGACGCCGGTTTTGTTACAGCTTTATTTCCTCCAATTTAGCTCAATGATTCCATGTTTTTCTTGTTGATTCTTGATGCTCATATGATGGCCTAAGGTTGGGAGAAATTTCATGTAAAAATGGCTTTGTTCGATGTTGCAAAATGGTTGAGAACAAAAGTTTGAAAATCTAGAATTTTCAGGAAAACAGGGTTGGTGAATCAGCTTACTTAAGATTGTTGTAACTTGGTGTAGGAAGGTCTGAATTGAGTTTTGTTTATTGTGTTTGAAACTAGAATTTGAGTTCTTTTAGCAATATAAATTTCAAGATCTAGTTAAAATTCTGTGAATTTTGGTAAATTTTCAAAATTGACTGAAAATCAAGACTGGTATGTCCTATTATTACTGTAGCAGCAGTTTTAAACTAAAATTTGACTAGTTTTTGATTTGAATCTTGTATAAGTGTCTTTTCAAGAGTTTTAGTTCATTGAGTCTATTTTTCAATGGTATAATATTTGTAAATTTTGGATTTATAGAACTCAAGATATGGCTTTTCAAAAAATGCTGCAGAAAACTAAAAAATTTTACCTCTTTGCACTTGCGAACTCCTGCCCTATTTTTGAAGCATTTTGATTCAAAGTTTCGCTACCATGTTTCTTCTATTTGATAAAGGAATGTTTGTAGAGCTTTTGTGTCAAAATCTGAGTGATTTCGGGTTGTTTTAATTGAACAAAATGTTTGCAAAGCAAAGAAGGAAAATCTGGCAGCTTAGTTCCAAGATATTTCTCAAATTTTGGCCATCTAAAAAGTTACCTTTCCGTGTGATTTTTTGGCTCAAATTTGGTACACACATAGCTAATCTAGTGAGGTTTGAGTGTACAAAATTTGGTGATTTAACAGTAGCATTTCGATGCCCAAATGTTGTTCCAAAACTAGCTTTTCGAACCTGGAAATTCTGCTGACAGGACAGCTTTCTGCCCTATGTTCTAATGATTGTAATTCCTTGCTCGGGAGTCAAAATTGAGCGTCGTCAGTGGCATTTGAAACTAAACTTCACAAGCTTTCTAACCGTATAAGGCTCGCATGCTAGTTCTTTCCCTATCAATACCAGAAAAAATACAAAAATGACTGATTTCACAGCCTGATTTCCTGTTTTTGTTTCTGCTTGATTTTCTGGCTCATTTTAGTCCATCTTGCTCAATGAATCTTCAACCAATGTCTTCTAGTGTTTTCTAGTATGTTGAATCTAGTTTCCATAGCTTTAAACCTTGTTGAATTATGATGTATATTGAGTGAGTTATAGCCTGAGAAAGAAGTTGAAGTTGAGCGACTTTGGTGAATTTGGATAGTTAGGTTAAGTTTAGAATTTTAACCACTTGGTTTGAGTATGATAGTTCCATTTTGGTTTAGGTGACCGAGAGATTGCGGAAGTTGAATGAGTACCGAAGTTTAACCTTCTTTCTTGCGTGCTTGTTTAACTGAATCATAGGTGAGTGTCGAGTGCATGTTTCATGTTAAAATGATTAAAATGTTACTTGAATAAATGCTATGTGGTTTTGTGACTTGTAAACCTGTCGAGGCGAGGGTGTACTTTATCGCCCTCGTTCTCACTCTTTCTCTTACTTGGTTATTTGATACTTGTGATATGAATTGATATGGCTTGCACTTGTACATGAATGATGATTGAGCGTTGTCTCATCATCCCACTTTATGTGACGGCCCCACCTCCCCCTAAGGTGAACCAAAGAGTTTAGCGGACCGTCTGCCTAACTCTCGCCAGGACTTACTACAAATCCTCAATCAAAAGACAGACCTCAAATAATTACAATTTAAGATCTCTAAAATAATAATACAAGCATTCATTCTTAAAACCTTATTTGAGGTCCAACAATAAATAAAAATTAACTTACAAGAGTAAATCCTCAATAATTTCTATTAAAAACTCCGATAATATCAGTTTTCAGGTACAATAAACCATTAACTACATAAATTAATATTAAGCCTATACAAAAGTATGAAAATCCTACCAAAGTAACTAAAACCTTGATCTACGATCCCCACTTCAAGACCTGTTAAGGAAAACAAATTGGGGTGAGCTAACGCTCAGTGAGGCCAAGGAAAAGAAACATGCAAGCACACGAGCAAAGAACACGGAATGAAGCAAGAAATTTGAATAAAAAGTAATTTTGAAACATTTAGCAAATAGGGAATTTAAACACAATAAAAGGATACTGGAGCTCTCAGGAGCTAATCCACGTCTTGGCCGCTCGATCCACTTTTAGTTGACTCTCCGTCAACCCAAGTAACCATGTCCGTAGTACTCCACTTACTTCCTCCAACCACCATGACACCCTCTCGGATCCGTAACCAAACACGCATTTAAATGGTAATACTTAACAAGTATACCTAGCAAGACCCCAATTCTGGATCAAGCTATAACACTTCCCATGGTTTATCAATCTTCTCGACCAAGCCCTTGCCGGCTCGAGTTACAAGACTAGCCAATGGGTTGGGGGCGTTCCCCCCACTATGGTCGATGAGACAAAGCTCCAATCGACATATTCGGTCATAGCATTGAGACGGTATGAGCGGTACCCCCCACCCCAAAAAGGGCATGATACATTCTGCCGCTTAATGCTCACAAGAAACACTTTCATTTGCATTCACATGTAACACTTATCACTTAACAAGCAAGCAATCACATGAGAGAGAGGACAAGGGTGATAAAGTACACCTTAACCTCATTAACTAGCAAATACAAGAAACATTTCATTTAAACACTTAACATGCACTTGACACTCACCAATGGTCGAGTGAGAGAGAGGAAGTCAAGAAGTTAAACGAGCTCCTCAGAGTCCTTGTAATTACTTGAGACATGTATGATCATGATCATTTAAGTGAACAATCAAGGCCAAGCAAAATTTTCAAGTCACTTTCAAGTTTATTGCAATATGAAGAAACTTTCAGGGTTTATGGGCAGAATTCTTTGAAAAATTGTAACTTGAGTTATATAAGTCCAAAATTTACATGGTTGGTACCGTTGGAAACCTTATTAAAAGTTCTAAAACTTTGTCGAAGGTACCAAGATAAAATTCTAGACGAAAACTGCCCAGAATTTCGATTAAGAAACTGCTACAGTACAAAAGAGAGCATAACAGGTTGGTTTTTCAGCCAATTTTGAAAATTCACCAAAAATTGTAGAAAATGAATTGGCTTTTGAAATTTATACAGTTTAAAGTCCTATGTATGAGGTTTTAAATGCCACTAACTGAACTCAAATCCAACTCTCGAGCAAGAAAATATAGCTGCCCAAACAGAGCAGGTCGGAATTTCTGATATTTCTGAAATTCCAGATTTGTAGGGCCATTTTTAGAACACCATTTGAATGACGAATTCTTACTCAAAAATCACCAAATTTGGTAAAAAAACTATACTATATATAGGATATGTTCACACCAAAATTAAACCAAGAACTCTCACAGGAAGACAGTTTTATTAATGCCCAAAGTGCACTCAGCAAACTTGATCCAAACCCGTGAAGTTTTGTCCCCTTCATTTATGAGCTTCTAAGTTATCCAAATCACCACCAATTACCCTAATTTATCAAACCAAGCTAGTATTAATCTTCCTAGGCCTAATGAAGGTCAAGAGTGATGCAAGGTTAGATTAAAACATAGCACTAATTCATCCCAAAAATTCGGACAGCCTACCCCTTCCAAATCCCAGATTTTTGCCCCAACTAAGCCACCAATTCTGCATCAACTCTTGAAGGGATTTGTGTGGAACAAATTAACATCTTAAACTTCAACATTTAAGCATCACATTTAGTCTTCAAGCTTGCAAAAACTCAGCCACAAAACAGAAATAAGACAGCAAGATTTTCGGCCATCACTAAAGCTTCCAAAACAGAATTTTCTCCTACCACCCTTGCTATAACTTTTGTAGGGCTTTTTGTGGGGAAAATTAACAACTTAACACTCAACATTTAAGCATTACAATCAGCCCTTAAGCCTGCAAAATGCAGCTATGAATTTAAAAGAAAAACAGCAAAGTTTCAACTTTAGTTCATCAATCTTCGCATGCTTTTGTTAAAGGTTTTCATGCACCAAAATGCTCATTTTTGCAAAGAGTCCAGCCCTCATCTAGACCATCATCTTAGCAATGAATAATCACAAAATAATAGTGTTAAAGCAGGGCAAAATAACCCCAAAAGACAAGTAGTAATTTTGAACATTCAAATTCCAGATTTTTAAACTTTCTTGGAAGAAATTTCAGTTTTTGAGCAGTGTTCTTTGAAAAATCATAACTTGAGTTCTATACGTCCAAAAATTACAAATCTTATACCGTTGGAAAATATATTCGATGAAATAAAACTTTCAAGAAGGTACTTATATCATATTTAAATCTAAAACAAATCAAAATCCAGCATAAAACTGCTGTCACAGAGAAACCGAAACCTATCAGTCTTGATTTTCAGTTCATTTTTAAAATTCGCCAAAATTCACAGAAATTGAACTAGCCCCTAAAATTTATACTGGTAAAATAAATAAGATTCTAGTTTCAAATGTGACAAACGGAACTCGATTTGGACCTTCCTACACCAAGTTACAACAGTTGGAAGTGGGCTGTAAGACCAACCCTGTTTTTCCGGAAATTCCAGTTTTGAAGAACAAATTTGAGACATTATTTGAGCAACGAAATTGTACTATAAAAACACAAAATTTTGCAGGAAACAACCTCAATATGTAAACTACTTTTACACCAAATTTCAGCTAAAAAAACGCATGGAAAGTCTGTGATCAAAGCAACCAAAAAAACAGGGCAGCGAGCCTTTCCTTCCTCTTGGTTTTCCTCTTCTTTTCCCTCTTCCATTTCTAGCAATTAAACACCACCTAAACACCTCACAGACACACAATAGATCATCAACAGCCCCAAGTTCATACATAATGGGATTTCATAGAGCCCATTTTCAACAATCATCAACAAAATCTAACACAAGGAGTTTCAAGCTCTCTTAACCAAATAAATGAAAGAAATGAGCAAGGGTTTTGGGGTTTTGCCAACTTACCTCTACTCAACAATCAGCTTAGTTTTTGGTGGATGGATTAGCTCACACAACCCTCAATCTTCAAGCTCACAACCGGCTTCTCCCCTTCCTAGCTGGACCAAAGCTTGCCCCAAGAAACTAGCACCAACCTCAAGCTATTGATGGCTTTAATGGTGGCTGGTTTTGTGTTGATTATTGGAGAGGGAATGGAGAGGAAAATGAAGAGAGAGGGGCGGCTGTTTTGGAGTAAAATTGGAGGAGAAAATGAGAAGAGATGAACCGGCCAAGAAGGAAGAAAGGAAGAAAAATGAATGGTGGTGGTTAGTTTGACTTTTGGGGCTTTTGTAGAAAATGGAAGGAATGGGAGGAAATTGGGTGATTTGGCGTAAAGCCATTTTTGTCGCGTCGAGATAAATTTACACAACGAAATATTACGATCCTGATTTCTCTCATTTATACATCTCGAATATCTATTCTAACATCTGAGACCTATATCTAGTGTCTATCCTAGACCCGTGTACGAAATTTAAACATTCAGATAGTTTGAATCGAAAACATAGTTTTAAACGTATAGAAATGCATTTTAAAACGTTTTGTGCTGTTATAATTGATAAACGACTTTCAAATAATTCAAACTAATTTAATGAAATAAATTTATGAAAATTGAAATTTTGCAATTTTTTAAATTAAATTGAGGCTTAAACAAGGTTTTAAAATAAAAGGGAGTAACGTATGGCGTATTTGCAATTAAAATGATCTAAATTATTTATTCAGGGAAAATAAATAATTAATTAAATAAACAGGTCGAATAAAATAAATTTTCGGGTCCTCACACTTTATACATGATCATGTTCGGGACGCCCAAAACTCATTGGTAATCCTTTCACTTCGGGCCGGTATGGACTTGACCGAGGGATTGGTAAGCCATGAGTCTTCACATATTTTCGTCAGTTGGAGTGCGCTCGCCGACTAAGATATACTCGAGTATTACCAACTTTTCATGTTTTGACGAGCGGGTCCAGTTGAGGGGTTGAAATGGTGGACGGAGATGGTAGACAAGTGGAGTTCTACATAGATTATATAAAAGTTGACGGAGTGTCAACTACGTGGATCGTGTTCAAGCTTCATGAACCTTGGCTCCTGAGAGCCCCCGTATCCTACCATTGTGATGTTAATCACTTTCTTTATATGCTTGTTTCTAGATGTGAATTTTGAAATGAAATATTATATCTTTTATGTGATTCGCATGTTCTTCTTGGCCTCACTAAGCGTTATCTCACCCTTTTTCTCTATTTGTTTTTCCTTAACAGGGATTGAGAATCGTGAGAAGACATCATTGTTTAGGGTTGGATCCTACTTTTGTAATCTTGAGTTGTTATATTAAATCTTGGAACTATGGACTTTATGTTTAGGGTTTGAAATTTCAGCTTTGGTATACATTTAGTATTTGGAATTTATTTTGGAAATGTAAGTTGAACTTTTAGTTTCTTTAAATAGTTGGTTCGAATATGACGTAGTTATGTTGGGTATGATTTTCTCGGGATTGGAACCGGTATTGAAGTTAATTGAGCAAGTGAGTCCTGGCGAGAGTTGGGCAGGCAGTCTGCCGAACCCTCTGGTTCATCTTAGGGGGAGGTGGGGTCGTCACAATGTTAGTTAATTGTGTGATAGAAACTTATATGCATTTTTCAAAAAGAATGAATGTTTGATTCTTGATTCAAATTTCAATGTCATTTTTAAAGGTAAGAGGTTCAATGACATTTATATTGTCTATCTTGAAAAGATTAATAATTCTAAATTCAGATGTCTTAAAACTTCAAATGATGATCCCTGGCTATGGCATAGAAAGTTTTGTTACTTTAATATGGATTTACTAAATGAAATTTTCAAAAAATGAGCTTGTTAGAGGTCTACCAAAAGTCAAATTTGAAAAGGATAGAGTTTGTGATGCATGTCAATTTGGAAAACAAACAAAAATCTCTTTCAAACCAAAAAATTGTGTTTCAACTACTAGACCTTTGGAACTTTTGTATTTAGATCTTTCTAGTCTTACTCCAATAGATAGTTTGGAAGGAAAAAGATATGCCTTTGTGATAGTTGATGATTATTCAAGATATACTTGGGTATTGTTTCTTACTCACAAGGATGAAGCTTTCAAATATTTTGTCACTATATTTACTAAAGTTCAAAATTTGCTAAACTTATCTATTGCGAAAATTAGAAGTGACAATGGAATAGAATATAAACATTATGGTTTTCCAGAATTTTGTGATCACAATGGTATTTTGCATGAGTTTTTGGCTACCAAAATCCCTCAACAAATTAGTGTTGTAGAAAGGAAATATAGAGTTTTTCAAGAAATCGCTAGAACTATGATTAGTGAATGTGATTTGGCAAAATATTTTTGGGGCGAAGCGGTTAACACGGCTTGTTTATGTAATGCATAGAGTTCTTTTAAGGCCTATTTTAGATAAAACTTCGTATGGACTTCTTTTTGATAAATAGCTTATTGTTGGTTACTTTAGAGTTTCTGAATGCAGAACTTTTATTTTAAATATCAATGAGAATCTTGAAAATTTTGACGAGAAAATGGATGAAGGTATTTTCTTAGGGTATTGTGATAACAAATGTATTTATAGAGTTTATAATAAGAGAACTCTTGTTCTTGAGGAAACTATTTGTGTTACATTTGATGAATCTAATGACATTGCTATCAAGAGTATTGGTGAAAATGATGATGCAGGCTTACGAGAAGGGTTTGAGAAGTTAACTATTCAAGGTGAAGAAAATACCACAATGGAAAGCAATTCTGAAGGAAGAAGAAGAAAAGGAGAAGAAGGATGATAATACTCCAAAAGAACTTCCCAAGACATGGAAATTCGCTCAAAATCATCCAAAAGAGTTGATCATAGATGATCCATCGGAAAGGGTAAAAACACATTTCTCCACTAGACATCTTATAGATCACTTTGCTCTACTCTCACAATTTGAGATTAAAAATGTTAATGAGGCATTAAAGGATAATAGTTGGATCATGACTATGCAAGAGGAACTCAATCAATTCATAAGAAATAGTGTATGGACTTTAGTTGCAAGGCTTTTAGATCACCCAGTTATTGGAACAAAACGGGTATTTAGGAACAAATTGAATGATAAGGGAGAGATTATTAGAAACCAAACTGGACTAGTTACTATGGGGTATGCCCAAGAAGAAGGAATTGATTTTAATGAATATTTGCCCCCGTAGCTAGACTAGAATCTATTAGAATGTTTCTTGCTTATGCTTGCTCCAAAAATTTTCAAATGGATGTCAAAAGTGCATTCTTGAATGGTTTTATTGATCAAGAAGTGTATGAAAAATTTCCAAACTATATTTTCAAACTCTCAAAAGTTTTATATAGTTTAAAACAAGTTCCAAGAGTTTGATATGAAGATTGAGTGGTTTTTTGGTTGAAAATGGTTTTAGAAGAGACGATGTGGATGCCACTCTTTTACAAGATCTTGCATGAATGATATTTTAATTGTTCAAATATATGTGGATGATATTATATTTGGTGCCTGATAAGTCAATATTTTGCATGTTTTTAATAGGATTAATTATGTAGTTTTTGTATGTTTTTGTCAGTTTAATGGCTAATGAACTAGGGTTTCTACTGAAATTCTACATTTTGTGGTTTAAATAGAGAAATGCATTTTTATGGATTAATGTGGTGAAATATTCATGTTTTTGTAGGATTGCTTGTTCAGTTATCAAATGAGATGAAAATGTGGATAAATTGCCAAGAAGCTTGGAAGAAAAATTGGAAAATGCAAATTGCAATTCAATCAACGAGGAATAAAAGGGATAAAAGTCGGAGCAATTAACGCGCCAATTTCACGACGAAAAGCTCGGAATTTGCAAGTTTCAAGTGGAGTCGCGAGGCAAAACGCGAACCAACAAGTGGAAATTTTAATTAGCTCGCGAATCCCTCTCACAGGAGACAGGGAAAGCCGATCCGCGATGTGATCCGCGATCCTCTGCATCGTGGATCTACCTCGTGGATCCTCAGAAAATGACAGCTGCAAGTT
The DNA here is from genome assembly GCA_013103745.1 of Gardenia jasminoides. Classification (NCBI taxonomy): domain Eukaryota; kingdom Viridiplantae; phylum Streptophyta; class Magnoliopsida; order Gentianales; family Rubiaceae; genus Gardenia; species Gardenia jasminoides. Next base: position 25,276,475 of record CM023097.1, read on the forward strand.
GCAGCCGAATTTCAGTTTTTCAGCTCACTTCTAGCTCAATTTTCAGAAGAATTTCAATGAAGGCTGCGTGAAGAATTGTGTGAAGTTGAAGAAACAACTCATTGCTAATTCAAAACACAATTTGCTTCAACATTACAACTCATTTGGGATTGAAATTCAAAGGATTCAAATGCATGAAGACAAAGAAATTTAAGAAGCCATTTTCCTTGACTTTTGAAGGCCAATTTGTCTTGTATTCACATGACATAATTTTGGATTCATATGGTTGTAATCTTCTATAAATAGGGCCTTTTGTAGACAATTAACACATCCTATTCCATTCCATAAGAATTCCATAAAAATTCCAAAAGACTAGAGAATAGCTCTAGTTCATTAGTTAGGTTCTAGTTCTTAGTTTGTAGTATCTAAAGAGAGTAAAAGTGAAAGTTGTGAGGAATCTTGCACTTTGTATTTGGGAGATCAACTTGTGAAGAAGTTTATGGATTCAACTTCAAGACATTGAATAAGATTCCTTCTTCCTTACTTATCTCTTGTGCCTTAATTTCATGGCTTTGTGCAAGTTTGTTTATGCTTAAATGTTCTTAATATGATGTCTAGCTAAGCCTCTTTAATCCTAGAGTTAGGATGAACTTGTTTTAGTTGAGATTATGAAGTAGTTAAGTGATTTATGTCCTCCATGATTTTGTTAGTTTAAGACTTGTACTTATGCTTTATGGTTGATTAGCTACCAACTATAATTGATTTGATGTTGATGAGTAATGAAAAACTTGCCTTCAACAAGATCTATGTTCTTAAGCACTAACTTATATTCTCACGAAAGTAGTGAATATAGTTGGTTGGTTTTGGGTTTTATACTATAACTTCATTGAGCCTATTTAACTTGTTTCTCTCTTTTCTCTATGAAAATAGGTCAAGAAAGATTCCAAAAAGTTAAGGAATTGGCAAAAGCAATTCCGAGTGACTAGTTCATCTTAAATGAGAACTTGCACTACACATGACCATTAACGAAAGTGGTGGCATACAAAAGGAAGTTATACCTTAGCGACTCATTGGAGAAAGGACATAATAAACTTGACTAACTTTTAATCTTAACATAACAAGGGATTCCAAAGTTCTAGGATTCCTCCAATTTGATCTTAAAAACTCTCTCTAACCTAATTCTCTAATTCCTTTACTTGCTTTCTTATTTCTTGTCTTCCACCAATTGGATGTCTTTGACACCTAACGGTTGGTTTTAATTGCTTTATCCCTCTTCCTTAGGTCGGTTTACCGCCTTCTCCCTTTTATCTAGCTTTCCTTACTTTATTCGCCTTCCTATAATTGTCTATCTAGATAATGAAGCAAGTGATTAAATTTTAGTGTTTGCAAAACCATAGTTCCTCGTGGGATCAACACCTTATTTCCCTATACTCAATAAACGATCCGTATACTTGCGGTGATATAGGGTTATAAAGGTTTTTTAAGATTTCTGGAGTAAAGAAAAATCCTATCAGTGCCACTAACAAGTGCTTGTGCAATGAATTTTCAAATATAGTGCAAAAGAAATTTGAGATGAGTATGATGGGAGAAATGAATTTCTTCCTTGGATTACAAATTCACTAAGCACAAGAAGGAATCTTCATCAATAAAATCAAGTACACAAAGAAGGTACTCAAGAAATTTGGAATGGAAGAATTTAGGCAACTTGGTATTCCATGTGTACTTCAACCAAACTTGATAAAGATGAAGAAGGTACAAAAGTGGATGAAAAGCACCATGCATGGAGGTATGATTGGTAGTTTACTTTATTTAACCACAAGTAGATTGGATATTATATTTGCTATTTTCTTGTGTGCTAGATTTCAATCATGTCTTAAAGAATCTCATTTGTTAGCCGGTAGATATAATTTTAGATATTTGAAAGGAACTTTGAACTATGACTTACGGTATCCTAAGTCTAATAATATTGCCTTAGTTAATTTTTCAAATGCTGATTTTGGTAGATGTAGGATTGATAGAAAAATTACAAGTCGTACTTGTCATTTTTTAGGTGATTGCTTAGTATATTGTTTTAGTAAGAAACAAGGTACCACTTTTTGTCTATGGTGAAAGCCGAATATATTGCAGTTGATGCTTGTTGTGCTCAACTTTTGTGGATGAAACACACCTTGTTTGACTTTTGATAGTAATTTGATTGTGTTCCCATATTTTGTGATAATACTAATGCCAAAAATTTGACTAGGAACCCTATACAACATTCTAAAACAAAACACATAAGTGTCAAGCACCACTTCATTCGGGACTTAGTTCAAAGAAGTAAAATTTGTATAAATTATATTTGTTCAAAAGACCAAATGGCTGATATTTTTACACAAGCTTTGTCTTTGGATCAATTTTTGTATTTAAGAAGAAAATTAGGAATTTTAGAAAAGAATTTTTGAAAAATTTTCTGTGTCGACTAGTATCAAACGTTCGATATTGAGGAACAAATAGCCGACAATGTTCTTAAGTATTTTTCTAGTTTTTCGAGTATCAGACACATAGAAAGAATCATTCAGTGGTTTGATACACCCAAAATGGCATTTATATAGGATTTTGTTCATTCATTCTCTTTATTACTGAAGAACCCTTTCGGACGGGTTCTTAAACCCTTTCTTACTCCCTTCTCAAATTTGTCCAAAAATAGTGTTATTCATCAAAAATTGATCCAATCAAGTGATTTCCAATCTCTTAAAACATTCTACAACACAAAAATCAGTCCAAAACAAAGTTGATTTCACAAAATCTGTACAATCTCTAAAACCTCCAAATTTCACAATTCACCTCTAGGATCTAATTTGGCAAGCAAATTTTTGCATCTTGCAACTGTAATCATCATTTTCAGCATATTCATAGCATACATTTGACAATACCTCGAGTTCGTGGTGGCTCTTTCTCGATTGGACGCACTTCAAGAGAAAGGAGCTCTACTGCTAGCACTTACTCAGGACGTTGATCAATTCGGACCACGAAGCAAAGGATTCCTTCTCCTCCACCTTGATCAAAAAGGGGATTGTAGCTTTAATCATTGCAAAACATTCCAAAACTTCTCGATGAAGAAGCAGAAGTTAAATACTAAGTAGTAATTCAAAAAAGCCTTATTGCTCAACATTCTATCCTTGTTTCTATTTTCATTTAGTATAATCTATCCTGGATCCTTGATAAATATGAATTCCAAAAGTAGGCTCACCTCATCACCTACCCAAATACACACTATCCTGATATGGTATATCAATTCTTTATAAATCTTAGCAAGAGAAGTTCACCATCTAAAATTATATCTTGTGTGAACTGTGTGGATATCTGTTTTGATCCTCCTCGTGTGAATGCTACTTTGAAAACTGAAATTGAGAGAGATTGTCAAAGCAAGATTGCCAATTTTTTTAGCTACGTGGAAATTCCAACCTCATACAATCATTTCTTAGTGGAAAAATTGTGAACTTATTTCAAATATAAATGTACTGTTCCATTCGATGCCAAACTAGATGATCTTAAACCATTGGAACTTATTCTATTTACGATGGTTTCAAACCTTTTGGTTCCAACTGATGGTCATGGGACAAATCTCAACCGATGGTCATAGGACAAATCTCAACCGAATGGAACTCTACCTGTTTTATTGTTTTATGAAAAATATTCGCATTGATTTTAGGTCTATCATGTGTTGATATCTACTCAAATTGAGCATTGAGACTCGTAGGTCCTTGTCATATGCAAATTTTCTTACCCCAATTTTCAAACATTTTAAAGTTCCCACCACTAGTGTCACTCCTAAAGAGACTATGTCTTATTTTTTCACAAAATCCTATTTTGAGAGGAAAAACATTAAATTTTTTGATGGTGAATGAATCTGGAAAGAATCAACAGCCAAAACTAGAACCAAACATGTTCATGATCCCTTCTCCACTTCCATGTCTACCACTCCACCTTGTGCCAACCCCACCTCCCCCTAAGGCGAACCAAAGGGTTCGGCGGGCCGCCTGCCCAACTATCGCCTGATCTCACTACAGTCCCCGATTCAATAGTGCAAATACTTCAAATAACAAAATAAATTTAATATCTTTCAGTCCAACACAACGTTTAAACCCTAAAATTTCATTTGAGAATCACAACCATCCAGACACAGTTACAGCTACAAAAGTTTAATCATTCAGAATTTCTTAGGTACACTCCAAAATACAAGAATTACATCCAATACAAAAGCTTAAAGTCTCCAAACAAATAACCTAGTGCAATCCTTGAAGGCTCTCGTTCTCAAACCCTGTTAAGGAAAACAAAATTGGAAAGAATGAGCTAAAAGACCAGTGAGCGAATCCAAAACATGCAATCTCATAGTGGCAATGAAATAATATATAGATCAATTAAACACTCAATAACTCAACATAATTCAGTTTGGGAGGATAAAATTTATAAAACATATAAAATAAGAAAACACTCAGTAAAAGGATACGAGGTCCACCGGAAGCTATTGCAGTCCGTCTTGTCAGTGTTGGCCCAAATGCAACCAAAGGGGGGTGAATTTTATAGTTTAACAAGACAAGTAAATATGCAATAATTCACCCAATAAACCAAGCACAAACAATTTTTCAAGTGTGCACAAAGCTATGTCAAATTAATCACAATAAGGATGTCACAATTGAGCAATAAAGAAAAGAGATAGAAAAAGAAATGCAAACCAAATTTCCAAGTTGCACCAAATTTGGATACACTCACTAGTAGCTTCTTCAATTGAAGGTGAAACTAACTAACTTGTATAAGTGAAGGTTCACTCCTTCCTCACCCTAAAGGCCTTTAGTTGAGCCAAGAAGTTTTACAACTATCCTAGTTAACCCTCAACAAGCTACAATTGAAAGCTCACTCAACCAATTAAGAACTACTATTACAAGTGAGCAACCTTCACCAAGATTTTACTCCTCCTATTGAGTAACCTCACAAATTCCACTTTTTCCACACCTATACAACAATAAACAAAGAATATTTTTACCCAAATATTTCACTTGTAAGCTTGTATTTCATGTAGGCAAAAGTCTATTATCTTTTTGAACTTATCGGTATTTATAGAATGTGAGAAATGGCCTCAAGAAACTCTCCAACAGTCAAAAATATGGCTGTTAAAAAATAGCTGTTAGAGCAATCGGACGTCCGACACAATGTTGTGCGTCTGATGCAAGCGTCCGAAAGGTTCTTCTTAACGTTTGTCGGATGGCCGATGGGTTTTGTACGTCCGATAAAGTCTGCTTCCGATACTGGCCAGAGAGTTTGGATTTCATCTTTAATTCTATCGGACATCCGATGATGATGATATGCGTCCGATAGGAGTGTCTGATACTTCCCCTGTCTATCGGACGTCCGGTACTTTAGTTTGAGTGTCTGATAGAGTGTTCTTGACTTTTATCGAATGTCCGATACATGTTATCGAGCGTCCGACAGAGTTGCATCTTCTATTGATTGAGTTCTTCAATTGCATCATTTTCACCAATGACCTAAACTACCATATTTCTCAATGGAAGACATTAGATTGAATTATCCAATTATTTTGTAAACATCAAAATCCGGGATCAAGATTAACAGTCAGTCAATCAACCCCATACTCCTCCTTATAACACCCAGTGGTAATACTTGAGTACACCATACAGTGTCCTAAGTTACCAACCAACCCGACGGACTCCGTTTCTAGCTCGAATTGGCCGATAACGAAGGGGAAAAGGCCTTGTTCAGCCAATGTGTTAAAATACACATGGCCTATAGTCATGCACAAGTAATATACAAATAGTGGAATAATAAATAGTTGAACAGTATAAAGTGAGTTAGGTCAAGTGCAATAAAGTACACACTCGTCTAAGAACAAATATTTAATGCTCATGAGAACAAGTAACACCAAGTATTAATCACATAAGCATGTAACTCACACAACATGCAAGAAACACTCACCAATTAATCACAACTGACAATCCAAATTAGGATCTGGTTCAAACTCTTCTCCACTTCCTATAATCAAGTAAAAGAAGAAAAAAGTTTCGCCCCACAAATAGTGAAACTAAACTCAAATAACTTATTCATTTGTTTATCGAAATTCAACACAAAATTCCTCTAACTTTGCTCGAACGAAAAGTAGTCATTCGAGTCAAAATTCATATTAAAAGATTCCCTTTTTCAAATTGATACACCAATTGACTAAATTACTCTATTGATGTACTCTATTCTCACGACTTCTAACTTTTTAGAACAAGGAAATAAAGTGAGGCATTTCGCCTCGAAAATCGCCCATTTGAGTTTAAACTCAACACTAAAACTTTAGTCACGGTTTTTAACACATTTTTAGAACACTATACATCAAATCTTAATGTACAAAATTCATAGAAATAGATAAAACATTTCTAAACCCTCAAATTTGTCCAAGTGACACTTTTATCCAAAAGTTAGTGAAAAACTTAACTTTTCACCATTAATTTTTAAGATTTCAACTCCTTTCAAGCATCTACTCATAAACGAACATAACACATATTTATTTAGGCAGATCTAGCCATGAAACATCATAAAACTTTGAAATCAAGCATCATCAAAACATTCCAAGTGAGGTTCGGCCAACCTTCTTACTTTTTCTTCAAAAATTTCCAACATCATTCGTACATTCTAACCATACAGTGAACTCATCTCATAAACAACAATCACAACCACAACTAGGTCCTCAAGTCCGCTACCTAAAAGTCACCTCAAGTCAGCTACCTAAGTTGGGAATTCAAGAGCCCAACTCAAATATTTCAAATATTTCAAACACTAGCATTTCTAGCAAAATAATCCATGGATCTGACAGATCTAACTCTAATAAGGTTAAAACTAAGAGTTTTAAGTGTAATACCTCAAGATCTATTTAGATCTAGCAAGTTCAAGGAGGATCTAAGGTCGTTCCACCCACAGATGAAGTTCCAAGGTTTGACACCTCAAGATTCTTCAAGTTTTTCCAAAGATCCGCTTGCTTGAAGTTGATTTCTTCCTCCAAGTTCAAGAACATGAAATTGTCAAGCAAAAGAAAGCTTTCCTCCCTCTCCTTTGCTCTCTCACTCTCACGGATCTCTCTCTCACTCTCTCCTCTCTCACGGCAGCTACAAGAGGAAGAAGAAACAAGATTAAGGCACTCCAATGGTGTCTTGAAACTTCAAGAAATTTTGAGGAAGAAGAAGATGAAGAATCAAGAGTTGGAACTCTCTCTCTTTTCTCTCTTTACTCTCGGCTGCACTCTCTCTCTCAACCCTCAAGTGTGGCTGAAAAATGAAGGAGCAAGGAAGCAAGAAACGAGTCTTTTAAGAGACAAAAAGTGTAGTCTTCCATGATTTAGGGAAAAGTGGTCAAACGACCACTTTTTGTCGCGTTGACGCGCGACACTCTAGTTTTTATTGGTTTATCTCATTCTGACACTGTCCAACCTTAAATATATCTCTACATATGCTCGGTTTCACTTTAAAGTCACTATTCACGTCTCGGAACAGAAATCGAAGCTTAAACTGGTCGAAACTAAACACCGACAAATAATTCTCGAAAAATTCTCTAAATTGGAAAATAATAACTTGAAGTATAAATTCAATAATATTTTAATGAATAAACATAATATAAATATTATTATGCATTTTTAAATAAATATAGAATTTTGAAGCCCTCACACACCTCCTAAAAGAGCAAAACCTTTTCCATTACCTTAGTCCTCCTCAATTACTTCTAACCTCTTACTTCTAGAAATCAAGCAACACATGTTGCTCTCGGAGTATGGATTTCACATGATCATGACCCCTAAGCAGCAAAAAAACTTCCTGAAAATGAGAGATCTGCTTCTCAATGCTCTGCCATCCGAGGGTCCTTCCATGACTACTCCAACCCAAGAAACTTAGCATAGCCATCACGAAGAAGCTAGGATTTCATAGATGCCTCAGCTTACTCCTACCTCCAAAGGAAAAGAGCTACAAGTCAAGAATCTGATGAAGAAATATAAGAGGATGACTATTAGTTGTGAAGGAGACATGTATGAAATCCATAGAGTATTTAGGATCATTGCATCTTAGATTCGTTTAGAATCATCTTTAGGCCCCATTGTTCATATTGCACTTTTGTCTTTTGTTGGATGTTAACTTTTTCTTAATGTTAATATTGGATGTTAATATTGGGATGTTAATATTGGATTTAATGTCTCTTTGTTCTTTATCTTTTTTATGGATGACGAAAATGGGGAGAATTGATTGGTAGAATGATTGATGGTTGGTGTTTTATACTATCTCAATTATTACAAATTAGTTGATTTTGACATATCTTGAGGAGGAATTTTTTGATATGTTAATAATCATTGCATATGTTAAAGGGGAGTACACAAATTTATATTTGAAAGAATTGTGTATTTTGTATTTTTTGTCCTTTTAAAATCATCCTTTATTTTGTCATCATCAAAAAGGGGGAGATTGTTGAGGATAATCCTTGATTCTGATGATAACTAAAACAAAATAATGATGTACACTAATGTTTTCATGTGAGTAATGATTAAGAATAGGTTGCAAACTTAAAAGAATAAGGACACGAATTGAATCAAATAAAGAAAGGATGAGAATTGATATCGAACACAATTTTTATGTGCATTGGACTTCTGATAATTAGTGAGCACAAGCTATTGGACGGTAAATCAATCTATCGGCCATCTAATAGAATTATAAAAAATAAGTCAAACCTATTGATCATGTCGGACGCACAAAACTTCATCATCGGCCATTGGATAAGGTGCAAGAAAATGACTCAATCTCTCTATCTGTGTCGAACACACGAAAGGTCATCATCGGCTATTTGAGACACTTTGCAAGGGAAGAACAACTTCAAACTATCGGACATCAAACCTTCAGTACTGGACGTCTAATACTCCTAATGGCTAGTTTCCTCTGCATTTAATGCTTGATCATTGGAGCACTTTATGAAGGCATTTATAGAGCCCTCTAAACACAATAATGTCTAAAATTGTTAGATGTAATTGTACACATTTAATACAATCCTTCAAAAGTGGTTTTTGAGCAAAAATACTCTCCTAACATCAATTGTATTTTTTGTGTAAGTGAACAATTTGAATAGCTTTTCAATTGTGAGTGAGGAATTCAAAGTGTAGCTTTGAGAGGGTTTACTTGTAGAGTTGTAAAACCATCTTGGTTTGACCAAGCAGATCTTGGGGTTAGCATGAAGGCGTACCTTTCTTTGTACAATTTTGGTATTGTTTCACCAAATTGAAGAAGTTTGATTAAGTGGATATTGGATTTCAAGTTGGAGAAGAACTTGGGAGTCCATTTTGGCTCCAACCTGAAGTCTATTTCCGTTTGTAATTCCTTCTCTACTTTACTCTTAATTCTTAATTTAGATCAAGTGCTTAAGTTACTTCATTTTTGTATTGGATTGTCAAGATCATTGCTAATTAAATTGATTGATCACTTAGAAAAATTGGTAAATTTATTTTGTGCAAAAATTGCCTCTATCTTGATTAGATTTTTAATCAAACCTAATTCCCCCCCCCCCCTCTTAGGTTGCTTTGGAACCTTACAAAAACCATAATATCCATGATCATCACCATCGCCATCATCATCACCAACATCATCTTCTCCTTTACTGGCCACCAGCCATTCTCCATCACCTGCAGCCGCAGTAGCAGTAGTGGCGGCTATGTGCTGCCACTTCTTCTGGTGACCACGGCTCAGTCACAGCTACCTCCATCTTCTAATTGGTGAGAGGAGGGTTATCAGACCCTCCTTCAGCTTTCTTCATGGCTGAAGCTCGAAGCTTCAGCCACTTGTTTCCCTTTCTTTAAACTTCCTCCAACCGAATTCTATCATCTAGATTCTACCCCCATAATTCTTTACTCCTAGCAATTGAATCATACTTATAAACCTAAGAGGATTCACACTATTACTACAATCAAAATAAGCATATCATATATATATATATATAGATATATATATATATATATATATATATTCCTAACCAGACATGAATTCATTTCTAAAGCTTTAATACTACTACATAAACATGCATATAATGAAACTACTCAAAAGCTCAAGAATTTAAAAAAACTTAATAATAAAAAAGTTTTGTGTGAATTGGAAATTTAATTAATTAGGTGTTTGTGGTTGACTGTGCTTAATTTCCACTAGGTCTTCTTTTTTGATATTTTCAAGGAGTTTTATGTTCTAAGAGGAGAAGAATAGAGAAAAGAAAAAGGTGTTTGTTCTATATCAATTGTACGTTAAATACATTGAACTTGATAACTACCTGCTAACCCTCCTCCCTCACTATCTAATCCTATCAAAAAATAAGCGTAGTTTGGGAGATTTTGTCTCCCCATTATCCTATCCCAACTGTCCTCTTTTACTTTTACCAACTAGGGTAGTAATTCTCAATTATGAAGTGGTAAATTTTCCAGGTATTACATATTCAAAGTCGTACTCCTAAGATTGTGCTTGGTCCGGCTTGCAAATAACCATTATGAGCATTTGAAGATATCAAAAGATATGTCACAGTTCTCAATGGGCCAATGTGTGTAGTAACTTTGCTAATCATCAATTCATTTTGGTTTTGATTTCATTCAATTTTGTTTTTAATTTTTTGAGCAGGAAAGGAATGAGATTTAACAAGTGGGAGAGGAGAAGGAGAATTTAAATTCAGAGTCTATAATTCTTGGAGTTTCAACTTTAACCATTACACCAAACCTCCCTCAGCTCATTCTAATTTTAGTTATGACAAAACATCGTATGGAGAATAATGTGGATAACTAGATGCCATTCCCTTTGACCCACAAACAATTTTGCACGTGCCCTTGCTAATATACTTAAATCATACTCAACCTACTATGTAAGTTTACATATAGGCATGTTAATCAGTAGAGTTTGGGTTAGATCATTTTGATCTAGATCTAGATCTAATAGATTTAGACAGACCCAAATTAAAACCCATATCTTGACCCTTATGGGTCTCAAAATGTAAATCCAGACCTAAACCCTCATGAATTTGGGTATCCAATGAGTATCCATGAGTATTTTTCAGAACATCTAATGAAGAACTAAAGCAAAAATATTTTAAAAATATACAAATTTCAAAGATAATATAAATACCCTCCAACTTTTATTTTCAAAAAATAAAATTAACATTTAAGAAGTTGAATGCACAAGAAAGACGAGATTAGGTGATATTTTCTTAGATTGAGAATGTATCCTTTAATCTAACAGTCATGAAATCTAACTATATTTTATTCAATAGCCATGGTTTATTTGCTTATATATATATAGTATTATTATTTGTACATGGATTTGGATGGGTCTAATTTGGATCTAAATTTAGGTATGGATCATAGAAAATCATACCTTACTTAGATCGATGACTCTCTTACAGAGTTCAGCTCTAGGTAGGGTCTGGAGTCTATTGGATTTGGGTAAGATCTGTCCTATTGACATGCCTATTCACACACTGACAATTATTACCCTACCTTACATTTATACATTTTTCTTATTTAATTCTATGCTCAAAAATTTTAACAGCTGAACTCTATTTTAATGAGTGCCTATTGGAATGGGCAATTGTTAGACAGATCCTTTGTCAAAAAAACCAAAACAAAAAAGTTCCACTACCATCATTATTTGCCAAAAATCACTTTGATTTCACTCCAGTTTGTCTCAAAAAATTTAGTTCATTACTTAGCTTGATCGATTAATATTAACTAATTAGTCATTTATCTTGTGTGGAAACTAAAGCCAGTATATAGACTACTTAAAGCTTGTGCACCTTGTTTAAGAGAGGTCCCAAACCTTGCAAAGGAGACGGGGAAAAGAGAGGGTTCGAGAGTTAGAGTCAAGGATCTCGTGGTCATTTAGTAATGTTTCTATCAAATAAGTTGATTATTGAAGACAAAAAGAAAAAAAAAAAACACATGCATCTTTGGCAAAATTAAAAAAAAATGGATAGCACAAAAAATCACACAATGAAAGTAAATTTTAACATTGCAATTTTGGAGGCTTAACTTGATATTTTGCAATACAAACTATGCACGAATGAACGGAAGTGTGAGGTTGCAAATCGCTAAAACAACAATAAGCACATAAAACACTCGGGACTAGTAGTTAAAATAAGAAGGCAATGCGGGACTATGCTGAATAAGAATGTACCAGAGGACAAAAAATATTTTCCAATCAATTCACTAATTTTTCTCAACTACAGTTAAAGGACTTCAAGTCCTTATGTAGAGACATAAGCACCAAAACCTATTCTAATGCTAATATCTAGACACAACCCGCATTTATTTTCCTAAACTAATTTTGATACTAATAAATTTAATTCTTACACTACTAAACTTAAAAAGGCTAGGTTTAAATTTTTTTTTTTTGTCGATACTGCCTCCCTTAAACCAAGAAGTTCAAGCAATTGAATCCAACTCCATCTCGAGCAACAATCACCATGTAAATATCTATCACAATATAACTAATATACAGCTCCAATTTAATTTTGATCTTCATCTTCACCAGTGGGTGTGAGGCATACTTGTACTTTGTACACAATTTTCCTGTTAATCTCGTTTGATCAAAAAATTCATCAATGTTCACCAATTCACTAATAAGGCCACATCATATTCATGATAGTCATCCACACAATTCCCAAATAATAATTCATGCCTTTCTTTTTGCCAACAATTTTCTCCAAAAAAATTTTCAATTCCATGATACAGATTCATCCACCTCACAAATACCAACAATTTTTTTTTTTACTTCCTCATCCACAACTAAATTAATGTACTCACTGACAAATTCTTCTTCATCAATCATTCCAAATAATGTATGCAAATTAAAAGTTTTAACAGCATCAAAAACTTCAAAAGCTTCTTCTATTTCAATAAACATATCTTCTTTCAAATTAACTTCTCATATCAAACAAAGTTTTGACTTATGATCAAACTCATAATCAAGATCTATCAAAATATAGCAGAGATCTGACCAAATTCATGAATTTTTGCATAATCCTAAAAAGCAACTTTGTCTTCTTTTTCTTATCTTTTTTTGACAAACCATAGAACGAATTTATTTCAAGAATATCTTCCAAACCACATCTTTTGAGATATTTCTTCATTATTGCCTCCAATTCTGATCTTTCTTCGTACATATACTCAATGTGTGCAAAATTTTTATTTTTCACTATTGGTAAATTTTCTCTTCATGACAATTCAAAACAATTTATGTGCCTTCACAAGTATTTTCTCTTCTCTTCTTGAATTTTTTGGCCTCCTTGGCTCCAAGCTTAATCAAACTCGATTGTGGACAATCAATAATTTGGTAGGATATTTTTCTCAAATCACTGCATAAGGCAATTTTTTTGATAGGATTTTCTTACCAATGTCAATATTAGCAATATTGAAAAAAACCTTTCTTTTTAGACCTTTGTCCAATTAGGATAAGTTTTTCCTAATTCCAATCAACAAACGAGTACTATAAGACTAATCTTTATGGTCTAATTTTTTAATATATGGGTAATCTACTACAACTTCTGTATCCTTCTAAGCACGGGATCTTTTATCACAAACTCTGCATATTCTCCAGGCATCAAGCATAACAAATATTAAGGATAGGTTTTGATACCACCTATAACTGCAAAAAATCATGTGGCAGAGTGAATTTCAACATTGCAATTTTGGAGGCTTAACTCAGTATTTTGCAATGCAAACTACATGAGTGAACGGAAGTCTGAGGTTACAAATCACTACAATAAGCAAATAACACAAACGGGACTAGTAGTTCAGATAAGAGGGGCAATGCGGTACTAGGCTGAACAAGAACGTGCAGGAGGATGAAAAAAATATTTTCCAATCAATTCACTAATTTTCCTCAACTACAAGTAAAGGACTTCAAGTACTTATATAGAGACATAAACACCAAAACCAAGTCTAATGCTAATACCTAAACAAAACTCAACTTTATTTTCTAAACTAACTTTGATACTAATTCTAATCTATTTTTCAATAATCTATTTAATTCTAAAACTACTAAACTTCTAAAAAGGCTTGATTTAATTTTTTGTCAAAAACAACTCTATATTGATTTAAATTTTTTGCATAAAAGATCATTTTTGCTTAACACTTTTTCTTCCAAAATAGCTGCTTTAGAAATTATACTACAGGGAAAGGATATAACTTACAAAAGATTAGAACCTTGTAAATGGGGAGATTTTGGGAAAATGGTAGAGACAGTTGCCAGTTAGAACATTCATGCGCAGCATGCAGTATTTTTAAAAAGTTTTAGTCAATAACAAACAACCTGTACAACTTTGCTCCAAGATGTAAAGGCTCATATAATGTTAGTGTGTCAAGACTTACGTGATGTCACCTGGACAGCATATTTTGAATTCTCAAATCGATGACTAGGGATCTCATGCAATTTCTTGACTTGAGTTTATCTCGAGGCACACTCAAAGAACAAGCTTGAGCTCGAGTCAAGCACTCTGATTTTTCATGTTCGAAAGTTGAAACATCGAAACCGACAAAGAGAAACAATATTTCCTAATCAACTCTCGAAACAAAAATATAATGACTTTCTTATTTTCATATCCATGGAATGCCAAGAAGTTTTTCCTCAGAAATTTTCAACAGAGTTACTAACTAAAACTAATATTCAAATAACAAAAGCAACAAATTTACCTTGTTTGAATATTGTGTTTTTCAAGGTGCTTCCAAGAATGGAGAAAGTTACTCATCTTGGTTAATGGACTAAAACTTTGAATGAGCAGGAGGGATAATACTATTATGAGGGAAGGGAGAGAGCGAGGGAGGGAGGAGAATAGAGAGGGAAGCAACTAGAGAAACAAAGAAGCAACGAGAAGGGAGAAAAAAGGAAAGATGTCAGTGAGATGAGACAAAAATATACATGAGAGAATTGGGTAGAGGCCTACTATAGAAATACGGAAAATTTTGGCTTCTAATTGTTTTTTTGAAGTTTTTAGAAGTAATTACATAAATAAAATATAATATAAATTAAATGTATGTGAACGCTGATAAGGCTCGTGTACATTCAAACGCAGCATTTTCAAACTTGAGCTTGACTCTGTTTTATTACTCCGGTGACTCAAACTCTAGCTTGTGTTGAATCTTATTGAAATTGAGTTGAATTGAGTTATTATTATTTTTTATTTAAATTGAGCACTGAGCTATTCACTAGTAGGTTAGCTCACTTGCACCCCTACTTAGATGGAGAGAAAGGAAAGGAAACGATTTGAAAATTGAATCAAGGACTCAATGATTACCTAACTAATATTACTACTAAGTAAGTTGGGCCATAGGGATAGGTTATAATCAATGCTACGGTCTAAACATCTCGGAATACTTCTTTGCCAAGTACATGATTCATTAAGCATCCTGCTGCCTATTCTGTTGTTACAA
Source organism: Gardenia jasminoides (assembly GCA_013103745.1). Taxonomy (NCBI): domain Eukaryota; kingdom Viridiplantae; phylum Streptophyta; class Magnoliopsida; order Gentianales; family Rubiaceae; genus Gardenia; species Gardenia jasminoides. The sequence continues at coordinate 25,291,917 of CM023097.1, forward strand.
CTGGATATAAGCTAATAGTCTCTTGGTTTAGTATTCGGAGAACATTCTTGCAACCTTTCTCGGAGAAAGAATCAAAGTTGGGATTCATTTCATGTCCCAATAGTTAAACTATCCACGGCCCAATTTGGCTGGTAACTTTAGTCGGTCTATGCCATGAACTGTTGGGCAGGGCCACAATCTGGTTTAATACCACTTTGTGGTATTTGAAAATTTTTTAATAATTTATCTCCTTAATCTTTAATGAATGTAACACTATATGTCCGTAGTCCCTAATGTCATGTTTTTTCAAAATTAAATCTTTCCAATATGTTAGCTTTTTAACCGATGATAAGGGAGGGGGAGGGAGGGAAGGAATTCTTACCCGTCTATTAATCTTCACTGTTCTAGCACTTTAGTTCGTTATTTATTTTCTTTTTGGCCTATTTTTCCTTTCTTACGCAAACTAACATGAGATTGCATATATTTCATGGCACAATGTTCCACATGTCGAATAAAAAGCGAAACTTATAATATAATTTACTAAAAAACTAACAAAAAGCCAACAAAGTTCACATCACAAAATTTTTTGAGTTCTTTGCATTTTTGCATTATCAATTCAACACAAGGAATGTGGCTAAACACCACATTCACATGAAATTAGGCCTCAATAAAGAGTTGAAGAAATCACAAATGAATTCTAAATGATTTCTAAGTCAATTTTCAGTATCCAATTTTGAAGATTTGTACGTGAAAAATAATTTCTCATGATGCGAGGAATCTAATGTCTATTGATTTTGGTTCTAAATGCGCCAAAAAAATTTTCTTTTGTCCCTAGGATTTTCTCTCTAAAATTGCAGTCATGGTAAAATCTTGGTTTATTAATTATTTAATCATCCAACTCTCAGAGATCTTTTTTCCTTTTGGAAGAGAGAGGAGTGAAACAATCAATTTGTGTCTTCCACAATGGAATCTAATAAGTGAGATTTTGAGTAAGTGTTTACATAATCTTCTTTTATCCGAAGAAAGGATTGTCCTATCAAATAGAGATTTTTGCTTTCGATCATATTTCGATTGTTAATATGATATATCTGAATGGTTACTAATGCACATAACAATGATGATATTGGGCTATGCGTCCGTCCGAAATCCAATTATAAAAACTATAGTAAATGAAAGTCATAGTAAAAAATAAGGAATACAGAAATTTCTAAACTCTATTTCAAATCGAAGTGTAGTATTTTATTTTTTAGTTAAATATCTTGTAATACTTTTTCTAATTCTAATACTTTTTCCTTGGACATGCATTTTCTCTAATGAATTTGACAAACATTGGGTTCACACAAATAAACAAAAAAGAAAGAATCTAAAAAGGTCTTTTTTTAAAATCAATTTTATCAATTATTTGATAATGGTTAGTACCAATCTTAGTATTTTGATTACTCTTAGTATCGATCTTGACCCAGGATTCAATATTGATCCTTTTTCTAAGGTAAAATTTGATGATCTTCCAATCAAAATATTTTTGGTTTTAATTGACCAAAAAAAAAATGTTACGGTCTAAAATATTGGGGGTACTTACGGTTAGGGGATAAAGTGTTAAAAGTCTTTATTGACTGAAGGACATATTTGGCTTTTTATTCAAAAATTATACACCTTAAATATTGACGGTTAGTCAGAGGAGATGAGTGCTCAAGACTTACTATAATCGATTAAAGCGTCAGAAGGATTAATGGTTAAAGGGTTAAGTATTAAAAATCCTACTTTAACTAGCAACCATTTATCTTATTGCATAAATGCGTTGAAAACCTTGTTCACTCTCTTTTTGTAGTTCTAAACTATTGATTGTCAATCCAAATTCATCATGATTATGGCTACAAACTATCCTAATCAAGACAATCACTGTAATATACTTCTTGAACGAGTTCAAACTTTGAAAGAGAGGTTGCTGAAGAAGTCTTGTAGGGACTCTACTATTTTTCTGTCTAATACGGTAATATTCGTGTTAACGATTCCATCAATCGGACGAAAAATCTAAAAGATGCAGTGTATTTGCTGTGGGCGAACTCAGAAAGCACGCTATAACTGATGATGAAGAGCAATTTTCTCTCCAATCAGGGCTTGGAGATATTTAAGCACCCAGGAAAGACGCAAGTGGGCAAAATTGCGTGAAAATTGTCGAGAAAGTACCTATTTCCAATCTTGAAAAACATATAGATTCTATCAAACAAATCAAGAACGTATGGCACGTATAGTCCGATTAACACATACCTTTCACACAAAGCAAGTGATTTTGTCACAATCAGGGCTCGAAGATTTTTAAGCACTCAAGAAAGACACATTCGAACAAAACTGTTAAGAAAGCACCTATTTCTAGTCTTTCATAACATATAGATCCCATCAAACAAATTAGGATAATGAGATATGTCACATACAGTACGACTACCACCTACCTTTTGTTAGTGTATATGCCCTAAAGTCAATCAATTTCTAGGGTTTACTATACATTTTAACTGTTTATGTAATAATAAATGACATCTTTATCATATTGATTGCTCATATTTTCATATAAGTATGATAAAACCCTTAGAATAAACCTAATCGATGAAATCATAAGAGTTATGATGGTGAGATTCATTCGATTATAAATAAGGATTATTCTTAAATATCTCTAGTTATAGTATTAACAATAAAGGGTATTGTTAATACGGCAAGACTAGCATATACTATGCCGCTTCTATATGAGAAGTAGTAGACCTCTTCAACTATAGTGCGTGAGACACCTAAGCAAGTATATGGGTACTTGATGGTATGATCAAGTTCACTCACATCCTTTAAGTGCCAAAGGATTAATCTCTAAGTGAAGTTTATGTAAATGATCCTTAGACTTAATGTAACAGCCTCAAAAATTTATTTTGATATTATTACAACTTAATATTTTCAAATAATGTTATTATTATTATTAATTCATTTAATTATTTTAAAATTACATTTAAACGAATTTTTAGAAAATTTAAATGAAAATTCAATTTATTCATTTATTTATTTGTTTAATTTATTTCATTTTGAGAAAAACTTAATTTAGCTCCATATTAATTTTTTAGGAAGATTTTCAACATTCCATACATCTTATTTTAAAATTTGCTCTTTTTGTATCAATTGTACAGAAAATGAGAAAAACACGTTTTTCGAGGTGAAAATTCGGGCCATGAGTTAAGTTGTACTGGAATGTAAGGATGATCACCCGTAAGTTAGAAATGTTATTCAGTGATTAGAGGTGAATTAAAAAGAGTGATTATAATTAGGAGTTTGAAGTTATAGTTTAAGTTGAATTAACCTCCTTGGATTAGAATTTTAATTAGCCATTACTTTCTCCACATAATTCACCTTAATTCACTTCCATTTTATTCCATTTCTTTTCCCTCTCCTAATCGAGATTTACTCCTTAATCTCAAGCCAAAAGAGCCAATTAATTTTCCCTCCAAATGGCTAATTAAGCTCACTATTCAAGGGTGGACTTTTGGGGTTGTAAGACAAGACTTGTGTCTTGTCTTTCTTTATCCATTTTAATTCTTCAAAATTGCTCAAAATCCTCTCATCTTCTCTCTCTCCTCACCCGAACTGCTCTCCTCCTCTTTCTCTAGTTTTTCCATCAAAATTTCTTCCATTTTCTTCCATAAAAACTCAACTAATCTTGCTCTAAGTAGAGCTTGATCTTGGGGCTTTGACAAGGAGCTTGAGGAAGAGGATTTTGTGGGCTCAAGCTTGCATTTTTCCTTGGTATTTTGCTAACCTATGAAGAGGTAAAATTCTACCAACTTCTACCTTGTCCATTTTCTTCAAATTCCAAGCATGAAAAGTTAGGATTTGGGTGGTTGATAGGTTCTTAGAACCTTGAATGGATGATGATTATGTTGTTTGAAGTGCTGTTTATTATGGTGCAATTTGATGATTATGGAGAATTTGTGGGCTCTTGGAATTCCCACTATATATGTGTGTATTTGTTCATGAGTTGGTTAAATGGTGTTATATATATGCATTATGTTTGATTTTGGTTGCTAAAAGTTGGAAGAAAACCTCAAGGAAAATCCGGATAAGGAAAGAAAGAAAATGAGGGAGAAAAATTCTGTTTTTCTTTTAATGTGTGGGCTGTGATTTTGGCAAGTTTAAAGGCCTAATTTGAGGCTTAAATGTTGAAGGCTAGGGTGTTGGATTGTCTCACACCAATTTCCTTAAAGATGGAACAAAATTGATGATCATTGGAATTAGGGCAAAACTGGAAAATGGGGGCAGCATGCTGCCCGATTTCATGGAAATGTTTTGTGTTAACTTTTGATGGAAGTTGTGATCATTTTTTATCATCATTAGGTTAAGAAAGATCAATACCAGCTTAGGTTCGAATTTGAGGCCAAACGGAAGTGTTTAGATGTGTTAACAATGCGGATAAGAAAAAGGAAGTAAAATTCGCAGGTTTGATCAAATGCAAACCAGTCCACTTTAGGCACGTAGAAAACTGCTTACCCATTCGAATTTTAAGTTGAATTTTGGTATGAATCTATTTGATATATGGAAGTATCAGTGTACCAAATTTGGTGATTTTTGAAGTAGAATTCGTCACTCAAATATAGCCTAGAACCCTGCCCTGCAAAACTGGAAAACAGAAATTTCAGATTTGTGAACCTGCCCTATTTGAACTGCTCTAATTTCTTGCTCAAGTATCGAAATTGAGTTCCGTCGGTGGCGTTTGAAACTTATTACATAGGTCTATAAACCATGAAAATTTGAGAGGCCAATTCGTTTTCTTTAATTTTTGGTAAATTTTCAAAGTGGCCTGGTCGGACAGCCTGCTATGTCCTGTTTTGTCACTGTAGCAGATTGTTAAATTAAAATCTGGGCTAATTCTGTCCAGAATTTTAGCTGGGTGTCTTCTACAAAGTTTCAGAACTTTTCAATAGGTTTCTAACAGTACCAAGTATGTGAAATTCGGACTTGTACAGCTCAAGTTACGATTTTTCAAAGATTTCAGCTCAAATTAGGAAATTATCGAACTTGCTTTCTTATGAGGTAAATTTGGTCGGTGAACTAGGGAAACCTATTTCCACTCTCTTTTAATTATTATAGGGCGTAATAAACTTGGAAACTTTGATATGAAAATGGTCGACCCTCTTTCTTGATTTTCGTGCCAACTTAGTGTCTCACTTGATTTTCAAATTAGGGAATCTTGAACTTGACTTGAGTCTCATTGAGACATTTTTAAAGACATTTATCGAATATTATTCAAGTGTTTTGAATGAAAATACTCCTATTTGTCTCAGGTGATCGAGAAGATCCCGGAAAAACCTCAATTGATCTTGCGTTCTTTTGCCTTGGACTTTTGACTTCGGTGAGTGTCAAGTGCATGACTTGTTGAATTACCTATATTTATTTGAATGAAACCTCGCTGAGGCGAGAGTGTACTTTATCGCTTCGTCCTCTTTACGGTCTTGTATGTACATGATTGTTATTTGACTTGACTGGAACTGCACTTGACTTGATCTAGAATGAATGTCGATTGGAATAATCCATCGACTTAAAAAGTAATAAATGGGGACGCCCAAAACCTATTGTGGATCCTTGGGACCCGAGCCGGCAAGGGCTTGGTCGGGAAGCTTGGTGAACCTTAGGTACTGTTATTTGAGCTTGACCTATTGGAGAGGTCTTGCTCGGTATTGCTCGTTGTAGCTTTACCTCTTAAACTTACCTGTTTGGTTTCGGGCCCGAGAGGGTGAATTGTTGGACGGAGGTTGGATTAAGTTGAGTTTCTATGGACTTTACCTGTGTTAAGTTGACGGAGGGTCAACGTTTGGAATGGAATGGACTCAACTGCTTAAACGTGGAAATTGGCTCCTGAGAGCCCTGTATCCTTACCCGTACTGTATATTTTTCCTGTATGAACTGGTCACCGTGTTTGCAAATTCATTGAGATAGAGAGGTCAAGAGGGTTCTCCGAACCCAGCTCCAAGACTTTTGTCTAATGTGAGCCCTCGAGTAGTGATTCCTTGAGAATACAATCTCCTGGTGAAAATTGCAATAGTACAAGTGAATGTTTGATTTACATGCTTTTATATCTGAATTTACTGGCTTTCCTACTTACTTGATTACGTGCTTGCATTTTCTCCTTGGCCTCACTGAGCGTTAGTTCACCCCAGTTTGTTTTTCTTAACAGGTCTCGAAGTGGAAAACGTAGATCGAGGATTTAGTTACTTTGGTAGGATTTTCATAAATTTTGTATAGGCTTAATGTTAAATTTCGAAGTTAAAGATTTATTGTACCTGAAATTGATGTTATAGGAGTTTTAATAGATATTATTGAGGATTTACCTTTGTAAGTTAACTATCATTTATTGTTGGACCTCAATTAAGGCTTTAAGAGCGAATGCATGTATTATTATTTTTGAGATCTTGAAGTGTGATTATTTGAAATCTATAATATGCTTGAGGGTTTGTAGTGAGTCCTGGCGAGAGTTAGGCAGACAGTCCGCTGATACCCTTGGGTTCGCCCTTGGGAGAGGTGGGGCTGTTACAAGTAGTATCAGAACTTAGGTTAAAGATCTATTTGGGATATTTTAAGGATAATGATCTCGAATATTGAGGTAGATAAGCAAAAGACACGATTCGTATTCACAAGTCAATAAGAGTCCTTATATTGGATTTCAAAGAGTTGAGCTTTAAATGGTTAGAGCTCCATTGTGATTAAATATTAACTTGGCGATTTTGGTTTCCTTAGCAGGTTAAATTCGGGAGTAAAAGGAATCTGTGACATGGCGAACCTGGAGAATTCGCACGAAGACGTAGAGGCTCTTCGAAAGGACTTAGAATTTCAGACAGAACTTGCTAAATATTGGGAAGGACGATGGGAACAAGAATATAAGGAAAAGACTGAGTTAATAACCAAGTACGTGGAAATGAAGAAGAAATATGAAGCCATACTAGAGGAGATGCAACATAAATTTGATCTGGTGCACTCAACTACCCAAATTGAATTTCGAGATACTCCTAACACTCAAGTTAGAAATCAGTTGGGAAGCCCTCTCAATGTTAAAGGGAAGCGTAAAGAGATTAACCAAGATGAACATGCTGTTGAAGGTAAAGGAAGGAAATCAAAATCTAGTGGACCTCGTGCGTGGCGACTTAGAGCTGCTAAGTGTGATTTCTGTCAAAAATCTCATCCTACAGATGAGTGTTGGAGAAAGATGGGAGCATGTTTAAGGTGTGGAAGCCTCAAACACCAAATAAGGGACTGTCGTAAAACCTAGAGTTATATCTATTCTAGGAGTTTTGAACTTGGCACTTGATGTAATGATTAGTACAACTAAATGTTGATATTGTTTGGTTTTAAATCCACCTAGGTGTAGGGTGAAAATCTAGTTATGAACTAGACTATGAAGGTCTTAGTCTTTTGAATGTTTTGTAAGTGGATTAGATGGGGTGAGGCTTGTGAGGCCTATGCTTGCGACTACATAACTATTTGTATTTTGTGGCAACTACGTGTAGTATGTTTTGTGACTTTTTTTTTTGTAAAAAGAAACCACCAGGGCAATTTTCGTCTTGATGGGTGCATATTTATTTACTACTTTCACTATTGTGTTTTTGTGTGGTAAAATGGTCGGGCAAGCGACATTTTGGTATGTTCTTTTGTATTAAATATGCCACCGTCACGTACTTGATTCTCTCGATATATATATATATGTATGAAAGTTGGGCAGTTCTAGAAAATTCTCTTGTTCATTTCGAAAAAAAAACATTTAATTTGCTAACTTGCTTATTCTATTTTGTGTTAATTCATTACATTCCCTTTTATTCTATTTTACCTTGCTTTAGTGTATTTTAATTTAGTTTATTTTCACATTTATTTTATGTCCATCTTCTATAAAAATTGTGGACAGTAGACGAGGCTGCAACTGAGATCGAGGTTGAGAACGAGGGTGTGGGTCAAGGCACCCAAAGCAAGGGAGAGAATCAAGAGTCGAAATCTAGGGTTAGTCAATGAGGGTAAAAAGATAATTCGTGGAGTGTATGTTGCCTTTTATTGGAATTAAAGGGAGTTAAGTGAGAAAAGGCGAACTAGTGAATAAGATAGATTTCATTAGAGTCACAAGCAATGGAAGGGTGGCCATTCGTATCATCTCCACCACTCATCCTTTACAAAACTTCAATTACTCTTCATTTTACCATTTTATTTTGACTTCACAAGAAAATAACTAGAGAGAGAAAAAGAGAGTCTTGCTTCATATTTTATCTTTATTCATACTTTTATCTTTCTAGAAAATCACCAACCCAAAACCCTATTCTCTTCCTTCCTTGTGGCCAGTTCTATAGAGATGAGAGAGGTGAGATTTTCAGCAATTTTCTCCACCTGCTTACTCTTCCCTAGCCGGGTTATTCAAGCTACAAATAGGGAAGAAAAGATTTCATTTGTTCTTCCATAAATTTTGTTTCAATCCAACTTCACTTGCCACCGACCAAGTTCGAGAGAAAGGTAAATCTTGAGGCGAATCTTGGAGGTTTACGACTTACCTTGACCTACGTTAGTGGGAAGAGCTTGAACTTTTAGACCTATAAGTTTAATGGTTTAAAGCTAATGATTTATGGCTAGATGAGCCTAGATTATTGAAGGGATTTCTTGAAAACTGAATACTAGGTTAGATGATTTGAAGATTTTCCATACTTTGTAGTGTAAACTTGTTGGCGAATCTTGACGGTTAATAGCTTGACATATGTCGATTGTTATGTATTATGGCTATTTCATGAGATTGAAGGACTATAGTTATGAGATTGGTGCGAGAATCTTGGTAGAATCTCTAGAAATACCCCCCTACTGGCCGAATCCTTTCAACCACTTTTAGCCTTATTGTCTTACAAATTTTTGGTAAAATATTGTTCAATGATCTTTGTTCGATGTTGGTTTTTAAATGTGAGTTTAGAAGATAAAAAGGGATAATTTCTTGAATTTTGTTTTGCTAGATATCTCCTCAGGGAGCATTGCACAATTTTAGAAAAATTTTGACATCGCGGTGAAAAATATATATATATATATATATATATATAATTTTAAATTTGGGTTTTGTATGTTAGATTTGAAACTAGACAAGAACTTTTCAACCTTGTAAAATTTTAGAATTTTGCTCAATCTCCATAAGTACCAATAGTTTTTAGAATTCACTAAAATGTCAGACTTGATCTGTTTTTCTACTAGCGAAAGTTATCACTTGAGGTCAAGTTTGTCTATTTACAAATTGAATTTTGAGAAAATGTCTTTTGAATAGTTGTAGTACTTTGAGTCTATTTTCTAGTGGTATACAACTGGTAATTTTTCGACTTATGGATATAAAAAGTTAGAATTTGCTGGTTTAAAAAAAAATGTTCTTTTGAAACTTTTAACTTTACTTTGAAAATGCTGAGTTGATCTGAGTTTGAATTCGTAGATGAAAAATGAGGTCTTTATATGATTTTAAGTCTTCTTTTAAATGATGGTTTTCAAAACTTTAATCTCCTCTTTAGGCATTACAGTAGATGTTTAAGAGTGTGAATCTCCCTTTTTCAATTGAGCCCTCTATGATGGTTTAAGAAAATTAATTGGAGATAATTCGCCATTGATGGTTATTGAGAGTAATCGCCTTAGGTGCTCAAGGTGACTTCTAGGAGACTTCTGCAGCAGGAAGTAAAGGACTTGAAAATTGAGAAAATCTCTTTGGTTAAGAATGTTTGGAAAATCATGACGTCGAGAAGGCGACTTGGGAAGTGGAAGAAGAAATGCCAGAGTTTTCAGAATTATTTGTTTAGCAAGGTGAAAATTTTGAGGAACAAGTAAATTCCTTTATTGAAAATATTGTGGATGAACCAAGGTGTCGAGAAAGTAGCTTGAGGGTTAGAGGAAGAAATTCGGAGGAAATACCAAGCATTAATCAATAATTCAAGTATGAATTTTGAGGACAAAATTCTTTTAAGAAGGGGAGAATGTAACAGCCTCAAAAATTTATTTTGATATTATTACAACTTAATATTTTCAAATAATGTTATTATTATTATTAATTCATTTAATTATTTTAAAATTACATTTAAACGAATTTTTAGAAAATTTAAATGAAAATTCAATTTATTCATTTATTTATTTGTTTAATTTATTTCATTTTGAGAAAAACTTAATTTAGCTCCATATTAATTTTTTAGGTAGATTTTCAACATTCCATACATCTTATTTTAAAATTTGCTCTTTTTGTATCAATTATACAGAAAATGAGAAAAACACGCTTTTCGAGGTGAAAATTGGCCATGAGTTAAGTTGTAAATCGGAATGTAAGGATGATCACCCGTAGTTAGAAATGTTATTCAGTGATTAGAGGTGAATTAAAAAGAGTGATTATAATTAGAGTTTGAAGTTATAGTTTAAGTTGAATTAACCTCCTTGGATTAGAATTTTAATTAGCCATTACTTTCTCCACATAATTCACCCTAATTCACTTCCATTTTATTCCATTTCTTTTCCCTCTCCTAATCGAGATTTACTCCTTAATCTCAAGCCAAAAGAGCCAATTAATTTTCCCTCCAAATGGCTAATTAAGCTCACTATTCAAGGGTGGACTTTTGGGGTTGTAAGACAAGACTTGTGTCTTGTCTTTCTTTATCCATTTTAATTCTTCAAAATTGCTCAAAATCCTCTCATCTTCTCTCTCTCCTCACCCGAACTGCTCTCCTCCTCTTTCTCTAGTTTTTCCATCAAAATTTCTTCCATTTTCTTCCATAAAAACTCAACTAATCTTGCTCTAAGTAGAGCTTGATCTTGGGGCTTTGACAAGGAGCTTGAGGAAGAGGATTTTGTGGGCTCAAGCTTGCATTTTTCCTTGGTATTTTGCTAACCTATGAAGAGGTAAAATTCTACCAACTTCTACCTTGTCCATTTTCTTCAAATTCCAAGCATGAAAAGTTAGGATTTGGGTGGTTGATAGGTTCTTAGAACCTTGAATGGATGATGATTATGTTGTTTGAAGTGCTAAGCTTATTATGGTGCAATTTGATGATTATGGAGAATTTGTGGGCTCTTGGAATTCCCACTATATATGTGTGTATTTGTTCATGAGTTGGTTAAATGGTGTTATATATATGCATTATGTTTGATTTTGGTTGCTAAAAGTTGGAAGAAAACCTCAAGGAAAATCCGGATAAGGAAAGGAAGAAAATGAGGGAGAAAAATTCTGTTTTTCTTTTAATGTGTGGGCTGTGATTTTGGCAAGTTTAAAGGCCTAATTTGAGGCTTAAATGTTGAAGGCTAGGGTGTTGGATTGTCTCACACCAATTTCCTTAAAGATGGAACAAAATTGATGATCATTGGAATTAGGGCAAAACTGGAAAATGGGGGCAGCATGCTGCCCGATTTCATGGAAATGTTTTGTGTTAACTTTTGATGGAAGTTGTGATCATTTTTTATCATCACTAGGTTAAGAAAGATCAATACCAGCTTAGGTTCGAATTTGAGGCCAAACGGAAGTGTTTAGATGTGTTAACAATGCGGATAAGAAAAAGGAAGTAAAATTCGCAGGTTTGATCAAATGCAAACCAGTCCACTTTAGGCACGTAGAAAACTGCTTTCCCATTCGAATTTTAAGTTGAATTTTGGTATGAATCTATTTGATATATGGAAGTATCAGTGTACCAAATTTGGTGATTTTTGAAGTAGAATTCGTCACTCAAATATAGCCTAGAACCCTGCCCTGCAAAACTGGAAAACAGAAATTTCAGATTTGTGAACCTGCCCTATTTGAACTGCTCTAATTTCTTGCTCAAGTATCAAATTGAGTTCCGTATGGCGTTTGAAACTTATTACATAGGTCTATAAACCATGAAAATTTGAGAGGCCAATTCGTTTTCTTTAATTTTTGGTAAATTTTCAAAGTGGCCTGGTCGGACAGCCTGCTATGTCCTGTTTTGTCACTGTAGCAGATTGTTAAATTAAAATCTGGGCTAATTCTGTCCAGAATTTTAGCTGGGTGTCTTCTACAAAGTTTCAGAACTTTTCAATAGGTTTCTAACGGTACCAAGTATGTGAAATTCGGACTTGTACAGCTCAAGTTACGATTTTTCAAAGATTTCAGCTCAAATTAGGAAATTATCGAACTTGCTTTCTTATGAGGTAAATTTGGTCGGTGAACTAGGGAAACCTATTTCCACTCTCTTTTAATTATTATAGGGCGTAATAAACTTGGAAACTTTGATATGAAAATGGTCGACCCTCTTTCTTGATTTTCGTGCCAACTTAGTGTCTCACTTGATTTTCAAATTAGGGAATCTTGAACTTGACTTGAGTCTCATTGAGACATTTTTAAAGACATTTATCGAATATTATTCAAGTGTTTTGAATGAAAATACTCCTATTTGTCTCAGGTGATCGAGAAGATCCCGGAAAACCTCAATTGATCTTGCGTTCTTTTGCCTTGGACTTTTGACTTCGGTGAGTGTCAAGTGCATGACTTGTTGAATTACCTGTTATATTTATTTGAATGAAACCTGTTGAGGCGAGAGTGTACTTTATCGCCGTCCTCTTTAATGGTCTTGTACATGTACATGATTGTTATTTGACTTGACTGGAACTGTACTTGACTTGATCAGAACTAAATGTCGATTGGAATAATCCATCGACTTAAAAGTAATAAATGGGGCAAAACCTATTGTGGATCCTTGGGACCCGAAATGGCAAGGGCTTGGTCGGGAAGCTTGGTGAACCTTAGGTAATTTGAGCTTGACCTATTGAGAGGTCTTGCTCGGTATTGCTCGTTGTAGCTTTACCTCTTAAACTTACCTGTTTGGTTTCAGAGAGGGTGAATTGTTGGACGGAGGTTGTATTAAGTTGAGTTTCTATGGACTTTACCTGTAAGTTGACGGAGGGTCAACGCTTGGAATGGAATGGACTCAACTGCTTAAACGCGGGAAATTGGCTCCCGAGCCCAGATCCCACCGCATCAGTATATTTTTCCTGTATGAAATGGTCAGCGCAAATTCATAGATAGAGAGGCTCAAGAGGGTTCTCCGAACCCAGCTCCAAGACTTTTGTCTAATGTGAGCCCTCGAGTAGTGATTCCTTGAGAATACAATCTCCTGGTGAAAATTGCAATAGTACAAGTGAATGTTTGATTTACATGCTTTTATATCTGAATTTTGGCTTTCCTACTACTTACTTGATTACGTGCTTGCATGTTTCTCCTTGGCTCACCGAATGCGTTAGCTCACCCCGCTTGTTTTTCTTAACGTGTCTCAAGTGGAAAACGTAGATCGAGGATTTAGTTACTTTGGTAGGATTTTCATAAATTTTGTATAGGCTTAATGTTAAATTTCGAAGTTAAAGATTTATTGTACCTGAAATTGATGTTATAGGAGTTTTAATAGATATTATTGAGGATTTACCTTTGTAAGTTAACTATCATTTATTGTTGGACCTCAATTAAGGCTTTAAGAGCGAATGCATGTATTATTATTTTGAGATCTTGAAGTGTGATTATTTGAAATCTATAATATGCTTGAGGGTTTGTAGTGAGTCCTGGCAGAGGGTGACAAATCACGATACCCTTGGGTTACTCTTGAGGAGGTGGGCTGTTACACTTAAGGTTATCATGGTATCTTGAATATGGATATGTATACTTTCTTTGTTATATGATTGCTCCCGTAAAAGGGAATGCTCACATCATTAGCAAATGGGTATATCTTTGAAGTGTGGAAAGATGGTGAATAACCTATAAAGATTTACCACCTCTTATGGAAGAGGAGTTATCTCGTGTTTGGCCACTTGTAGAAGTATAACTTGGAAATCTTAGCGCTAAGTGAGAGAGTCTTAGAAAGTGTTTGTAACAACTTCTTCATTGGAGTTATATTTTGGTATAAGAGAAAAGGGCATTAATCACACAATGGAATAGGCACAACTTTTTCCAAGATTAATGTGAGATGTGACAGCCCCACCTCCCCCTAAGGCGAACCAAAGGGGTTAACGGACTGCCTGCCCAACTCTCGCTAGGACTCGATAGTTAATATAAACCAACAACTCAAAACTTACAAAACTAAATTCTCCCAAATTCAAAAGTCAACCAACATAGTTACATAAGTTTCACACCACCATTCAAACTTAAAATTCAACAGGGTATTTAGGTTACAAAACCAAAAAAAAACTAAACTTATCCATGATAGGGTTTTACAGTATATTATCCCTTACACAAAAATAACAACAAAAACTACTCGCACGTACTTCCAACCCTGAGCTCAAGCAAATCCCTCTGCTAAGGAAAACAAAAGGGAAATAGGGTGAGCTAATAACTCAATGAGGTTCCAAAAATAAGCATCCAGGTATACAAGAAGAATTCACTTAACAAACAAGTGACATAAATAAAATCACCAAATAAATTGAACATATTCAATTAAAGGATACAGATGGCTTTCAAAAGCCAAATTCCCCGAAACTTGATCAAATCACATCCTGTTGACTCTCCGTCAACATTTATAGCTCAGAGCCAAAACCGTAGATCCTCACTTATCATCAGACACCATCCACCATTTCACCCCCTTACCGGGTCCGAACACCCCAACAAATCAAATTTTAGGTGATACTCGAGTATACCAGATTTCTGGATTCACATATCATACCCTGTGGCTCGTCAACTTTCCCGACCAAACCCCTGCCGGCTCGAGTCGATTGACTCACCAACTAGGTTTTGAGGTCGAAACAAATCATATTTGTCGATGGGATATCACCCAAGCGACTCACAAATCAAATGTGACCAAAAGCCATTTCACATGAATTCAAATATTCATGTACAAAATTCCAAACACATGCGATCGAGTGTGATAAGATACGCACTCGTCTCTATCACATTAATTGGCTCACAAGTCACAAGAACACAAATCATCACATAGTTCAAGTATTTCAATATTTCAGCTATCAAGTTGGTCAAGTAACAAGCATGGAACACTCACCGAATCAAGCAAAGTATCTTCAAGTGCTAGCGCCCAATTCTCCTCCTTTCAAGTCTAATAACAAATGAAATGAAAATATTTAAGTTCGGCTACCCAAACAAGAAGACCTATTGCATGTGCTTGTTGTTCTTTTACTTGATAAAAATCACACTTGAATGCACAAACTATAAAATGACCAATCTCAATTATAAGGATGATCAAATGAAAATCTTATCAACATGTTATAATCATAAATGAGTGACTCGGGACACGGCAAGAATGCATAAGAATCAAAATGAATGAGAATGGCATTTGTGGAAGTGAAACTAACATTTGACAGGTTTGCCGTGCCTCAATAATTTAGTCATAAGTGTGGCTATGGTTAGCGGATCAAGGTTTAATTTATGGCGTTTCGAAGCTAAGACATAGCCCTACAACTTTCATGAAGAGGTCAAACATCAAATCATGCTTAATCATAGTCAAAATGGCAAATCTCAGAGTCGCAAGAAAACTGTCGGATGGTTTTAGGTTGGTCGAGCAGTCTCGGGAAAACAACCATAAATTGACGTAGAAAAATCAAAATCAAGCTCCGTCAGTGGTGTTTAAAACTAGATTCATAGAGCTTTCCAAAAGTATAAGGCTCAGGCTCTAATTCATTTTCTACAATCAACAGAAACCTCAGAAAATTCACTATTTTTCATTTCTGATTTCCTGTGAAATTTTCAGCCTTGATGCATATTCTTCAATCAACTCTTTAAAGTTATTTCCACCACTTAACAAGGTGTTTAACATGCTAAAACAGCAAATAACTCCATCATCAAAGCATCACAAATCAACAAACAATTCATCAAACATTTGGTAGCCTAAAATGAAAACCCAAACTCTAGTTCTCAAACACAAGATTTCCTTCCATAATCTTTCCTTCCAAGCAACCATAAACACTTTAATCACACCTAACTAATGTCCTCTTTGAATTTAAGGTTCATTAAAGCATGATTAAGTGAGGATTTACCTTGCTAGAAGAGTAAGAAAATCCATCCAAGAGCTTCAGTCCTTGCAACCAAGCTTGAGGTTTAAGTAGTAATCTAGGTTAGGATTTCACTTAAAGCTGTTTTTCTTCACTAAAATGACTAATTTCTAGCTTAGGGTTTGGTTGTTCTTCATGTTAGAGTGGCCGGCCAAGAGGAGAGAGAAGAGAGGGAAATTTAGTTCAAATTTTTGAAATTGAAGGATTAAATAGAAGGGCTTAAGTCAAGAGGTTAAGGGATGGTTGACAAATGGCCAAATCTTGGCCAAGAATTGGATAATATCTTTGCAAATTGCCTTCTAATCCCTTAATTAAAATGTGACCCCCATAAAACCACATAAGTTTCATGCATTTGTCCATATAAAACATGAAAAATGAAATCCTAAATTAAACCATGCAATGCACACGAAATTGAGTACTTTAGGAAAATTAATGCACTAAATGATTATATGGTGCACTCAAGTAAAATTCCTTTTTTTTTCTTGGGTTCTCACATGAGATAAGTTTCGTAAAAGGATATTAGTTACATTATAAACGTTTACTGAAAGGTGAAGTCATCCACTTGACTTTTCTCATTACTTGGGTGGTCATGATATATTGCTAGATACCAATCTTGATCTATAAGTATGAGTTGATTGATTAGTGGAATCAGTGATAAATTAAAAGGAGTTTTAATTTATCTATTTCTTATTTATTAAGAATGTATAGCTCATACTTATTGCCAACGTATATGAGAACCTAATGGGTCACACACATTAAGAACTTTCTTAGCTAGATTAAATGAATTTCAAGTGAGACTTGATAGATAAGTTTTATAACTTATAGTTTGATTTGTGAGACAAATTAAACTTGAGGGACTTGTGGTTCAAATAAATTTTAGTCTTCCAAATACAAGAGTTGTATTAGAATTAGGAAGCTAAATCTTATTGGAAACTGATTTCAGGTTTCCATAAGGATTTGACAACTTATTTGTCTATAAATACTCACTAAGCTTTTGCTAGCAGAAAGAGGATCATCACACAATTTGTCTTGTGAGATTTTTGAGAAAAATCTTGAGAGAAAAAATACCCAAAATTCGTCCAAGAAAATAAGGGTAAAATTGTATCTCTTATTTCTTGTCATGGGATGAATTTTTCATGGTGAAAAGTTGGAATTATCTCAATAGACTTGTGTGTGGTTGTCTTCGCAATAGCTAGCACTAATCTAGATTAAACTAATTCGACCTTGGAGGTTCTAACTAAGGAGGTTCGTGTGGATAACCATTAGAGGCCGGATGCATGTGGCCATGTGGATCTTTGCCATCCTTTGTATCAAATCTCCACCAAGTTCAAGGAGGTCTTCATGGATTGAGGTAATCTTCTTGAACTATCTCTATGTTACATGGATTTAATCAAAGGACGATCTGTTGAAAGGAATCAAAATTTTAAATTTCCGCTGCGTTTATCTCCTTGATTCCTTACAGTGGTATCAAAGCCAACTTTGATTAAATCATGTAACTTGTTTATTTAGTTTTCATGTATGTCAAATTGGATTTGATTGTATGCATTCAAGAGTTTTAAAAATTATGTTTTGATGAAAATTAATTTTTGAAAAAGGTCAAGATTGCTTGATTTCGTCGAATGAATTTTTCATATGATAAAAAACTACTTTTTCAAGAAAATATGTTTTCAATCATGATAATATGTTTCGTGTTTGTCTTCACGTGATGAGATCACAAAGGAAAACAAATGGGATGATCCGTAATAATTGAGATGATCAAGATAATCAAGGAGGATCCATAAACTTTTTGCAGCAAAACAGCCGTTATATGTTCACAAGTTGACCATGCCACTTGCAGATCTATTTTGCTGCGAAACAATCAAAGGACAAGGAATATTAAGACCATCGTGACAATGAATAAAGGCTTGGACAGATTGCATGTACACATCGTTTGACCTTGTGACATATGAATCTTTGCCTAGCTTTTATCATGGTTAATTGGTCTTTCTAATTTCTTTGTCCATGCCCAAAAATGTTTTGTGCAATAAGAAGTCCAAGTAGGCAGTGAGAGTTTGCTACTGGAAAATCGCACCAGAAAGGCTGCCTTATAGTGGAACTTTGTGCAATTATTCTGCCGCTGTCTTGTTGCATTTTTGTTCTTTGCTACTTCAAAATCCAGCCATGAGATGGTGACGAAGTTGAAGGTTTAGATTGGTTAATCAATTTTGGAAATTTTGGGTAAAAGGAAATTTAAGAAACAAGTTAGTTTCCAAACAAATGGGATTTGGTCATTGATTTCCTTTTTCGTTTGGTTTCTTATTTAATATGGAAATCTCTTATAATTCTAATGTGATTAGAATTAAGGTTTTTTCTGGAAATTTTAGAAATTCAAATTGGACAAGAAGTTGTTCAATTAAATTTTAGAAACTTACTTAATTTTAGTGAGATAGAATTAAGAAGTAAACCAACTTTAGAAACTTTCCAAATTGATAAGATTAAATTTAGAAGGTATTCAAATACTTTTAGAAACTTTCTAATGTAATGGAGATTAAAATTAAGAAAGTGCTCTAAAGTAAGTATTTGAGATTCTAAAATGGTTTAAAAGAAAATTTTCAAAAACAAGTGAATTAGGAAATTCTAGTTAGACTAGAAATTCTTAATTTTGACTTGGATGGTCATTCGATTATGAAAAGATTCTTATCATGGTTGTAAAGTATGGAAAGTCATTTTAATAAGATTAGAATGTGGTTTCCATAATTTAAAACAAAATGAATTGAAAGGAAATTTGGAAACTATTTAATATTCCTTAAGAAATTGGATTTCCTAAGAAATATAAGTTTCCAAATTAGTATTGGTTTCCAAAGTGATTTGGAAATTGAATATACTTTTTATTATGAATAAAATATAGTTTCCAAATCATTAGTATTGCCAAAAAATTCTTCTTGTGTTTAATCGTTTTGGAAATTTAAAAAAAAATGAAGGAAAAAGGATGCTGTCTGCAATAGCGTCGCTAAAAGTTTTAGTGACAGTTTTCTTATGAAGAACTTTTGTCGCTAAATACATTTTTCTGTCGCTAAAACTGAATTCCAGAAATTAGAAATTTTCAAATTGAATTTGATTCATTTAATTTTTAAACCTCTTGAATTGAAGTCTTTTGAGATTAAAGGCTTGTGCATATAATGATATATGATTGGAACTAAATAAATATTTATGCTTTCATTTAATATTATATTTTATGAATGCATGATGGATGATTATGGACTAAGGCCAATGTGATTGTGAATGGTTGAATGTATGTATGATTTGGTTTTGATATTTTTGAAATAGGGCTTGCTTGTCCTGCCTTCTCTATATATTCTCAATGTAAATTCTCTTCTCATCTCACTCCCCTTGAATGTAACTCAAAGTTTCTCCCAATATTATGTAATGTAATATATTAGGGATAGGGAGAGGGTGAGGATCTAAAATGTTTAGAATAGATTTACATTTGTAATGTACAAAGGAGATGGAGATGGTACCAATTCCACCATGGTGGACATACAAAAGGCGTACAAGGCATGGAGATGTCGCTCGTCCCTTAGTTTGACCATCTACTTTCCTTTTGGCTCAAGGAAACTAGTATACGAATAAAGTCCATAATCATCCATATTTAATTATAGTATGTTTATTTATTTATATTGATGAATGGATATGCATGCTATATATATATTTGATGAGACCAATTTGGAATACCATATCTAAAATCTCTCTACTCAAATATTAAGTCAAAACTTAAGTTGCCTTCCATTGTTATAGTTAAAATGAAATTATGTTCAAGTTAACTTGTTGCGTACACTCAAGGTTGCTCTACCATGAGAAGTTTTAACTATGAGATGAGATCTCGGAATAATGGGTATGACTTAACTAAAATTTGTGACTTGTTGAGTACACTCAAGGTTATAATTTAGAGGCAAAGGTTGGGTGACACATATGATGTAATTTATCAAGAGTTGATAACTCAACTATCTAGAAGTTACAAAAGTTATAATTGACAATAAGTACCTACCTATTGAAATTATTTTGATTTGTTGAGCACACTCAAGATCAAAATAACTAAATGGGATTCTAGCCTACTAGGAATTTTTGAAATTCTCGAATCTATATAAGAGGGTTATAGATTTGAATAAAATAGTGGGAGCAAAACCAAATTTAATTTTTATGTCATTTTTATTTGGTTTTGTTTTGCATAAATTGCAATTCTCTTTTATCATTACTATCTCTTGTAGAAATTATGAGTAATTGCATATTATTCTCGATATAATTGGTATTTTTAATTTCTTGGATTGGCAAGTTAAATTGAGAAAAGTTATCAAGAAAATTTGGCTATATCATTTAAAACCTTAGCACTTCCAATTATGGAAGATGTAATGGAATTAATAAAAATTGCTTACAATTAGTAAGAGGAGATGATGATAGTATGTCATAGATGCTTCCTAAATCTCCTTTACTAGATAAGATTTCAATTTCTTTCACCATGATTATACATCTCAAGAGTTGAATGATGAATAATCAAGGTATAAGATGTATGAAATCCTTAAGCAATAATTCTATTACAAGATGACAAAAATATCTCTAATTAAATATTAAGAAATTCAGATCAATCAAAGTTTTGTCATACATTATTAGTCAAATGTTGACTAAGAGTAAATACTTATCAAGAATTGATAAGTTAAGAGTTTTAAAGAACTAGCCTTATAGTACAAGCTTTCAATGCATGGTTTTAAAATACAACTTTGTGAAAGTTTTATTTTTGAGATTATAATTGAGATTAACTAACGGACTTATTTTAGAACTTAATAAATGTTATTATTTTCTAAAATAAAAGAAAGTCCATTTCTCAATATGACGTTGGATAATTTGAAACCATCTTTAGCATTTGAAAATTAGTCTTTTGAATGAGAAACATATTTTTCAAATCACATGATGATTTGGCTCATTTGATTATGAATCATTTGAGGCATATGAGCCTTATTCACTAATAAAAGGCTAATTTGATCTTTTATGAAAAGATTTAATGAATTGTTAGGATCCATACATTATGATGTACGTGAAAGATTAACAATTCATACTAGAGATTATTTCTCATATTTTATTACTTTTACTAATAACAACTCAAAATGGATATATGTATCTTTAAAGTACAAATCCAAGATTTTGAGAAGTTAAGAGTTTTAAGTATAAAGTAGAGAAAGAATCTGGTCAAGTATTAGGACACCTAAATATGATCAAGGTGAAGAATACTTGAGCCATGGAAAAGTATAGGAACACCATGATTTGATCAAGGTGAAGAATACTTAATCTAAGAGTTTCAAAATTAACTAAAGGAGAATGAGATTCTCAAGTAAAATAATTTTTCTAGTTATCTCAATTATTGTTGTGTAATCTAGATAAAGAATTATATCTCATGAGATGAGATGTCCTATGCAAGTTTACCAAAATAGTTTTGGGGTTTGTCCTACATAAAATTGTCTCCTATACACTAAATCTTGTTCGATAAATATATTTGTTTAAAGTGTGCCATATGAGATATGGAATGTTAAGGAATCCAAAATTTGTGAAAGTTTGGATTGTGCTACTTATGAAGTGAGCATCCATAATCGGATAAAGTGGAGCTAAGATCCAATTAAAACCTTTTGTGAAATATTCTTGAGAATTAAAGGAAAAGGAAAAGAGGGCCAAAAGGAAGAAGAGCAAATCGGTTCTTCTTATTTCATTTGGTTTAAATTTTTCCTTAGCACGTATGCTAGAATTTTCTTATTTGTTCCAAGAATTTTATAATTCTATCATCTTCAAGAATAAAAGTGTTTTAGTTCTAAAACTACTATTTTCTAGATATATGATTTATTCTAGATAAAGTAGTGGGAGAAAGATGGAACTTAAAACTTGAAATAGTTTCAAGTATCACAAAAGCAAGTTGAACAAAATGCATAGAATTGGGGCTTGCATTTCATGATGATGAGGCGCAACGAAAGCTCCTAAAATAAGGGTTTCATAAATCTTAGAAATATAGATTTCTTATAGAAAATCATGATATTTGATCGTGCATTTTTAAATGACTTATGAATACTTTTATAACTTATGGAGATGGTTGAGACCCATGAATCTAAAATTCCATATTTGACGAAGGGTATTGACCTTAGTCAATTCACCTAAAGGTTTAAAAACCTTTTAGTTGCAAAAGAGTCTTTATAATAAAGACTAATATGGAAGGTAAAGTGTTACCTATAGAGTTTGGTTGGTAGAGTGGTCACTATTAAAGATAAGCAATTATCTTTAAAGAAACCTTCTTACTAATCAATATGCTTAAATTCATTTAGATTTACTTGCTTATTTTAACTATGAGTTATGGTATGGCAAATAGATGCTAAAACCATTTTTCTTAAATGGAAACAACAAATAAATTGTGTATGTGACACAATTTAAAGGTTTTACATCTAGTGTGCCAATAAAGCGAATCTCTAAAAGTGGTATCATCCATTTTGATGAAATAATCAAAGAGTTTGATTTTATCAAAAGTATGGATAGCCTTGTGCTTATATTCGATTTAGTGGGAGCTATTGTTGGTTCCATGCATCGTATATAATTGATATATGATACATTGAAATGGTATACCTATATTTCAAAATTATAGGTATAGCTATCCAAGACTTCCTTCATGATATAAAGGAGTGGCAATCTTCCTTAGAGTAAAGGTCTATATTGATAGGTATGATTGCTTCAGTTTTTAAGTACTTAGATGAGATGCTAAAATGTTTAGCATGGAATAATCTAAAAAGGGGTCTTATCTATATTATATAGAATAATCCTTTCATTGTACTAAACTCATTGTCTCCTTTAGTCCATGAAGAGTTTAAAATGAAAGTTCGAGAATGTACTTGTAAACTTTCCTACAGAAATGATTTGCAAGTAATTATGCGTATATTCATAATGTCAGTGCTATGTGTTGAAAGAGTTTCAAGTGAAACACAACTAAATTTCTACAATTAAAACCTTAACAAATGCTACTTGAGAAGTGGCAAAAAAGGAAACATGTGAATCTACAAGTTCATATTTGAGTTTGAAATGGTTCACTCTATTAGAAGTCCTTCAACTTATGTTGAGACTATAATAGAATTTGTCCTAACAAAGGAACCAAAGTCTCATCATAGATCCACATATTTGTTAAGTTAGTTTCACATGATTTGATGAAATCATTGGTGGGAATTAAAAGTGAAGATTAAAAGGAGTACCCATGGATTACAACATAGTTGATCCGTTCATTAAATCTTATCTTAAAGAAAACATGATAGTCATGTTAGCTCATTTGGTTTTTAACTTGTGAGTGATTAGCTTTAGTGCAAGTGGGAGATTGTTAGTGTATATGCCCTAAAGTCAATCAACTTCTAGGGTTTACTATACATTTTAACTGTTTATGTAATAATAAATGACATCTTTATCATATTGATTGCTTATATTTTCATATAAGTATGATAAAACCCTTAGAATAAACCTAATCGATGAAATCATAAGAGTTATGATGGTGAGGTTCATTCGATTATAAATAAGGTTTATTCTTAAATATCTCTAGTCATAGTATTAACAAGAAAGGGTATTGTTAATACGGCAAGACTAGCATATACTATGCCGCTTCTATATGAGAAGTAGTAGACCTCATCTACTATGGTGTGTGAGACACCTAAGCAAGTATATGGGTGCTTGATGGTATGATCAAGTTCACTAGATTGATCCACATAGAGACATCCTTTAAGTGCCAAAGGATTAATCTCTAAGTGACGTTTATGTAAATGATCCTTAGATTTAAGGTTATCATGGTATCTTGAATATGGATAGTTATACTTTCTTTGTTTTATGATTGCTCCGTAAAAGGGAATGCTCACATCATTAGCAAATGGGTATATCTTTGAAGTATGGAAATATGGTGAATAACCTATAAGGATTTACCACCTCTTATGGAAGAGGAGTCATCTCGTGTTTGGCCACTTGTAGAAGTATAACTTGGAAATCTTAGCGCTAAGTGGGAGAGTCTTAGAAAGTGTTTCTAAGAACTTCTTCATTGGAGTTATATTTTGGTACAAGAGAAAAGGGCATTAATCACACAATGGAATAGGCACAACTTATTCCAAGATTACTGTGAGATAAGTGTGGTAAAAGGATATTAGTTACATTATAAACGCGTTCTTGAAAAGGTGAAGTCATCCACTTGACTTTTCTCATTACTTGGGTGGTCATGATGTATTGCTAGATACCAATCTTGATCTATAAGTATGAGTTGATTGATTAGTGGAATCAGTGATAAATTAAAAGGAGTTTTAATTTATCTATTTCTTATTTATTAAGAATGTATAGCTCATACTTATTGCCAACGTATATGAGAACCTAATGGGTCACACACATTAAGAACTTTCTTAGCTAGATTAAATGAATTTCAAGTGAGACTTGATAGATAAGTTTTATAACTTATAGTTTGATTTGTGAGACAAATTAAACTTGAGGGACTTGTGGTTCAAATAAATTTTAGTCTTCCAAATACAAGAGTTGTATTAGAATTAGGAAGCTAAATCTTATTGGAAACTGATTTCAGGTTTCCATAAGGATTTGACAACTTATTTGTCTATAAATACTCACTAAGCTTTTGCTAGCAAAAAGAGGATCATCACACAATTTGTCTTGTGAGATTTTTGAGAAAAATCTTGAGAGAAAAAATACCCAAAATTCGTCCAAGAAAATAAGGGTAAAATTGTATCTCTTATTTCTTGTCATGGGATGAATTTTTCATGGTGAAAAGTTGGAATTATCTCAATAGACTTGTGTGGTTGTCTTCGCAATAGCTAGCACTAATCTAGATTAAACTAATTCGACCTTGGAGGTTCTAACTAAGGAGGTTCGTGTGGATCACCATTAGAGGCCGGACGCATGTACGGCTGCGTGGATCTCTTTGCCATCCTTTGTATCAAATCTCCACCAAGTTCAAGGAGGTCTTCATGGATTGAGGTAATCTTCTTGAACTATCTCTATTTTACATGGATTTAATCAAAGGACGATCTGTTGAAAGGAATCAAAATTTTAAATTTCCGCTGCGTTTATCTCCTTGATTCCTTACACCTTTCACATAAAGCATCGTAGATACTGCATCTTTCATCACTAGCTAGTAATGATAAGCAGTGTCGACCTTACTAAAAATAACGAGCAGTAACACAATAAATGCGTAGTCACAATAAATGCATAGTCAATGCCTGGATAAACAGTTAGATTAAAGGTTTTTCTGCTTCTCAATAGGAAACTCTCTTTGTCCATAACCTATACAATTTCATATCAAGATTTACTTCAAGGATTTATTTATTCATCTAAAAAATTGATCAGTAGTACAAAAGAAACTCACTTTTGTAATTATAGTATCCCCCTTGAATGCTTCGAGTGAATGAGAGGTAAAGCAACCAATAACACGGAAGTCACAGATATCGCGTACAATGTTGTCAACCAAGAAGACATCAAGTCTCATTTTAATGTGAAGAGGATGAGATTGCCATAATTTGGACTCTCTCTTTCATATACTGTCCAATTGTTGCGCCATTTTAATCCCTGATAATTGTTCCACAGATAACAGATCACAGAGTCAACCGGCCTCCAGAGACAGGCGCTTGAACAAAATTTAAATTTCGTGTCAGGAAAAATGTGACAGTCATGAACACGAGTAAAATGAGAAATGTGACAACAAAAACAGAATGGAGAACTTAAATTCTAGATCAACGAGTCCTATGTCCTGTGACAAGAACAAGACGACACCAATGATCATCGAGGCTTATGTTTGGATGCATTAAGTTCTCACCAAAAGAAAAAAAAAAAAGCCATTCCTTCTTATTATGTTTTACTCCAGTTCTTTATCTGTCAAAATCAAATCCTCTTTACAACTTCTTGAAATTGCTTTAGAGGACAGATAGAAAAGAAAAAGATCTCTATGTACCTTTCCTCTCATTGTGAGAATAGGGATGTTCACAGCATTCTTCATGATTCTCTTCCTCTTTAGTTGCCAAAATCGATCCCCAACTTGGAAGAGAAGATCTTTATTATCTTCAAAAAAATCATAGTGTACACGAAAAGGTCCAATTATTTTCTTTTACATAACCAAGTCGACAAGATAAGGAGAATCCATCCCTAACAACATTGATGAAGAGAACAGCATGTGTGTCTTCTCGTTTGAACATTGACATGCTTCAGAACCTGAGGAACTCTTCCAGAATCCTTGAATGGTGCTGGAAACATTGGCACAGTGAAGAATAGGAGGTGATATTTGAACTCTATTGGGGTATGTTCATGAACAATGACCTAAGGATAATACCAACTCACTGAGACATCATTCGGAGAAGGCTCATTTGTTTTGACATGTGCAAGTTGTCTTCTCTATGATAAAAATTTGATGTTTGACAATTTGACCTTCAATTATAGAGAAGATAACAGCAACGTCAAAAAAAAAATCCAAATCCAAGCTGGTCATTCTTTTTATTGGTAATGATGTTATATAGCATACTCAAGGATAATGACTTTTATCAAAAATAAATAAAGGGTAAGAGAGTTGGGAAAGGATACCAAGTTTATGAAAACAGGCAGTTGATAAATGACAAATTTTTTGAATTTTTGAAAAATTAAGATAAAGCTAAGCAGCAAGTAAATCACATCCAATTTTAGAATTTTGACTTAATTCAGAAGCTTTTACTTTGTCAAAAATTAGTTCTTTATCTTCCATGTTTCACATATTTGTCTTAGTCAGTGTCTTATAGTTATAATGGACAGCAGCTAATTTAAAACACAATGTGCAAAACAAATTTGTATTAGAAAAATTTTCCTTGTTGGCTACTTCAATGCAACAAGCACATGCCCTCTGACGTGTTGAAAAATGATTTTTGCAATGAAAATCTCACCAATCTAGTTGACAGATTTATATTCAATTGTAACCTATAAAGTTGACGGCCAATATCAACTATGCAATATTACATGACATATTTTGCCAGAATGACTGATGAGATTCTTACGCCCAAAACGAACGAAAGAACGTCCAACAAGCTCACGAATTTGAAGATATTACGTTGGATGGATTCAACCTCGATACTTGGACAACACAAGCACGAATCAAGAATAGAAAATGACACAATCAAGAAGGTGCTTGATTGATAAGTCAAACAAGCATCTAAGGACAACCATAAGATGTCCGAAAAAACCTTTCACAAGTCACACGAATTGCTCTTGAAGAAAGAAGCAAATCTGAAAATTGTTTATTAATGCTCAATAAACGTAAGGAATAACAAATGAGTTAGGCTATTTATAACCTTACGTAAACCTACTAAAACTAGGAAACACTTAAGATAAAATTCGGCCTTTAGTTCAATTTTGGCTCTTAACCAAACGATACTTAAAACTACTAAATAAACAAAATGCTATGCTAAGCAATTTGGACCATATGAATAACTTAAGATGGCCAAATGCAGCTTATTGAATTAAACTAAAACGACTCAAAACTCTACTTAAGCAATCGAATCACTCAAAGCTCCACAATCGAGATCAAAGTCTTGCATGCTTGATCTCCAATCTCCAAGTCGACTCCTTCAATAACCATAGGAGAATCTTGTTGTTCATGAATCACACTTACTAAGGGTTGGAGTGATTCTTTGAATCTTTTAACTCTCGAACACGTTACGAGACCAAGAGGAACCTTCACGGAATTAGTACTTGAGATTTGAACAGCTTGCAATTCCTCATCATTCCCTTCCCCTTGAGAAGGATTTGTCCTCAAAATCACGTTCATCATGTAAATAAAAAAGAATAAGATTAGTCACATTAAAAGTAGCACTCATATTGTACTCATCCAGAAGATCTAGTCCGTAGGCATTATCATAATGTGTTCAAGCACTTGAAACGGCCCATACCCTCTTGGAGAGAGCTTGCTTTGATGTTTCTTAGGGAACCGTTCCTTGTAAAGGTGCAAACATACCTAATCTCTTAGTTCAAACACAACCTTGCGATGACCTTTATCGGCTTGCTTAACATATTGAGTAGTCCTTTGTTCGATGTTTGCTCAAACCTTTTCATGCAATGACCTAGCAAACCCAACTTTCTTCTTACTATCTAAGTTAATATGCTCAGAAGAGGGTAAAGTCAGTATATCCATAGGACTTACAGGACTAAACCATACACAACTTCAAAAAATTGAGTAGCACTATGCACGGTTTTATTATATGCAAATTCTACATGAGGCAAACACTTTTCCCATGTTTTCAAGTTCTTTTTAATGATAGCCCTTAAGAGTATTGATAATGTGCGATTAACTACTTCAGTTTGTTCCCAATTTACCCCTCAAAGATTTTCAAAAATAACTCAAAAATGTGACATCATGATCAGAAACTATAGTTCTAGGCATGCCATACAAACGAACGATTTCTTTAAAGAACAAGTCGGCAATATGTAATGCATCATCCATTTTATGACATGGAATAAAATGAGCCATTTTGAAAAATCTATCTACCACGATATAAATGCTATCATGACCTTCTCTAGAATGAGTTAAACCTAGCACAAAGTCCATGGAAATATCAACCCAGGCCTGGCTGGGAATAGGTAAAAGTGTATACAAACCATATGGATTAACCTTTGGTTTGGCGTGATGGCAAACACCACACCTCCCTATCACATGTTCCACATCTTTCTGCATATGAGGCCAAAAAAAATGTTCATGCAAAAAAGTTAAAATCTTGGACACACCATAGTGAGCCATTAACCGTCCACCATGTGACTCATTAATAAGTAAGTCATATATTGAACCACGAGGAACACGTAACTTATTAAGATAGAACAAGAAACCTTGTATAAAATATTTGTCATGACCTAACATGGCACATAAGGAATATAAGTCATGAAAATCAGCATCCTTAACATATAATTCTTTCATAAGTTCAAATCCAAGAAGCTTATCATCTAAAGTAATAAGTAACAAATACCTAAGAGATAATGCACTAGCAACAACATTCGACTTACCTATCTTATACTTCATGACGTACGGGAACGACTCGATAAAGGCAATCCACTGAACATGTCGTTTGTTTAACTTGTGTTGCTCCTCCAAGTACTTCAAAGATTCATGGTCGGTGTAGATCACAAATTCTTTGGCGCAAAGATGATGTTGCCATATTTTCAATGCACAAACCAACGCGTACAACTCATTGTCATAAGTCAAATAATTGAGAGCTGTTCCACTCAACATTCACTAAAGAAGGCCATGGGTCTACTCCTTGCATCAAAATGGCACTAACACCAATACCTAATGCATCACATTCAACTTCAAAAGTTAAATCAAAGTTAGGTAAAACAAGTAGTGGTGGATGTGTGAGTTTATGTTTAATCAATTGGAAGGCCTTATATCGATCTTCTCCTCAAGAAAACTTCTCATTCTTTTCCATTACAGCTGTGATTGGGCCATAATTGTACCAAAGTCTTTGACAAAATGGTGATAAAAGCTTGCTAGACCATGGAAACTTCAAACCTCTCCAACATTTTTAGGAGTCAGCCACTCCTTAATGACTTTCACCTTGTTTTCGTCAACATCTATTCCCTGTGAACTAATCACATAGCCTAGAAACACCAAGCGTTCAGTACAAAACACGCATTTCTTGAGATTGGCATACAACCTTTCTCTTTGAAGTACTTCAAAAACAGCTTTTAAATGAGAAAC
Source organism: Gardenia jasminoides (assembly GCA_013103745.1). Lineage (NCBI taxonomy): Eukaryota > Viridiplantae > Streptophyta > Magnoliopsida > Gentianales > Rubiaceae > Gardenia > Gardenia jasminoides. The sequence goes on from CM023097.1 coordinate 25,321,624, forward strand.
ATGCTCTTCTAAATTCTTATTGTAAATGAGCATGCTATCAAAATAGACAACTACAAATTTACCAATGAAATGTCTTAGAACATGATTCATTAAACGCATAAATGTACTTGGAGCATTAGTCAAACTAAATGGCATAAGTAACCACTTGTATAACCCATGCTTTATTTTGAAAGCAGTTTTTCACTCATCTCTTTCTTTCATTCTAATTTAGTGGCAACCACTTTTCAAATCAACTTTTGTGAAGATAATTGCACCATGAATCTCATCTAACATATCATCTAACCTAAGATTGGGTGACAATATTTTACCATTATAGCATTGACCGCGTGACAATCAGTGCATATTCTCCATCCACCATCCTTCTTAGGCACGAGGATGACAGGTACAGCACAATACTCAAACTTTCTCAAGCCCAAGCCTTTCTTAGCAACTCATCCACTTGCCTCTAGATCTCTTTAGTTTCCTCCGAACCCATCCGATAAGCTGGTTTGTTTGGTAATGGCACTCCCGGGACCAAATGGATTTGATGCTCAATCCTTCACTTAGGTGGAAGTCCATCCGAAGTCTCTTCACGGAACACGTCTTCAAACTCTTGCAAAAGAGATTTAACACTTGAAGGTAATGAGTTAGTAGACATATAAGAATCATCCAACTCTTCCTTGCACACAAGCACAAGTAAAAGTTGGTTAGAAAACCAAGCATGTCTCACACTCTTAGTTTTTGTAATTAAACTTTGTTTTCCCTCTCTTCTTTCTTCTTTGGCAGATCTTATGCTCGGTTTCTTACTCTCACTAGATTCGACCATGCCTCTAAATTTTCTCTCTCGGCCTTTTCTTTCTTTTTTTGCTCAATTTCTAGTTCATACTCTTTTTGCAATCTCACTTGGTCCTCATAAACTTGTTTAGGAGTAAGAGGTACAATAGTGATTTTTTGATTACAATGAGTGAACACATATTTGTTGGCATTTCCTTTGAAATCCACGTCTCGATCATATTGCCAAAGACACCCAAGAATCATGTGGCTTGCTTGCATTGGCACCACGTCACAAACAACTTAGTCTTCATACCAACCAATTCTAAATAGAACATGTGCTTGTCTAAACACACGAATATATCCACCTTCATTCAACCATTGTAGACGGTATGGCTTAGCATGTTTGGTAGTAGACAGGCCCAACTTTTTGACCATGAGTAGACTGAATACGTTGGCACAACTTTCACTATCAATAATTAGACTATATACTTTGATTTTAATGTGACACCGAGTGTAGAATAAATTTTCCCTTTGCACACCATCATCTTCTTCTTTTGCATGGGCAGCAAACACCTTTCATACCAGCAGGCATCCAACCTCCTCATTTGTTTGTCGTTCTTTCTCCGTTTCACCCTCTTCCTCAATGAGAGGTGGCATTCCCTCATACTCATCTTCTTCATCGATCAAAACCTCTCTATTAGGTGGGATGATCATGGCCCATTGATTAGGGCATTGAGAAGCAATATGCCTAAATTCTTGACACTTGAAGCATTTCAGATCCCTATTTCTTGCCTTAGGGATGTCACGACCAGCTTTGATTTCTTCCTTAGGGGCTGGTTTTGAAAGGTTCAACTTCGGGTTGGAAGAATTTGTTTCAGCTGATTGATTGCCCTCCTTTCTTGGATGCATATTTAGCCAATTTCTTGCTTGGTAGTTAGTGTTTTGGTGAGTATTACTTCTCATCTTGAGACACCTCTCTATTGTGACGACTTTGTCAAACATTTCATGCATGTTGAGATAATGTTGTAACTCAACTATTTCAACTATCTCAGGCCTCAAACCATGCAAAAAGCTAGCTATAGTTGCTTCAGCATCTTCATGCACATCGGCTCTCATCATGGTCATTTCCAACTCCTTATAATAGTCTTCAACAAACATATTCCCATGAGTTAAGGTTTGTAATTTTCCGATGCAAGTCTCAATGATAGTAATTTGAACCAAACATTTTTCTTATCAAACCTCGCATTTCTTCCCAAGTCTCAACTCGTTGTTCGAGGTTTCTCCTTTGAGTGAGGCGTACTTGATCCCACCAGATGGATGCATAATCTGTGAACTCTATGGCAGCAAGATTCACCTTTTACTCCTCTGAGTAGTTGTTACAATCAAAGATCAACTCAATTTTGCGTTCCCACTCTAAATAAGCCTTGGGGTCAGATTTGCCTTGGAATGAAGGAATATTGAGTTTTACCTGCTTAATAGCATCATCTCCAAGCTTATGACTTCCTCGGGTAGCTTTAGGTCTTAGTTCATATTCCTCTTCTGCACCATTTGAAGAGTCGGATTCCACTTGCTTAGGTTTTTCTTTACTTGAGCTAGTTTGGTTCTTTGTAGTTTCCAGTTGGTCAATTCGCTCATGCAATGGTTCAATGGAGTTTTTAAACATCTTTGAAAATTCCCCCATCATAACCTCCATATGAAGCTTAATGTTCAATGTTTGAGAATCACCTCCGTTTGACATGATTATGACACCTGCAACAAGGTTAGTAGAAACAAAATTTCCTTGCTTCACTCTCTCACAAATTTTCTCTCAACACTTATGTGTGTCACTCAAGTTTTTATCACTCTAATAAGCTCACCAAAACAGATTATTATGACTATTATTTGCTTCTTTGAATAGCTCAATGTCGTCCCAAAGGATGAGGTTTAACTTGACAAAATTGCAACAAGCAAGATTGTAGCAACTTGACTCGATGGAATGAACTAATCTAGGTAGAATTTATATAGTTTACTTAGGGAAAATTTGAACCAGAAACTAAACTTAAGAGGCACTAGATAATGCTGGGAAAAATTTGATTCAATTCGATTAAGGATAGGAACTCTACCATCTAACAAATTTGGTAACTCAAGACTTTCCTAATTGCAATTCTATGGAATATTCTTGAAAACAACTCAGCAAATCTTGAAGTTGACTTTAAAAAACTTGAAACAAATTAGATTTAGAAGGTTCTTGGTAGTATTAAGCAACTTTGACTAGTCAAACACGTAATAATCTGGCTTTGATTGGTCAAATACGTAACAGTCCAGTTTTGATTGGTCAAACACGTAAAATTTGGCTTTTTGGACAAAGAAACCCTAACAAACTTGGGAAAAGGGTATTTTTGGTCAAATCAAGGTTTCCTAATCCAAGTTTTGGAGAGTCATAGTTGGTTAAGGCTTTAGGAGGGCTCCAATCGAGTTTGTTTCCAAAAATAGCTTTTGGGAGGATTTTAAGTAATAAGAAAGATCAAGGGCTGTTTGTTTCTTTCTTCTCTATTTCTTTTTTTTTTTTGTGAATTTGATGCTCAACTGACTTATAAGATTAGATTTTTGTTGCAAGATTCGGTTCAACAAAATTCAGCCCAGGATTTGCACACTATGATCAAGGTTTCATGGTATCACAATTGTTCTTCAAAAATTCAAGGGTTCGACTATGTTTGGATTCAAGTAGTCAAGAAAGCTTCAAGATATGTCAAGAACTTAAGAAAAGCAACAAGCACTACAAAAAATTTGAGTAATAGCAACAAACTTTCGGAAAGGAAAACCCAAAAATGTTGCTGGAACACAAGTTTTAGTATGGAATATCGCAAATTCTCGCTGGAGTACAATAGCTGAGAATTTTTAGTTACAAACCCAAAAGTCCCCACAAAATTACCACGCTATCCCTATAGCACGCGTCTTCGTCCCAGCTAGCCAATATGGCGGGTTCTCTTCGCGCTAATTTGGTCAGCAATAGTGGCGCCAATTTTAAAATACTAGCAAGGAAATTCAATTCTTTTTGATATTAGTATGTTTGACAAGGAATTGATTGTTATTAAATAGATACACTACTCTTTAGCTAGTGGGCCTGACCAAATATTTACATCATTATTTTATTCTTACAACTATTTCCAAGACAATATCTTACTCCTTTCAACGAAACTTATTCTCAAGACTCAAAATGGCTTCCATTACTTTACCAAACAGATAGCAAGCATAGATATTGGAATGGGAAGCACTTTGCTTTCCTCATCTCTCAATCTCATGTCTCACTAATTCCACCATATTCTTAGCTCATAAAACAAAAGAGTAACCGCCATATCTAGAATACACAAGTTTCTTGAGGTAATCACTATCTCCTTCACTAAATTTGATGCTAAAATTTGTTGAAAAGTAGGATTTATTAGTTTTTACCTTAAGAAAATAATCTGAAATTGGGAGGAGAAATCAATCTTATAATTGTCTTTACATTATTTTCACAATTTTATGTTTCTAACATTCATGATAAATCTATTTTTGCATATGTTGTCTAAAATTTAATGACATGAGTCTTTTTTGAAGAAAATTTGGTTTCTCAACACCTCTGTTACTATAGAAGCAAATTTTATAAACTTATTGTATAAGACAACATGTATGGAGGTGAATTTTTAGTAGATGAGACAAGGCCTTGTTTTGTCACAACATAATTTTCATTCCTATATTTATAATTGTGATTTTCTTTCCAGGAAGACGATGTTTTAGTTTTTGTGTGCTTTGATGTTTGTAATTTTGGAGAAATATATGGTGTTCGGTAGATTGTCAAACCGAGTGGGAAAGAGTTTTGGGTGTAGACAAGATCTTCGTACCCACAATGTGTATGTGTAAATGTCTAACACAAAATTTGTAAATGAGAGGTCTTCGTTTTGGTTTTGTTTTTGTTGTTTTCCACTACCTGGTACTTTGGACCTGTAATGCATAAGAAATTGGTAAGTCTTTGTTTCACTATTAGTAAGAGTAAGTGCTACTAGCTATATTAAACTGCTAAGAACTACTTGTCTCGTGAAATGAGTTTGTAAGATTGTGATGTTCATCTTAGTGCTTTCTTGCATTTTATTATGTATATTTGATTGAACAGCTAGATATAATGCATGAAATGGATAAAAGTTGGATCTACTTAGAAGATAGATGGACCACAGAATATAGAGATGGACTTGATAAATTCATAACAATGGCAAAATGGTATGCTGGATCCAATTCCAAGATTCGTTGTCCCTGTAGAACAAGTAGAAATGTCCCTTATCATACTTTTCATGTTGTTAAGAACCATTTGATGGACAAGGGCCTGGACTTGACATACACCTATTGGAGATTTCACGGGGAAGACTTATGGAATAATGATGATGACGATGATGATTATGATGTACGAGGGACAACCAACTTTAGTAATAGGGAATTAAGTGACGATGAGATGCAAGAAATCTTAGAAGACCTCCACTGTGGAACTTTTCTTGAGCAAGAGTTGAATGAAATGGCAACTAACGAAGGTCTCAATACTAATGAGGATGAATTGGACAAATTTGATAGATTGTTTGGAGATGCAAATAGAAAATTGTATCCTGGTTGCAAAAGATATGCTTTACTTGTCTTTACTGTCAAATTCTCCATTTGAAGGCATTGAATAGATGGAGTAATAAATCTTTCACCATGGCACTTGAGTTATTTAAAGATGTGCTTCCAGATGAAAATGTACTCCCAGCATCATATTATGATGCAAGAAAATTATTAGATGGCATTGAACTAGGGTGCAAATCAATTCACGCCTGCAAGAACAACTGTGTTTTATTTAGAAAAGAGTATGAAGGACAAGATTGGTGTCCAGAATGCTTGGAGTCAAGATGGAAGATCAATGATGGGAAAAGGCAAATACCACATAAGGTTCTTCATTACTTTCCACTAAAACCTCGACTGCAAAGACTTTTCATGTCAAGGAAAATAGCATCACATATGTGGTGGCACAAGGAAAAACGTGTTGAAGAGGTTGGGAGTTTAAGTCATCCAACTGATCGTAAAGCTTGGAAGGACTTTGACAATAAGTACCCTTGGTTTGCTCAGGATCGTCACAATGTACGACTTGCACTGTCCAGTGACGGTTTCAATCCTTTCAGCAATTTGAGTACTACTTATAGCATATGGCCCGTGATACATATCAACTACAATATTCCACCTTGGGAATCAAGAAAGGAGTCAAATTTCTTGTTATCTTTGTTAATTCCAGGTCCTCGATCACCAGGAAAGGATATTGATGTGTACTTACAACCATTGATTGAGGAACTACTAGAGTTATTTGCTGGTATTCAAACATATGATGCCTTAAGTGGACAATATTTCATGATGCATGCAGCTTTAATGTGGACCATAAGTGACTTTCCGGCATATGGTGACTTATCCGGTTGGGTGACCAAAGGAAAATTAGCATGCCTATGTTGTAAAGATCAAACTTGCTTCCAATCATTGAGAAGTAAAATAGGTTACTTGGGCCATCGTTGCTTTTTGCCTGAAGACCACAAATGGAGAAGGTATTCATCAAAATTCAATGGGAAGCCAGAGCGAAGAACAAGGCCAAGGGAATTGTCAGGTTTGGAGATCTTGAAGCAATTAGAAGTAGTAAAGGATATTAAACTTGGAAAAAATCCTAAAACATTAAAAAGAAAGAGTGCTCCTGAAGAACGAAACTGGAGCAAGAAAAGTATCTTTTATAAGTTGCCGTATTAGGAACATCTTATGTTGTCACATAATATAGATGTTATGCATACTGAGAAGAATTGGCTAGACAATTTAATGAGGACTTTTCTTAACTTAAAAAAGTCTAAGGACACAGATAAAGCTCGTTTAGATTTGGAGGACATGGGCATCAGAAAAGAGTTGCATTTGCAGAAAAAAAGTAATGGGAAATCTGAAAAGCCTCCTGCAAGCTATGTGCTGTCCCCAAAAGAGAGGCAAAATTTTTGTCAATTTTTGAACTCAGTGAAGTATCCAGATGGATATGCAGCAAACGTATCCAGATGGATATGCAGCAAACGTATCAAGATGTGTCAATATTAAAAAGAGTAAAATTTTAAGATTAAAGAGTCATGACTGCCATGTCCTACTACAGCGAATGCTTCCTATTGGAATGCGTGGGTATCTTAATAAAGAAGTGTACACAGTTGTATGTGAAGTGGCTAACTTTTTTCGGGATTTTTGTTCAAAAAAGCTTAAGTTGGAGGATATCAAGAAATTAGAAGAGAACATTGTCCTAATTCTTTGTAAGCTAGAGAAGATATTTCCTCCAGCCTTTTTCGACATCATGGTACATCTTGTAGTTCATTTACCCAATCAAGTTAGATTAGAGGGACCAGTCCAAAATAGATGGATGTACCCATTTGAAAGGTAACTTTCTAACATATTAAATAGTTGGTTTTTGTAAAAGAACTTTTACAAGAAATGCACACAGGACTTGGAATAACTGTTATAGTCTTTATTTGTAGGTATCTTGGAAATCATAAAGGAACTATGAAAAATAAAGCTCATCCTAAAGGCTCTATTGCAGAAACATACATTGTGAATGAGAGTCTGACATTTTGTTCACTATATCTGGACAATGTCGAAACAAAATTCAATAGACAAGATAGATATTTTGATGGAGGTAATCGAGATATTAGTAGATTATCTGTGTTCTCACATAGGATATGTCCATTTGGTTCACCTAAAGGTGGAACACTGAAAACCAATGAACTTAACTACATTCATTGGTATGTGTTGAACAATTGTGAGGAGGTACAACCATTTTTGCTGTAAGTATTGATTTATAAAATGTGTAGATGGCTTGTTGGACATTCCTAAACATTTCTAGGTGAAGAAAATATGTATGTATATGTTGCTAATTATGTGTCATATTTTAGCAGTGAACATGAAGAAGATTTAAGAAAAGGCAACTTGTCAAATATTCTTGAAAGGCAAAGAGAACAATTTCCCTTGTGGTTTAAGGAAAAGGTATATGAATTTACCTGCTCAGTGTATAAGGTTGCTATAATTTGTCTAACTTTTTATTTTTCTGGTATAGGTGAAAAGGATGCAAAGGGATCGATCTCTTGTGGCATCTTCTGAGCTTCTATCTTTGGCACTTGGACCAGACTTGCGCGTCACTAATTATTCTAGTTGTATGGTTCATGGAGTTAAGTTCTTGAACCAAGATAGAGATAATCATAGGACAACCCAACATAGTGGGGTTAGAGTTGAAGGGGAATACAACAATGATATTATTGATTTCTATGGTGTACTGAAAGAAGTGGTTGAGTTGAGATATAGAAGTTATCGTGTAGTTTTGTTCAAGTGTGATTGGTTTGACTCAAGGCATATTCAATGTGATAAATTCTTTACAAGCATTAATTTCAAGAAACATTGGTATGCTAATGAGCCATATATCCTAGCAAGCCAAGCTACACAAGTATTCTATGTGCCGGACACTAAATTGGGTGGTGATTGGTATGTAGCCCAAGTTGTTCATCATCGGCATTTATGGGATCCAGCATTATTTGGATCAGATGATGAGAATATATTTACTGAAACAACTTCATCTGAATTCGACACTGTCTATCAACAAACTGAATGCTCGGGTACTTTGTTTGGAATTGATGAGGAGGATATTTCATTGTTACATAGAACTGATTTGGAACCTGAGATCATTGATGTTGTGGAACATGGACCATGCTGCAATTTTGAAACGATCTTGGATGATTTCATTAATGATGATGATAATGACACTTACTGTAGTGAAGATGAAGATTGTTCAAGTTTTAGCTCCTATAGTGAGATGGACTAAGGAGAGAAGCTGTTAAGTGTTATTTTGAAGAACAACAATTGCATTTAGTTTATTGTTTGGGTTGAAATTAAAATTTATACATTGACTTTTTAAAGTTTCAGCATATGAATTGTGTTTTTTTAAGCAGTAGACTAGTCAGAAAATTCTAGTTGAATGTTAGTGTTTCAATCTTCATTTGCCCCTTTACATCTTATTTTTGCCTAATCATCTCTTAAAGAGTTTGACAAGTAAAAATTTAGATGCCTGGAAAAGGTCTAAAATCACGACATTCACATGATGGACCGGCCATTGAGATCAGTCTGCAAGGTGGTGTACAATTGGATTTAGGATTAGATCCATCTAAAACATGTTCATGGGTTAGTTCTCTCTCTAACATTGTATCTCATTTAAATTTACATACAGGTTACTAGTTTGTCTGATTTTCATCACTAATATTTGAAGTGGTTTTATAAAATGTGAATTTTAGATGATGGGAAAGAATCTACGAAGTCGAAGGCTTACATATGAGTCACCAAGACCAAAGCTTGTAGTAGTGTCAAGAACTTGTCCACATCTACCAATGCAGGGCCCACTACATCTGTCACTTTTAATTAATATAATTGACTGCTTATTTCAAATTCAATCATTAGATTTATTAATTATCCACTAAAATGCATGTATTTGTTGACTATTTCAATGATATGCACTTGGGGCCAACAAAATGGCACAAGCAATTGATTCTAGCCAATCTCAAAGGGTTAGTATACGTTCCTTTTTTTCTTTTATCATTTTTCACTTGTCAAAGTTTAGGATTCTGATGGAAGGTTCTAATCAATACAAACTAATAGGTGAAATATGTTTGCTTTTATATTAAACTCCTCTAACTATAATTTTGGCTATAGGTGGCTACTTCGGCTATGGATCACTGCATAAATCAGGCATCAATTAAAAAGACTCCTATTTCTAATGGACATGATGTTGGCTCTAATACGGTTAGCTAAATCAAATAACTGATTATTTTTTAAGCTATTACCGTTTACATTTTTTATGCCAATATTGTTAACAAATCATAGTTTAAAACATACTCTTGTTGTAGGTGTCTATGAATGGATCCATGAATAAAGACCCAAATCAAGTATCATTTATGAGGAACCCATTTTCTGCTAAACAAAATGATGGCTCTTGCACAGTTGAGTTTAACAATTATGCATATTCTTTTTTGAATCTATTAAGCATCCTAAAGCATTCAATAAAGACTGATTTTTAAGTTAATCTTAGACTAATTTCCATTGTCATTGTAGGTAGCTACTCCAACCATTAATGAAGTGATGAATCAAACTTCAATTGAAAGGAATCGAGTATGTGACAATTATAATTATGGCTCTAGCACAATGAAGTTCACCAATTTACCATAATCTTAGTTTCATACATCATTTACAAAATATTGTATTTGCTTGATCAATCTTAGTCTCATTCATGTTATGGTCATAGATGGCTATTCCAACTGTGATTGAAAGAGTAAATCAAGCTTCAATGACAAGAATGGGAGTCCCTAATGATCATAATGTTGGCTCTAATACAGTTAAGTTTACCAAATTAGTGCATTCTTTTGGAAAGTAGTTAGTACTATGTGTTTAGACCAAATAAATATTGTTATTTTATAGTTAGACAAATTCCCATTGTGGTTGTAGGTGGCTAATCCAACTATGAATCAAGGTGTAAATCAAAGTTTAACTAGAATGGCTAGAGTGTCAAATGATTACAATGTCAGCTCTAACATAGTTAAGTTGACCAAGTTATTATATAATTTTCTAAGTTATCTACTATATTTCTAATTACTCGGCTTATTGTTTTGTTTACTGGTATAGGTGCATGCTGCTACTAATAATCAATCTGAAAATGCTGATGATGACTCTAATCTACCGCACCCTGGTTGGTAGTCTACTATGTTATGAATCACTTGTGGCAGAACAACTAGTTAAACTAATTGAAAATTATTTTGATTCTCGTGATAGTAAATTTCCTCTTTATTTGTGTTATAGTTACTAAAAAATGGGGGCCAAACAGAAACATTAGGCTTGAGAGGGAGATCCAAACAAAATGACACATCAATAGTGAGGGAGAGGTTGAGAATTATAGAGCAATTGTGCACATTTCTGAAGATGAGAAAAGGGCAGTAGGAGATTGGAGTGCAGCATATTCAAGAGAGCTTGGCATCATTATTAGACAAGAGGCTCCAATTAGGGTGAAAAGCTGGAAGGACATTTGCATCGACAAAAAGAATGACCTTTTTGAGCGAGCAGTGGTAAAAAAAGGAAAAATTTTTTGACAAAATATAGTTTGGATAACTTTTTTATACACTGTTAGTGTATAAGTTTTCATACACTAGTAGGTTTGGATTATACGACATAATACAAATTTAAATTTAAAATTTAAATCATGCACATGTGGCATGCATCCAAAGCTGCTAGTGTAAAAAAAAACACTACACTGACAGTGTATAAAATGTTAATCCATAGAGTTTTAGTGGTAGTATACAATTTTCAGTATTTCTAAGGAATTAATGTTATTTTCTAGGAAGCATTTCAGCTAGATTGTGAACATCATGATGTTAAGGCTATTGTCCTTAATGACATGGGTCGATTATATGCAAATTTGCATAATAAATGTTATCAACACTATAAAAGATCTGGTGGCTGTGCAAATGGGAAGAGAAATCCACCATACCATTTTAGAGAAAGAGTGCAAGATTGGATCTGGTTATGTGACAACATATTCGAGGACCCAGACTGGAAGGTATGTGTCATGGTTGAAGCAACTGAGTGTTATTCTATTATTATCTCCATTTTTTGAAGGTTATTGTTAATAAATGTCAATGTACATCATGTTTAGACTCGATCAGCAACCAATAGAAGTAACCGATTGACCATGGGCTTTGTGCATAAGATGGGATCAAAGTCATTTGCGCAAAAACGTCATGAACTGGTTGAACTAATGTAGCGGCCCCACGACTCCCAAGGCGAACCCTGAGAACCGCGGCCACCGGCCTAGCTCACGCCAGGACTCAATCGATCAGTTTAGTCAAATCATATATTTCTCAATACAGCTATATAATTCAAACTAAAATTTAACATCAACCATCTAGGATACACGATTCCTAGGCAATGTTAACCAAAAGGGATTTCAACATCATTAGTCTTAACAAGGATAAAGGTTACAACCAACAAAATCCAACAGCTCTCAAATCCTCTGCTCGAGTCAAACCTGAAATCCTGGGAGGGAAAATATATGGGGTGAGCTTCACAAGCCCAATGAGAATCCCAACACATAACAATTATCACATTCGTAAAGCATGCTTTCATTTAATCGACCATATAAGGAAAATTTTCACAACAGCATTTTCCTTCAAGAATTTCATGAAACAATGAATTTAAATATCACATTGGAAAGCATCAATAACATTCATTGTGGAAGGATACATTGCTTCCATGTTGTTCCATAGCACTTCTTTGACTGCTTCCCAATCTCCAACCCCTTACACCGACTTCGGGCCCGACATCCAACATTCATTGGTGGTGTACACTCGAGGTAACCTTTCATTTCATTCCCTGTGGTCCATCGACGCACTCACCAAGCCCTAATTGCTGGCTCGAATAGCCAACTCGCCTCTGGAGTTTGGGATCCCGGCCGAGCCAATTGCGGCACATTCGCAAAGGCTTATCACTCATGCACATTTAACAGGCACATACACAATTATAGTATTTCTAAATCATTTGTAAAATGAGAGGGTCAGTGCGATAAGTACACACACGATCTCCTCCTTTTTGATCAATGGTTTTGAATATTTTAACCAAGGCATCATATACTATTCAACATTAACACGTTAATTGGCAAATAACACTTAGTAATTACGCTTTCAATCAATGGGCAACATTTAACAACAAATACAATTCCAACATATGGCACATTTAAATAAATCATTTAATAACAATTTGGAACCCTCACCTTAACTAGGCAAAGTTGTGTCGGTTTCGATGTCAACGCCCCTCGACTTGGTCACCGCCGATCCGGGGTAAATATAATTTAACTTTTAATTATTAAAATCAATTTTGACCAATTCACTTCTGTTATAAATAAGAAAGTAGTTTTATATAGCTAACGGTAATTATTATAGCATTACTGATATGAACCTTGGTAATTGAAGTTCAAAAGATATATATATTAGGTTAAAACTCGTAAGTATGAAAACTTGAAATTCCAAGGATTTGAAATAGGTTTGAAGAAAATAAACTATCTTTACAGATTTCAATAATGGAAGGTATTAAGATGGAAAAATTGCGGTAGGGTTTTGGGGTCGTTTGTTGTCGAAAGATATTTTTCGTGAGGTTCTTTTTAGAAGATTACGACTTTGAAATTTGCTCGTTTGGGTCTTGTGTGGGTACAATTCCTTTACAAGATTTTAAACGAGTCAAGTTTTTGGAAAAAAAATCAAGTTTGTTTGAACAATAATTTCTTGATCGAGGGTTTTTTTTTTTAAGTTTTCGTGAGAAACCCTAAGGTTCATGATTTGATACAAATTAAGTTGGAAATCTTGTTTGGGAATTTGTACAGTTTCATAACAATAGGAAAACGAAATTTTCTTTCAGAAAACATTAAAACTTGTTTTGGTTCAAAAATCCAACAAACTTGTCCTTTAAAACTTTGAACTAAAATCCAGAATTTTCAAGTTGGATTTTCAGCGATTTTCATTTGCTTGCTATGACGTCCAGAAAATGAACTACGGCGCGTACGATATACCAAATCGAAGCCCTATGAGTCTAGTTTTGAATGCCACAAGTGGCTCGTGATTTGAGGTTATAAATCAAGAGATATGAATATTCTGTTCTGGTTGGTTTAAGTTTCTGGTTTCTTGTTAAAATTTCTGGTTTTGGTATTTTGAGAACAGTTTTATTTGCACATGGTTAGGTGTTTGCATTCAGTTCCAGCAAGCTAATCAAGCTCTTAAGCAGCTAGTACATCCATTGAAAGCTCACGGTTACATGCATACAACATTAAGTATTCACACATTACTCAAAACAATGATATATCAAGCTTTAAGTTCATCAACTTAAAATTTTAGCTTATGGTCAGCGGTTTAAGTTCATCAATCATTCATGAAAGTTGAAAACATGCAAGGCAGTTTTAAATAGATTGTCAAGCAGTAATTCTAACACGATTTTTGAATAAATAAGGCTCAAGATTTTCGATCACAACCATCATTTCCAGCATAGATGTTCAAGAGCTTCAAGAGTTGAAAGTACCAACATGCATGAAATTACTTTAGTAGTATCAATCGAAATAAGTTCAGAATTTTCAATGCCAAGCTAATGTATCAAAAGTTCAGCTCATCATCAAGCCAAGACCGAGGCAAAATAGAGTTCAAAAACAGTTCCAAGGCCCCTAGTCATGTACAACCGCAGCCATCAACATTCAAAGTTCATTGAGTAGTTCAAATGGAAGTTTAACCATTCTCAAGGATCGTGCATGCAATAAATAAAATGAAACTATCATTTTGAGGTTTCGGGTAGCTTATAGAACTCAAGAATAATGCTCCTTGTTAGTCAATCAAATTTCCAGCAAAGGTTTAAGAGGATACAGGCAGGCCATGACAAGATTCAAAGCTGTTCATCATATGCATGAATAGTTTATCCTTCAAGAGAATATATTTAGAAAAGGAAAACTACTTTGAGCTAAAAAGGATATAAGATGAATCTTACCTCCTACTAGCTTCAAGAACGGATGAACAAGTGTGAGGCTTGGGCTACTCAAGTTCGGTTTCCAGCTACAAGAAACAAAACAGGCTAAGGATGGAAAAAGGCTAAGCTGTCAAGGAAACTTTTCAAGAAATAAATGGTGTTTTACCTCTCCTTGCTCAAGAAACGGATGATGTGAAGACAGCTTGGCTCCTTTCCAGATTTCAGCTTAGTTCCAGCAACTTGCAACCAAGGTAAAGTTCTTGGGGCAAGGCTGGAATAACCGAGAGTGAAGCAAGAGGAAAAAGGGGGAGAGAGAGCTCTCGGTTGAGAGCTTTTTGGGGAGAGTTTTTGCTGAAGTGAATGAGAGTGAGTTTGTGGGTGAATGGAAGAAAGGATTAAGTGATTTTCTGGTGAGGATTTCGGGCATCAAAGGGGGGAAAAAGGCAGCTGAAGTTGCTTGTTCAAATGGCCAAAGTTGGCTGAAGTAATTGCCAAGTGTTCTAACCTCTTTCATGCATTGGGCATGGTTGAAGGTGGACCATCATTTGCTGCCTAACAAAGCTGAGAATCTCTTGCTTGAACCAAGCATGCTGCCGATTATGAGGAGGGGGAAGAGAGCATGCTTGCTGCCAGAAATTCCAGCTTCATCTTGACAAATGGCAGCCAAGGATTAGAAGAGAGGGGCGGCTGAATTCTTGCTGGAGTTTTTGGAAGATTTTGCAGGTGATTTTGAGGGAATTCATGGTGGTTTAAAGCTGTGAATTTCTCGGTCCAATTGAGCTGAAGTGAAACGGCTCAATGGTGATTCAATTTGGTGGTTCATGAAATGAGTTCAAGAGTGACAAACTTCTAAGCTGGAAAGTTTTGTTAGAGTCCCAAATTTGGTTTGATTTTAACATAATCAAATTTTATTTGTAGAAAGATGTAGTTAAATCTAGTATAACTAATGATAGTGAGTCTTATTGCAATTAGTCTAGGGTTTCAAATTTTAAGTACAACCTCAAGCAACAAAATTAATCACACAAAAATCATTCAACCCATTGTTAAGACAAAATTTTACTACTTACAACCTCCCCTACTTAAGAAATTTCATCCTCAAATTATTACCTTTTCCAGTTGAAGCTCTGGTATCTTTGATTCATCTCCTTCTAATTCCCATGTCGCTCTTCTAAACCATGGTGTTCCAAAGGACTTTCACCAAGGGAATCTGCCTCTTCTTAAAACTTTAATCTTTCTATCGACAATCTTCAAGGGTTTTTCTTGATAATCAGGGATTCATCTAAGTCACCTCTATGGTTGGTAGAACATGAGATGGGTCCTTGTGGTACTTTCTCAACCATGATACATGGAAAACGTTATGGACTCGTATAGGTTTGCGTGCCCAAATGATAAGCTACCTTTCCAATCCTTTAGAAATCTTAAACGGTCCTATGTACCTCGATTTAAGCTTCTTTCCTTTCCTGACTTGAGGCTTCCTCTCAATGGCGTAACTCTCAAGAAAACTTCATCTCCAACTTGAAACTCTAAATCTTTCCTTCGGTTATCTGTAGCTTTTCTCACGACTGAAGCTACTTGTATCCTTTGACGGATCAGTTTAACCTTCTCATAGGCCGCTTCGACCCATGGTATCCTTTCAGCACCCAAAATCTTGTGTTCTCCTACTTCATCCCAAGATAATCGGTGATCGCACTTCCTCCCAGATAATGCTTCATACGGGCCATCTGAATGGAAGAATGGTAGCTGTTGTTATAGGCAAATTCTATTAAAGTCAAGTGTTGATCCCAACTACCTCCAAATCCATGATACATGCCCTCAACATGTCTTCTAGGGTTTGTATGGTCCTTTCGCATTGTCCATCTGCTTGAGGGTGATAAGTCAGATCGAGATTTACTTGGTTCCCAAGGCACTTTGAATTTGCTGCCACACGAAATAAACGGGATCTCTCTCTGACACTATACTTATTGGTACTCCATGAAGCCTAACAATTTCATCCATATAAATCTAGGCCGCTTCCATCTGATATTTCATATTAACTGTAGGAAATGGCTGACTTCCAACCCATCCACTATCACCCAAATAGCATCATAACCTCGACGGGTATGGGTAACCCAAAGGACAAAATCCATGGTAATCTGGTTCCATTTCCACTCAGGTACCTCTAATGATTGTAGTAATCCTGAAGGTCTCTGATGTTCAGATTTAACTTGTTGACATGTTAGACAAGAGTATACAAACCGAAGTTATGTCCTTTCATATTATTCCACCGTAAAAATTTCTTTACATCCCGATACATCTTATTTCTTCCAGGGTGGATAGTATATTTTGACTTATGTGCATCAGCCATAATTTCTCTTTTCAGTTCATCCTCATCAGGCACTACCAATCGGTTTTGATATCTCAAGATCCCATCACTCCCCAAGTTGAAATTAGACAACTTCCTTTTTTCACTTTATTTACCCAATTGCACAAGGGAGTTCTTGCTTGAGCCTCTTTAATGCGCCACTTACGGAGGAATTTAAGGTCACACTTCCTAAAATCACTTTCTGCTGCATTAACCGTGGGTTCCAAGTAATCGACCTCTTCTAACATTTTCCATTCCTAACCATTAACCCGTAAATCAACTTTTCTCGCTAAGGCATCCGCTACCTTATTAGCCTTTCCCGGTTGATACTTAATGGTACATTCATAATCTTCTAGAATTCCATCCATCTGCCTCAAATTCAGTTCTTTTGGGAAAATAAATACTTAAGACTTTGATGATCTGTAAACCTCAAAACCACACCATATAAATAGTGCCTCCATTTCTTCAAGGCAACACTATGGCCAATTCAAGATCATGGGTGGGATAATTTGCTCATGAGGTTTCAGCTTCTCGAGGCGTAAGCCACTACTTTACCCTCTTGCATTACAACACATCCCAGCCCTTCCTTATGCATCAAGATAGACCGTAAAACTCTCCTTCTCATTTGGCAATGTCAACACAGGGCTTTAGTCACCGACTCTTAAGCTCTTGAAAGCTATTCTCGATTTTGAATCCCAAACTAAACGACCGTTCTTTTAGTCAAATTGGTCAAAAGGGCCGCAAGTATGGAAAAATCCTGAATGAACCTTCGTAATATCCAGCCAACCCTAGAAACTACTGACTGTTGGATTCTCGTGTCGCCCAATCTAGCAACCGCTTTAACCTTAGCTGGATCCACATTCCTTTTCAGAGATCACATGACCTAGAAAAGATACTCTCTCACCAAAATTTGCTTTTGCTAAATTTAGCATACAGCTTGTGCTCCTTCAAGGTCTACAAACTAATCTCGATGTCGCTCATGATCTTCCTTGACTTTGAATAAATTAAGATGTCATCTATGAAAATTACCACAAATTGATCTAGGTAAGGCTTAAAACCCTATGCATTAAGTCCATAAATGTCCGGGCATTAGTTAGTCCAAATGGCATGACCGTAAAGTCATAATGCCCATATCGAGAATTAAAGGCAGTTTTGGAACGCCTTCCTTTCTAATCCTCGCTTGATAATAACCTTGTCTAAGGTCAATCTTAGAAAACACGACGCCCCTTGCGCTTGGTCAAATAATTCATCAATGTGGGCAATGGATATTTATTCTTAACAAAGTGACTTCATTTAATCTCGATAATCAATACAGTCTCAATCCTCCATCTTTCTTCTTCACAAATAATAATGGGCTCCCCACCTGAGACTCACTTGGCTTTATAAATCCCTTTATTAACAAATCTTGTAGTTGCAACCTCAGCTCCTTCAATTCAGCTGCCATTCGACAGAAGTCTTGGAAATAGGGTTTGTTCCAGTGTGAGTTCAATCTTAAATTCAACATCTCGCTAGGAGGTAAGGACTCTAATTCCCTCAGAAATACTGAAACTCACCGCCATCTACATTCTCTAATTTCAATTTATCTTCGAGGGTTTATTAAGAAAGCTAAATATCCTCGAAGCTCCCTTACTCAACATTTTTCGAGCTTGGAATCCAATCAAGCGGTGCAGAGGCTAATCCTTGTCGAGCATCAAATCTTACAGTAGGTTCTCCGGAATGTGAAATTCAACCACCTTCATTTTACAATCCAACTGCATGAAGTCGGCTAGACTATCCATTCCTGCATAATATCATATCCCTTAATAGGTAAGGCAATTAGGTCTGCTAGGATTTTCCTCTCACCTACCCACAATTCACAGTTCCTATAGACCTCATTCGCAATTAAACAAGAATCTTTCACTGGACTTTGCACAATTAGGTCATAAGGCAAAAGAGTAGGCTTGACATCCACACCACATAAGAATTTAGGGTTGACAAAGGAGTGACTAGCACCTGGGTCAATTAAAATCTTAGCCAATCTATGAAAGAGGGAAATAGTACCTTCTACCACCCCACCTGGGTCTGTATCTCCCGATCAAGTGGAATAAACCGCCTGCACCTCGGGCCGATTGCCTCTCACTGAGGGTTTTGGGTTTGGGCCCCGGTGCTTGTACCCTCGATTCTTGAGTCCCACGGCAGTGACAATTGTTGATCACGTTCTGCTTCCAAGACACTAGGCATTTCCCGCCTTCCTCCAACAGTCATTTTCATGGTGGTTTGCCTTACCACAGATCCACAAGATTGGCGAAGTTGATCTGAGGTTGTCTTGCTTTGGGACGGGCTACCCTTTTGCCCCGCCCTGGCTCCTCAGGACCACTCGCTTCCTCCTGATCCTCTTCCTGCTTTCGGGGCGGTTGACTTAGTTGACCTCCTCCTGCCTTCCCAAGACTAGGGTTGGATGGGCTGGTCATTTCCTCAAAGGCCTTGACTTGAGCCTTAGTACTTTCTACCCTTATAGCTTCTCTAGGGCATCGCTGAATGTAGATGTGTGGCAGTTGCTAAGGCTTCCCTGAATTTCTACATTGAGGCCTTGGATGAAACACCCTACCTGGCTCGTAGCAATCAATGGTGCAAATTTGATAACCGAGTGAACCGAGCCTCATACTCGCCACACTTAAAGTTCCCCGACGCAACAGATGAACTCATCTTCTCTCCTCTCCAACCATGGAGGAAGATATTTTCATTAAATTCTCGGTGAAATTAACCCACGCCCACTGGTTTGATTCCTAGCCCATTTTTCCTTATTACGCTCCACCACTCCTGCTGCACCTTCAAACTGAAAACGGCGAAAGTCACTTGTCAACTTCCGTAAAATTCCCTAGGGTCCCAAAAAATGTTCACCATAGTTTCCAGCCACTGCTCATATGTTTGGATTGGGTCCTCCGACAAACTTAGGTGGAGAGAATCTCAAACCTCTCTAATGCTCTATCATCTCCTAACACTGTCCCCTGCTATCAGCTCCTAGGTCCCCTGTCCCGACGGGTCCATCACCCGCTCCAACAAATTGCCATCCTGAGGGCTTCGCTATAGGGTCCCTCGCTCCCGACCTTGCTCTCGACATAAGGCAGATGCCTCACCTTCCCTTGGCCTTGAGCCCGCCTATGGTCTTCCTCTTCCTCTACCCCTTCCGCCCATTTCTTTTATCTATACACACATTTATCTATAAGTAATTATAAAGAAATAAAAAAAAGTATTTGCAACATAGTAAAACACCAAATAGCTCACGTTAATCATAAAATATCATGCATCAAACTCTTACACAACATAACATGATGATCATAACATCCATGAAATAAAACACAACATCGCCTAATACAATCATCCAATCAAAAGCAAAAGGGACCTCATTGAATTCAATCTCAACCCTAACTCATGGGAGGTAGGAAAATCAAGGTCCTCGAGGGATCACTACAAGCAGGAAGCCTCCCTGCCTCCTGATAATCAACATCCTCAATGTGTCCTCAAGACACCGCCAACGCTAGAGCTCTCACCGCCTCGCCCTCGAATGTATCTCTACATATCCTCAATCATGGCCTCACAATTGGCCATGATACCAGCAGGCACACGCAAGATCGATAGACGAACAAAACGGTCGGCTACACCTCGAAGCTCTTGAATCCTAGCACGTAACCTCGCTTTCCACCCTTAAATCCTCAATCTCAGATTTGCCCTCTCAACCGTAAGGGCTAAAGTCTTCCTCTCCCTAACCACCAAACACCACATGGTTGGGATATGCATAGTCCCTCGAGCACCTACAAGGGTTAGCTCTCGAGGCGTGGCTCCAAGAAGGGTGGCCTCCCACCTCAAGTCGATATCGCACCTTAGGCATGGGCCCCTAGGTGGGGCAGAACCTCCACTAGCTCCACGCCCAGCCATAACCCACAACCACAACCAATCTAGTAAGTCGCTTATATAACTTATAACCACGTGTATTACTTCTACCTTCCAAAAATTAGCCCTATAACCCATTACAGCCAATTTCTAACCTAAGCTCGATACCACTAAATGTAGCTGCCCCACGACTCCCAAGGCAAACCCTGAGAACCGCGGCCACCGGCCTAGCTCACGCCAGGACTCAATCGATCAGTTTAGTCAAATCATATATTTCTCAAGACAGCTATATAATTCAAACTAAAATTTAACATCAACCATCTAGGATACACGATTCCTAGGCAATGTTAACCAAAAGGGATTTCAACATCATTAGTCTTAACAAGGATAAAGGTTACAACCAACAAAATCCAACAGCTCTCAAATCCTCTGCTCGAGTCAAACCTGAAATCCTGGGAGGGAAAATATATGGTGTAGACACCAAATTTTGACTATTTCTTTTGTTTTCCTATGTTTTTATCTATTAATGTTTAGTTATTTATCTTTGTTTTTTCTAACATATTTTTCTCATTTTTGTAGGTTTTTCTTAAAAAAAAAAAAGATTTCAAAACGCGACCCATGATGAGTCCGCATGGCGACGTAATGTTTAAAACAAATGACACGCTGATTTTTCCGTAAGCTTGGATCATCCTTTTCCAGCTGTATTTTCCGATGCTTGAACGATAAGAAACCTATTTAAACATTCCCAACCCACCCCTAACCCCTAACAACCGATCTAACGCTCAAAATTAGCTCACCTCATCCCAAGAACATCAAAACCCTTAGTTCTAGGTTTGGTGGCTATAAATAGCCTAGATTAGGGTTTAACAAGGAGGGGGAAATCTGAGAGAAAAGAGGCAATTAGAGAGCTTTGAGAGAGAAAAAGCAGAGAAAACTACTGGAATTAGAGAAAAAAGGAAAAGAAAGAAGAAAAGAAAAGCTAGGGTTTCACACTTGAGGAAGATTATTCTTGGAAATTCGGCCTCCTCCTCCATTTGGATTAAAGCTCCGATTGTGTAACATCCTTCTACTCTATTTAATCGCTTTTTTGATCGTGAAAATTATTTGAGATTTGGGCCTTTTGGTGGAACCAAGGTCTTGAGTAGTTTTTCTTTAGTTTGGGATATTTGATGATGATTATCAGTGTTATATGAGCATGTTGGTTTATAAAGCCTTGGTAAGGCTAGTAGACTTGTTTTATGCTTAAAATTAGACGCTTGATGCTTCGTGATGATGTTGTGATTCCCGAGAAATTTCTGGAAAATGTTCTTCGCTTTGAAGATGTGAAGAAACGCTGACTACTTGCGCTGACAACTCGCATAACGGTCCATGCTTCCTCTTGAATGTTTGAAGTCGTGAAGAAACGCGACCTCCCGCGGTTATTTCAGAATCGCCCGCTTCGCTTTGAATACTTGAAGATGTGAAGAAACGCTGATGTTACAGCCACCAACCTTCCGCTTTCTACCCCGCTTCTTTCCTTCCCCTTTTGTCTATTTGATGATGTTGATGCTTAAGATTTGGCGCTTTCTTCGATTTTAGCTTGTTCGACATGATCTCAATGTGGTGTTTGATGTTTAAATCGATCCCCTTGCCTCTCGAGGATTTTATCTCGTGATATTGTTCAAAAACTGAAGCAATCTTCCGGTATTTTGAAGATGGGAAGAGACGCTGACTGTTACTGGCTGAGTCCGCTTTCCCCGCTTTCCTCGGTCTTTGATTTTGTCCAAACGCTGAATGTGTTGCTGCTCGTCTCTGCTTCGATCCGCTAACCTCTCGCTTTTGTATTCGCTGATATTTCCGCTTCTTTTGTTCCGTAATCTTACTCTATTTCCTAGTATTATCTGCTTGCTTGCGTAATCTGCTTTAGATACCCTTTCTTTGTATTTTGATTGATTTTTCCTTTAAATTGGTACCTTGATCCCTTTGTTGACATTGAGTCTTAGATAATCATTCCTATCATTTAAGGATTCAATTAAGGCCTCACATCAAGGGATGGTAACTTCTTTCCCCTATTATGTGCTTATTATGTGTTTTTGCATGATTTTGCATGTTTTAAATTACGTTTTCCTTTGCTTTTATTCATGTCTAGTCTTTATTTATGTTATTTAATTGTTGAGTAAATTATTTGGAGGCCTTGGACGCCAAGTTGTAATAGATAAGTTTAATTTGGTAAAAAGTGTATTTATTCTAGAAGATGTAATAGTTAGATTATTATTTCGAATTTCTTCCCTTAGAATGTATTTAGGTTCCCCTCAATGTAATAATTAGGTTTTATATGTTTATTTTGCATGCTTGCATGATTACGTGTTTACTTGCTTTCCTAGGGTCTTGCATTTAGATATTATGCCTATGTGTTATGTGTTTATGTGTTTTATGTGTTTATTTGCTTTATTATCATGTCTACATAATTATTGTGTAAATATATTGACGTCACCACACTAGTCCAACGCTAGTTGTGGCCTTCCTTCGATTTCACTAATCCAATGTTAGTGAGAACCTTTTGACGAGGGCTAGTCCAATGCTAGACTCTTAAACGACATTCATGCATTAGATACAAATTTCACACACTTTTCACTTTTAGAGTTTTCTTTCTCATTTTGCATGTCACTATTCTCCCATCCCGTATGCGAAACATCTCATTTAGTTTTCTTTTATTAGATTAGTGCATTTAAGGCATTACCCTTGAATTAGGGAAAGAGCTTAGTATGGCTTCCTAGCCTTAGCACGCTTTTATTTCCTTCTATGAAAAGGAAGAACTAAAGTCACGAATTTAGTCCCCCGCACCCGTTATGTTGCATTATCCCTCTTTAGGACATACATGTGCATTATTTTAAAGGCTATCAAATTCATTCTTTAAAAATCAACTTTCTTCTTCATGTTTTAGCAATTCAAAGTCAAAGCCACTTTTCTTAAAATTGCATCTTTTTGGAAATTCAAGTTCCTCTTGCACTTAAAATTGATCTTTCAAAATCCAATTTCTCTTCTATTGATATTTTATAAAGATTGCATTTTGAAAACCCTACTTTCCGTTTTGTTCGAGTCTCATAATTTGCATTATTCGTGACCTCCTCGAGGGATCAAAATTGATGACACAACTAATGTGATCAATTCCAATCACACCTCAAGGAGACATTTGCCCCTCTCGATCCAACATTAGGTTTAGGTTTTGCATCCATATAGACAACATCCAAATGTGATAAATTTTAAAGTTAGAAAATAAGAAATTTTCAACTAAATCTTGCAACTAGCTTTGACTAGGTTAGAAGGGTGCCTTAGAAACGAAGTTACATCAATCTTTGCCTTCCTTCTTTCAACCGCGGACCCCAACCTTTTCTCTAGTTTTCAAAGACCTGAGTCGCCTAAAAGGGTTTTTGTTTGTTTATTTTCATTAATTAAAATCTTTGGGTGACTTGGTACACCTAAACTCCATACCAAGTGGCGAATCCAAACTTTTTCTAAAAAACCCTTTTCTAGACTTTTGTTTTTGGGTCCAAACCGTCGCATTTTATAGTCCCATGACCCCTTTCCCTTTCCTTTTTCAAAAATCGAAATCTTTCCCTCTCTTTTCCATACCATCAAAAAACGGGGCGCGACATATGGGGTGAGCTTCACAAGCCCAATGAGAATCCCAACACATAACAATTATCACATTCGTAAAGCATGCTTTCATTTAATCGACCATATAAGGAAAATTTTCACAACAGCATTTTCCTTCAAGAATTTCATGAAACAATGAATTTAAATATCACATTGGAAAGCATCAATAACATTCATTGTGGAAGGATACATTGCTTCCATGTTGTTCCATAGCACTTCTTTGACTGCTTCCCAATCTCCAACCCCTTACACCGACTTCGGGCCCGACATCCAACATTCATTGGGTGGTGTACACTCGAGGTAACCTTTCATTTCATTCCCTGTGGTCCATCGACGCATCCAAGTTCTAATTGCTGGCTCGAATAGGCCAACTCGACTGGAGTTTAGGATCCCGCCGAGCCAATTATGCACATTCGCAAAGGCTTATCACTCATGCACATTTAACAGGCACATACACAATTATGGTATTTCTAAATCATTTGTAAAATGAGAGGTCAAGTATAAGTACACACACGATCTCCTCCTTTTGATCAATGGTTTTGAATATTTTAACCAAGGCATCATATACTATTCAACATTAACACGCTAATTGGCAAATAACACTTAGTAATTACGCGTTTCAATCAATGGGCAACATTTAACAACAAATACAATTCCAACATATGGCACATTTAAATAAATCATTTAATAACAATTTGGAACCCTCACCTTAACTAGGGCAAAGTTGTGTCAAAGGTTTCGATGTCAACGTCCTCGACTTGGTCACCGCCATCCTGGGTAAATATAATTTAACTTTAATTATTAAAATCAATTTTGACCAATTCACTTCTGTTATAAATAAGAAAGTAGTTTTTATATAGCTAACGGTAATTATTATAGCATTACGCGATATGAACCTTGGTAATTGAAGTTCGAAAGATATATATATTAGGTTAAAACTCGTAAGTATGAAAACTTGAAATTCCAAGGATTTGAAATAGGTTTGAAGAAAATAAACTATCTTTACAGATTTCAATAATGGAAGGTATTAAGATGGAAAAATTGCGGTAGGGTTTTGGGGTCGTTTGTTGTCGAAAGATATTTTTCGTGAGGTTCTTTTTAGAAGATTACGACTTTGAAATTTGCTCGTTTGGGTCTTGTGTGGGTACAATTCCTTTACAAGATATTAAACGAGTCAAGTTTTTGGAAAAAAAATCAAGTTTGTTTGAACAATAATTTCTTGATCGAGGGTTTTTTTTTTTAAGTTTTCGTGAGAAACCCTAAGGTTCATGATTTGATACAAATTAAGTTGGAAATCTTGTTTGGGAATTTGTACAGTTTCATAACAATAGGAAAACGAAATTTTCTTTCATAAAACATTAAAACTTGTTTTGGTTCAAAATCCAACAAACTTGTCCTTAAACTTTGAACTAAAATCCAGAATTTTCAAGTTGATTTTCAGCGATTTTCATTTGCTTGCTATGACGTCCAGAAAATGAACTACGGCGCGTACGATATACCAAATCGAAGCCCTATGAGTCTAGTTTTGAATGCCGCAAGTGGCTCGTGATTTGAGGTTATAAGTCAAGAGATATGAACATTCTGTTCTGGTTGGTTTAAGTTTCTGGTTTCTTGTTAAAATTTCTGGTTTTGGTATTTTGAGAACAGTTTTATTTGCACATGGTTAGGTGTTTGCATTCAGTTCCAGCAAGCTAATCAAGCTCTTAAGCAGCTAGTACATCCATTGAAAGCTCACGGTTACATGCATACAACATTAAGTATTCACACATTACTCAAAACAATGATATATCAAGCTTTAAGTTCATCAACTTAAAATTTTAGCTTATGGTCAGCGGTTTAAGTTCATCAATCATTCATGAAAGTTGAAAACATGCAAGGCAGTTTTAAATAGATTGTCAAGCAGTAATTCTAACATGATTTTTGAATAAATAAGGCTCAAGATTTTCGATCACAACCCTCATTTCCAGCATAGATGTTCAAGAGCTTCAAGAGTTGAAAGTACCAACATGCATGAAATTACTTTAGTAGTATCAACCGAAATAAGTTCAGAATTTTCAATGCCAAGCTAATGTATCAAAAGTTCAGCTCATCATCAAGCCAAGACCGAGGCAAAATAGAGTTCAAAAACAGTTCCAAGGCCCCTAGTCATGTACAACCGCAGCCATCAACATTCAAAGTTCATTGAGTAGTTC
The DNA here is from genome assembly GCA_013103745.1 of Gardenia jasminoides. NCBI lineage: Eukaryota > Viridiplantae > Streptophyta > Magnoliopsida > Gentianales > Rubiaceae > Gardenia > Gardenia jasminoides. The sequence continues at coordinate 25,347,985 of CM023097.1, forward strand.
AAATGGATGTTTAACCATTCTCAAGGATCGTGCATGCAATAAATAAAATGAAACTATCATTTTGAGGTTTCGGGTAGCTTATAGAACTCAAGAATAATGCTCCTTGTTAGTCAATCAAATTTCCAGCAAAGGTTTAAGAGGATACAGGCAGGCCATGACAAGATTCAAAGCTGTTCATCATATGCATGAATAGTTTATCCTTCAAGAGAATATATTTAGAAAAGGAAAACTACTTCTTTGAGCTAAAAGGATATAAGATGAATCTTACCTCCTACTAGCTTCAAGAACGGATGAACAAGTGTGAGGCTTGGGCTACTCAAGTTCGGTTTCCAGCTACAAGAAACAAAACAGGCTAAGGATGGAAAAGGCTAAGCTGTCAAGGAACTTTTCAAGAAATAAATGGTGTTTAACCTCTCCTTGCTCAAGAAACGGATGATGTGAAGACAGCTTGGCTCCTTTCCAGATTTCCAGCTTAGTTCCAGCAACTTGCAACCAAGGTAAAGTTCTTGGGGCAAGGCTGGAATAACCGAGAGTGAAGCAAGAGGAAAAAGGGGGAGAGAGAGCTCTCGGTTGAGAGCTTTTTGGGGAGAGTTTTTGCTGAAGTGAATGAGAGTGAGTTTGTGGGTGAATGGAAGAAAGGATTAAGTGATTTTCTGGTGAGGATTTCGGGCAGCAAAGGGGGGAAAAAGGCAGCTGAAGTTGCTTGTTCAAATGGCCAAAGTTGGCTGAAGTAATTGCCAAGTGTTCTAACCTCTTTCATGCATTGGGCATGGTTGAAGGTGGACCATCATTTGCTGCCTAACAAAGCTGAGAATCTCTTGCTTGAACCAAGCATGCTGCCGATTATGAGGAGGGGGAAGAGAGCATGCTTGCTGCCAGAAATTCCAGCTTCATCTTGACAAATGGCAGCCAAGGATTAGAAGAGAGGGGCGGCTGAATTCTTGCTGGAGTTTTTGGAAGATTTTGCAGGTGATTTTGGAGGGAATTCATGGTGGTTTAAAGCTGTGAATTTCGGTCCAATTGAGCTGAAATGAAACGGCTCAATGGTGATTCAATTTGGTGGTTCATGAAATGGTTCAAGAGTGACAAAACTTCTAAGCTGGAAGGTTTTGTTAGAGTCCGAAATTTGGCTTAGATTTTTAACATAATCAAATTTTATTTGTAGAAAGATGTAGTTAAATCTAGTATAACTAATGATAGTGAGTCTTATTGCAATTAGTCTAGGGTTTCGAAATTTTTAAGTACAACCTCAAGCAACAAAATTAATCACACAAAAATCATTCAACCCATTGTTAAGACAAAATTTTTACGGCCCTTACAACTAATATTTATCTTTTAACTTTCTTTAATTAGTATATTAAATGCCACCCTACTATAGTTGATATGGCTGGTTTGTTTCAATGATGTTGAATTGTTACTTTTCAGATAAACCCAGTGACAAATGAAAAACCCGGACCTATTGCTTTCTTTAATATTGCTTATAGAAACAAGAATGGATGGGCTGCTCCTGCCGTTGAAGTTATGGCTGTAAGTACTAGGTTATAGCTAGGTATGGAATGCATTTAATTACGTTTTGCTCATCAAATTAGGTACTTACATGACTTGTTCACACTTGATACTAGTTATTTGTGTACATAATTGTGAGAACCCTAGGAAAAAAAAAAAGAGGAAGAAAAGAGGGAATTTTACTTGAGTGCATCATATGATCATTAGTGCATTTTTTTTCTTTTTTTTTTCCCAAAGTGCTCAATTTCATGTGGATTGCATGGTTTAATTTAGAATTTTATTTTTCATGTCTCATATGGACAAATGCATTAAACTCATGTGGTTTTGTGTGAGTTATATTTTAATTAAGGGGTTGGAAGACAATTAGTAGAGATATTATCTCATTTTTTTGGCTAAGAAGTTGCCACTTGTCAACCACCCAAGACCTCTTGACTTAAGCCATCTTATTTAAACCTTCCATTTCAAAAATTTGAAGCAAATTTCCCTCTCTCTCTCACCCTCTTGGCCGGCCACTCCCTCAAGCAAAAACACTAAACCCTAAGCTAAATTCTAGCAATTTTTAGTGAAGAAACACAACTTCAAGTGAAACCCTAGGCTAGATTACTTCCTAATCACCAATCTTAGTTGCAAGGAGGGAAGTTCTTGGGTGGATTTTCTTACTCTTCTAGCAAGGTAAATCCTCATTTATTTATGCTTTAATGAACCTTGAATTCAAGGAGAATGTTAGTTAAGGTGTGATTAATGGCTTGTGGGTGTTTGAAGAGGAAAATCATGGAAGGATTTATTGTGTTTGAAAACTAGAACTTAGGTTTTCAACTTTGGCTATCATGTGTTTGATGAAATGCTTAATGACTTGTGATGCTTTAATGATGGAGTTAATTGCTGTTTTAGCTTGTTAAACACCTTGGCAAATGATGGAAATGGCTTTAAAGGATTGATAGAAGGAAATGCCTCCAATCTGAAATTTTTGCAGGAAATCAGAAATGGAAATCAGTCCACTTCCCGAGGTCACTTTTCACTATAGAAAATGAATTAGCACCCGATCCTTATACTGTTAGAAAGCCCTATGAACCTAGTTTTAAACACCACTGACGGAGCTTGATTTCGATTTTTCTACATCGAGTTATGACTATTTTCCCGAGACTGTTCGACCAGCCTGAAATTATTCCGACAGTTTTCTTGCTTCTCTGAGTTTTGCCATTTTGACTAGGATTAAACATGATTTGATGATTGACCTCTTCATGAAAGTTGTAGGGATATGTCTTAGCTTCGAAACGCCATAAAGTACACCCCAATTTGATAAGTGTGTCCACAGTTATGAGTAAATTATTGCAGCATGGCAAATCAGTTAAATGCCGATTTCATTACACCAAAGCTTTTCTCGTTCCTTTTGATTCTTGTGCAACCTTGTAGTGTCCCGACTCCCTCGTTTATGATTCTAACATATGGATGAGCTTTTCATTTGATCATCTTTATAGTTGGGATTAGTCATTTTATAAATTGTGCATTCAAGTGTGATTTTTATCAAGTACAAAATCAATGAGCGCATGCATTAGGTCTTCTCGTTTGGTGAGTCCAACTTAAATATTTTCATTTCATTTGTATTAGACTTGAAAGGAGGAAATAGTGGTGATTTGGGCGCAAGCACTTGAAAAGATCTTGCTTGATTTGGTAAGTGTTCCAATGCTTGTTTACTTGCTAAATGTGACTAGTTGGATTATCTGATCTTGACCTACTTGATTATGTGAACTACTTGAAATCTGTTAGCATGAACACTCTCTTATGTTATTATGATCGACACGAGTATGTACTTTATCACACTCAATCTCTTTTGCTTGAACTATATATCCTTGATATCATGATACTTATGGATTTGGCCCTTGCCTATATGTGATCTGTGAGTCGTTTGGGTGATATCCCATCGACTGATCTGTTTAGAAACTTGTTTACCTGTGTTTGTTAACTATGCCTGTGAAATGGCCACTTGTGTGATATCACAAGGGCTAATCTTGTTATCGGTTCAGGACTCGTGATCGGAGTCCACCCATCGACTCATTGGTCGAATTGAGCCGATTAGGGCTTGGTCGGGAGACTAATGCCCTTGGATCTGTTTCTTGCTTTTGGTATACTCGAGTATTACCTCCTGTGTTGGTGTTCGGGCCCGGTAAGGTGGGAGAATGGGTGAACGGGTATGGCTGATGAGTGGGGTTCTACTAGACATTAATTCTTGCATTTCCTTGGTTGACGGAGTGTCAACGGATTTGGATCAAGTTGTTGCTGGAACTTGGCTCCCGAGAGCCATCCTGTATCCTTTTATATTTAAATTGTTATTTAAGTGATCCTTGTGCACCGATCTTCCAGAAGAGAAACTTGAGTGCTGAACCCCGTGAGCACCGATCTCCAGTCGAAGGGCTTGAGTAGTGCATAGGCACCATCTCCGGTTGACAAGCATGTGATCATCTCTGTACTTATACTTGAAATTCCAAATTTTATTGCAAATGTGCTAGTGTGATTGTTTATCAAAATCTTTGTGGTGCAAATGTGCTAATTGCTATTTTGCATGCCTGTCTTTTGGAACATCACTGGGCTTTTAACTCACCCCATTTTCCCTTTTGTTTTCCTTAGCAGGGGGATTTGCTTGAGCTTAGGATTGGAAGTACGTGCAAGTAGTTTAAGTTTTTGTTGTACTTTTGTTTAAGGGAGAATGTACTAGCAAACCCTATCATGGATAAGTTTAGAGGTTGATTTTGTATCCCTAAATACCCTGTTATGTTTTAAGTAGTTTAAGTTTTTGTTGTACTTTTGTTTAAGGGAGAATGTACTAGCAAACCCTATCATGGATAAGTTTAGAGGTTGATTTTGTATCCTTAAATACCCTGTTATGTTTTAAGTTGGAAAGGTGGTGTGAAACTTATGTATATATGTTGGTTGACTTTTGAATTTGGAAGTTTTAGTTTTGTAAGATGTGGGTTGCTGGTTTATATTAGCTATCGAGTCCTGGCGAGAGTTGGGCAGGCAGTCCGCCAATACCCTAGGGTTCGCCCTAGGGAGAAGTGGGGCTGTCACAATAATGCTTGCATACTTTGACTTAACTCTATATTAATAATTAGAATGAGATGGTGGAAAAAAAAATGGAGGCTGAATCCCAAGGCGGGACACAAAGGTTTGAAATAGAAATTGTTAGAGAAGTGTACAGCAAAAGGTCCAGTGTAGTGGTTGGGCAAGGACAAGGTTCAAAATAGCAATCTAGAGTTAACAATTCAAGCTCCAAAAGTGAGGCCTATCAAGCACAACTGCAGAGTGTAATTGATGAGCAAAAGTCACAATTTGAGGCTGCAGAATCCAAGATCCCATCACAATAGTTGCAGCTAGAAACACAACAAGCTGAGATTAATAGCCAAAAATCTGAACATGAGGAGCAACGAACCTTGCTAATGGTTCAAAGGTCTGAACTAGATGAGACCAAAGTGCAGATAAATCAAATTTATCAAAATTTAGCTGGCAATGTACCACCTACTTGATGGTAATATTATACTAATCTTGGATTCCTCTTCCCATTCTGTTAATTTTCATTGTCAGTCAAATATAATTTGTTTGATCAGTTGGGAATTTTTTCCGGGCATTTGATTTCTTTTGTTTTGGAATGGAGCTACATGCAAAGCTGGGTTTTGATGGCTGAAATTGGAGATATTTTGTATATTCAAGTTAATTTTGATGGAAACCATGTTAACTGTGAATTGGATGGTTCCAAGTGGTCTCTTGTAGGCCAGGTTTTGATGGCTGAAATTGGAGATATTTTTTATATTCAAGTTAATTTTGATGGAAGCCATGTTAACTGTGAATTGGATGGTTCCAATTGGTGTCTTGTAGGCCGGGTTTTGATGGCTGAAATTGGAGATATTTTGTATATTCAAGTTAATTTTGATGGAAACCATGTTAACTATGAATTGGATGGTTCCAAGTGGTTTCTTGTGGATAGAGATGACCATCCCATGGTGGATTTATGTTTCTATGTATAGCTATAATACTCTTTTGTCTGTTTAGAATACTGCTTTTCATGGAAACCAAGTTAACAGTAAGCAACCGGTTTCATGTGGTTAGGCTTTCAAAAGATGATAACTGACAAACTCACATCTCTTATATTTTATTATGTTATTAATAGCCCTTACCAGATATTGAGGTCTATATGAAGATTTGGTAGGTATGTGATTTTGGTCACATAGGCAAATGTTTTGAGAACAGGGGATACTCTACAAATTTTTCTTCTTTATTTTAAGTTATACTAATATAATTGAATGGAAAAAGCTGTGTTGATTTTGTTCATACTTAATTGAGATTCAGACCATATAGGCAAATCTTCCAAAAAGGGGATATTCTAGCAATTTTTTTGTAAATCTACCTGAGCACATAGTAAGTCAAAAATTGGTACATCAATGATGTTGTAGCCATATAGTGACTAAAATTACTTAACAGATTCAGTGAAATATACAACTGAATGATGGCAACAAAACATATAACATTAATTAGTAGCGGTGGCTCTAAGAATAGCATTATTTGCAAATTTTTTAGTGGAGAAAGTGTGAAACTTAAAAAGCAAGGGAGGGGGTAAGGAATTCAAATTAGGACATCTAGTTCTTGAGACAGTCAGTGGGAATAGTAAAATATTTATTAATGCAAGAAATTGAACTTCTTTTGTAATAATAAAAAAGACAAATAGTAGGTATACGAAACTTTTATGTCACGTTGGAAACACTACTTATGCAGAGAATTATGGTTCATGCACAATAAATGAAAGGGATAATTTCAGAAACCTCTCCTAAGGTTTTGCCTAATGTCACTTAACACCCCAAAAGTATAACAAAAATCACTAACCTTCCCTAGAACCATATATCTTATAACAAACTCACCCCTACATTATAAAAATATTCTGAAAATAATCATTTAAGGAGACAGATCTATTTTTGTTCCATCTTTACCCCTTTGAATTATTCTATCATGAATTCTTAACCAAATTGATTTCTAACATGTATTTGCATGAAAGAACTAAAAAAAGATTAGAAAGGAGTGTTCAATGCAATAATAATTAGTAGAATAGTATTTCTTTATATTTTTTGTTTAATCTAGATTTTCTTGCTCATATAATTATTGGAATTGGGATACACAGACTAAAAATGTGGTGAAGAGAGATATTTGAATGCAAAATAATTATAAGATTAGCCATTTTTAATAGATTTAAATATATTACCTTCCTTTATTTTTGCAATAATAATGATTAGAATATTGAGGATAATTTGATATAAGTTAGACATAGAAGATTAAAAGTCAAAGGAAGGGGGTGTTTAGGGAAAAATAATCATTAGAATTGCCAAATCTTATAGATTTTGGTTTTTTCTCCTTTTAAATTGTGAGAGTAGATATAATATTGGCATAAAATGACAAAAGTAAGGGAATTACGAGGTTAAGAATTTTTATTTTCAACTTTTATTTTTTTCTACATAATTGTTAGCCTCAACAAGAGTGATTTGATATAAATTTCATATAGGAGGGCTAAGAATTTTGGAAGCATAAGGATGCTTAAATGCAGTTATAATTGTTCAAGTAACCATTCTCTATAGACTTATATTTTTTTTTCTACATGTTATTTTCTAAATTAATTATTATAATATCAAGGATGCTTTAATTCCTTGTTACCATAGGAAGATTAATTAACAAAGATAATTGAATGCAAAAAGAATGATTAAAATAGTCATTTTTTTTAATGATTTTGGTTTTCTCCTCCATATTTATTTGCCTAAGGAATGGTTAAATTGGGAAGGATAATTTTGCCAATTTACATGTATTGATGGTGATTAGATGTCCCTTTTATTGGCAAGGGAGGTAAGTAATATTTTTAAAACTTCAGGAGTGCTAAGTGATATTAGGCAAAACATCAAGAGAGTTTTATGAAATTATCCCTACATTAAATTAATGTACTAGGGGTGCTCACACTTTGGGAAAAGACAAATAGTTGTGTCAATTCAATTTAGATTGGAAATCAGATATTTGGAAAATGAAATACAAGAAGATCGATTAAGATCCAATCTTAAAAATTGATAAAACAGTTTGGGAATGGGCACTGAAATTCAATTCCTGAATTCCAAATTATCGACTGAATTACCAGATTTCATTTTTTGATAAAATATTTTATGTATTTGATGCCTACTAATACATCATATTACTATTAATTTATTAGTAGATAATGTTATGATAAGTTAGAATTTATACTTACAAACAAATGTCTGACCATAAGAGCATATTAATTAACATATTAATAACTTTTATATTGTTTTGTTAATTACATATTAATAAACTTCACTAATCTATATTAGAAAATCAATCTAAAACTTTGTATTTTTTACCAAAATACTGACTATTACCAAATAAAAATCCAATTACTAATATTGAATTACCAAATAAAATTTGGACAGTAATTGGATGTTGTCCTTTAGGAGCCCATAACTAAGAAATGTTTTTTTTTTTACCAAATCACTGATTATCGGCCAATGAACACTCTTGCAATGCATTGAATAATTAATGATACAAAAGGAATGTATTGAATAATTTCTAATTGGCAAATTGTACATGTTATATTTTTTTCATTTTACCAGCAAGAAATGTCAATCCAAGAGTTATAATTTGTGATAGTAATTACTAAAGGAAAATATAGTATAATTTGAAATACATTGAAGGAAGGATCCCTTTTTCTAATTTATAAATAAAATGATATGTTATCGAATGTTTTAGCTTGTCCTTTTATATTCATTAGAATTTTTTATATTAACTAGAATTTAATCATTGATTCATTAAACAATTCAATGACTAATGCATTGACGTAATTTTGGTCACTATGTGTTGTTAAACTTAAACGAGTTTTTTCCCCATATCTTCATCAAATTAATTAGCGCTTTAAAGTTGCTATTTGACACTAATTAGTAGAAGGAATTTTTCCCTCAAAACTAAGCTTTCCCAAAAATTTTCCGCTCCCTTCTAAATTTTCTCGAGTTACTGCGCGTGGGTAGTTTTAGAATTTCAATGCAAATTTAAGGATGTGGTGTAGACTGAACCATACAAATTACGGTCCACACACACACACACACACACACACACATATATATATATATATATATATATATATTAGTTCTGCTTTTTTGTGTGAGGACCCAGAATTTCATGAATTATACACCCGAATTTTCTTGAATTACTTGCTTAAATTTCTTTCGAGAAACCCTAAATTTTCCATGAATTATTTCTCATTGTATTTGTGGCGGCCCCACGTTTCCCAAGGTGAACCATAGGACCCATGCCGCCTCGCCAGACTCAAGCACAATTACCCTGTTAGGGTTTCAAACCAATATATTTTCAAATAGATCGACACAACTTACTAACCAACATCCAATTTGAGTTCGACTCTCAACCTTACACAATAATTCAAAAGGCAATTCTATACATTATCTTCGACATCATAATAGAGTCAAATACACCCAACATTCAAAAGATTCAACCAAATTTGTACTCCTTGCACTTTCTTCAATACCGAAAATCCGGATGGGAAATATATGGGGTGAGTTTCTAAACCCAGTGAGAGTCCCAAAACATATCGCATTTAAATACATAAACACAAGCTTGAAAACATTTAGGTCCTGCATAAGACTAGTTTCAAATATAGTAACATCCATTTAAGGAAAGTTGGAAGATAGTGTATATATATATATATATATATATATATATATATATATATTTTTTCTTTTCATAACAGTGTGTAAACAGAATAATCAAAATGCTCATTGAGCCATTTAAACAAGAACGAGCATTAAATAACAATCACAATAATATTCTCGGGAGGAAAACAGTCTAGAACTCTAGTCGCTTTATTTCTTTCTCCTTCCCTTGTCACCCAACTGGATCTCAACTAAACAAGGTGAGGCGGTGTACACTCGAGGTAACCTTTGAACAGACCTGTGGTCCGCCGACGCATCTCAAGCCCTACCGCTCGAATAGGCCGACTCGGGTTTGGGATCCCTACGGCCAATGTGTCATGCACATGCACAAAGCACGTGTATGGTGGTTTAGTTTAATACTTTAGAGGCTAGGGACAACTGATAATTAATTTCAACCTCGAGCCCCTTAGAGAGTGCACCGCCTTTAGGGGCTAGGGGCCTTGAAGGCCAGCCTCTTCACCTCAAGCCTCAAAAGAAAACAAGTTTTATTGTTTTAAAATAGAACATACTAAACCACCTAAGCACGTTGAGTCAAATCAAGAAATAAACTTATTTTACATAAAACCCTAGTTTCCATCATTCAACGATAAATCACATTTAGAAACCAGTCATATAATAACAAGTAATTCCTAACAACAAGGATCAAGTAGCAACAAATAGGAACCCTCACCTTAGATGGTCAAGGTTGAGTAGATGAGTCGAAGTCCTCGGTCTCAAAGCCCTCGTTTATATTACCGTCGGTTCCTGAGGTACATAATTATTAATTATTAAAATCAATTTTGACCAATTCACTTCTTTTATAAGAATGAGAATATTTTAGGTTTACCTCACGAAGTCGATAGTGTGATAAAACGGTGGTTTGTATCTTGAAAATATAGGTCTCGGTTAGATAGGGTAAAATGTGTGAGTTTTGAAAAAAAATTTACGTAATTAGGGTTGGAACAATTTTGTTAGTTAAGGTTTAGAAAGACTTGAGTAACGTAGGCCATCCATTTGGAAAATTTGAGAAATGGTTTGTTTAGTTGAAAAAAATCACTAACGGTTTTTTTTTTTTTTTTTTTTGTTTAGTGAACAAAAACAATCTTTCAAGGCTTTGGATTAAAACCAATTTGATTTTTGGTCTTTCATACTTAAAACAAGTTTTTCGTGCTAAAATCAAAATAGTACAAATTAGGGTTTTGGTCGATAATCACAATTTTTGAAAGTGGAGTGTCATTACGTTTTCATGCCCAAAACTAATCGCCATGGTTTCTTTCAAATTTTAAATCGGAAGTCTTTCTTTTGCAAGTTGTATGATTTCAAAATTGTGGAAAACTAGTTTCATAATCGTTTATTTCCTCATAAAATAGCAACGGCCAAGTCAATTTGGAAAATACTCAATTTTGGATATTCATTTTCAAAACTACTGGTTTGCAAGTTTGATTTTCAGCTATGTTTGTTGGTTTGCCACGATGTGTAGGAAATGAGTTAAGGGGCGTATAAGGCACTGAAACGAAGCTCTTTGGGTCTAGTTTTGGACGCCACTGACGGCTCGTGATTTGGAGTTATAAACAGCGAGATATGAGCATTTTACTTCAGTGTGGTTTTGCCCACTTATTTCTTAGAAAAATATGATTTTGGTAACTTTTGTGAAATTTTCAGCCATGTAGTCGCGTGGTTAAGGTTTAGTTTGATTTCCAGAATGTTAAGCGGGACTCTTAGCATGTGATACATTCATCTAATGATCCAAAAATCATGCATACGGTCAAAGTTAAACAATACGTATAACTAGACAAATTTTGTCCCAAATTGGAAAAAAATCATCAAGTCCGATTCTCCCTTTTTTGTTTTCTTCTTTGTTGAAAAATTAACATCTACTCAAAACCAGGTTTCATGTCATTACTCATGCGGCTCTCAACTGACCGAGAGGTCTCATGCAAGGAAAAAAAATAGATTTTCAACTTTCCAACAAGCAAATAAACAACTCAAGCTTGGCTTTTGTTTCACACTTTACCCATGCAAACGTTTAATTAAAATCTCATCAACCAAGTGGAATGTGAAGCATGCAAGGGTCAATTTCAGCATGTTAATAACAAAAGAGTTTCGGATGGAGTAGGGCAAAGCCCATCAGCTCACATCCATCCCAAAACAGCAAATAATCAAAGTTGTTGAATCACAACTAAGCACAAGAAAAGGTTCAATCATTATTCGATCATCATGCATGGAGTAAGTAGAACAATCTATGATTTAAAGCTTCGGTTAGCTTAGGGACATCAAGAATGATGTTCCTTATCAGTCCACCAATTTTCCAGCAATATAACAAGGAAGTATGTGCATGCAAATAAAATTTCAAGTCCATTAGTACATGCATGGCAGTTTTTAGGAAGTAATATGATACCTTTAGAAGGTAAAATAGCTTCTTTATTTAAAGGGATATAAAATGAATTCCTACCTCCAACCGGTCTCAAGGTCAAATTCACAAGTGGTGTGTTGAGCTAATGAAGTCCGTTTTCCAGCTACAAGAAGAGGAACATGCTAAGAACGGAATAACTAGGCTGTGGAAGAAACTTGTACAAGATGATATAGCTTACCCGTGTTGGTAATCAAGAAACGGAGGAACAAGGGCTGCTTGAAGTTGGATCAATTCTGTTTTCCAGCTACAAGACATAAAATAAGCTAAGGAGAGGGTTTCAAGCTACCTAGGAAGTTCACAAAAGAGATTAGGATTTACCTCTTGCTTGCCTAAAATCGGGTGGAGGATGACTAGCTTGGTTCTTCCAGAATTTTTTTAATGCTTGTTTCCAGCAGTGTTCGGCCAAGATTACTTCTTGGTGAAAGGGTTGATTGACCAAGAAAAGACAAGGAGATGTAGGGGAAAGGAGGAAGAGCTTCTCGGTTGAAGCTTAAGGAAGAAATGTTTGGAGTGAAGTGTGAGAGTGGAGAGGGAACTTTCGGGTGAGGCTTGGAAAGAAAATGCTGGAGTGCAAGGAGAGTGAGTGGGAGAGTGTGGAAGTGAAATGGAAGAGGGATTTTTGCTGAAGAGGATCGGCCAGCACTTGAAGAGGAATTTCTGTTGAAGTTGCTTGTTCAAGTGAACAAGCTTTAGCTGAAAAAACTCCAAGTGGCACATCCTTCTCATGCATTGGGCATGAAGGGAGGTAAGCATCATTGGCCTTGGTTGAAGACACCTGAAAATCCCATGCTCAAGCCATGATGCTGCCGGTTTTTGGGAGAGAGGGGAGAAGCATGCTTGCTGCCAGATTTTTAGCTCAAGCTTGACAAGTGGCAGCCATGGAATGGAGAGAAATGGGTGGCGGTTCTTGCTAAATTTCCTTGAGCTGAATTCGAATGGAGTTTTAGAGGGAAAATGTGGTTCAATTGATTGGATATGGTCTGATTTTAGTTGAAAGAAATTTGGTTCAAGGATGGTTCATGGTGGTTAAATCTTTGGGAGGTATAACCGGTTGGAAATTGGAAGAAGAAAAGGGACGTTTAGGGTTTTTGGTGTACTTGGTGGTGATGAATTTGAAATAATTCATCTTAAGTATGGTTGGACTCTAATTTTATTGAAATGATTTCCAATACTTACTTGAGCTATCGTTTGGAAATCTGTACGTGGTTTTAAAAATGTTCATGATCACGCACATGCATTAGTGAAATTACAAAAATCGTTCACAGAAGGTCTAAGCAGGAAGTAGAATTTAGTTACGGCCCTCACAGTATTCATTTAAGTGCAAATCATTTTCTTTAAACATTGATAGCATAAAATTTTCCTTAAGTGCATTATTTTCCTTTAAGCACTCTATTTTGTATGTATTGTACGAAATTAATTTGGAATTGTATTTTTCATATTTCATGTAGCCAAATACATAAACTTATATGGTATTAAGTGGATCACATTTTACATTAAGGGATTTGAAGACAATTTGCATAGATTTTATTCCATTCTTGGCCAAAACTTGGACACTTGTCAACAACCTACACAACCTTGACTTAAGACTTCTTATTTAATCTCTTGTCTTCAAAAATTTGAATCAATTTTCCCCTCTCATTTTCTCTCTCTTGGCCGAACTTCATGAAGGAGAAAAAACACTAAACCCTAAGCTTGATTTAGCCATTTTAAGTGAGGAAAAACATGTCCAAGTGAAACCCTAGGCTAGATTACTTCTTAAACCTCAAGTTTGGTTGCAAGGAGTGAAGCTCTTGGATGAAATTTCTCTCTCTACTTGCAAGGTAACCCCTCACTTATCTATGCTTTAATGAGCTTCAAATTCAAAGAGGATGCATGATAGTTAAATTTGAGGTGTTTGGGGTTGATTAGAAGGAAAGATTATGGGAGACTTTCTTGTTCTTATCAAGCTTAGGTTAGGTTATACTTTATGCTCTCCAAGTGTTTGATGAAATGCTTAATGACTTGTGATGCTTTAATGATGGAGTTAATTGCTGTTTTAGCTTGTTAAACACCTTGGCAAATGATGGAAATGACTTTAAAGGATTAATTGAAGGATTGTGCCAAAGCTGGAAATTTTTTGAAGGAAATCAGAAATGGAAATCAGCCCACTTCCCGAGGTTACTGTTCACTGTAGGAAATGAATTAGCATCCGAGCCTTACACCGTTAGAAAGCCCTATGAACCTAGTTTTAAACGCAGCTGACGGAGCTCAATTTCGATTTTTCTACGTCGAGTTATGACTGTTTTCCCGAGACTGTTCGTCCAGTCTGAATTTTCCCGACAGATTTCCTGCTTCTCTGATATCTGCCGTTTTGACTGTGATAAAGCGTGAATTGATATCTGACCTCTTCATGAAAATTATAGGCCTATGTCTTAACTTCGAAACGGCATAAAATTCATCTCAATCCGATAAACGTACCACCAGTTATGATCAAAATTCCAAGGGGTGACAAAACTGTCACAATTTGTTCTTCACCTTTGAATTTCCTTTCTTCACTTGTCTAAGTTCAATCCCTTTTATTTGGTTCAAATGGATATTTTTCAGTCCATATTGTACTTGAATCATTAACCTAGTTTGTACCTGATTCTTCTTGGATTTCCACTTCCAATTCATTTTGAACCTTGGCGACACTTTTGAACCGTGGATAGACTTTAGTTTATCTAAATTTGATCGGTTAGGCTCTAATCACTTTATATTGGACACCCTAGACTTGTATATTTTGGTTTGTCCATTTTCTTAAGTTAAGCTTTATTGTGATGATGAATTTTACCTCAGGGATTGATTTTGATCCAGAAAATATTCCCGAGATTGACGTGTACTCCCCTACTATTGGTGAGTGTTCCAACTCCTTTTCAAATGAAAAATCTTGTTATTGTTGCAAAGAAATGATCTGTTGAAATGATTTACGAGTATTTATAAGGAAATGATTTATCACTATTTCCAAGTAAAATTTACTTTTTCAAGTGGAATAATTTTGAAGGATTTGTGACTGTTTCATGCTTGTTTACTTGACCAACTTGATTAGTTGAAATACTTGAGTACTTGAATTATGTGATGATCCGCTTTCTTGTGATTTGTGAGCCACTTAATGTGAACGAGACGAGTGTGTACTTTATCACACTCGATCTCCTTTGCTTGAACTATATATCCTTGATATCATGATGCTTGTGGATTTGGCCCTTGTCTATATTTGATTTGTGAGTCGTTTGGGTGATATCCCATCGACTAATTTGTTTAGAAGCTTGTTTACCTGTGCTTGTTACCTGTGCCTGTGAAATGGCCACTTGTGTGAGGGCCGTAACTAAATTCTACTTTTTGTCTAGACCTTCTGTGAACGATTTTCGTAATTTCACTAATGTATGTGCATGATCATGAACATTTTGAAAACCCACGAACAGATTTCCAAACGATAGCTCAAGTAAGTATTTGAAATCATTTTAATAAAATTAGAGTCCAACCGGTTATACCCCCCAAGATTTAACCACCATGAACCAACCTTGAACCAAATTTCTTTCAACTAAAATCGGACCATATCCAACCAATTGAACCATATTTTCCCTCTAAAACCCCACTCGAATTCAACTCAAGGAAATTCAGTAAGAACCGCCACCCATTTCTCTCCATTCCATAGTTGCCAAGTGTCAACTTTTGGGCTGAAAAATTGGCAGCAAGCATGCTTCTTTTTCCCTCCCAAAAAAACGGTAGCATGATGAGCTTGAGGCTAGGAAAAATTATTTTCAGATTTCAGCAACCAAGGCTAATGATACCTCACCTCCCTTCATGCCCTATGCATGAGAAGGTTGTGCCATTTGGCATCCATTTCAGCCAAGCCTTGTCCACTTGAACAAGCAAATTCGGGTGGCTTTCTCTTCCTTCAAGTGCTGGCCGAACTCCTCAGCAAAGAAACACTCTCATTTCACTTCCATTTCACTTCATTCTCTCAAGCAACTCACTCTCATTTTTCACTTCAGCAAACCCCCCAAGCTCCAACCGAAACTCATCAACATTTTCCCTCACTTTTGCTCCAGAAAATTCTTCATTCAACTCCAACCGAAGGCTCCTCCTTGTTCCTCCATCCCCTAGTCTTTCTTGACCTCTCAAGCCTTACACTAAGAAGTTGTTCTCGGCTACAAGTTGCTGGAAAACAAGTTCAAAAATCTGGAGTGGACTAAGCTCACTTCTTCCCTTCAATCTAAGCCAAACAAAAGGTAAAGCCTAGTCATTTTCTTTGTAAAGATTCTGGTTAGCTTGAAGACCTTTCCCTCAGCTTATACCGCTTTCTTGAAGCTGGAAAACAGATTGACTTCCACCCTCAAGCAGCCTGGACCAACCGTCTCTTGCTTGACTAAGAAAGGTAAGCCATAGCAACTCCTACTAGTTTATCCATAACTCAGTTTCCTTGCTTAAAAATCGCTCTCTCTCTGTAGCTTGACATTGAACTTCATCAGCTCTAACTCACCACTTGTGCATCTGACCTTGAGACCGGTTGGAGGTAGGAATCCATTTTTACACCCCTTTAATATAAAGAAGCTATTTTACCTCTAAAGGTATCATATTACTTCCTAAAAACTGCCATGCATGTACTAATGGACTTGAAATTTTATTTGCATGCACATACTTCCTTGTTATATTGCTGGAAATTCGGTGGACTGATATGGAACATCATTCTTGATGTCCCTAAGCTGACCGAAGCTTAAATCATAGATTTGTTCTACTTACTCCATGCATGATGATCGAATAATGATTGAACCTTTTCTTGTGCTTATTTGTGATTCAACAACTTTGATTATTTGCTGTTTTGGGATGGATGTGAGCTGATGAGCTTGGCCCTACTCCATCCGCAGCTCTTGTATGGTTTAACATGCTGAAATCGACCCTTGCATGCTTCACACTCCACTTGGTTGATGAGATTTTTAATTAAACGTTTGCATGGGTAAAGTGTGAAACAAAAGCCAAGCTTGAGTTGTTTAGTTGCTTGTTGGAAAGTTGAAAATCTATTTTTCCTTGCATGAGACCTCTCGGTCAGTTGAGAGCCGCATGAGTAATGACATGAAACCTGGTTTTGAGTAGATGTTAATTTTTCAACAAAGAAGAAAACAAAAAGGGAGAATCGGACTTGATGATTTTTTTTCAATTTGGGACAAAATTTTGTCTAGTTATACGTATTGTTAATTTTGACCGTATGCATGATTTTTGGATCATTAGATGAATGTATCACATGCTAAGAGTCCCGCTTAACATTCTGGAAGTCAAACTAAACCTTTAACCACGCGACTACATGGCTGAAAATTTCACAAAAGTTACCAAAATCAGATTTTTCTAAGAAATAAGTGGGCAAAACCACACTGAAGTAAAATGCTCATATCTCGCTGTTTATAACTCCAAATCACGAGCCGTCAGTGGCATCCGAAACTAGACCCAAAGAGCTTCGTTTCAGTGCCTAATACGCCCCTTAACTCATTTTCTACACATCATGGCAAACCAACAAACATCGCTGAAAATCAAACTTGCAAACCAGTAGTTTTGAAAATGAATGTCCAAAATTGAGTATTTTCCAAATTGACTTGGCCGTTGCTATTTTATGAGGAAATAAACGATTATGAAACTAGTTTTCCACGATTTTGAAATCATACAACTTGCAAAAGAAAGACTTCTGATTTGAATTTTGAAAGAAACCATGGCGGTTAGTTTTGGCCATGAAAACGTAATGACACTCCACTTTCAAAATTGTGATTGTCGACCAAAACCCTAATTTGTACTATTTTGATTTTAGCACGAAAACTTGTTTTAAGTATGAAAGACCAAAAATCAAATTGGTTTTAATCCAAAGCCTCGAAAGATTGTTTTTGTTCACTAAACGAATAAAATTAAGCACCGTTAGTGATTTTTCAACTAAGCAAACCATTTCTCAAATTTTCCAAATGGATGACGCTACGTTACTCAAGTCTTTCTAAACCTTAACTAACAAAATTGTTCCAACCCTAATTACGTAGATTTTTTTCAAAACTCACACATTTTGCCTTATCTAACCGAGACCTATATTTTCAAGATACAAACCACCGTTTTATCACACTACCGATTCGTGAGGTAAACCTAAAATATTCTCATTCTTATAAAAGAAGTGAATTGGTCAAAATTGATTTTAATAATTAATACAATAATTATGTACCTCAGGAACAGACGGTAATATAAACGAGGGCTTTGAGACCGAGGACTTCGACTCATCTACTCAACCCTGACCATCTAAGGTGAGGGTTCCTATTTGTTGCTACTTGATCCTTGTTGTTAGGAATTACTTGCTATTATATGACTGGTTTCTAAATGTGATTTATCGTTGAATGATGGAAACTAAAATGAGTTTATTTCTTGATTTGACTCAACGTGCTTAGGTGGTTTAGTATGTTTTGTGTTAAAACAATAAAACTTGTTTTCTTTTCGAGGCTTGAGGTGAAGAGACTGGCCTTCAAGGCCCCCTCGCCCCTAAAGGCTGGTGCACTCTCCTAAGGGGGCTTGAGGTTGAAATTGATTGTCAGTTGTCCCTAGCCTCTAAAGTATTAAACTAAACCACCATACCTGTGCTTGTGCATGTCAACTGTGCATGACCTGTTGGCCGTAGGGATCCCAAAACCCAGAGGCGAGTCGGCCTATTCCGAGCCGGCAGTAGGGCTTGGTCGGGTACGTCGACCACCCCGGTCCTGCTCAAAGGTTACCTCGAGTGTACACCGCCTTGTTTAGTTCGGATCCAAGTTGGGTGAAAAGGAAAGGAGAAAGAAATAAACCCACCGAGTTCTGCAGACTCGCTCTTCCCGAGAATATTATTGTGATTGTTATTTAATGCTCGTTATCGCTTAAATGGCTCAATGAGCATCTTGATTGTTACAGCCACAACTTGTTATGAAAAGAAAAGAAAATATATAAAAATATATGTATATATATATACTATCTCCCAACTTTCCTTAAATGGATGTTACCATATTTGAAACTAATCCTGTGCGGACCTAAATGTTTATCTAGCTTATTGTAATTATGTGCTTAATTGCTATGTGTTTTGGGACTCTCACTGGGTTTAGAAACTCACCCCATATATTTCCCATCCCGTGACTTCCGTGTATTGAAGAAAGTCAAGGAGTACAAGTGGTTGAATCTTTTGAATATTGGGTGTATTTGACCCTATTGTGATGTCGAGATAATGTATAAGAATTATCTTTGAATTATTGTGTAAGGTTGAGAGTTGAACTCAAAATGGATGTTGGTTAGTAAGTTATGTCGATCTATTTGAAAATATATTGGTTTGAAAACCCTAACCGAGGTAACTGCCTGCTTGAGTCCTGGCGAGAGTTGGGCCGGCGGCCGCGGGTCCTATGGTTCACCTTGGGAAACGTGGGGCCGCCACAACTTGTGTGATATCACAAGGGCTAATCTTGTTATCAGTTCTTGGGACTCGTGATCGGGGTCCACTCCATTGGCTCATTGGTCGAATCGAGCCAGTTAGGGCTTGGTCGAGTAGACTAATGATGCCCTTGGATCCTGTTTCTTGTTTTGGTATACTCGGTATTACCTCGTGATTGGTGTTCGGGCCCGTAAGGTGGGAGAATGGGTGAACGGGTATGGCTGACGAGTGGGTTCTACCGGATATTAATTCTTGCATTTCCTTGGTTGACGAGTGTCAACGGACTTAGATCAAGTTGTCTTCTTTGTGGAACTTGGCTCCGAGAGCCATCGTATCCTTTATATTTAAATTGTTATTTAAGTGATCCCGGTGCACTGATCTTCTAGTAAGAGAAGCTTGAGTGCTGAACTCCTCGTGAGCACTGATCTCCGAGTCGAGCGGCTTGAGTAGTGCGTAGGCACCATCTCCTGGTTGACAGTGCTTCTGTGATCATCTCTGTACTTATACTTGAAATTCCAAATTTTGCATGTATTGCTTTATTTTGTATTAAATGTGAGATTGTCTATTTGTTTACCTATTTATTGTCTCATCTTAATCAAAAGATTCTTAAATGTTTTCAAAGTGAACATTTGACCATGTTCTCGACTTACACGTATTTTTTATAAAGACTCAAATAGTTTACAAAAGTATTTAATTCAAATGTCCATGAATTTGATAAAACGTGAATTTTCTTGTTTTCACTGAACATTCACTGAGCTTTAGCTCATCCCAAAAATATTTTATTTTCCCCGTGGCTCGAGATGAAGGAAAGCGTGAAGTGATCTTTCATAGTATGACCGCGTGATTATCTCTTGTACTATTTGTAGTTTGGACAGCGGACCTTTGGAGTACTTGGATTCATTGGAAATGTAATTATTATTTGAAGATCTTGCATTGTAATTATTTGAAGTCTGTAATATGAATGAGGATCTGTAGTGAGTCCCTACAGAGTCAAGGGCTCACGATACCCTAGGGTTCGCCTAGGGAGAAGTTCCACTTGGTATCAGAGCTTTAGGCTTCAGATCTCTGTAGTGTATCCTAAGCTTTAATGTTTAGGATGCCGAACTGTGGGGTTTGATTGTGCGCTAAGTGTAATGTGACCTAAGTGCTTGATACTTGAGTGTGTGACGTTGACGTGTTTGTGTTTAATTGGAGTAATTCTTGGATTTGAGCGAGTGATAGAATGTCGAGGACGACATTCTCTTAAGGGGGAGAGATTGTGAGGACCCAGAATTTCATGAATTATACACCCGAATTTTCTTGAATTACTTGCTTAAATTTCTTTCGAGAAACCCTAAATTTTCCATGAATTATTTCTCATTGTATTCATTTAAGTGCAAATCATTTTCTTTAAACATTGATAGCATAAAATTTTCCTTAAGTGCATTATTTTCCTTTAAGCACTCTATTTTGTATGTATTGTACGAAATTAATTTGGAATTGTATTTTTCATATTTCATGTAGCCAAATACATAAACTTATATGGTATTAAGTGGATCACATTTTACATTAAGGGATTTGAAGACAATTTGCATAGATTTTATTCCATTCTTGGCCAAAACTTGGACACTTGTCAACAACCTACACAACCTTGACTTAAGACTTCTTATTTAATCTCTTGTCTTCAAAAATTTGAATCAAT
This sequence comes from Gardenia jasminoides, assembly GCA_013103745.1. Taxonomy (NCBI): domain Eukaryota; kingdom Viridiplantae; phylum Streptophyta; class Magnoliopsida; order Gentianales; family Rubiaceae; genus Gardenia; species Gardenia jasminoides. The sequence continues at coordinate 25,368,750 of CM023097.1, forward strand.
TTTCCCTCTCATTTTCTCTCTCTTGGCCGAACTTCATGAAGGAGAAAAAACACTAAACCCTAAGCTTGATTTAGCCATTTTAAGTGAGGAAAAACATGTCCAAGTGAAACCCTAGGCTAGATTACTTCTTAAACCTCAAATTTGGTTGCAAGGAGTGAAGCTCTTGGATGAAATTTCTCTCTCTACTTGCAAGGTAACCCCTCACTTATCTATGCTTTAATGAGCTTCAAATTCAAAGAGGATGCATGATAGTTAAATTTGAGGTGTTTGGGGTTGATTAGAAGGAAAGATTATGGGAGAGTTTCTTGTTCTTATCAAGCTTAGGTTAGGTTATACTTTATGCTCTCCAAGTGTTTGATGAAATGCTTAATGACTTGTGATGCTTTAATGATGGAGTTAATTGCTGTTTTAGCTTGTTAAACACCTTGGCAAATGATGGAAATGACTTTAAAGGATTAATTGAAGGATTGTGCCAAAGCTGGAAATTTTTGAAGGAAATCAGAAATGGAAATCAGCCCACTTCCCGAGGTTACTGTTCACTGTAGGAAATGAATTAGCATCCGAGCCTTACACCGTTAGAAAGCCCTATGAACCTAGTTTTAAACGCAGCTGACGGAGCTCAATTTCGATTTTTCTACGTCGAGTTATGACTGTTTTCCCGAGACTGTTCGTCCAGTCTGAATTTTCCCGACAGATTTCCTGCTTCTCTGATATCTGCCGTTTTGACTGTGATAAAGCGTGAATTGATATCTGACCTCTTCATGAAAATTATAGGCCTATGTCTTAACTTCGAAACGGCATAAAATTCATCTCAATCCGATAAACGTACCACCAGTTATGATCAAAATTCCAAGGGGTGACAAAACTGTCACAATTTGTTCTTCACCTTTGAATTTCCTTTCTTCACTTGTCTAAGTTCAATCCCTTTTATTTGGTTCAAATGGATATTTTTCAGTCCATATTGTACTTGAATCATTAACCTAGTTTGTACCTGATTCTTCTTGGATTTCCACTTCCAATTCATTTTGAACCTTGGCGACACTTTTGAACCGTGGATAGACTTTAGTTTATCTAAATTTGATCGGTTAGGCTCTAATCACTTTATATTGGACACCCTAGACTTGTATATTTTGGTTTGTCCATTTTCTTAAGTTAAGCTTTATTGTGATGATGAATTTTACCTCAGGGATTGATTTTGATCCAGAAAATATTCCCGAGATTGACGTGTACTCCCCTACTATTGGTGAGTGTTCCAACTCCTTTTCAAATGAAAAATCTTGTTATTGTTGCAAAGAAATGATCTGTTGAAATGATTTACGAGTATTTATAAGGAAATGATTTATCACTATTTCCAAGTAAAATTTACTTTTTCAAGTGGAATAATTTTGAAGGATTTGTAACTGTTTCATGCTTGTTTACTTGACCAACTTGATTAGTTGAAATACTTGAGTACTTGAATTATGTGATGATCCGCTTTCTTGTGATTTGTGAGCCACTTAATGTGAACGAGACGAGTGTGTACTTTATCACACTCGATCTCCTTTGCTTGAACTATATATCCTTGATATCATGATGCTTGTGGATTTGGCCCTTGTCTATATTTGATTTGTGAGTCGTTTGGGTGATATCCCATCGACTAATTTGTTTAGAAGCTTGTTTACCTATGCTTGTTACCTGTGCCTGTGAAATGGCCACTTGTGTGATATCACAAGGGCTAATCTTGTTATCAGTTCTTGGGACTCATGATCGGGGTCCACTCCATTGGCTCATTGGTCGAATCGAGCCAGTTAGGGCTTGGTCGAGTAGACTAATGATGCCCTTGGATCCTGTTTCTTGTTTTGGTATACTCGAGTATTACCTCCTGTGATTGGTGTGCGGGCCCGGTAAGGTGGGAGAATGGGTGAACGGGTATGGCTGACGAGTGGGGTTCTACTGGATATTAATTCTTGCATTTCCTTGGTTGACGGAGTGTCAACGGACTTAGATCAAGTTGTTCTTGGAACTTGGCTCCGAGCCATCGTATCCTTTATATTTAAATTGTTATTTAAGTGATCCCGGTGCAGCGATCTTCCAAGAGAAGCTTGAGTGCTGAACTCCTCGTGAGCAGATCTCAGAAGGTTGAGTAGTGCGTAGGCACCATCTCCGGTTGATTGCTTACGTGATCATCTCGTACTTATACTCAAATTCCAAATTTTGCATGTATTGCTTTATTTTGTATTAAATGTGAGATTGTCTATTTGTTTGCCTATTTATTGTCTCATCTTAATCAAAAGATTCTTAAATGTTTTCAAAGTGAACATTTGACCATGTTCTCGACTTACACGTATTTTTTTTAAAGATTCAAATAGTTTACAAAAGTATTTAATTCAAATGTCCATGAATTTGATAAAATGTGAATTTTCTTGTTTTCACTAAACATTCACTGAGCTTTAGCTCACCCCAAAAATATTTTATTTTCCCGTGGCTCGAGATGAAGGAAAGCAGGAAGTGATCTTTCATAGTGTGACTGGCAGGATTATCTCTTGTACTATTTGTAGTTTGGACAGCAGGACCTTTGGAGTACTTGAATTCATTGGAAATGTAATTATTATTTGAAGATCTTGCATTGTAATTATTTGAAGTCTGTAATATGAATGAGGATCTGTAGTGAGTCCCGGCGGAGCTGGGCAGGCGGCCCGCCGATACCCTAGGGTTCGCCCTAGGGAGAAGTGGGGCTGTCACATTTTGTTACACACCTCCCCGCTTCCCTCTGCACTTTTTATCTCTCTATCTTCTTCTTCTTCCCCCAACTCTCTTGATCTATGAATCAGGAGATTCATATAATCAATCGCTTAATTTGTTCAACTGATCGTGCCTTCCTCAACCCAAAGTCAATAATTGTTAATATCTAGCTATTCCATCTGCAACATGGTGAGTAATTTGGGTATTTTTGATGAATAATCATACTGCTATTATTCTAGGCTATTACTTCAAGAGTTGTATTCTAGAACTGATAATTTTTTTTTATATGGAGAAGATATTGTGATTGCAATTTATATTTGAGCATTTAAGTGAATATTGATGTTAAATTTTAGTAGGGTCTATTCCTATGTAGTCAAGTGTCTCCCTATTTCTTTATTCGACAAGGCATTACTTCAGTATGTTCTTGTAATCAGCATGTTTTCTTACTGTAAAGACATTGGCTACTTATTTTTAGGGTCAATTATTGTATGTACTTATGTTAGGCTTCTAATTTTTTTTCCTATTTTATGTTTAGAGGATTTCAACAACTAAGTGCTCAATGTTACGAGAAATTCGGGTCAGCCATTTATTTTCTTTCCTACGCAATACATACCTATGATCTAATTGTATGTTCCATAAATTGCTTGCATTTTGTGATTTGTTTTAGATTTCCTTTCTTGAATCATTTGATTTCTTCATTAAAAATCTTAAATACATCAAATTATGACAGAAGGTTTGCCTATTAGGAAAGTTCCTAATATTTTAGAAAATACTTAAAAGATTAAGAGGGGGTAAGTGGCAGGAAGAAAGAAGAGGACCAAGGATGTGATTGAAAATTCATTGTTTGTAGATTGAGATATTCCTTCCTTATAATGTTCTTTGGGTTTACTAGCTCATCTAATTAGTCAAAATCAGAAACTTTGATTATTAATTTAATTTGCTTATTTAATACAAAGGACTAAACATTTGAAAATGTGTAGTTGCTATGTGGATACAGATTCTTATTTGTTATCTGTGTTTCAATTTCTTTGCTATCTATCAGAATACTTCTTTTTTTTCCACTTTGAAAAGGTCCCATGTAAAGCTGTGAAGTTGATTGACATTATAGTTGATACAACATTGATGTATCTACTGAGATTGTAAATGCCATGATTAAGTATCTTTTGGAACTACAAGCAGCTCATGCTAGTGACTGGGATTGTTGAAAGAAGTTTAGTATTATGTAAGATGGGAAGTGAACCACTTTCATAAGACCTGTTAATATGTTCAGTCATTTGTTAAATATTTCATTCGGCCACTTGGCTAATGTTGAGAATTCCAAACCACTCTGTGGAATGAAGTTGTTTAAAGGAACCTATAGAAGAAACTACAGCCACAGCTAATCTTTGTTAACTTTTGAAGTTGTTCTGCTCTTTTTTTATTCATCCATACTTTGGCAACTTATATGCTACATCCTAGGCTATGTATTTTAGGTGGCTTGCTCATATTTGTTCAATTATAAGGGGAAACTACCTTACTTTTGCTTCTTCTTCTTCTTTAGTATGGAAATATGTAGGTATGGATACATGAATCAAACAACATTCTTTCTGGCCTTAATACTTTATTTGTTCCCATCATTGTTAAAAATTTCTTTTAAAACTGGGAAAGTGTTATAATTCTAAGCAAATACCTCATTGTTTTCAGTTAGGTTGTCATCCCAAGATAGAGTTTGATAAGGAAATGCAATGCCCAATCAATGAACATGTTGATGTGGTTATGTTGGAGATTGAAATTGTTGTTAGGAATGCTGCACCAATTAAGGTTGAAGGGTGGAGAAATATCTCTAATGCCCAGAAACATGCACTTGTTAGTAGAGTCCTGGTAATCTCATGTTCGTTACCCTCTAATGCAATCTTTTCTTTCTTTTGTCCTTTTAACTTTCTTTCTCGTCCTTCAGGATACAGTTGACATGCAAGTGGAAGAAGCTATTGCTAGAAAATTCATTAGAGTTGCAATGAAAAAGACATTTATTAGGTTTATATATATGTGCTATAAGAGGTATAGGAAATTGGGTAGTGGAATGGCTACAAAACGGTCACCATATTGTGCAGTTGTTTGCCAATAGCAGGACAATTGGGAGTGGCTATGTGATTATTTTGCTTCAGGAAATTATCCAGTAATGAAATTTTATTACCATAGTCATGATTGATGAAATTAATTTTTGTCAAAGTATATGATTTGTGATCCTTATGTTTATAGGCAGCAACAGGGAATGGTAGTCATGGCTGATCTAGAATTTCATGACAATGTTTTTGATATGGTGAGTCAACTTAATATATTATTCTACTTTTCTTGATGCATAGCATATTGTTTTCTTGTTTGGTATCACATGGAATTTTAAGTTACTCTTTTCTTGGCATCTTTGTAGTGTTGAAAGGCAGCAGTGGAGTATCTTTTGCGTATTCCTTGCTGAAGCTCTTTTGAATGGCTGATCATATGGACTATGGAATTGATGTTTGATGCAGTTGTTAATTATGATCACTATACTGGAGGAACTTTGAGAGTTAAGTTAGACAAATGTAATTAAGAGTTTTTGAGTTTATTTGCAAATTGGCTGGTTTATTTACATTTTGTACTTGAAAGATGGCTTTATTTGTGCAATATAGGCCTTCTTCCGTATTACTTATGTATAGTTAGTAATAGAATTTGCATACACTGTTTTAGTGATTTGCGAATTGACACTTATCATGGGGGATAATGAATGTAATATGTGAATGAATGTAATATGTGATTTTTTTTCTTAGATATTTTCTTAATGATTGATGATCTCCAAATTTTCATTAGTTTACAATAATCATGATCGCTCATTGAATTGCATAACTTCCTTCGAAGCATGGAAAGAATAAATGTAGCCACAACAACTAGAAAACTTTTGGCAAAGATATTTCCTTGCAAGAAAACCAATTTGTTGCATATCATCTCATCTTTAGAGAGAAACCGCTTGTTGCGATATAGACTAGATTTGGTAAGAAATAGTTTCTCACTGAAAATCTGTAAGCATGTTCTGTTCACATCATTTGTAACATCTTTGGCAAGTAAATTTACTAACCTAGCGAGGAAGGGTACTTTTGTCAATAAACTTAGTAGCGACGAAAGCTTACTTTTCTTGCTACAAGAACAACGCATTTGCAAGGATATCATATCAGTTGCAATGAGAATCTTCAAGCATTAGCAACAAAACTTTACCAGCTAAAGAGTTTAAAAAATTGGTGACCACCAACTTTTCTAGCTAATGTGAGGTCTTTTTAGCGAGGACAAAGACCCATTCCTTGTAATATACAATTCGCAATGAGCCTCTAGCAACAATGGAGCGAGAAACCTCATTTCCTTGCTAAAAAATTTTAGCGAGGTAGTTTCACCCATTGGTGACCAACACCTTTTCTAGCTATTTCTTCTTTTTTTTGTAGTGAAGTTGAACCAAAAATTTCAAGAATCACACACAACAACTAGCTCGACTCAAGAATGCAAGAAATCACATAGAAACCCTAGCTACAAGCTTCGGATTTCCAGCAAGAAGTTCGGACAGATTTCAAATTTTTTTTATCTAATGACTCAACAATGAATCAATAACAAGATACGACAACACAAGAGGAGTAAAGTAAATGACACAAGGACAAGGCTTTAGATTACACACAAAGACACGAACCAACACTATTGAACAAGAAACATGACACTAGATGCAATTGACACAACAACAAAGAAATGACTCACGGATCACAAACAAGAGCACACTTCGGACCAAGAACTAAGATAGCCTTGGACCAAGCAAGAAGGAAACAAAGATAACAACAACAAGAAAACCCTAGACACGATCTTAGAAACAAAGTTTATATGATGATACCTCAAACCTATGCTCTGATTACCAACTGATGCGATTCTTACACCCAAGACGAATGCAAAAACGTCCCACAAGCCCATGAATTTGGAGATATCATGTTGGATGGATTCGACCTCGATACTTGGACAACACAAGAATGAATCAAGAATAGAAGATGCGACAATCAAGAAGTTACTCATTTAACTTATCAATCAAGCAACTTCTTGATTGTGGCATCATCTATTCTTGATTCATGCTTGTGTTGTCCAACGATCAAGGTCGAATCCATCCAAGATGATATCTCTAAATTCATGGGCTTGTGAGATGCTCTTGCATTCATCTCGGGTGTAAGAATCGCATCATTAATGATGAGGAATTGCAAGCTGTTCAAATCTCAAGTACTAATTTCATGAAGGTTCCTCTTGGTCTCGTGACACGTTCGAGAGTTAAAAGATTTAAAGAATCACTCCAAGCCTTAGTAAGTGTGATTCATGAGCAACAAGGTTCTCCTATGGTTAGTGAAGGAGTTGACTTGGAGATTGGAGATCAACCATGCAAGACTTTGATTTCGGTCATGGAGCTTTGAGTGATTCGTTTGCTTAAGTATAGTTTTGAATTGACCAAAGCCAAACTAAGGTTTCCTAGTTGGACTAGGGCTATTTTGATCCAACTTACGTAATTGAAGGTTGAATTTTATCTTAAGTGTTTTCTAGTTTTAGTAGGTTTGTGTAAGGTCATAAATAACCTAACTCATTTGTTTTTCCTTACGTTTATTGAGCATTAATAAAAATTTTCCAGATTTGCTTCTTTCGTCAAGAGCAATTCGTGTGGCTTGTGAAAGCTTTCTTGAAACATATTAAGGCTGCCCTTGGATGCTACATTTGACTTATAAATCAAGCAACCTCTTGATTGTGGCATCTTCTATTCTCGAATCGTGCTTGTGATGTCCAAGTATCGAGATCAAATCCATCCAACGTGATATCTCGAAATTCATGGGCTTGTGGGACATTCTTGCATTCATCTTTGGTGTAAGAATCATATCAATTGGTATCACTTGGAAATGATTTAGATCTCCCAATATCATATACGTCTAAATTTAAGCATTTAAACATTTAAACTACCAAGTGTCTAGTTTCAGTATACAAGGAACATCTAAAAATCTGAGGGCTGAAGATGTCAAATAATTTGGTAAAAGAACTACAATTGTTGTAATGCCTGTTTCACATAATTGCATCAGCTCAAGTGGACTCCGACTCTTCAAATGGTGAAGAAGAGGAATATAAGCCAAGACCTAAAGCAGCTCGAGGAAGTTGTAAGCTTAGAGATGACACTATTAAGGAGATAAAACTCAATATTCCTTCATTCCAAGGCAAATCTAACCTCGAGACTTACTTGGAGTGGGAACACAAAATTGAGTTGATCTTCGAGTGTAATAATTACTTGGAGGAGCAAAAGGTGAAGCTTGCCACTGTAGAGTTCACAGATTACGCATCCGTCTGGTGGGATCAAGTACATCTCAGTTGAAGGAAAAACCTTGAACAACGAGTTGAGACTTGGGAAGAAATGCGAGGTTTGATGAGAAAAAGGTTTGTTCCAAATTACTATCACCAAGACTTGCATCGGAAATTATAAACCTTAACGTAAAGAAATATGTCCGTTGAAGACTATGATAAGGAGTTGGAAATAGTCATGATGAGAGCCGATATGTATGAAGATGCTGAATCAACTATGTCAAGATTTTTGCGTGGTTTGAAGCCTGAGATAGCTGAAATAGTTGAGCTACAACATTACCACGACATGCATGAGACGCTTAACAAAGCCATCATGGTGGAGAGGCATCTCAAGAGGAGGGGTAACACTCACCAAAACACTAACTACCAAGCAAGAAATTGGTTAACTATGCATCCAAGAAGGGAGGGAGGGCAAGCAATTAGCTCAAACAAATTCTTCCAACTTGAAGTTGAACCTTTCAAAACCGGCCCCTAAGAAAGAAATCAAAGCTGGTCGGGACATCCCTAAGGCAAGAAATAGAGATATGAAATGCTTCAAGTGCCAAGAATTTGGGCATATTGCTTCTCAATGCCTTAATCAATCGGCCATGATCATCCTACCTAATAGAGAGGTTTTGATCGATGAAGAAGATGAGTATGAGGGAATGCCACCTCACATTGAGGAAGAGGATGAAATGGAAGAAGAACTATCGACAGATGAGGAGGTTGTATGCCTAGTGGTACAAAAGGTGCTTGCTGCCCATGCAAAAGAAGATGATGGTGTGCAAAAGGTTCTACACTCGGCGTCACATTAAAGACAAAGTGTGTAGTCTAATTATTGATAGTGGAAGTTGTGCCAACGTAGCCAGTCTACTCATGGTTGAGAAGTTGGGCCTTCCTACTACCAAATACCTTAAGCCATACCATCTATAATGGTTAAATGAAGGTAGAGATGTTTGTCTGTTTAGACTGGCACCTGTGTCATTTAGAATTGGTCGGTATGAAGACGAAGTTGTTTGTGACGTGGTGCCAATGCAAGCAATGTGATTCTTGGGTGTCCTTGACAATATGATAGGGACATGGATTTCAAAGGAAAGGACAACAAATATGTGTTCACTCATTGTAATCGAAAAATCACTCTTGTACATCTTACTCCTAAACAAGTTTATGAGGATCAAGTGAGATTGCAAAAAGAGTATGAACTAGAAATTGAGAGGAAAAAGAAAGAAAAACCTGAGAGAGAAAATTTGGAGGGCATGGCCAAATCTAGTGAGAGTAAGAAATCGAGTGTAGGATCAGCCAAAGAAGAAAGAAGAGAGGGAAAACAAAGCTTAATTGCAAAAACTAAGTGTGTGAGACAAGTTTTGTTTTCTAACCAACTTTTTCTTGTGCTTGTATGCAAGGAAGAGCTGGATGAGTCTTATACATCTACTAACTCAACACCTTCAAGTGTTTCATCTCTTTTGTAGGAGTTTGAAGATGTGTTCCCTGAAGAGATTCTGAAGGGACTCACCTAAGCGAGGGATTGAGCATCAAATCGATTTGATTCCGGGCTCGTGAATTTCCAAAAGTCATGCACATGCATATAAACAATAAATTAATAGGCGGTAACATAAACACATGAAGCAAAGAAATTAAACACGCAAGCAGGATACGTTGGCTCTCAGGAGCTCAAATCCACAATTCACGAACATTTAGAGTAGTCGACACTCCGTCGACTTTCAATCCAAGTAGTCGACACTTCATGTCAAACTCCTTCCGCCAAACTCCCCCTACCGGGCCCGCACACCAAACTTAAACACTTAAGCACTTAACCACTCAAGGGACGCGGCCAAGAGTGGTTATACAACACTTTTCTTCTCCAATTTGTAACAAAGGCAAAAACACTTAAGTCACCAACTCGACTTAGAAGGGAGCAATAAGGTATACTCTCCTTTAAGCGAGCGGTTCAACAATTTCAAATTCCACATTTTAAACACTTAAAATGTCACGAAGCACGTTCACGCACAAAGCATTTAAATTAAAGCATTTAACATGCATTGGAAACTCACCGACAAAGTAGGTCTCGGAGTTCAAGTTTGGATCACATTGAAATTCAGCACCACTTCCTAAAATATTTAAAAAGTAATGAAAATAAGTTCCTAGTTCACCAATCAACTCTTACTCAAGAAAGAAATCAAGTTCGATAACTTCCTACTTGAGTAGAAATCTTTGAAAAACCGTAACTTGAGTTAAATAAGTTCAAATTTCACAAACTTGGTACCGTTGGAAACCTCTTTTAAAGTTCTAAAACTTTGTAGAAGGCACCCAGTTAAAATTCTGGACAGAAACTGCCCAGATTTTCAATTAACAAACTGCTACAGTACTGAAACAGAACATAACAGGTTGGCCGACCAGACAACTTTGAAAACTCAACAAAAATTGTAGAAAATGAATTGGCCTCTGAAATTTATACAGTTTAAATTCCTATGTATGAAGTTTCAAACGCCACTGACGGCACTCAATTCTGACTCTCGAGAAAGAAATTATGTCTGTCCAAACAAGGCTGGTTCAAAAACCTGCGTTTTCTGAAATCCAATTTTACAGGGCAATGTTTGAAGCTTCGAATGAGTGACGAATTCTTCCTCAAAAATCACCAAATTTGGTATAATAACTCTACTATATATAGGTTATGTTCACACCAAAATTCAACTAAAAACTCTCACAAGAAGATAGTTTTATTAAAGCCCAAAGTGCCCTCAGCAAACTTGATCCAAACCTGTGAAGTTTTGTCCTTCATTTATGAGCTTCTAAGTTATCCAAATCGGACAGCCTACCCCTTCCAAATTCCAAATTTTTGTCCCAACTAAGCAACGAATTTTGCATCAACTCTTGAAGGGATTTGTGCGGGACAAATTAACATCTTAAACTTCAACATTTAAGCATCACATTTAGTCTTCAAGCTTGCAAAAACTCAGCCACAAAACAGAAATAAGACAGCAAGATTTTTGGCCATCACTAAAGCTTCCAAAATAGAATTTTCTCCTACCACTCTTGCTATAACTTTGTAGGCTTTTTGTGGGGAAAATTAACAACTTAACACTCAAAATTTAAGCATTACAATCAGCCCTTTAGCCTGCAAAAATGCAGCTATGAATTTAAAAGAAAAATAGCAAAGTTTCAACTTTAGTTCATCAACCTTCACATGCTTTTGTTAAACGTTTTCATGCACCAAAATGCTCATTTTTGCAAAGAGTCTAGCCCTCATCTAGACCATCATCTTAGCAGTGAATAATCGCACAATAATAGTGTTAGAACAGGGCAAAATAACCCCAAAAGACCAGTGACAACTTTGAACACTCAAATTCCAGATTTTAAATTTTCTTGGAAGAAATTTCAGTTTTGAGCAGTGTTATTTGGAAAATCATAACTTGAGTTCTATAAGTCCAAAAATTACAAATATTATACCGTTGGAAAATAGACTCGATGAACTAAAATTCTCGAGAAGACACTTATACCAGATTTAAATTGAAAGCCAATCAAATTCCAGCGTAAAACTGCTGTTACAGTGAAATCAAAGCATATCAGTTTTGATTTTCAGTCCATTTTGAAAATTCACCAAAATTCACAGAAATTGAACTAGCCCTTAAAATTTATACTGTTAAAATAACTTTTATTCTAGTTTTAAACGCAACAAACAGAACTCAATTTGGACCTTCCTACACCAAGTTACAACAGTTGTAATAAGGCTAGAAAACCAACCCTGATTTCCTGACATTCCAGTTTCGAAGAACAACTTTGAGACATTATTTGAGTAAAGAAATAGTACTAGAAAAACACCAAATTTTGCAGGAAACAACCTCAATATGTAATCTACTTTTCCACCAAATTTCAGCAAAAAATTTACATGGAAAGGCTGCGATCAAAGCAACCAAAAACAGGGTAGCAAGCCTTTCCTTCCTCTCGGTTTCTCCTCTTCTCTTCCCTATTTCATTTTGGCAACAAATCACCACAATAAACACCTCACACACACACATAAGTTCATCAATAGCCCCAAGTTCATATAGGGTGGGATTTCATAGAGCCCACCTTCAACCAATCATCAATAAAATCTAAGACAAAGAGCTACAAGCTCTCTTATTCTAGGAAATGAAACAAATGAGCCAAGATAGCAAGTTTTACCTCAATTCAATCAAGAAGCTCAGTGAATGGAAGATGAAATAGTTCACACAAGACCCCAATCCTCAAGCTCAACAATCGGATTCTCCTCTTCCTAGCTGGACCAAAACTTCCACCAAGAAACTAGCAAATCCTCAAGCTTTTGATCGCAACCATGGGGGGTTTTGTGTTGGTGATTTTTAGAGAGCAACCACTACAACAAAATTGAGTTATTGTTACACATTTTATGCAACATTTATAAGGTTACAATGCATAATAGCCTTTTTTAATGCGGTTGTCATAATAAGTAATTAGGCATAGATAATAATCCTTTTTGTTTATTAAAATTTTGGCGCTATAGCTTGGCGCGCATAAAATTTTCACTAAAAACTTCAGCGGGCCTTTTCCCACACTTTAACCTAAAACAGAAGAAAATAAAAAAAAAACGGAAGATAAGATAACTAAGTGTCAGACACTAAGATGGAGAATGGAAGCCCAAATATTAAAAACTCACTCTGTAGAATTATTAGCCTTTTTATCTCTCACTTTATCATCGTCTTCCTCCCTACAATTCCAACAGTTTAAGATTGATGTGGATTGACCTCTGCTTGGTTTCTCATCTTCTTCAGAAGCCCACATCATCTCTTTTTCAATTTTTTTTTTTGGGAATTTGGGATCGCTTGTTATTTTTTTTTTTGGTTTCTTATCTTCCGTAGCTGCTCCTTATTTGGTGGGTAGATTTAGTTAGTTTGAGATCTCGCTTTCGAAATTAACTTGAAGCTGCAACAGGTTAGTATTTGTCCTCTCTAAAGCTTTCATTTTTTTACTCTTTCTAAAACTATCTCTCTTCTTTGTCCTAGATTTCTTGATTAAACAATAAATTTCTACTATATTACTCAGTATACCTGATGAATTACCCAATTTAGTTTTGACATATTGGTTAGATGAATCTGGGTTCTTCTTTCCCATTATAAAATTGCAGTGATTAGGCCTTTATTTGCGTGTTCTTTTTGTTTTATATGGTTGATTGGCATAGGACATCAGTTGGGGTTCTTACTAGTGTTTAATTGAATGCATATATTGGATATTGTATCTGCAATTGCAACTTTGACATGTTCCAAGGGGCTACTGTCTGGTCCTGAATTACTTCTCATTTGCGTATGTACATCGATAATTGCAGCATATATGCGGACTCCAGTAGGTAGAATATACTGATTCTAGGTGACCATTTTTCATTTAGATATCTTTTCCAAGGGCTTCAGAAGCAGTAGAACCGAGCTATGTGTAGTTCCATTGCAGTTTCAGTGATCCTATAAGTTAAAATCAATCTAATAGAAGTGGTAGAAGATGATCTCAATTCACGGGTCAAATGCCAGAACAAGAACTGAACATTGGGAAGCAATATTTTCTTGTAAATGGAAAGTGATTTTTGCAGTTTCTTCAGTTTTCTTTAAGATTGAGTCCTTGTGTTGCAGAGAAAGCGTCTGAGAAAAGCTGGTCCTGCAAAAATTACTGCCAAATTTGACTTAAAGCCTCCACATACCCACTGGTAAGTGCATTCTTGTCTAGAATTTAAATACACAAATTTTATGTTCTTCTTATATATGTTGAATCAGGGCTGGTTGGTTAATTAATTCATTTAGGCTGGCTTAGAGCAACTCAATCAAAAACGCATGATATTTTTTAGCAATCTTAATTCATTTTTGGCCTTAAGCCCTATTGATATTACCCAGTCAAACCAATTTGCATATCTTGATTACAATATACTAATTATTTATGAGCAAATAACGTTTGCAACTTGCCTTTTCCTATATATATTCGGCATATCTCAGATGGTCATTAACTTTGGCCATCTTTCACCACCCTTCACTAGAAACATACCTGAAAATGCCTTGAGTAATTCCTAGCTAACTTTGTTTCACCTTGATATTTGGGACCTTTTCAGCTTCAAATTGGCTTTTTAGTTGTTGTTTAGTATTACATATTAACGTGCTATTTCTTCTACTTTTTCTTTTATATATTTAGTAACTTGTTGTTCACTACAACTACAAGTTTATGCCGTATAGTAACTGTTCACTACAAGTTTCATTTGCATATGGCATTATATTTAATAGTTAATTATTCATTTTTTTAGATACAGTAGAGGAATTAGAACATAATCTTTGACCATACTACTAATCTATTGGAAATAATATAAGTAATCATTTATAGTTCCTATTTCCCTTTTAGTTGTACCACTTTGGGATGTGCATAAGAAAGAAAAAAAATGCTCACTACTTGTGTGGATTTTTAGGCAATCAGCGCAACTAATTGTGTATATGCATATTGACCTTTTCTAAACTTTTAACATGCGTATTTGCTGCATGCTCTTTAAATTTGTTTTTTTTAAAGTTTTGTGAGTAACTCTTCCATTACATCTATTAATTTGATTTTTAGTTGTTTACATCTATTATGAACTTGTTAATACTAATGTTTTGTATGTAGCTTGAAATATAAGTTCTAGCTTCAGATTATAAACCAGGTTAAAGCATGAATATTGACAAAAGTTGGATGAATTTGCCAAGAAGAAGTAAACAGTATAAGAAAGGTTTGGAAGTATTCCTGAACTTTGCATTTGATAATGCAAATCTGGATGCTGCAATCTTGTGTCCTTGTAAGCACTGCAAAAATGGAGAATGTGTCACAAAAGAAGTTGCAAGAACTCATTTGACATGTGATGGCTTTATTAAAGGGTATACTAAATGGGTTGCCCATGGAGAAGTTTCATCTACCCGTACTCCTAAACTCCAGACATCTTGTGTACCTGGAAGGCATGAGGATGACCTCCAAGGCTTGCTAAATGATGTATTTCAGAATTTTAATCCAGAATGTGCATCAAGTGATGCAACTGAAGCTATGATGGGGTGGCCAAGTGTAGGATCTGAAAAGTTTCATTCTTTGATACAAGATCTTGACAAAGAATTGTATCCTGGCTCTGGAAAAATTTCAAGACTTTTTTTTCTTATTCGGATGCTTTTTATGAAATGTGCTGGTAAATGGAGTGACAGATCATTTTCCATGCTTCTTGATTTCTTTAGACAAGTCTTGCCAGATGGGGCGCAGGTACCTACATCCTACTACGAAATGAAGAAGGAAATGAAAGAATTGGGCCTTGGTTATGAAAAGTATGATGCATGTAAGAATGATTGCATGCTGTATTGGGGCAAAAATGCAGATAGGATTGAATGTGAGATATGCAATGAGCCTAGATGGATAACAGCTGAAGATAGTAATGGGAAGAAATCATCTAAAAAAGGTGTACCAGCAAAGGTCCTATGGCATTTCCCGTTAAAGCCAAGACTACAAAGACTATTCATGTCATCTAAAACGGCATCGTTTATGAGATGGCATGCTGATGATCGTGTTAAAGATGGAAAAATGAGGCATCCTGCTGATTCTCCAGCATGGCAAACATTTGATTTCCAGAACAAAGAGTTTGCAAAGGAAGCTCGAAATGTCAGGTTGGGTTTAGCATCAGATGGATTCAACCCTTTTGGCAACATGAATGTTAGGCATAGCACATGGCCGGTCATACTGATGCCATATAACTTGCCACCTTGGATCTGTATGAAACAGCCTTACTTTTTGTTGTCTCTGCTTATTCCTGGCCCAGAAGCTCCAGGCAATAATATTGATGTGTACTTACAGCCTTTAATAGCTGAACTACAAGAGCTATGGGAAACTGGTATTACCACATTTGATGCATCAGTCAAGGAGTACTTCCAACTGCGTGCTGCACTTTTATGGACAATAAGTGATTTCCCAGGCTATGCAAACTTATCTGGCTGGAGCACCAAGGGAGAATTTGCTTGTCCAGTTTGCCACCAATATACTACATCTAAGTGGTTGAGACATAGTAGAAAATTTTGTTATATGGGTCATCGAAAGTTTCTGAATATCAATCATCCTTGTAGAAGAGATTCTAGATCCTTTGATGGCACTGAAGAATTAAGACAGCCACCACCTCAACTAACTGGTTCCATGATTTTGGATGAATTATATGGGTTTAAAGTGAAGTTTGGAAAGTTGGTCACTAACAATCTTGAGTTGCCTTTCAATTGGAAGAAACAAAGTATCTTTTTCGAATTGCCATATTGGAAAGACAATATAATGCGTCATAATCTTGATGTCATGCACATAGAGAAGAATGTTTGTGACAACATCATTAATACATTGCTGAATGTAGCGGCAAAGACAAAAGATGACTACAATGCCCGTCGTGACTTAGAAGATATGGGCATAAGACATGGACTACACCCGAAAGAGCGTGGATCAAACAAAAAGTACTTGCCTCCTGCATGCTTCTCATTGAGCAAAAATGAGAAAGTAAAGCTCTGCTGGGTTTTGAAGAAAATAAAGGTTCCCGACGGTTATGCAGCTAATGCATCTAGGTGTGTACAAATAAAGCCACCAAAAATATCTGGATTGAAGAGCCATGATAATCATATTTTAATGCAACAACTCTTGCCATTGGCTTTGAGAAGACTTTTACCCAAACCAGTCCGTTTGTATTTGATGAGATTTTGTAGATATTTTAAAGACTTGTGCTCCAAAGTTCTTCAACCAAGTGATTTAGTTAAACTTGAAGAAGAGATTGCTGAAGTTCTTTGCCAACTTGAGAGGATTTTCCCGCCAGCTTTCTTTGTTGTGATGGTACATTTGACAGTCCATTTGGCCTCTGAGGATGGCTGGGCCAGTTTGGTATCGGTGGATGTATCCCATTGAGAGGTATATATTACTTTAATTTTATGTCACTTTTGAATATCATTTTCTGAATTGTTGGTTTAACAATTTTTTTTATGTTATGATAGATATTTATCAACTTTGAAATCTTATGTTCGAAATAAAAGCCGACCTGAAGGTTCAATTGCAGAAGGATATATAGCAGAAGAATGTTTAACATTCTGCTCTATGTACCTAGCAAATGATATTGAAACAAGATTTAATAAAGTTGGAAGAAATGAAGATATTGGGACTGACAACATTTTTGGATTAGATATATTTTCAAACTCTGGCCGATTATTGGGGAATGGGATACAAAAGGTGTTAGATAAAGATTTTTTATCTAAAGCACATCAGTATGTGTTGTTCAATTGTGATGCTATTAAGTCTCTTACCAGGTAATATTTCTTACTTTATATATGTTACATGTGACTTTTTTATCTGAATTTTTATTTATCTATACTAGTTGCTGATTTGCAGTCAACATCATCACTTCATCAAGCAACAAAATCCCCGCCTAGGACAGCTTGAAATTGAACGCTTACATAGCCAAACATTTTCAACATGGTTGGCCAACTATGTGAGTGTTAGTTAAAAGTTGTTCCTAATTGGTATATTTTTTGTATATTTATAGTTGCAAATAAGGCTTTCTTATGTTCATAGGTTCAGGAAATGCAAATTCATGAAGACAGCCCTGTTTTTAAAGATTTGAAGCTGTTGGCTAGGGGTCCAAATGTCGTAGGAAAAGAATATAATGGCATGATAATTAATGGTTATAGATTCCACACAAAAGGGCGTGAAATGAAAAGAAAGACCCAAAACAGTGGGGTGGTTGTTACTGCAGGCACATCAAGTTTCTCAAGTACCAAAGATAATCATCCAATTTTCTGTGATGTCACTTATTATGGAGTTTTAAAAAATATCATTGAATTAGACTATACAGGTGGTAGAAAGGTTGTTTTATTTGAATGTGATTGGGTATCAGAAGGTAGGAGAGTCAAACAAGATGAGGATGGTTTCACACTTGCAAATTTCAGCAATGTAAGGCCTCACAATGATCCTTTTATCTTGGCTTCTCAAGCTCAACAAGTATTTTATGTCAAAGATGCTTTTGAGCAAGGATGGCATGTTGTAATCAAGACATCTCCCAGGGATATCAAAAGAGATGATTCAACGATGGTTGATGTAGACATGTACTTACGAAGTCAAACTTGCAATTTGGAATCATTTTCTAATATCGAAGATGTCATATGGGTTAGGGAGGGAATATGTGGAACAACCGTTGATGCAGTAGAGTCGTCCTTGGAAGTATTCATGGCGAACGAAGACACTGATCAAGAATAACCATTTTTTTATTTTTATTTCCCTATTATTCTATGCACGTATTTTGGATTTGTATGTTAATTGACATTCTAATCTTTTAAAATATTTTGCATATATTTGCTCCTAGTGGATGTAATATAGTTTGTATGGTTTGCTGCTACATAATTGTTGTAATCGAGCTTGTATTAAGTCACCAATATATTTGTAATTTGTTTTGCAAATAATATGTTACTTTTGTTAGAGATGGTTCAAGCAACTTGAAGTAGAAGACAAAATGGACACCATCGGCTTATTGACGACCCAGTGGATGAAGATGTACAACAGCTGGAAGAGGATAGGAACCCACAACAAGCTGGACAAACAGGTTTGTACTGCTTACCTAAGACCATGTGTCAGCTTTTACTTTTGAAATTAATGGTGAACAGCTTATTTTTAATTCATTCATCTCTTTGATGAGGTACTGAATATAGGACAAAAAAGGACAAGAGGACCAACTTACATGGCTTCGGTTTGGGGTTTGCCTGAGGAAAAGCATTTGAAGATCAAAAGTAATGAACTTGGTCAACCAATTGGGAAAAATAGGAGTAAACTTTCTCATTTCCTAGGAACATTGGCAAGAAATGGCAGGTATGCCCCTATTGACATTGAAGATTGGCACAAGATGCCATTGGTTCGGAAAAATGATATGTTAGATGTGATCAAGGTAACTTACTAATGATATTAGATTAACTTGATTATATTTCAGATCACAAATAACTTTTAGTATACTTAAATTGAGTTTACTGATTTGCTTGTCTATTTGGATTGTTTTTTGCTTTCTATTTTGTAGGAGAAGTTTATAATACCTCCTGCTATTGAGAGCTGGATACTCCAATCATTCGGCACAAAATGGAGGAACTGGAAGTCATTTCTCAAGAGAAACAGTTTTCATGCAACTAGCTCTATTAGTCAACACATGAACAACAGACCTAGTAGAGTAGTTTTGGAACAATGGAAAAGTATATTTACATCCTGGAATAGTGAAGCTGCTAAGGTTAGTTTTCTAGCTTACTGATTCTGTTTAATTTTCAAAAGTTAATTTGCTAAGACTTGCTTTTCTAGGTTGTGAGTAATAGAAACTCAGAGAATAGGAAGAAAAGGATGATGACTCATAAAACAGGCAAGAAAAGTTATGCTCAAATTCGTCATGAGAAGGTAAACTAATTTATATTTCACCTACATTATTTTTTTAAATTTCACATGTAAGAATAGGAATCTGTTATTGGACTAAGCTTTTTCCATATGAAGGAAAAAGAATTGGGTCGCCCTCCAACAAGGTACGAGATGTTTGATATTTGCTTTCCTACTAGTGAGAATGATCATCCATCTTCTGAGATTGCATTAGTTAAGGTATGGCTATTTTATAACTTTTTACATCATCTGTATTTTGCATTTATTTTAATTTTGGCTTAGTATGTCATTGCTAGTGATATGAATGAATTAAACACTAGGCCAATGACTATTGAGTTATGATGCAGTTGAGATTTGAAAGCTGGAAATGCTGTTAGAGTAGGGGAACGCTTTGTTATTTTTTTAAATGTTTGTATAACCTTTTTATCTTTTCCTGCTATTAGCAGTATGTAAAGCAAGCATTCTAATCATGTGGAGTATGAAATAATGAAATGTACCTGATGCATGTAGGAAAAAATGAAGGATATAACTAGTAAACTCTCAGATCCTTCACAAGACACAACTGGGCCAAATGATAGCTTTGCACAAGCCATGGGTGCAGAAAAACATGGACGACTACGTACATATGGGTTAGGTGTTACTCCAACAGATATTTATGGTGACATGCCTAGCCGTAAGAATTGTTATCGCATGGTTTTGGAGTATAAGGAACAAATGCACCAAATGGAAGAAACTTTTATCGGAAAAGTTGCTGAATTGAAAGAAATGTTAGTGCAGCAAAATGTGGAGATTCCTAATGAACAATCAAGTGGTCCACATATGCCATCTTCTCATGTTCAACGGATTTCTACCTCAGCCATAGGGAACCAGCCTCCACCGTTTCGAGTAAGTAAATACATTTTCTCATAATTTGTTATCAGTAAATAGTATCAATCTAATAATGCTTTTTTCTTGTACTGATCTTTGTTTTGAGTTCAATTTTATAATGTGTTGTCTAATGATAGAGTAATAAGTATGTTGAACTAATATTCTCATATTGACAGGTTGGTAGTATTGTTCTTCTTAAGAGTATTACTGACTCGACCGAAACAATTGCAAAAGGATTTATTCAGAGCATGGATCCTCATGCACAAGTTGGAGGAGAAGAGCTTGGAGAAAAATGGTTTGAGGTCCACATTTCAGTTCCTATCAAAAGAAACGAAAGGCTGATAAGATCCTATGGATTTTTCAAGACAATTGGGGACTCTATTGGTGCTTCTGTTGCATGGCCTAGTCTTTTGGTATATAGTTCATTTGTCGGCATAATCTTCCTCCCTTTAACTTTGGATGACTTTTCGAGTTAAAACTAGTATTAAATCAGATATGCCTTCTAAATGCAGATTGTACGTGAGGATGAATTTTGAGGACAAGTCATAGTTTTTATGTGCAACCTTGTTTTGTGGATGGACAACTTTATTTTGAAGACAAATCATGAATCAAGTTGGGTAGATCATGAATCAAGCTCCAAAGTATCTTCGCTACAAAGTCGAAAGTGATTTCTTTTGTAGATGAACAACTTTGTTTTGTATTTTGCTTGTTAAGACAAAATGGCGGTATCTAGTTCATGGTAGGAAATTTTTAGAAAAGAAATTGCAGCGTTAAGAGGATTGTTATTTTCTATTTCCTATTATAGTACTTGGAAACCTGGACATCACATGGATGATATTTGATTGATGGTTTTATTTTATAAATTATTTAGTTTAGAAGTTATAATTGCACCATTTTATGTGAATGCAGAAAAGTGATGCAATAGATCAATGATCCTTAAGTGTATCAATAGCTAAAAGTGGGAACATTTAAAACTGTTGTTTAAAGTGTCTTTATACATGCAAAAGTGATGATGTTATAGTTGGGAAAATAGTTCGGTAATAAGTGCATCTACAGAACTTACACATATCACTTGAAAATGCGTCTAAGACAACTATATATGACATTCAAAAGTGCATCCAGATTTATGTAATATAACACTTTCCATTGCATTGTGATGCATTTTAATTCATTTTTGACAATTTATGTGATGGTTTTAATTGATTCTATATCAACTCTCTAACTACACTTTTACCCGTCATAATATATAAAAATTGTTGTGACACTCCGAAGTATTGTAAAATCATTTTGCTATGGCTTTTTAGACAACACTTAAACTGACCGCATCTAAATTAAAACCGCATCAAGAAATACTTTTTTGCTACACTTGTGGGTGTGTCAAAAGGTCAATTCTGTTGTAGTGAACATGGGGTAAAAGATGAAGGGAGGGGCTGTTTGGAGTGAAATTTGGGGAAGAAAGTGAGGAGGAAGAACCGGCTCTATGGAGAAGAAAAAAAGAAATGAGTGGTTGAGGTTGTTTCTTGACTTTTGGGCTTTTGTGAGGAAAAATGGAAGAAATGGAAGAAAGTATACCGATTAATTCACCCGACGGGATATTACAATCCTGGTTTCTATCTTTTATATCTTCCGAATATATATTCTAACATTCGAAACTTATATCCAGTAGTCGATCCTAGGCCCGAGTACGAAATTTAAACATTCTAATAGTTTAAATCGAAAACGTAGTTTAAACGTGTAAAAAATGCATTTTAAAACTTTTCGTGCTGTTACAATTGATAAACAACATTCAAATAATTCAAACTAATTTAATGAAGTAAATTTATGAAAATATGAAAATTTGCAATTTTATAAATTAAATTAATGGTGAAACAAGGTTTTAAAATAAAAGGAAGTAACATATGGCGTATTTGTAATTAAAATGATCTAAATTAATTATTCAGAGAAAATAAATAATTAATTAAATAAATAGGTCAAAAAAATAAATTTTCGGATCCTGACAATATTTGCTACCCTCCACACTTAAACTCAAAAAGAATATCACTGTTGAAATGTATATCTTTCTTTTTACAGAACGCAAGTATATGGTACAATACTACAAAATTGAGATGAATATAAACTATTGAAATTCAAAAATTCAGTAGCAACTTATTTGCAAAGCTAGCAGCTTTTGTCAATCAAAAGATATTTTTTTGGGGGAGGGGTGTTGCTAGAATGGAGCAACTTGCACTACATAAAGTAAAAATTGCATACATCCTCTGAAATTTACATTAGCCTTAGAATTCAAATTGTTTGCTTTAACAATGAACATGCACTTACCCTGAGATGAAGCGCCACAAAGAAAATCATCACCCATAATTTTTTTTTTTGCTCCTTTTTGGGTTTCCAAACATTTGTACAATAGCATAAAATAGAAATACTTTATAGGAATAAGGTTCGTGCTAATAGTAGTTTACACAAAATACCCAGTCCCGAAATTATAGTACTATCCAAAAGAAAAAGAAAAAGTAAAGAAATTTCTAACCCAATTAGATTTAACTTAGTGCTAGATTGTAACAAAATGAGGTAATAAATTGAGAATTAACAGAAGAAGAGTGGATAATTATAAGTATTCTCAACAAAAATTCTACATGACTGTAGGACAACATAATGGAAGGAAAGGCAAAAAAGGATAACAGTGGTAATAAAGAAAATCCTAATGGTGCAGAATCTGGTAGAAGGAATAACAGTAGTAATAATATGATAGTATTAGTAATAGTGAATTACCTGGAGCATGGATGGATGGATAGATCGGTGAAGAAGATCAAAGAAAAGGAGCGAGGTGGGTTTTAGGTTGTTGGGATTGTGAGATGAAAAAAAGAAATGAAATAGGGTTAAACCAATTTTATATTTGATTCAAAATTGTAGAAGGACAAAGAACTTGAGTTAAACCAACCCAATTTGAATAATTGAAAATCACGTGATAACTTAAATTAACTAGACAGTTGGTATAATTATAGGAGTGGCGCCAAATTGCCACTAGTTAAGTGTCACCGAGAATCTCAACTGCTAGTGTTGTGTGTTAAAGATTAAAGGGATAAGCTGTAAAAACTTATTAAAATACCATAAAGCAGTACTGGGTTAACGGTTCGTGGTATAGACAGACCATGGTACCTCCAATGGAAATACGGTTGGGGCACATAGGGCTTCCTAGTTTGATTTGTTTTCTAAGTGTTTTAGGTGCACAAATGTTCTCTTAATTATATGCATTAAAGATTAAAGGGATAAGCTATATAAACTTATTCAAATACCACAAAGCAATACTGAGGCGAAAATAGTTAGGGCTTGCCTAACGGTTCACGGTATAGACCAACCATGATTACCACCAGTGGAAATACGGGTGGGGTGCATAAGGCTTCCTACTTTGATTCATTTTCCAAGTGTTTTAGGTGCATGAACGTTCTCTTAATTATTACTAATTCTTACTCGGACGAATTTGCCATGTCGTCATTGATGTTGTGCTTGCATTATGTAGTGACAACATGCAATTGTCATTATAACAATGAATAGCTTTAGTGATAACTTTGCATACTCACTAAACTATTTTTAATTTTTTACAAATTTTGCAATATATTACTACAACTATTGGATTGTTTCTAATGAAACTATTTAACTACCATATAATTTTGAGCCTCATTAATTTCATTTAAATTTGGCAATTTAAGTTTAATCCAATTAGCCATATTTGTTCAAATTAGAGTGATAAGTTAACAGAAAAAGTAATGACTTTTTGTAGATAATTTTCCAATAATTAGAAATCATCAACTTGCAAGATTTTATTAATCAAACCAGTTACCAATAGTGGTAGAGCCTGGACCTCATGGTAAAAGAGTGCAAGAATCAACTTCAACACAAAACATGGTCTTAGATTTATATTAAAAATATATGATACCAAATCCTATTTTTCCATTAATATGTTGCCAATATCTAATTTGAAATAGGTCAAAAAAAATTTATTAGAGAAAGTAATCAATAAAAGACCTTATTTTTTAGGGGGACAATATAGCATGAGGAGGGAACATATACATATTAAGAGGACAAACTATGTATAGAAAGGAATTTTCTTAAATCTAAGGGGGCAATGTAACTAAAGGAGAGAAGTTTATGAAATTCAAGTGGTGCAAATATGGTTCAAACTTAAACATTTCAAAAAATTTTAAAGCCATTTTGTAATTTTATCAAATTTGAGGGTGGACAATATGTGGCTCCTCCATTGGTTACAAAGTAACTAGATAATTCCCAAACTATTTAGTTAATAATTGAAACAATTTAGTATATTGCTTTAATTATACATTTCTTTTGGTATGCCAGAGTAATAAATTAAATGTGAAGTTTTGAGCAAAACTAACAATTTCTCTTATCATAAATAAACAAATACTAATGAGATATAGTAAGATGTTACAAATTTGAGAAACTTGATATAAATTTTTAGCACATGTAACAAATATTAGAAGATTAATAAAAGTACTTTTCCACTTGTATGAATTTAACAAAATTTTACCACCCATGATGAAAATTTTTCTTGTAGTGTTAAAAATGATGAACAATACCATATTTATACTTCAAATAAAATTAAAAACCTTAAAATTTCACGAAATTCTGTCTGAAATAGGGAGAATGAAGCCAAAATTTTGTTCAAACCAATGACAAAAAAGAAGTTGCATGATTCAATGCAAAAACAAAACAAAAAGGAAAAATAATTTATTTAGCAACTTATATTAGAATCTTGTTTGGACAGGGGATTTTTTTGAAACGATTATGGTACAATTAGTTTGTATGATGTGATGTGTGTGGTAAAAAGGCTATTGAAAAGATAAAAGGTTTATTGAGACTTATATGAACGCAAGCAAATTAATATTTGGGAAAAAATTACTAATCCAAACACACTTAGGGCCTATTCCTAGCTGATCTTGAAAACCTGATTTTAGCTTTTGATTTTTAAAAAGTTATTTTATTATGCTCTCAATTGATTTTAAAAAACTGGATTTAGATTTTTTGGTCCCCAAAAAAGTTGAAAATTCGAAATAGGTTTTTAGGTGCTTTTGGATTCTGATTTTGGCATACTTTTTTTGTGCAAACAAAATTACCGTTCAAATTTTAACATAATTACTAAATTACATTAAGATCAAATAATCTTTTGTCATTTGTCTATTTTTTTCCTCTTCTCAATTTATTTTCTGATTTATCTATGTTCCCTTATTTTTCCCCTCCATCATTTAATCTTCATAAGAAAAGTAATTATTTACATAAAAAATATTTAATTAGTATAAAAATTCATTTATGTAGCATAAAAGGGTAATATGGTCATCTTCTTATTAAAATCAACTTTTCAGCCTTTTTCGAGAGTGACTATGCATTTATTAAAATATTTTTTAAATAATAAACAAGAACTCATGAGTTATTGTGAGAAATCAATTTTTAAGAATCAGTTATATAAAGAGCTTAAAATATATCAGGATCATCATAACTTGGGGATCATTGCTACCTAAGTTTTCTTAAGCATTCCATTCTAATAACATGCACTTGCATTCATACAATCTTCACATTTGCTATCCCTTATTTTTTTTTTCTTTATTTCTTTTTGTTTAAGTTATCTACCTAATTTTTGCCATTTAATTTTTTTCCCTTCTCTTTACTTGTTCAAAAGCAATTTTTCTTATTGCATTTA
Source organism: Gardenia jasminoides (assembly GCA_013103745.1). NCBI lineage: Eukaryota > Viridiplantae > Streptophyta > Magnoliopsida > Gentianales > Rubiaceae > Gardenia > Gardenia jasminoides. The sequence continues at coordinate 25,394,779 of CM023097.1, forward strand.
CCATTTTTTAATTCTTTTTAAATGTAATTTAACCAACTTCTTCCTTTTTCATTGAAAAACTATTATTCTTATAATTTGTAAATGTAACAACTATCCCAACGATCAATGATTATGCTAAAAAGAAAGGGATAATTTCAGAAACCTCCATTAAGTTTTCTGACAATATCCCCTAACACCCCTGAAGTTTTAAAAATATCATTTAACTCCCTTATTTTCAAAATTTTGTAACATTTTAAACCCAATTCAGAATATACTATCAAAACACTCATTTTAAGAAGGAGAACATAATTTTTTTCTGACATTGTTCTTCAATTGCCTCACTATTACAAAGTAAAAAGTATATTAATCAAAAGTTCAAAACTAAGACAAAAGTATAAAGATGTAAATACGATGGAACACAATATAGTAGTCACAACCATAAGCAAAATTTTTTAAAACTATAAAAAAAGAAAATTTTACTTAAACTATTTTCAAACTAGAAAAAGACTTTTTTTTTGTCTTTTCAAGGGTTCAATTGTTTGCTACTACAATAGGGGGTCGACTATTTTGATAAAAAAAGTAGATTTTTTCTACTAAAGTATTACAAGTTAGGGGATTGATAATGATTTTAAAACCTTGAGATTAGATACACATTTTTTTGACATGCTAATTAGGAGCCTTTAGTTTTTCTTTTAGGTGCCTTTTAGATTACCAAATAAAGAAATTTTTCATTTTACATCAGCTTCTTTGAGTGAATTTAAAAATTTTACAAATTATTTATCATTTTCATTCTTTGTCTATATCAATGGCTTGAAAATTTAAAAAAGGAAAATTGTTTAAAATTGTACTTATAACTTATTTGAGATGGCTAAAAAAATTAATTTGTAATCCTCTCAAGATGCAAAAAGAAAAAGTTATTTTATTTAACAGTATTATGGAATTTTTATGTGTTTTGTAAATGATTCATAAGTGTAAATTTTTAATATCTTTTGTCCAAATTACAAAAGAAAAAGAATTGTTAAAGGATCTCCCAACCTCAATAAAAACTTGTAATTTTTCACTAAAGAAATAAATTAGTATATTTTTAAATGTTGAGGGATTTCAAATTGATTTGTCATGACAACTAAAAAATCACAATAAAAGAGCAATTTCGGAATGAAATTATCTATACATTCCAAAAACTAGCTTTTTAGTATTATATTTTGAATTGGATTGACAATGTTACAAAATTTTGAGAATAAGGGAGGTAAGTGATATTTTTAAAAGTTCAAGGGTACTACATGAGATTGTTAGATACCTCAAGGGAGGTTTTTGAAATTATCCCAAAAAGAAAAAGAATTGTAGGTGCACTTGCACAATCTTCATATTGAATACATGAAGTTTTTCAATTGAATAATCATTAGTGAATTATTCTACTACATAAATAATCACAAATAATCAAGAAATCTCGACAATTCAGAGTATGGAAACGTACGATCTTGTAATTTTACTATTATACTTGTCAGTCAAATCTCTCAAACTTGAGATGTTAATTGTGTGTTTTTTTTTTTTTTGTCTAACTTAACCACTATTTCATCTTTTTGCTTGAGTTTTTCTATGGTTCTAAGATGATCATGGCATTTATTGTTGATAGATAAAATAGCAAAAAGTTGGCTACATTACATTTACATAAAAAGAAAAAAAGAATTAAAAAAGATAAGTGCAATGAACAAATAATTGCTTTTGAACAAATAAAGAAATGCAATAAAAGTTAAATGATAAAAGTTGGATAAATTACTTTAAACAAAAAAAAAGAAAGATAAAAAAATTGTGCAAATGCAGAAGCATTGTTGTTATGAGGATGGACTAATGGAGCATTTAAGAAAGTCCAAGGGTCCGTTTTATAAAACTAAAATCTAATATCTGAATTTTGAATGTAACTGTTGAAAGTATTAAGTGACTAAAATTGATTAAGTTATATCTATTTGATAACTAATTGAATTATAATATTGAATTTAAATACTACACAAATATTATGTTTTATCTTTAAAAAAAACTTGCCTTTGTTTATGTATTTGGATAAAAAAAGGTATGTGTGTGTGAGAGAAAATAATAAAATAATTTAGAGATAGTGTTTAAGTATGTGCATTTATGTGTAAGAGAGTGTATGTGCATGTGTGTGTGTGTCTTTGGATAAAAAAATGTATGTGTGTGTGAGAGAAAATAATAAAATAATTTAGAGATAGTGTTTAACTGTGTGCATTTATGTGTAAGAGAGTATGCGTGCATGTGTGTGTGTCTATGCGTAGCGAACAGAAAGAAAATAGCCCCTCGTTTTGTATGTTGGAAAGGCATAGAATAGAAAAGTCTTTCCATCCAAAATTCATTTCCTGCCAGAATGAATAGAAAAATTTTTATCATTTCAGTATTTGGTAACCATGTCAGAATGAAATGCTAATTTCTTTTCTCATATCTGGTATAATCATATTGAGAAGTTAGAAGGGAATGAAAAAACTACTATAATGACTTAGGTCTTGTTTGGCAGCTAAGTTTTTTGAGAGTTTATATAAAATTCCACTGTAACTTGCAGTATAACTTGGAGAAAAACTTTTATTGTGAGTTTTGAAGAATTTTTTTTCTTTTCCTTTTCATTTTCTCTTTCTTTTTCTTTTTCCTATTCCTTTTCTTTTCTTTCCTTTCCTTTTCTTCTACTTCCTTCTTCCCTTCCAAGGTCAGTGGCTGGCCGCCGGAGCGGCAGCCCTCCCTCTTTTTTTTTTTTTTTTTCATTTTTCCTCTCTCTCTCTCTCTTTCTCCTCCCCCCTCGCTCCCCCCCTCTCCCGCCCCCTCTCCTGTGACAGCCCTATCTCCCCCTAAAGCGAACCAAAAGATTTGACTGATTGTCTGCCCAACTCTCACCAAAACTCGATAGCTAAAGAGAAGCCAACAACCCAAGAAAGCTAAGCTAAATTCCTCAAAATTCAATTTTCAAGCCAACTTAAATACATAAATTCCAAACCATATTTCAAACTTAGAATTTAACAAGGGTTTAAGGTTACAAAACCAAATGTTAAGCTCATAAACCAGAGTAGGGTTTTCTATTACAACAACTCTTAACAAAAGTAATAACAAAGTCTATACTACTTACGTGCTCTTCCAATCCCATGCTCAAGAAATTTCCCTGTTAAGGAAAAAGGAAAGTGGTTGAGCTAATAGCTCAATGAGTCTGTGGAAAAAAAAATAGCTTAATGAGGTCCCAAAAACATGTAGTCAAGAAAACAATTAGAATTCATTCAATAAACAAATAAAACAATAAGAAACACCAAATAAATCGAAACATATTCAATTAAAGGATACAGATGGCTTTTAAAAGCCAAATTCTGTCGCGCCCCATTTTTTGAAAAACGGGAGAGAGGAATGAAAACCCTCGTCGTTTCGGGTTTTTAGTTGAAAAATGGTTTTTTAGTTAAAATTGATTTTTGAAAAAGAAAGGAGTTATGGGACTACAAAAATGCGACGATTTGGACCCAAAAACAAAAGTCTAGAAAAGGGTTTTTAGAAAAAGTTTGGAGTCGCCACTTGGTATGGAGTTTAGGTGTACCAAGTCACCCAAAAAGTTTTAATTAATGAAAATAAACTAAGAAAACCCTTTTTAGACGACTCCAGTTCTTTGAAAAACTAGAGAAAAAGGTTCGGGGGTCACAGTTGAAAGAAGGGAAGGCAAAGATTCGATGTTACTCGTCTCTAAGGCACCCTTCTAACCTAGCCAAAGCTAGTTGCAAGATTTAGTTAAAAATTTCCTAATTCTAACTTTAAAATTTATCACATATGGATGTTATCTATATGGATGCAAAACCTAAACCTAATGTTGGATCGTGAGGGGCAAAATGTCTCCTTGAGGTTTGATTGGAATTGGTCACATTAGTTGTGTCATCCAAATTTGATCCCTCGAGGAAGTCACGAAAAATGCAAATGATGAAACTCAAAGAAACTAGGGTTTTCAAAAGAAATGCAATTTTTATAAAATCTCAAGGGAAAAGAAATTGGATTTTTGACAAGATCAATTTTAAGTGCAAAGAGGAACTTGAATTTCCAAAAGATGCAATTTTAAGAAAAATGGATCTTTACTTTGAATTGCTAAAACATGAAGAAGAAACTTGATTTAAAGAATGATTTTGATAGAATTTAAAATAATGCATGTTTATGTCCTAAAGAGGAATAATGCAACATAATGGGTGCGGGGAACTAAGTTCGTGACTTTAAATCTTCCTTTTCATAGAAGGAAATAAAAGCGTGCTAAGGCTGGGAAGTCATACTCGCTCTTTTCCCCAATTCAAAGGGTAATGCCTTAAATGCACTAATCTATTTTTTGACGAAAAAGAAAACTAAATGAGATGTTTCGCATACGGGATGGGAGAAAAATAACATGCAGCAAAAATGGAAAAGAAACTCTAAAAGTGAAAAGTGTGTGAAATTTGTATCTAATGCAAGAACGGCATTAAGGGTTTAGCATTGGACTAGCCCTCGTCAAAAAGTTCTCACTAACATTGGATTAGTGAGAAATCGAAAGGAAAAGCCACAACTAGCGTTGGACTAGTGTGGTGACGTCAATACATTTACACAATAAACATGTAGGCATGATAATAAAGCAAGTAAACACATAAAACCACATAAACACATAACACATAAGCATAATATCTAGATGCAAGACCCTAGGAAAGCAAGTAAACACATAAACATGCAAGCATGCAAAATAAGCATATAAAACCTAATTATTACATTGGGGGAACCTAAATACATTCTAAGGGGAAAAAATTCGAAATAATAATCTAACTATTACATTTTCTAGAATAAATACACTTTTTGCAAAATTAAACCTATCTATTACAACTTGGCATCCAAGGCCTCCAAATGATTTACCCAAAAATTAAATGACATAAATAAAGAGTAGACATGAATAAGAGCAAAGGAAAACTTAATTTAAAACATGCAAGATCATGCAAAAACACACAAGAGCACATAATAGGGGAAAAAAGTTACCATCCCTTCATGTGATGCCTTAATTAAATCCTTAAATGAGGGGAATGGTTATCTAAGACTCAATGTCAACAAAAGGGATCAAGGTACCAATTTAAAGGAAAAATCAATCAAAAATTCAAAGAAAAGGAATCAAAACAGATTTTTCAAGTAACATGGAGAATACTAGGAAATAAGAATAATAGAGTAAGATTCTGGAACAAAAGAGTAGGAAATAGCAACAAAGCCGAGGAACGAGAGGTTACTGAGTAAAACTCTGATGAGCAGCGCAACTACGTCCGCGTTACATGCAAAATGTAAAGTTCAGAGGGGAAATGCGGACAGCAAATCCGCGTCTCTTCCCATCTTCAAAATATCAAGAAGATTGCATCCAGTTTTTCAGACAATAACACAAACAAAATCTTCAGAGGCAAGGGGATCTATTTAAAGCATTAAACATCATCATTCAGATCATGACAAAAAGAGCTAAAATCGAAAAAGGCCAAATCTTAAACATCAACATCATCTGATAGACAAAAAAGGGGGAAGGGAAGAAGCTGTCGGGGCTAGAACGCTGGAAGTTACGGTCAAGGTAACATCCAGCGTTTCTTCACGTCTTCAAATATTCAAGCGGCTGCGTTATCTGAACCAAGCAGCAAGATCTCCTCATTTCTTCACATCTTCGAACATTCAAGAGGAAGCGGATGATCGCTTGTAAGTAAGCAGCAGTAGCAGCGTTTCTTCACATCTTAAAGCGTGAAGAACATTTTTCCAGAAATTTTTCAGAAATCACAACAAAATCAACGCAGAAGCATCAAACGTCTGATTTTAAATGTCAGAACAAGATTATGAGCCTTACCAAGGCTTTATAAACATGACATGCTCATATAACAACCAATAATGATCATCAAATGTCATAAAACTTAAAAAAACACATTTAAAATCTTGGTTCCACCAAAAGGTCTGATTTCTAGCAATTTTTGACCAGAAAAAATAATAGATAGAGTAAAAGATGACTACCTGATTCGGAGGCTTGAAAAGAACGAGAAGGAATCACCAAAATTCAAGAAATCTTCACTAAAAAAAAGGAAACCCTAATTTTTATCTTTTCGCTCTTTTCTTCTTTTTTTCTCTTTGATTCTCAATCGTTTTTCTCTCTTTCTACTCACTCTCAGCCTCCCTCTTCTCTCTTTTTCTCAGCCCTTCAGCCTTTTTTTCAGAAAATCCTAACATGGGTGATTTATAGGCATTAAAACCTACAACCAAGGGTTTAGATACTTTGAGGGTTTTCTTGGGTTAATCTTAATCATTGGATGCGTTTTATTTGTGTCTTAAGGATCAGGGTGATTTGGGCATTAACTAAAATGATTACTTGATGCCAAAGACACAAAAAATACAGCTGGAAATGAGGAAGGAAAGGCTGGAGAAAACGGGCGCGTAATTTTTTTTCGATTAGGTTCTGTGGTTAGTTCTGTGACAGATCCGGAATCGGTCCATTTTGACTTTCTTTTTTTTTTTTAAAGAAAAACCTACAAAAATAAGAAAGAAGTGTTAGAATATTCAAAAATAAATAACTAAAAATTAATAGATAAAAACATAAGAAAACAATTAAAATAGTCAAAATTTGGTGTCTACAACTTGCCCCTCTTTGTCTGAGTTTCAAAGAAACTCTAGACAAAGACGTAGACACCAAATGCTTACCAGGTTTCGTTGGTTGTATCTGAACCATTGTAAACAACAGGATTGTTAGATTGCCAATTTTCAAACTAAAATACATAATGTGACCGAACTCGTATAGAGTTGCCTACGTATCTCGCCATGAGAATCAGGTCAAACGTAGTTCAAATGCAAATGAACTGCGATGAAATGAAATCTTGAATCTTGTAAAATTGAGAACGGGAGATAGAAGGTGTGAGGTCGAGACTCACCAACAGGAATTTAAAATATCAAGAAGGGGGATAGAAGGGTGCCCGGCGGAGACTGAAACTCACCAACAGGAATTTAAAATATCAAGAAGGAGAGATAGAAGGGTGCCCGGCGGAGGCTGATACTCACCAATAGGAATTTAAAATATCAAGAAGGAGAGATAGAAGGGTGCCCGGCGGAGGCTGATACTCACCAATAGGAATTTAAAATATCAAGAAGGGGGATAGAAGGGTGCCCAATGAGGTTGAGACTCACCAACGTAAATTTAAAATATCAAGAAGGGATAGAAGGGTGCTGGAGGTCGAGACTCATCAACGAAATTTAAAATATCAAGAAGGGGGATAGAAGGGTGCCCAGCGGAGGTTGAGACTCACCAACAGAAATTTAAAATATCAAGAAGTGGGATAGAAGGGTGTTGGTGGAGGCGAGACTCATCAACGTGAATTTAAAATATCAAGAGAGAGGGATAGAAGCGCCGTGGAGGTTGAGACTCACCAATGAATTTAAAATATCAAGAAGGATAGAAGGGGTGGAGAGCAAAGAACCAACAAATTTAAATTGAAGGAGATAGAAGGGTGCCTGGGCTGAGCAAAGAACCAAATGTAAATTTAAATTGAAACAGGGGAGATAGAAGGGTGTCCAGCTGGAGGTTGAGACTCCACCAACGTGAATTTAAAATATCAAGAAGGGGATAGAAGAGTGCTCAGCGGAGGTTGAGACTCACCAACGTGAAATTAAAATATCAATAAGGGAGATAGAAGAGGTGCCCTGAGGTCAAACAAAGAACCAACAGGAATTTAAAATATCAAGAAGTGGGATAGAAGGGTGTCCGGCTGAGGTTGAGACTCATCAACAGGAATTTATAATATCAAGAAGTGGGATAGAAGGGTGCAGGAGGTTGAGAACTCACTTGTGAATTTAAAATATCAAGAAGCTGGGATAGAAGGGTGCCTGAGGCGAGACAATAGAACCAACAAAAAATTTAAATTGAAACAAGGGGAGATAGAAGGGTGCCGGAGGTTGAGACTCACCAACGTGAATTTAAAATATCAAGAAAGGGGATAGAAGGGTGCTGAGGTCGAGACTCACCAATGTGAATTTAAAATATCAATAAGGGAGATAGAAGGGTGCCCGCTGAGGACCGACCAACAGAATTTAAATTGAAGTAGGGGTAGAAGTGCAGGTGGAGACAAAACCAACAAAATTTAAATTGAAGCAGGGATAGAAGGGTGCGGTGTAGGTAGACATCAACCAACAGAAATTTAAATTGAAGCAGGGGAGATAGAAGGGTACCCGGCGGAGGCTGAGACAGCAACCAACAGAAATTTAAATTGCTTTTTCAAATTTAGACTATTCAGTGGGATTGGACCCAAGCCTGAATGACTAGATGGGAAGATACAAATATGCCCTAGGTTTAAATTGCTGGTGGGATTGGACCCAAATCTAGACACTAGCGGGAGAGATGAAAATATAAATTGAAACATAAATTCTAGATTGCCAGACTTTGAAAAATAAAACACAAGCTGTTCAACATGATAAATGTAAAATGCAAGTAATGATGCACTCAGTGAAATATCGCATTTCTGATTTTTGATTTCTTATCTTGAAAAGTAAGTGATTGATAGGAACAATGACTTCTCTTTTCTCTTTTTTTTTTTCAAGAATTGATGGATTTTGAAAATTTGAAGAGTATAACTGAAACCTTTCCTCTCCAGGGTTGAAACAAATATACATATGTTGCCATCCTCTTGATCTGCAATCCCTTTCCGGCAAAATTAATTTTGAATGCATTATCCAAAATTGGAGATCACTTCTCTCAAAACAAAATTGCCCCAGTTTCGAATGAATCGTTAATCTTGCAGAAGTCATGAAATTTTAACCAATCAGTCTATGGAAGTTCAATTTCTCTTCTTTTTTTTTCTAAAAAAAAATAAATTCTCTTGGGATCACAACTATTAGCCACTAAAATGACTAAAACGTATGAGAATCATGCAATAAAACACATTCATCAGATATTCGTGCTCATGAAACATTGCTTGTTCTCAAGTGGTAGGAAGTATTCATCAAAACATACTATGGGATTGAAATAAACCATGCGATTTTGGAAATCCAAATCCCCATAAATCAGGCAAAACATTATTATGCAATTATTCAATTTGCATCAAATACTCATAATATCAAGTAAAAGAGAGACAATTATACATCAATTTTAACAATTTAAGCTTGATTTCTCACTTTCACCAAATTTTGCAATCAAACGACTCATATAGTCAATTCAAGCTTGCCTTTTCCACAAATTTCTCAAATTTTACTGCTAAAAAGGATTTGCTGAAACACATCTTTTTATTCAAATTGCAATAATGCCTTTTGACGCGAAAGTCAACACTTTTAGGTGAAGACTCCCGGTTACTCGACATATGCCTTCTTGCTCAAATAGTAAAAATGTCTTTTGACGCGAAAATCAACACTTTTAGGTGAAGATTCCCGGTTACTCAACATTTTACTTGTTCGAACTGCTTTGCATACTCATAATTCAAACACCATTTTACGCGAAAGTTAACATTTGTAGATGCTAAACCTCCGGTTATTTAGTACTAGAATCATTGGAGTAGAATTTTGGTTCTCACTTTGCTGCTTTTTCTTTTTTCTCTCTTTTTTTTCTTCTTCTTCTTTTTTTTTTAGCATATCAATTGAAAAAGGATCATTTGCCAACTATATCAATCACTTTCTTGTAAAATCCAATAAAAGAAGAAATCTCATTCAATAGGGAAAAAAAACCGAGGCATAATTTTTTCTATTTTACAAAACATACTTTCTAAAATGCCAATGTCTTAATCTAATAACAATTATTTCTGAGTAAAATGAAAAATGGATTTTTCAAATTGCACAGGCTTTTATTTCAGAAGGATGAAAACAATTGCAACCAAAATTGGATATTTGCACCCTTTTTTAATCAAATTTCGAAAAATAAATCAATTTGTGGGGTAAATGTGCAATTTAGACAAAGTTTTTTTTTTTAAACACATAAAAGCCAGATTTAAACAAATATATACATCTTGATGCATCAATTTAACCACAAATATTTCTAACAGTTAAACCTATGTCTAAAAATCAGAACATAAGATCAAACATAAAAGAGAAATAAAGCAAGAATGGGATAAACTGCAAATCAGGGGATGGGTCTGTCGTCCCCCTCAAATCCACCATCGCCTCCGGTGGCATCTGGGATAGGCGTCTCAGGAAGCGGTATATCGAGGCACGCCACGTCTCAGAAAAAAAAGAATTTGTAAAGAACTGTGGGCTATAACACCTAGTAGTGTGCGTATGAAACCCCATTTCTAAATTTTCTAAAAAGGGCACTTGTCATTCCTCAATTTTGCAATTAATCAATCTTCAAAATGATTTAATCATACAGTCTAAACATTTACTCAAAACAAAGCTGGTCTTCTCGATTGGACCGATCGGTCATTTGTCCCTACTTCTCTGCAAAAGAAAAGAAATGGTGAAAAGTAATAATAACGCTGCCACCGTTTGACCCTTTTATTTCGAGCATCCCGTAAACATGAGTTATTGGACGTCGATGAGCGGTGTCAGCTGAATTTCTTTTGTTTTACCAGTGTAGATCTGTTCTGTCGTTCCGCTTGCTTCTGAACCCATATCACCCATACCTTCATGGTAATCTAAGAGGATTGTCCTTTAATGAAAATGCCCTTTTGATGAAAATATGTGCAAAAGTTTGTGCAAAGAAACAATTTTATTTTAAAATGACATCATGACCATAGAATGAATGCTAAACATGGCATTTTAAATCAATAATAGCCAAATGTCAGAAAAACTATTTAAAACAAAAGCGTCGCACTTGACCCCCTTTGGATATCGTCTCCTTGGAATTTACTGACGGTAAGGGAGTGCTTGATATAAGGTAGACCCTGATAAACATAATCACCGCCTTCCCTTGTCCTATGAACTTTTCTTTTCTGCTTGCACTGTTGCTTTTCAAAACTTGCCTTAGTACCCTTTCAGATTTGCACTGAAGTTGACTAATAAGGTAGTATAATGAATCAGACAGACTTAATCCCCAATTTTGTCAATTTAAACATGTTTATTAAAATGGTGGCATCAGTGAGACAATCCCTTCTGACAAAATTCAGAGGGAATGTATTTGCATCATTTGCCACTTTGGTTGAGAAAGTTCCTTGAAATTTTGCAAAAGGGTGGAAGTCTAGCACTAGGTTTGCAAGGGGTTTAGGTGTGGTGTAGGAACAAGTTTTAAACTCAAGCGATTTTTTTTTTCAAAATCTGCCCCAGTTTGGTCATTTTCTTCTTTTCCTTTTTCAAAAAATACAAAAATTAATGTGGGTTTGTGATTCTCAAGAGGGTTTGCTAAATAATTAACTGTTCTTTTATAGGCTCAAATAGGAGATGGGGGGGTGAAGTGTTTAAGCGAAAGGAAGAAGGTCGGCGCACCACCTTTTGCACAATTTCTAAAGAAACCTTGCTCAATCATATGAAAAATCTTTTACATGTCTGAATTGATTGGTTGAGGAAAAATCTGTCAGTCCATCTCCATGAGAACCAATGTACTCCTCCGGTAGGTACCTTTTGAATAATGAAACCAATTGGTGAATTTCCCTTAGCCTCTTCTTGTATGAAAGGATTCGGCTTCAAAACCTTGTCCTTACTTTCAAACATCTTGAGGTCGACTTTCTTGTTATAAGCCAGCCATCCTACTCTTGATAACATTGCCCATGACAAATGGCATTCAACCTCCTTTCATCGATCAAAGATGTTGCTCGTGGCGTTACTTGGTCCATTCAGCTTCTTCCACCGAGCTTTCATTAGAATCGCATAAAGATGGGATTTCAACTTCAGTAATACCGCTTCCATCCCATGAGAGAGTAAGATGTTGCCCCAAAAGGTAGAAATCGATTGCAATTCTACATGCCAAAAGGTAGTTTCTCATGCCAATCTCGGTGTGTTTCGATCATCTTACAAATGATGACATCTAAGTTCATGAGATATCAGAATTTTTGTCCATCAAATTCCAAAATGGTGACGTCCAAAGGTCAAAGGTTTTTATTTGTGGTCATCTAAGAGCAAATAAAATAAATGTAAAGTAAAATGAGTGGAACATAATCGAAGGACAAAGGAGAAATTTCATTTCATTTGGCAAAACAAGATGATGATAATACCATGGAAGCATAATTAAAGGCATAATTTTAAACAAGCAAAAAAAAATAACAAGTGCATTGTTTTGAAGACATGATTGATATTAAAGCATGATTCATTTTTTTAAGGACAATCCCCGAGTTTATCAAAACCTCCTTGACGGTGCATAATCAGTAGCCAATTTTTTGACCTCTTGAGGAATCAAAGGAAACTCCACATTCTCATGAAGACCGGTGTTGGGATGGCTTGACAAACGGTGAGAGATAACCCGTCTCTATATCATCATCGAGACCTTTCTTTAAATGGTCCACCACCATCACCTCATCTTCTTCCTTAATGAGTATGGTCAACAAATTCCTCCTCTACTTGGCGTTTTATGTTCCGAGAGAGGGTTTCTATTGACGTTCAGCCCTTGCTCATTCTTTCTTCTCAGAACTATGTCACCGGTATCCACCATGTCTTGAATCTTATGCTTCAAGGTCCAACAATTAATTGTCGAATGTCCCGGATTTCCAAAATGGTAAGTGCAGATAGCATGGGGATCATACCCAGTAGGGAGTTCTCGGGGATACAGTTTGGGAGGGACAGTTTCAATTTTCCCAGTGGCCTTCAACTGCTCATACTGGTCAATGGTCCAGGAGTGTGAAAGTCGAAAGGTTTTCGATTTGCATTTCATTATCGAAAGAATTTTGGGCAGGATTTTGTGAGGCGAGTTTAGGAGTATAGTTCTGACGGGGGTGGGAGATAGGTTGGGAAGTTGAAAACAAAGGTTGGGGGTCCAAATGAATAGGTCGAGAATGAGGTATTTGGGTGGCAGTGTGATAAACAGGCTGATGGTAGGGATAAGGTAAGTATGAGTTTGAATTGGTGGGGTGACTCCAAACTACGGACACGAAGGCTCTGATCTCACAAAAGCGATTCTCCTTCATTCTTTCTAATTTCCTCCCATTGCCATTTTGCCGCAATGCTTCCAATTCTGTTTGGCGGTCACATTGACAATTTTCCCAACTTTAACAAACTCATCATACTCTCTAGCTTATTGACAATTGCGACAAAAAGAACTCCAGGTCATTTGGAAAATCTCCTCAAAATAAGGCGGATCATGAGCCTTAATGAAATGCATTACAATCTCCTCTTACTCATGGGAGGCTCAACTTTAGCGAACTTTCTCCATCGGTTGGCATATGACTTGTGATCTTCGAGGTCTCCTTGATTCCTTCCAATGTTGTTCGTGTGGGTGCCAACTCACAATTGAATTCATCTTGCTTCACAAAACTGTTGACAAATCCAACCAAGTTTTGATATCTTGAGATTTCAGGTTCGAGTACCAATCCAAAGCATCCCCTTCTAGGCTCTCGGGGAATAGACGCATAGGCAAGTTCTCATTATCCACTGGTTTACCAAACTTGTTAGCAAACATTTTAAGGTGCATCTTAGGGTTTCCGGTACCATCATATTTACTGAACTTGGGGGTTTTGAAACCCATAGGTAGTTGGATGTCGGAAATAGGCACAGATCATCGTAATCCAATCCACCATGTCAATTCGGACCTTGGTTCTTCTTTATAAACTCCTCAAACCTGTCCAATCTCTTCATCACATCTTTGTCGGCATGGCAGGGCTCATCCTCACAGCTTTCCTTGGGAGGCCATGTCCCATACTAAAGGGTTAGGTGGTATGAAGATGGGGCTTGGTATGGCCTGGGAGGTATGTTTAAGGTGAACTGGGGTTGAGTATAATGGTTTGCCTTTTGGTTGGGCTCGACAAGATATAGTCGAGGTGAGTGTATGAAAACCATTGTGGTGAGAAAAGTAATCTCATGAAGGTTAGAAATAGGTGGAGCAAGAGTGGTTTGAATATTGGTGAGAAAAAGGGGTGGATTACTTGTCGGGGAATCGCGACAACATGTTCATGATCATTCAGGTACCACCTCCACTCTTGGCCACCAACTGATCAATTACAGCTGCGGCCATCTCAAGCTCATCTCATTAAACCTTCCCAACACTTAGCTCCCAGGCAGCAAAGTGGGTGAAGTGACAAAGCATTCCTATCAGACCTTACAGTGGGAACTCATGTTCTGGCTGTTTTGAGATTTTGCTTTTGGATCGGGTAATGATGGGGCTTCTGCGTGAAGCTATTTTTAAAAGTACCTGAGTGGGAAGAGAAGCACACTTTAGAAGCTTATTACCAAAGGGAGCTGTGGAGATTTATTTGGAAGGAAAAAAAAAGAGTGAAGTTAGTGATTGCTTATATAATTCGGATGCATGTCCTAGAGGGGGGCCCTTTTATGCCAAGGGTAGGCCTAGCATGAAAAATGCAATCCTCTGGGGTATGTACCATACAATACCTGATAGGTCCGATCACTCCGTTGATATGAGATTACTAATCGATCCACAGGGTTGACCAAAAGAATATACACTGTTTGGCGCATTATGAGGAAGAAGTTCGAATGGATTCATTACTTTAATTGATATATGAAGAGATATTAAAGGTTAAAAAGGACTATTCTTGAAATAATCGTAGGGTCTTGACTTGTTTTGAGTGAAACATGGATCGAGTTCAAATGGATTGGACGAGATTGATGGTTTACCCAAAAGTTAGTTGGGTTCATTGCTTACCTGTAACTCCACATCTCAATTTTATTTGCAACACACTAGCTCATAAGCCTTCTAAAATCAAGATTTGGCCTTGATAAAATCATTATCTCAACAATGAGAAATTATTTGTGCATTTTTTTTTTCAATTTAGTGTCCTTATGCATGGGATTTTACCAATTTTGATAAAATGGCCAAAAAATGATTATTAGAGGTTTATATTCTAGCATGCGAAGATCATTCCATATCTTTGGATGCCATCATAGAAGGGATCGGACCCTACCTTACCTTGTGCCCTACCCCTTTGGATGTTACTGAAAACATAAACATGCAAGTCTCATTGGATTATATATCCGAGACGCAATGGTGGTTCATTTCTATCGTGGGATTCCCTAAATGGCATTCCCTCTATGGCTTATGCATGATGCCAGTTTATTAACGCAAGTAAGGGTGCAAAATGAAATATGGCCTATAGGAGCCTCATTTGAATGCCGGGGTAAGCCTAAAAGTGATATGCAATAACAACTTAAATGCAATAAACATAAATTCAAACGTGCAATAGCCTATCTAGAAGGATGGCTTGTCTTAAAAAAGTGCCAAGACTCTTATTTTCTAGAGTTTGTGAAATGCAAGAAAAGGGAAAACAACAAAATGTTAGTTTAATCGACAGATATCACATAACACATTGGAGCAACAAATTGCACAAAAATAAAGAGGGGTGGAATCTCTCCTCTCGTGTCTAGTGATCCTTAATAGGGTAAGGTAGACTCTCCCCTAGGCAATTCTAATATGGATGCATGAGGTTGGGTTCACTAATGCATCTAGACTTGACAAAGGTTACAGGCTCCCAAACCTTCGGACCAAAAGGCAAAAGGTCATCAATCCAGATGCCTCAAGTCGGTGGTTGAGTGATCCCAGACATTTCACGTGCATGTACCACACATGTCCAAGTGGATCGATCCTAATCCTAACAGGGAAGAGTGGCGTGACAAGCCACTAAAGTAAAATAAAAAAAAGTAGGGTCAAAGTAAAATACATATGCACGTATGAAAGTGATTCCCTTTGAGAGGAGGGATTCAAATACCAAACATTCTCGAGGCTCTAGGGTAGATGCACACCCCCCCAAATACAAGGCGCGGTACAAGTAAATATCAATACAAATAAATAAACAATAATTCATTCATCATGTACGCGATGTGTAAGGAGTGATTGCGCAAAAAAAATCCTAAAAAAAGAAAAGAAAAAGAAAAAGGAAATGCAACCTAAAACATCCAAATGTGATATATAAGAAAGTTAGAAAAACGAAATATTCAACTAAATCAAGTGCTCGGACCCTCTTAGGAAAATCCCTAGTGGAGTCGCCAAGTTGTCGCGCCCCATTTTTTGGAAAACGGGAGAGAGGAATGAAAACCCTCGTCGTTTCGGGTTTTTAGTTTAAAAATGGTTTTTTAGTTAAAATTGATTTTTGAAAAAGAAAGGGGTCATGGGACTACAAAAATGCAACGATTTGGACCCAAAAACAAAAGTCTAGAAAAGGATTTTTAGAAAAAGTTTGGAGTCGCCACTTGGTATGGAGTTTAGGTGTACCAAGTCACCCAAAAAGTTTTAATTAATGAAAATAAACTAAGAAAACCCTTTTTAGATGACTCCAAGTCTTTGAAAAATTAGAGAAAAAGGTTCGGGGGTCACAGTTGAAAGAAGGGAAGGCAAAGATTCGATGTTACTCGTCTCTAAGGCACCCTTCTAACCTAGCCAAAGTTAGTTGCAAGGTTTAGTTCAAATTTTTCTAATTCTAATTTTAAAATTTATCACATTTGGATGTTATCTATATGGATGCAAAACCTAAACCTAATGTTGGATCGAGAGGGGCAAAATGTCTCCTTGAGGTTTGATTGGAATTGGTCACATTAGTTGTGTCATCCAAATTTGATCCCTCGAGGAGGTCACGAAAAATGCAAATGATGAAACTCAAAGAAACTAGGATTTTCAAAAGAAATGCAATTTTTATAAAATCTCAAGGGAAAAGAAATTGGATTTTTGACAAGATCAATTTTAAGTGCAAAGAGGAACTTGAATTTCCAAAAGATGCAATTTTAAGAAAAATGGATCTTTACTTTGAATTGCTAAAACATGAAGAAGAAACTTGATTTAAAGAATGATTTTGATAGAATTTAAAATAATGCATGTTTATGTCCTAAAGAGGAATAATGCAACATAATGGGTGCGGGGAACTAAGTTCGTGACTTTAAATCTTCCTTTTCATAGAAGGAAATAAAAGCGTGCTAAGGCTGGGAAGCCATACTCGCTCTTTTCCCCAATTCAAAGGGTAATGCCTTAAATGCACTAATCTATTTTTTGACGAAAAAGAAAACTAAATAAGATGTTTCGCATACGGGATGGGAGAAAAATAACATGCAAAAATGGAAAAGAAACTCTAAAAGTGAAAAGTGTGTGAAATTTGTATCTAATGCAAGAACGGCATTAAGGGTTTAGCATTGGACTAGCCCTCGTCAAAAAGTTCTCACTAACATTGGATTAGTGAGAAATCGAAAGGAAAAGCCACAACTAGCGTTGGACTAGTGTGGTGACGTCAATACATTTACACAATAAACATGTAGGCATGATAATAAAGCAAGTAAACACATAAAACCTCAAAATTCAAAATAACACATAGGCATAATGTCTAGATGCAAGACCCTAGGAAAGCAAGTAAACACATAACATGCAAGCATGCAAAATAAGCATATAAAACCTAATTATTACATTGGGGGAACCTAAATACATTCTAAGGGGAAAAAATTCGAAATAATAATCTAACTATTACATTTTCTAGAATAAATACACTTTTTGCAAAATTAAACCTATCTATTACAACTTGGCATCCAAGGCCTCCAAATGATTTACCCAAAAATTAAATAACATAAATAAAGAGTAGACATGAATAAGAGCAAAGGAAAACTTAATTTAAAACATGCAAGATCATGAAAAAACACATAAGATCACATAATAGGGGAAAGAAGTTACCATCCCTTGATGTGATGCCTTAATTGAATCCTTAAATGAGGGGAATGGTTATCTAAGACTCAATGTCAACAAAAGGGATCAAGGTACCAATTTAAAGGAAAAATCAATCTAAAATTCAAAGAAAAGGAATCAAAACAGATTCTGCAAGCAACATGGAGAATACTAGGAAATAAGAATAATAGAGTAAGATTCTGGAACAAAAGAGTAGGAAATAGCAGCAAAATTGAGGAACAGAGAGGTTACGCGGAGTAGAAGCTCTGAACGAGCCGCATAACTACGTCAGCGTTACATGCAAAATGTAAAGTTCGAGAGGAAGCTTGAAATCTGGACTTAGCCGCGTAACTATCCGCGTCTCTTCCCATCTTCAAAATATCAAGAAGATTGCTTCCAGTTTTTCAGACAATAACACAAACAAAATCTTTAGAGGCAAGGGGATCTATTTAAAGCATTAAACATCATCATTCAGATCATGACAAAAAGAGCTAAAATCGAAAAAGGCCAAATCTTAAACATCAACATCATCTGATAGACAAAAAAGGGGGAAGGGAAGAACTGTCAGGACTAGAAGCGGAAGTTCTGGTGGCCAGTAACATCCGCGTTTCTTCACATCTTCAAATATTCAAGAAATGCTGCAGGCGTTCTGAATCAAGCATAAGATCTCCGCGTTTCTTCACATCTTGAACATTCAAGAGGAAAGCCTTGGATCGTTCTGTAAGCCGCAAGTAGCCGGTTTCTTCACATCTTCAAAATGTGAAGAATATTTTTCCAAATTTTTCAGAAATCACAACAAAATCAACGAAGCATCAAGCGTCGATTTTAAGCGTCGAACAAGACTATGAGCCTTACCAAGGCTTTATAAACCTAACATACTCATATAACAACCAATAATCATCATCAAATGTCATAAAACTTAAAAAACACATTTAAAACCTTGGTTCCACCAAAAGGTCGATTTCTAGCAATTTTCGATCAGAAAAAATAATAGATAGAGTAAAAGAAGACTACCTGATTCGGAGGCTTGAAAAGAACGAGAAGGAATCACTAGAAGAATTGGTTTATCATACTTGGATTTCAAGACATGAAGTAATGCTTGTGGGCATGTTTTTACTGCTTCCATGTAATGAAATTGATTCTTGGTACTAAACACGTAAAAAAAAATGGTTTTATCGGTGGGTTCCTCTTCTTGGAGAAAACATATTCTAATTCAGGGATAGGGATTTTGAGCTCATCCTGGACTTTTTGAATGACGTTGAGACCCTTTTTCTTCTGAGAACACTTTGAATCATAATGTCCTTTTTGTCCACAAATAAAACTTCTATAAGAGGATGTATCAATTCTTTTTTTTTTCTTAAAGAATTTCCATTTTCTTCCTTTCTTGTAAAATTTTCCTACCGTCTTGATCTTCCTGAATTTCTTCGCAAAGAACTTGGGAAAATTTTTCTTGTTCTTCTTGGTAAAGCATGACTTGCACCTACTCTTAATGATTAATTCGGGCTTTTTGCATGCTTGATCCATACAAACATCTCCTTTCATGTATTCTCTTATCACTTTTCTCTTGTTACAAATTTCTTCAAGTGAAAGGAACACTGCTTGGCGAATTTGACTTACAGTGAGATTCAAAATAGAACCATATCGGTTATGAATGTAAATTTCAGCACTGCTGGACAAAATATGAGGAAGAGATGTTAAGAAGGCTTGTTTCAAATTAATATCTGCACCAATAATATAAAAAAGTTGTGTCATTCTTTTGAAATGTCGATTTAAATCTTTTCTTTCATAAGATTGACACTTCATTTGAGAAAACTCTTTTCTCTTAAACTCCTTATTTTAAATAGGACTTCCTAAGAATGTGGTATTCAAGATTTCAATGGCTTGATCAAAATCTTGTCTGGTGAGGAAAATTGTTTTATCTTGATCTCCTAATGAAACCCATCAATCTTTTAGTATTCCTACAAAATGAGCAGTGAATTCACTTAAAATATCAAATGCTGAATCAACAGTAAGATTTCTAATAGTCATTTATGCATGAAATTCTTAGAATCTTTTTTCCCATTGAGAGGAAGGGATATCATCAATGATGAAGATAGAAATACTACCTTTATTGTTGTTTTTCTTAGGCTGCTGCCTTCTTAGTTCTTCATCAATTATGTCCTCTTCATCAGAAGGGAAATGAACTTCTTCTTCAGTTTCTGCTTCTCTGGTCATGAAAAAATGAGGAATCTTTCCAATCGATTCTGAATGATCAGATAAAGTTTCTTCCGATTCTTGAGAATTTGAGAATTTTGAATCAGAGGATTCAGAAATCATTTCTTCAGATGTATCCTTAGATGTAGTCTCTTCAGAGAGAACTTCTTCTGTGGATTCAGAAGCATTTTTCATAACATTGATTTTTGGAAGACTGGATTCTACCTATTCATGTAAAAAAGAAGAAATAAGATTATTTCCGTGAGAAAACATAAAAACATCTTTTATGTCTTCTGTTTTTTCTTCCGAGGTTTCTGCTTTTTCTTTCCTTTTGTCTCTTTTCTTTTGTTCCTATTTTTTCCTTTCTTTTTCTTCTTGCTCTGCTTTTCTCCTGAGCTCTTTTTGTTCATAGAGCCATTTTGGATAATTCTTAGATGAAGTTGGTAATTCTTTTTGGACTGGCATTGGAAAATATGACGGGATAGCACTAAAAAGATAGGGGGAAGCCATTTCTCTTAATGGTTTTGCTGCAAAATGAGACATATAATCATCTTCTGGTGACTGAGTTGGCTTTTGAACAACTGATTCTGTTGAGAGTTTTCTGGTTTCCTCTAAATTCTGAATCTGTCTTTTAAGATACTCAATATCCTTATCTTTCTGTTCTCGAAATTGAGACAAAGATTTACCAATTTCAGGAATTCTGTGATATACTTCATCAAATCTTTTTTGAAAGACTTTGATCATCTTTTGGGTTTTAAAATTCTGGATTTTTGTTTCATCTCTAAAGGAGTCAATCTTGGTAGACTTGGGTAACCTTTTCATGAATCATAGAAAGAGTTTTGTTTTGACAGATTGCATTTTCAGACTGCTAGTTTAGAACTTGTTCAGTTCTGTCTAGAGGGGCAAGCTGTCTTGAAGGAAGGACAGTTGTCTATGCATTGTCAAACTTTGGGACATAGCTAGAATTGTCTTTTGTGAAGGGTTGCAGAGGAGGAAAATCTTTAGGTTTAAACTTGTAGATCTGAGGAATTGGCTTGGTTTTTCCAGGCTGGATTCTTAAACCTTCATGGTCAAGAATTTCTGAACATTTTTGATAGTATGGAGAAAGCCTTGGTTTATGTTTTGGCTTTTCAACCCAATCAGAACGAATAGAATGACCATCAAAATTACTTCGGGATGAAGTAAAAGGTGGCTCTTTCTTTTCTGTATCCGGATCCTTCTTGCCTGGACAACAACTGGTTCTCCTTTCTGGACATTTTCTTTTCATGCATTTCCTGCAATAACAAATATCAAAATAAGTATGTCCTGAAAAAGGATCTTGGAAAAAATATACAGGTTGCCCTTCCTGATCAAAATGAGAAATAAGATCTATAAGGGATTCTCTTGGTTTCCTCCATGGGATAGATTTATCCATGGGGATCTCAACGGATATGGACATAATTCGGGGAACATCTTTGATTTTTTCTCATATGAGAATGATCAAAGGAAATAGAAACAGAACTATCTGGTCTTGATGAAATTTTTGAACTTGTAGATTCCACCGGACGGTTTGAAGACTAATTCAAATTCTCATAATCAGTTATTCAGATAAGAGTTTTATCAACTCTTCTTTCAGAATCTGTCGAGAAATGTTTGTATATGTAACAGTATTTTGTTCATCTACTCTGATGAGTAGAGCATCTTCCCCTCCAGGGAGAGTGAGATCAAGAGCATGATTCTAAAAACAGTAAGCCATGTGATAGTGAAGTGTGGAAGCAATGGCTTCAGGAACCTGTTCTGCACCTGTTATCTGTACTTAAATCTTAAGAGCACTTAACAAATATGGATCATCAAGAGATATATTGAAATTTGAAAATAAAGTAACAAAAACAGTGCCAGCATTTAAAGTGGTTTCAACAGTTCCTATACAGGCATACTGATATTTCACAAATCTACTATCCAACAAAGCAAGACGAGCATGGACTGGAAGACCTTTTCTACCATGAAAGGACAAAGAAAATCGGATTGCACCAAAATGGATATGAGTGTAACCTTGGTGTTTCCAGATTAGGAAAATCAGAAGGAATATGTAGGGTTATAAACTGCTCTTTTCCTGTAGCTGAAATTCTGTGCTTGTCTAACTTGGAGGATTGAACATATTCTTTCACACCTTTAGGTCTATGTTTGATCAAAGACTTGATTGTACCAAGGGGAGAAATGTTCTTTTTGGCAAAAGAGGAATACGGGTCTAGCAAAGGCAGATTAGTAGGACTGACTTGCTCTGGTTCAATGGAAACTTCATACAAATAATCTAACTTATTAGCAGATGAGGATTTGACTAGATTCATCCTGGTAAATTTGGTACTGGAGCAGTGACGTAAGCTTGTGCAATGGGTTATTATGTTCACCCTTATGCCACTGTATGCTTTTTCCTATATACCAAAATTTACTGATCAAGATTGGATTCTATGACAAAGAGTCTTTGCCACAAAAGATCTAAATAAATACGACTCTTGCTCACAAGATCTAAATCTTGAAAATAACCTTCGTCAAGCAAACAACTGCAATAAAATTGTAGCTTAAAAATATAATTATACACTTCTACTTTATCTAGGTGCTGGAAAATAACACAAGGAGGGTAATACTCAGAGGGATTATATGGACCAAACACTTTTTGGGAATGACAGATATTATCGAGTTGAGACTTGTAATAAGCTGGTGGTAATGGACTGGTAGTACGAGGATCAGATAGATAGCTGATCAAAGGGAGTTCAGAATGAGGATCAAATGACATAATTTTAGACAAATGCCAACCAAGAGATCAAGGATGTTCCATTGGTGACAAATGGCCCAGTGACTACAGCACGTGCCAAGAAGATCAAAGAGCCCATGCAAGCTTTAGTTTGTGGAGTACATGGGACGTCCAAGTAAACTTCAAGAGCTTGGAAATGAGGAACATAGGGTCTACACGCTTATCCAAGTGTTTGAAGGAACAGAAGTTGCATTGGAAGCATAAACCCTAAATTCTAGGGCTTCGGAAGTCAAGTTGCTTTCGGATTAGGGTTTTATTTTCGGCCATTGTTTTCTTATCATATTGGCCGAATGCCTTGTTGATTAGTTTCGGTAATTTCAGTCCAATTATTATTAATAGTCTAGCTTTTTGTTAGTTTCCTAACCTAAGCCAAAAAGGGTTAGATTCCTAAAAGTTTAGTGTTAGCTATTTCCTTAATTGTTTCCTAGTAGTAGTAGGATTAGTTTTTCCAAGGCTATAAATAGGCCTTGTATTGGACGAATTATTCACCAAGTCTTTCATCAATAAAATTTCAGCTTTTCTCGTGAGAATTGCATGTCTCTTTTCTAGGAGATTTCTTCTTGAATACTTGAGAGGTTCGAGTGTTTAATCAACTTATCAATCAAGAATCGCACTTGATTGTGGCGTCATCTACCTAAAGCCTTGGTTCGCTAATTCATTGTGTTACGGGTTGAGATTAAATTCAAGATTCATAGTTCCGCGAGTTAGAGGGGTCGAATGTCTTCTACAACTCCAACTTGATCATTGTCTAGATCCTTCATCAATTCACATCACCAAAAGTACACAAAAGTTGGCTAAAGTTTTTTTCCTAACTACCCTTCTCACGGGTCAAAACATAGCTGGCTGCTCACGGCATCCTATCTTAATTTCCAACAAAGTTAATAGACGTCACATTCCTAGGGATATTGTTGTGACGATTCGTGTCCTCCATATTGACGTCCACCATCTCACCAAGTAAGGATTGACACTCAAGTAAGATACCCTCAGTTCGATCGCCCACTTCCCTTCAGATCCTAGTAAGGCACTTGTTCACAGTTTGCACCTATTGGCGCATAGCATCGGTACGCTCCTGCTCCTCTAAGATAGCCTGCTGAAGTTCCTGGATTCTATCCCTTTGCATCATCATGATCCTTCTCATCCTTTCCATCTCATCTTGGTCCCTAAAACTCGCATTAGTTAATCTCCGCTTCTCATCCAAGACTGCTAGAACCACATGATCAGGGTAGGAGTAGTTTTGGCAATGATCACATCGCCTAGTCCAATTAGCGGGGTTCCAAAATCGAATCGATCCTTCTAATTTCACCTCATAGTCAACAGTCGGGAGGCATCTCCGAGGTTGCTCACTTCCACCCTCTCCATCGTTTCCTTCCATGACCTACAAGGACAACACAGTTCTCACTTAAGTGACTTAAGATCAAAACTTTATAAACTTAGGTCAAATTTTCTAATTTGCCTAGGCTATTTCTAACCTAGACTCTAATACCAACTGTGATAGCCCCACCTCCCCCAAGGTGAACCAAAGGGTTTGGCAGACTGCTTGCCTAATTCTCGTCAGGACTCGATAGTTAAAGAGAAACCAACAACCCAAGAAAGCTAAACTAAATTCCTCAAAATTCAAATTTCAAGCCAACATAAATACATAAATTCCAAACCATATTTCAAACTTAGAATTTAACAAGGGTTTAAGGTTACAAAACCAAATGTTAAACTCATAAACGAGAGTAGGGTTTTCTAGTATAACAGCTCTTAACAAAAGTAATACAAAAGTCTATACTACTTGCACGCTTTTCCAACCCCATACTCAAGAAATTTCCTTGTCAAGGAAAACAAAGGAAAAGGGGTGAGCTAATAGCTCAATGAGGTCCCAAAAACATGCAGCCAAAAAAACAATTAGAATTCATTCAATAAACAAATAACACAATAAGAAACACCAAATAAATCAAACATATTCAATTAAATGATATGAATGACTTTCAAAAGCCAAATTCCCCGTAACTTGATCGCGTCACAACCCGTTGACTCTCCGTCAATGTTTAAAGTTCAGGACCAAAGACATTAGATCCCTACTTCACACCAAATACTGTCCACCGTTTCACCCCCTTTCTGGGCCTGAACACCTCAATAAATCAAATTTTTGGTAATATTTGAGTATACCATTTTTTGAATTCACATATCATACCCTAAGGCTCGTCAACTTTCTCGACCAACCCCGTGCTGGCTCGAATCGATTGACTCACCAAATAGGTTTTGGAGCTCCAAACAAATCAGATTAGTCGATGGGATATTACCCAAACGACTCATAAATTAAGTATAGGCCAAAGGCCAATTCGTACATATTCAAATGTCAAAATACAGAATTTCAAGTAGAAGAGATCGAGTGTGATAAAGTACGCACTTGTCTCAATCACATTAATTTAAGATGTCATTCTTTGCTCACAAATCACAAGAGATCGAATACTCACATAATTCAAGTGTTCAAGTAACTCAACTAATCAAGTTGATCAAGTAAACAGGCATTGAACACTCACTAAATTAAACAAAGTAACTTCAGGCGTTTGCACCCAAATCCACATTGTTTCCTCCTTCCAAATCTAATAGCAAGTGAAATGAAAAGCATTTAGGTTTGGCTACCCCAAACATAAAAGACCAAATGCATATACTAGTATTTTTTTTGCTTGATAACTAATCACAAATTTGATGCACAAAAGCCATAAGGTGTCCAATCCAAATCATAAGTGCAAAACAAAAGGAAAATCTCATAACACAATAGGATCACGAGTTTAGTTGGTTGTGTCACCACAAAGGTGCATAACAGATTAAGAGAAGTGAAGGAAACCTTTGTAAAGAGAGAAATAATGAGTTACAGGTTTGCCACCCTTCGATATTTTGATCATAACTGTGGCTATGTTTATCGGATTGAGGCGAATCTTATGGTGTTTCAAAGCTAAGACATAGACCTACAACTTTCGTGAGATGTTGAACCCCAAATCATACTTTATCATGGTTAAATTTGGCAAAATAGAGACACAAGAAATCTATCGGATTAGAACAGGGTAACTAAACAGTTTCGGAAGAATGGCTATAATTTGGTGTAGAAAAATCGAAATCAAGCAATCGTCAGCGGCGTTTAAAACTAGGTTCATAGATCTTTCCAACGGTATAATGCTCAGGCTCTAGTTCGTTTCCTATAATTACCAACAAGTCCGGGAAATTGACTAAATTTCATTTCTGATTTCACCATCAGAATTCCATCTTTTACACGATTGTTATAAACAACCTTTCAAGGTTATTTATAACTTTTAGTAGGGTAATTAACATGCCAAAACATCAAAGAAACCATCACTAAAGCATCACAAGTTCTTAAGGCATTTCATCGAACACTTGAAGGTTATAAACAAAACCCTATATTCAAGTTTCCGACGACAAGGAATTCTTCCACAATCTTTCCTCCTAGAGCACCTCAATCACTTTAAACTCATCTAACATGCATCTTCTTTGAATTTAAAGATCACTAAAGCATAGATAAGTGGTTAAATACCTTGAGAGTTGGGAGAGAAAACCACCCAAAAGCTCCAATTTTCCAACCAAGTTTGACGATCAAGTAACAATCTAATCTACGGTTTTCACTTGAAGATGTTTTTTCTCACTAAAATTGCAAGATTCAAAACTTAGGGTTTGGTAGTTTTTCCTTGTTGTTTGGTCGGCCAAGAGAGAAGAAAGTGGAGGGAAATTTAGTTCAATTTTTTGAACACAAGAAGTTAAATAAGAAGGCTTAAGTCAAGGTCTTTGTAGATAGTTGACAAGTGTCTCGGTTTAAGCCACGAATTGGGATTAAAATCAAGACATTTAGCCTCAAATCCCTCTATTTAAAATATAACCTACTTAATACCCTATAAGTTTTATGTATTTGGCTACATGAAACATGTAAAATGCAACTCTAGATTAATGCTATGCAATGCATACAAAATAAAGTATTTAAAGGAAAATAATGCAATTAATGATTTCATAGTGTAATCAATTCATTCATTTTTTTTCTAGGGTTCTCACATCCCCTCATCTCCCCAACCCTCCCCTTTCCCTATGGTGCTGACCGGATCAGAAAGGAAGAGAGGAAGGAGGGGAAGGAGAGGAGGAGGGGAAGAGAAGGAGAGAGAGGAAGGAAAGAGAGGAGGAGAGAGGAAGGGAGGAGGGAGAAAAGAAAAGAAAAAAAAGAAAGTCGTGGTGTGGATTAAAGGAGTGAGAAGAAAGAAGAAAGGAGGAATTTTATGTGTTATGGGATGTATTTTTGGATTTTTGGGATATGTATATTATAAATTTTGGAAGTTTTTTAAGGTTCATGTAGTGAAAGTAGATAAAAAAGTAGCAAAAAAAAACAGCTTAATTGCTTCTATATATAACATTCTATATACATCTTGATTCAGAGACAAATGAATTATTAATTAATAAGGAACTTTTTAATAGTATAAAATTACAATAACTTATTGAATAAGAACATAAATTTTTAATAGCGTACAATTACAATAGATGAATACTAACTGTAATGCAATTGCAATAGGTAAATACCAGTTGTAACTAAATTAAAATTTTAAATTACATGGGTTGAATTCTATGTATTTTTCATGTATGTTAAATCCGTTATTTATGCACGCTAAATTCTCTACCCTTGATTTACTTCTAAAGGGTTTTAAGAACTATTTGTAAATAGAAAAAATGTAATTGTATCTTAACAGAAGGTCTAGTGGGTTTCGTGTTTCTTTTTTTTTTTAAATTTTTTTAACTTCATATGAATGTATTTTGGCAAGTTATTGTTTGTTTGAGTAACAAATGTTATCATATAATGCAATATCGTGAATAAAAATATATTAAAAATGTCAATTGAATATTTTATTTTAAAGTGAAAAGAAAAAAAAGTCATTAAATAGAATTAAAATTATTCTTAGCTTAAAAATTAATAGACTTATTAACTAAATTCACAAAATGGACCTAATATTTGACAAAGTAAATGACAAATTAATATATATAGAAGATAAATACGTACATGGGAAATAGAGACATAGAACATAAAAGGGTAATTTTGACTTCTATAATTTAGGTATTTCTTGAATAGGGTGGGAATGGACTTTCTCTAAATTTTTGTGAGAAATGAAATTCTAGAAAAAAGTTGTAATAGGTTTTCTAGGAGAAAAAGGATTTTCAACAAAAAATATCTATACCAAACATTGGAATGAAATCAAGAAATTGAAAAGACCTTTCAATCCTAAACTGTTCCAATGTACCAAATATGTACCATGTGCAAACACAGTGTTAAAGTGTCATGTATGTGAGAGGAATAATATCTATAGTTAATTTAGAAAATTCAGTGAAAATTTTTCATTTAAAATTTTGTACACAAATTAAGTCGTGCTTAATATATTAAGTGGTAGCGCATTTTTATTATCAAATATGTTGAATTCAAAAAGTTGTGAATGAATTAATTTTTACCATTAAGTAGAGTTATCAAACAGGCTCTAAATGCCAATAACTTATTGAATGCCTAAAATGCCCTGTATCAACATCATTTTGGTATACTTTAAACTCTTTTACAAAATCAGTTTTTATAAAATGAGATTCTGTTGATAACAGCCCTTTGATCCCCTGATTCCGACTTGCTGGCGACTCTCCAGATCACACGTCGATGTGCGCTAACGTGTCGTATTGCACCCGACTTTTCACTCTATACAGAAGAGAACGACAAGCGGGTACTTCTTTTTCTCCCGCTCCCTCACTTCGACCTCACTCTCTGTACAAAATCTACCGATCCATTATTGCTCACCGGTGTAGTGTATACGACCAAGCGTTTTCTGCAGCTCTCTGCGAAGAGGTTGGTTCTCCCACCTAAAATTTCTTTCTAATTTTCCCAATATTTTTGCCCTATTCTTTCTTTTTTAGTTTCTAAAAATTTTCTGGCCAAATTCTTTTGGCATTTTTTGAGTTTTGGGTGCAATCATCCCCTGGATGGTTATTTTTACATGATCGATTATTTCATTCCCCAAATTTTGTTTCCCTAATTATTTTTCATTTTACCTGAAAGTTTTGCTCAATTCTTTCGCTATGGGTTGAGTTTTAATACTAGGGTTAGATGTTAAAATCTAGAAATTGAAGGATATGATAATTGTTCACGAAAGAATCAAGGACAAGTTAATTGGGGTTTTTATAGGGGTAAGCAGAACGGGAACGAAAAGATGGTATGTCAAATAATTACCCTGAACCTGATTGAGTTGGCTGGGTATTCATCATGTGGAGGGGCTCTCGACTTGAATTCTCCTTTGGTTATTCATTTTTGTAGACTTTGGAATTGGTGTTGTGCGCTTGGAGATATATAGTTGTAGGGTTAAATTAAAGAAAAGACAAAAGGACAAAAGGAAGAAAGAAAGTGAAGTAAACAAAAAGGCCCCTGAAGTTAAGTGCCAGTTTGGGTCAATCGAGTTATAGAGAAGGGGATAAGCTCTCTTCTCTCTTTTTGTCCATCTATCTCAAAACAGTAGTAAAATTTTTCCTTACCTGACCCTCTCCAGACTCCAGTGTCCAGTCCATTTTGGCTATTTACTGTTGAAATAAGAAATTCATGTGGTCGTCTACCTCTCGCCGCACAACCCTCTCCTCCCAGCTCCTCCTCCACTCCCCTCGCTATCTACTGGCAGATTGTGGTTCTTCTGTATAAGTATATATAGTGAATAAGTATATGGATTTTATTAGGATCTTTTCTTTTGGCAAATGCTGCAAAAAAAATAATCATCTGGAAATTTTTTTAATGGAGGTTTGACTTCAGCTTGATAAGTTCAAGAATCACTTCAAAATGATATGTACTATATTCTGTTTCACTGAGATATAATCTGTGTAATTCTTTCTGTTGCTAAAACCACCAATGTAATTGCAAACTGAGGTATATTACTACTCAAACAGCTGAATTAACTTCCTCAAAGTTTAGGTCATTCATAATGTAAGTAGGATGATAATTAGCCCTTTCAGATTTGTCTTAAATTTAGCACTTCATCTAATGCTTTTGTCCTTAAGCATGACCCAAACATGACACATTCAACATCTTATTGATGGTACATCACATGTTGGCTTGTAAGTACAACTATTGTAGTAATCCAAACTTTCAATTTACACCACTAAATAACTGAATGCTTGTATGTTTGGCAGATTTTTGCGGGAACATGGTACAATTTAAACATGCATATGATTTCTTTTTCTTTGAGTTCATTATCTCTGGGAACTCTTTTTGTGTTGCTTGATTGTGAATAAAGAAAATCTTTTGTTTCATGTGCCTAAGAGTAACAAAGATGAATTACCAACTTGAATGTTGATCTCTGTCCTCGCCAATGGCATTTGATATTTCATTTGGAGGACCATGGTAAATGCAATGACAATATATTTTGTTCTTTTGGTTATCTGACACAAAGGGTCTTGCAAGATGGGATTTAATACTTACTGCTTAGTGATTTAATACTTGATACTACTTTTACTGTTTAATGATAGTAACTCTTACTCTAAGGGTCTTAAGACAATGCAGGATATCATATTAAGTTTGGAATATATAGCTTAGAAATTAACTGTTGCCTGTAGTACGGTAGTTGAATTTGTTTTAATAGATCAACTTCCCAACTCACTCAAACCGGACTTGAACCCACCTTGGATACAACAAAATAATAGTGACGTAATTTTTCATTCAGAGTTGTTGAGTGAATCTGGGATTAAGAGTTATAAAATGGTGAAGAGTTAATTAATGAAGAAAATTTAAAACTCAGATCCTGATTATTTCATAATTATTGGTTGGCAAAATTACATACAAGTTTAGATGTTTTCTTTGGACTTTAAAAAAGTTTTGAAGAAGTTGTAAGGTTTGAACTTTGAACTAGTTTGGAACCACCCCCAAAGGAAAACAAAGGCTCTCTTCCAAAGATAAAGAAACTCCTACAATATAGAGAAAAAGGCTAATTTTGTCGTATTCAACCTATGATATATTTGATTGGGTGAACACTAACATTTGGTATTTCATGAATTGTGTGAAAATTGTCTCCTGCTTCCATATTTCATGAATTGTGGTTCTTGCATATAAGAATAAGTATATAGTGTTAGTAAATAAGTATATAGCTTTTATTTGGATCTTTTCTTTTGACAAATGTTAAGCTACGGAAACCTGGTTCATATTCCACTATAAATGTTTTATGTATTACAAAGAGATAAAGATATGTTGCAACAGATTCCATATAATTCAACACGTGTTGCATGCTTATTCACTACATTCTTCTGTATTTGACTTCTTACTTTCTCTTGGCCACTAAGTCTTGGACACCTAACAATCTGATGAGATCCCATGATGTAATGAAAGTTGAACCCTCACTTGTCTTTTCTCTCTCTTCTCTCCCTGGTTGTTGGGTGTTCGTCTTGCAAAGGGTGGATTTTCTCTGGGCAACAACTTCAGATATTGAGTAAGCTTCTTACTTTTACTCTTTTGAATTGGTACTTTTTTTGTTTTCGTACTCTTCTGAATTGTTGTTCTTTTGTTTGGTCTTAGAGATTGATCAAAAGTTAGCTTTTTCTGTTCGTCTGATATGGGGAAAATATAGAATTTCCTGCTTTTCAGGATCAGATATGAAAAAAGGTGGGTTCTCCAATCAAAAAGAGGACAATCGTCTTAGGATTAATGGGGGATTTTTCCCTGGGAGTGACAGTTTCTTGAAATAAAGATGATTTTGTGGCCCTTTTTTTTATTTTTATTTTTTTAAATTGGTTATTTAACCCCCATTTTGTTTCCAAGGACAATGTTGCAGAGTTATTGATTGTCAGCCTACAGTTTGTTTTGATTAATGAGGAATCATTGGAGATATAGATAGGTAAACGTTTGTTTTCCGATGGTTATGAGAATAATGTTTAAAGGGCCTTTATCAAGTTAAAGTATCAAAATAAGATGATATTCAATAGTCAAGGTAGTAAATTAGTAACCACTCGTATTGTATGATTAATCTGTGTTCATATAAGTTCGATAAATCTATGCTAGGGAAGATAAAATGATTCTAAACTGGGTAATGAACTGTTTATGGCACTTGAATTGGTTTCTTCTGAACCAAAATAGACCAAGTTCCATGTGGCATTCATGCATTTGTTATAAATATTTTTTCTTGGTTTTCATATTCTCCTAGGTAGCAAGCGCACTCATTTCCTTGTTCATTTTGCATTTGTTTTTAGAGGAGTTTCATTTTTTTTATGTATTTTTGAAGATGTGTAGGTATTTTAAAGCCATGAATATACTGCTGTGTGCTACAGATATACCATTTCAAAGTCTGGAGTTTGATTATTCTCCTTAAAGAGGATTTTTTAAAATAGTATTTGATGGTTACTAATTGAGCTGCATTATATATTTGGTTGGGAGCATTTTTTAGATCTTTAATTTTTCTATGAGATGTAATTGAAATAAGTTTTTCCTTTAAGTGGATTTTGAGGTAGATGTTGATGTCAACGGTGAGGTGGTCGGGAGTTCTGTGGATATTGACGGCAAGACCGATGATGAAAATACTATTGCAGGAAGCTGTGCTGATGGTGTGCTTCAACATTGCCTGGATGTAAAGGTGGATCAACATGCTTCCAGAAGGGAAATAGTTGAACTAGAAGAGACGCAAGCTGTCAATAGTTCAGTTTCCAATGATGAACCTTATGTAGGCCAGGAATTTGAGTCTGAAGCAGCGGCACATGCATTTTACAATTCATATGCTACAAGAGTGGGTTTTATAATACGTGTGAGCAAGCTTTCTCGATCAAGGCGTGATGGATCTGCTATTGGCCGGGCACTTGTCTGCAATAAAGAGGGTTTTAGAATGCCGGACAAGCGTGAAAAGATTGTAAGGCAAAGGGCGGAAACAAGGGTTGGTTGCCGAGCAATGATTTTAGTTAGAAAAATCAGCTCTGGAAGATGGGTTGTTACGAAATTTGTTAAGGAACATACTCATCCATTAAATCCTGGAAAAGGCCGGAAGGATTTAATCTACGACCAATATCCGGTTAGTACCTTTTTGCATGTTTTCCATCTAATGTTCTTTTAGACATTGTAATACCTATGTTATTCTTTTTTCAAATTTTTGCTTTTGTCCAGCAATAAAATGTGGAATAATTTCGGAAGCCTCCCTTGAGGTTTCTGACAATTTTACTTAGTGCCCCTAGACTTTGGAAAATATCACTTGCCTTCCCTACTTTTGAGTTTTTGTAACATTATCAACCCATTTCAAGACATATTGTTAAAAAATTCATTTTTGGATGAAGAATGTGTTTTTATTCCAAAACTGCCTTTTGTTGTCCCTTTTTTTTCAAAATTAGAAGTATTCTAAGAAAAGCTTGAAACCAATAGGCAAATTGTGTGAATGTGCAATTTTAGTGGGATACAATATAGCAGTAGGCGCTTTCTAAGGTATAAATAAATTTTTTTAGGAGTACATTTAATGTGTTTTCAAGCCAAAAAAATATTAATAATTTGCTACAAATTGTGTGCAATCAACTTGAGGAGTTTTTCAAATTGTTAGAATTTTTAAAAACTAGGGAAAAAAAACATGTTTAAATTTATGTTTACAAACTCATTTGAGATGCTTTTGAAGACCCAAAAAGGTTATTCTTTTACTGAAAAGTGTTTATGAATTTCTAAATTTTATATTTATTATGCTGATTGATGACATGAAACTATTAAACGGTTTTTCAATCTTTTTAACATCCTATAATTTTTGACTACAAGACCATATCATCCAAATTTTTTAAAGTTTAAGGGATTAGCAAGATTTGTTATGAAACAAAAAAGGTGCACAAGAAAAGGGCAATATTGGAATGAAAACATATTCTCTATCCAAAAATGAGTTTTTTTTAATAATATATTTTAAAGTGGGTTTACAATGTTACAAAAAGTTGAAAATATGGGAGACAAGAGATATTTTTCAAAGTTCAAGGGTACTAAGTGATATTGTAACAGACCTCAGGAGAGGTTTCTGAAATTATCCCATAAAATGCAATGCTTTGCATTTCTCTGAATGTTGAGTTGCAATGAATGGAGGAATTGTTCCATACTTTGATACACTTTGTAGTGAGTAATGTCCAGCATTTGGTGTTAGAACATAGAGAGATGTACATAAAGATGAGTACACATATTCATGTATGTATGCATTGCTTATATTGATATTTTTGTGTTTTAATCTTTTCCCTAAAATGTTTTCAAATACATATATAGATGCACAAGGAAAATTTTGATGATGTGTATGTGTATTTTCTGGTCTTCTGGTCTTTATTTCAGAATTCAAACATGAAAGGAGGCTTTGTCTTCAATAAAAAATGTTGGTGACATTTATGTGTATTTTTTGGATTTCTGGTCTTACTTTCAGAATTCAAACATGAAA
This sequence comes from Gardenia jasminoides, assembly GCA_013103745.1. NCBI lineage: Eukaryota > Viridiplantae > Streptophyta > Magnoliopsida > Gentianales > Rubiaceae > Gardenia > Gardenia jasminoides. The sequence goes on from CM023097.1 coordinate 25,428,851, forward strand.
GGAGGCTTTGTCCTCAATAAAACCATAAAGGTAAGCTCTTTACCTTAGTACAGGGAAAATGTTGTCAGCAGGTTTCCTGTGGAGATAAGCTTGTACTTAAATAAAATTTGAGATATTCCAAATGGTTGATCTATGGGACATAATTCAGGGGCCAAGATGGAGCTGGTGGTTTTGGGGGAGAGTCCCTACATAATCGATGGTGGGGGGGGCACTTGGTGTCTAGATTTGAAGTCTAAGCAAATCTTTGATGTTGATCTAGATGAGATGATGATGTTATTTTTACTTCTCTATGTACATCTTTAGAACTTAAAAAGGAAAATTATTTTTTAAACACTATGTGCAGCTTAATGATCTTGAAACCTGTCGGGACAAAATAAATTTAGTGAAGAATAGGATTTGTGTTGTTGGCAATGCTATCACAATAACTGATGCAACATTATGTGGTGACACGCAAAACAGAATTCTGTTGCAAAAATCTCCTTAATAACATTGCTTCATTCTGGTCTTGAATCCTCGTGTTTATGGATGTTGGAAGTGAAAGATTTGAGTTTGAGAATTCCTCTGATGCAGGATGCATATGCGAGAATGATGATTCAGAGGACCCCACCATGATATATTTCTCATCCCACCGTGATATATTTCTTGACTTGCTGCATAGAGATTCTACAAAAACTCATTATCTTTGCATTTCAGGTTGTTTTGGTCTAGTGGTTGTTAATGTACTGTTAGAACTGTTAGGCTAGAAGTGCATTCTTGTAATATCTGAGCTACCTTAGTTGGATGTTTTAGATACACAGTTTTCTAAGTCCTTAACTGGTTTTGAAGACTATCAGTTTTCTTGGTCCTCAAGAATAGCTATTTCTTAGATACTCAAGTTTCCTTAACCCTATATGTGTTATGGTAGTGTTATGAGGTTGGGAATGCATTGGATTTGTTCCATTGGCTTGGTGTTTTGGCTTTTCTTTTGAGAATTGTGGGCAACCCTAGCTTGGCTGGTTAGTCATGATGAAATCTAGGTGGAAAGCCTAAAATTTCTGCTTCCTGCTACTATTGTTCTATCTCAGATTCTTAGGATTTTTTTTTCCTATTATTGGATTTTTTTTACTCTGAAGAGTTTTATATTCAGATCTTATGTGCCATAGCTTTTAGGTGCTGCTCCAAATTTTGACCTATCAATTCTATATGCTTATTATGGGGGTAACGAACTAAATAATGGCTCATTTTTTCCTTTTTTTGGTTTTTCTTTACCCCCCCCCTTTTTTTTTCTGTTTTATTGTGTTGGGGAGGGGGGGTGGGTTGTGGATTGGATTGAGCACATCAATTAAGTCCCTAGACAAACCGTTTATGCGGCCTGAGAAGAATAGATGCAGGAGAAGTTCTATGAGATAAGAAGGATGGAGGTAGATGAGGATAAGATGTGAATTAAGTTACAATTGATCAGGATGAGAAAATAAGATTTTAATGACATTTAGGCTTTATTTCAAAGTATCTCACAATCAGATTCGGATGAGAGATAAGATTGTATACTTAAACTTCAGGTGTACAGATGTCATTGGATATTTTTGTCTTTCTAGAAACATTTACATCTTATTTCAAGTTTTTCTTAAGAACCTGTTGCTCTGTTACTTTGTTTATCACTGGAAGTTCTATCTCTCTGTCTAGCACTTCCACCTGGGTCAGCAAAAGGGGACAGTGGTCAGGTAGTGTCTGATATTTGATAACTATGATGCTGACACCTTTACTAGACATTTGCTAATTAATGTCTTTATCTGGGTATCTAGTTTTATGTGTGTGTGCGCTTTGTCTTTTTTTCTTGCCCTGCTTGCGTACTTCAGATTCATTTTTGTTGCTATGCACTCATCATTAGTGGTAGTTGGCTGCTGTTGTCCTAGAAGGTTAATGCCTTGCATTCTGAGGCTTGATTGAGGTATGTCACCTGAATTAGATCAACCTGTGTGATGAAGATACTCTGACAGCTAGTTACATTAGTCTTTTAGTGAGAATGAATTAGTCTACGTGTTTTCAGTGGTAAGTCCCATACTGTACACCATGCATAGAATTCTTAAATGTAACTACACCTGCTTCTTTACCAGCCCCTTTGCTTTGTCCCTGTCTGGTATCACTTAAACCAATACTATGCGTTTGATAAAACTGAAGTCTGAAAACTGAAGTTTGAAAGCTGAAGTCTGAAGTCTGAATTCATTAAGTGATTGAATTGTTAAGTACTAAATCTAATACATTTGAATGTACATCACATTCAGTGATAAGTGAATAGCTTATCACTTATTTTTGGGAGCAAGTTTTGCCTAGAAAATTCAGTGTCACTTAATTCATTCAGATGTCTATTTTCGGTTATCAAACGGTTGGAACGTGTTAAGATCTAAATCCATTAAGTTTAAGTGCTGAATTGTGCTATCAAAGGGGGTGTCTGCCTGGTTCAGGAATCATATGTCATACTTTCTTTTCGTGTGCCTTGAGTGTCTACACTTCCCGCCTCCCCCTTTTCTTCCCTTCTGGTGCTCTTTCATGGCCGTACATCATAATTTTTCTGAAATATGTAATCTTCACTACCAAATATTTTACCCTTTTCCCCTTAGTCTATATGTCTTATTCAGCAAGTATGATCTGGCTTTGGCTGTGCATGATTTTTTAGAAAATGTTGTAAGATAGATGTGGTCTTTCGGTTTTCCTTAAATTCACCGTTTACAAAATTTGTCAGAGTATTTTCTTCTCAGTCGTATTGACCCTTTTATAAGCGGTGTCATTTTGTTTTAAAGTTTGTTTATCTTGTAGACTGTGTGGTTATTGTTGCAACAGTGTGCCTTTTAGTTTTAGCACATTCGTGTCTTTATCTCACTAATTATTTTTCTTTATCTTTTTTCTAGAATGAACATGATAAAATTCGGGAACTTTCACAACAACTGGCTGTTGAGAAAAAGCGAGCTGCAACCTATAAAAGACACTTGGAAATGATTTTTGAGCACATTGAGGAGCACAATCTATCTCTTTCTAAGAAGATCCAGGACGTTGTAAATAATGTGAGGGAAATAGAGTCTAAAGAGCATCAGAGTCGTAGATAGTTTTGAGTATGTAAACTACTTTACATTGGATGGTGTAAAAATAAGCAAAAATTACAAGCCTCGTCTTCAGATGCAGCTAGGTGAAACAGGTGTTACAGCAATTGCAGTTCCGTTACCAAATTATTTTACGTTTTCAGCCCTGAGATTTAGATGTCCCTTGAGTGCTCAAACTGGACACTCCTGGTTATTGTACAATCATGCACATTGTAGGAAAATACTAGATAGACACCACGTTGCCTGTGTCATTTTTTGGAGTTCTCTATGCGCATTTTGAGATACCACAGCAAATTTTCCTTCAGATGTGTATGAACTTGTTAATGAGATTAAACCATATATATTAGAAACAGTCGTCTGTTTGTAGTTTGTATATGTTCTTGCATTCATGAGCTACTGTTACTATGTGCTTGGCAGTTTAAATGTTTAGATGCTGAGATTTAGATTAGAAGCATATGGTTTTGGGAGACGTCATTCTGGTGACATGAATGCTGTGTAGTGTTGCATTGTTCTTTTTGTCTGTCAACATTTTGAGATGGTCAAGGACGGTAACTCGGTAAGCATACAGGTCATCCTTACCAGGGGGAAAGTAAATATTTGTCCGGAGTTCGGCCGTCAAAAGGAAAAGAATTATGACCAACACTTCCAATTCACCTGTTCTCACGATGAGGCAAGGGGTGGATACGACACTGCTACCTTGTTATCGTTCCCAAAACCAAAGAAAAAATAATTAATAAAACAATTAATAATCATAATAATTTAAAGGGTTAAAAAAAAAAACTCGGGGGAGTTTGTAAAATAACTAAAAATGAACATTTTCGGCTTTTGTCTGGTTAACACATGCTGATATCTTGAAAAGATTTCTTGTATGCGCACTTTTTCCAACAGCTGTGTTGTGCATATATTTTTATTTAAAATTTGCTGGACTCATGCATTACATAAAACTCCTTCAATAAATCAATTTGCTGTCTCTATTCCTCTCTTTTCATCCAAATCAATATTCTTGGTATCAAAATTTTACGAAGAATTTGTGTTACTGCACAATTTTGTAACACAAAATTCTTCTTTCTTTTGCCCATTGTGAGCAAGGTGTTTGATCGTTATATCTATTTAGAAGTATAACACTAAATATATGATTAAATTTTGTGGAAAGTATATACAGTGAAAGTTCCTCGTTCTGATTGATGTCAATTTCCGAAGACAAAAGTCTTCATTCCCTGTTTTAACTTTTTGGTCGGATTAATCTTTATAGACACTAGTGGATCTAAGTTTGTGCTATATGCGCAAATCTGAAAGTAACATTTAAGCTGTGAATATTTGTCATGCATCCATACTAACCAGTGTATGCATTATTAGTGCAGAAAAAATAATTCAAAATTATAATATAATAATGGTATTGATTTCCTTCGGGGAAAAAAAAGATAAAGGAAGCTCACTGCTTCTTAGGTGTTAGTTTTTTAACAGAGGTAAAACTAATTTAGAAAAGTGTCTAAATGAAAAGATGGTATAAACATGAATATGTGCATTCACATAACAAAGTATATATAATGTAGTTGCAGTGACTTGTGTAGGTCCCGGGGGGGTGAATTAAGTTGATAAAAAAATTAAATTTGATGAATGGCAATAACCACACAATTTGAATTTATCAAGTTTTCTTGGTGATTCAACACTTGATTAAAGAATATAATGATCATAACAAATAGATGATCACAATTAAAATCCAAGCAAAAGAATAAATAAGAAGGTTGGAATCAAATGGACTACCAAGTTGAACTCAACTTGAAATCCAATATCTCAATGTATTGCTTCTTCAATTTGATGAAATTACACCAAGTTGTACAATGAAGGATCACCCATTGCTTGCCTCAATATCTTCTTGATCAAGTCAAGTGGTTTTACAACAACTTTGCAAACTCTCACTATGCTACACACTTGAGTCTTCACTCACAATTGAAAAGTAATGAATGTTCACAAGTTCACTTACACTACAAGTACTAAGAAAGACATAAATTCTTACTTCATTTGCTCTTGAAAGCTTGTAAGAAGTGGTTGTTAAAAGTTTTTAACACTTTCAGTCTTTATGGTATTTATAGGGTGCAAAAATAACTGCCACAACTTCTCCAACGGTCTTGAATTAAATGCAGAAAAAACTAGCCGTTAGACGTGGCAGACGTGCGAAGCCCTGTTCTACGTTCGAAACCACCGTCCGATAGTTTCATGCATTTCTGTGTCATCAACTGTCGGACGTCCAAACCTACCGTCCGACAGAACCAGTAGCCAACTTAAATTTCCTCTCAATATGTCGGGCATCCAAAACTCGGGTTCATCGTTCGAAACCATCGTTCGAAATATTGTCGTAAACTATCGGACGTCCAAAAGGACCGTCTGACAGAACCAGTGGCCATTCAATTTTGCATTTCATCACATGTTGGGCGTCCAACCCATTCGGGTTTGAAAGTATCGCCTTACATGTGATGTTGATATTTTAGGTTGAAAACCTCGATGTAACCGGATCTCTAAACTCCTGTTCTTGAAGACTCGAATTGGCGACGCAGCGGAATGATCTATCTTGAACAGGTTATGGATACAAAACGATGGAAATCCTATGACCCCTCTAACTATCGAGATTGCGAATCTTGAATTGAATCTCAACCCACAATCTAGCGAATTAGCGAACTAGGGAATTGGTAGAATGGCGCCACAACTCAATGCGTTTTTGAATTGATAAGCCTAAATTTGAGTAAAGGAACTCATTCACTTTGTAGCAAGCGTTGTTCCTAAGGAATAAGAAAAGAGAAAACTCTCAATTTAATTTCATCAAAATTGTCTTCATAAAAAAAATGTCACAAGAGGGCTATTTATAAGTCTTACAAGACAAAACCCTAATACTATTTGGAACTAGACGACAAAAGAATACTAATAAAAAATAAGAAAATTCCACGCCTTGATGGCCCAGGTCAGATGCCCAGCATCACGCCTCAAGGCGGAGGGTAGTCTTACGCCCAAACAAAAGAAGCACAAACTACTACTAATCTTAGGTCCAACTCAACATGAGATCATGGACAAGATCTTTATTCCAAATTCAACACAAATTAAACATACTAATTTCACATGTATTTGACATGAATCCGGTCCTCTTAACCCGCGACTAAGGTTGGATCTCACGAGCTAAGGTTGGACGTGATTAGACTTGATTGATCTTTGATTTCAAGAATCTAGACTCATATCATTCCCCTTCTCTTAAAAGAGATTTGTTCTCAAATCGAGAGCTCGCTTATGGTGAAGCAAACCAGGGAATGTATGGATAAACACGAGCCGTGTTATGTGCCTTCTAGTCAAGTTGAACACGAACAAGATCCAGTGCACACGAACCAACTCATGCCCCACGGACCATGAACTTAAACTATTTGGAAGGGCGGCTATCTCATCTCTATCATTCCCTCCGCCATGAGAGCGATTCGACCTCGAATTGATACCTGGATAAAAAACGAAAGACGAAGAATTAGTAGCAACAAAACACATAGATTTACCCAATTCACCTAATTGATAGCAAGTAGGAAATATGTGAACATCATGTAGTATTCCAACACCTCTAACACTACCTGAAAACACACTAAACTCACTAGACAAACATGTATTAATACTTTTAACACCATAATCACTTGACTTAAAGAAAACAAATAACTCATAAGGACTCGACATTAAGCTCCTACATGTAAAACAATCACAATTCTCAAAAAGACTCAAAGGACCACCAAAACAATTGACACAATTCAAACAAATGGCACTGCTTTCAAAAGCAAAAGAATTATCCATAGGATAAGACTGAAAACTCCCTTTCAAACTCAAAGGTCGGTTGGTGAAAACGGTCCTCAATTCTTTGGAGTGAATGTAGAAATTTGCAATGCCTCGAAAGAACATGGCTCTATTGAAAGACTTTGCAATAGTGCACCTCAAAACCATCTTTACTTCACCTTGTTGTACCTGCAAAATACCATTAACACTAAACAAAGAAAAGTGAAGATCGTTAGGAAAATAATAAGCCCTTTCACGCTCATTTAATTTTCCACTCACAATCAACTCACGTGCGCTCTTTTCTTCTTCTTCACTCAATTCACTCTCTACATTATTGAGCTCACTATGAGATTGCTCATGTGCGATGTTTTCCTTTTGTTGACTAGCAACTTGAATAGCAGCTTGATTAGGCGGTTCAATGCGTGGCATAGAATAGTCCTTCAGTGCTTGCCTAAGTTCATCCATGTTGGAATCCAACAATGCGTTAAGCTCATCTTTCCAACTTTGTCTTTCTTCTTTTTGTGCACCAGGTATTGGTCCACTACGAGACGACTTAGGATTAGGAGAGGTTGAAGAATTAGATGACTTGGACCTCTTCCTCTCGATCTTCTCCTCAATTTCCATTACTGCAAGTGCGACATCCTCCAACTCCATATGTGTTAGCCAATCAATCCGATTAGCAATGGCCTTATTTAAACCATTCAAAATTTTACCAATAGCTACTCCTGGATGCTCCTCGCTTCCCATTTTCCGTATTATTGATTTCATCTTGTTATAATACTCAACCACTGGCTTAGAACCCTGGTGAAGTAGTGCAAACTTTTGCAACAAATCCATGAGATAAGTAGGAGCATATCTTTTGAGCAATATTCTCTTCAACACAGCCCAAGAAACAATAGGTGGTTCATCATACCTCCGACGTTCCCTCACAAATTGATTCCACCATGGTAAGGCATAACCATTAAATGTAGACATAGCCAACTTTATCTTCTCCTTCTCGGTATAAGATTGAAGCTCAAAGGCGCTCTCCACTTTCTCCATCCATGCTAGGAATGCGTCTGGATCCTTACACCCTTGAAAGGATGGTATGGATATCTCAGACGAATAAGTCGCTCCATTTGAGTAGTCAAATCTAGATCTTTCCATGATGTAACCTGCAAAAAGTTAGTAAAACAAAGAAATTTTTCCTCACCACACAAGCTCACGATTGAGGATAAAGTTGATACCAACTGATACGTTCCTTGCCCTATTTCAGACGAAACCCATAACACGACAAGTTCCACAGGATCTAAACGATTTCACCACGGTTTGGCAGCAGAAATATCAACTTGATTAAGGGCAACACGAGACCAAGATTGACGATAGAAGATACCACAATCAACGTGATCTTGATTGATAAAGTCTTTTTTGAACATTTAGAATTCCATCTAAGGCACTCAAAGGTTGTTCTCGCAAGAACCAAGAGAAAAACTCTCAATATTTCTGAAATAATTCGTCCTCGAATCAATGGCTTGAAGGATAAGAAGAATGGATGGACGAACGGCCTATAACTTCAACCATGTGAGGTGCCGTTTGGGCAGCCTAAGAATAAATATAGCTTGAATCATTGTTGGCTTTGGAATTGCCTCAATCCGGAGTGTAGAATTAGGAGGTGGGGTCTCCTCTTGACTTGGGGTTTCCTCCTCATAAGACATGCTTGAATTTCCCTGCAAAAAAGTTAGTAAAATAAACAAATAGATAGGAATCCTCACATGCTCCCTCACGTGTTTACACTTACACTCATATATCACTCAAATGATCTCAAAAGTTCTCTTTGGCTTTGTGATCACTCACTTTGAGGACGTTAGAGTTTTCACAGTGCACAAATCAACTGTACTAATGCACGCAGTTGTAGTACTTCAAAGAAATTTAGAACAAAATACGATTCATTAGGGCTGAAAACAACTTAGAAAGCCCTATAAGGAGACTTGAAGAAATTGAGGGTAAATTGGTCAAATTTCCCTCGAATTTTCCAAAATATGGATTAACATGCAACAAGAGCCCATAAGATGGACACAAACAATTGCTGGGAAAATATTAGAAAACTAAGACACAAACAGATCTAGAAACAAGACTCACTTTAGGAAACTAACTAGACTCCTAATCAACTTTGGAAAGACAAAAGAAGGACTGATTTGACCACAAATAAAACAAATCAAAAGACTCGACCCAATGCTGGAAAATAGGACAGAAATCACGTGGACTGGTGGCTTCCCAACAAGCAACAGTTCGGGTTTCACAAGCTTTCCCCAGCCAATTTGGTTTTGGATTTTTAATTGGTCAAGGCGGTGAAAGGCTTCCAAAAACTGTTTGGATTGTTTAGGCGGTTTGATTAGGATTAGGAAAGCTGCTTTGCAAGATTTGGGATGGTTTCCTAATTGGTTTTGGTCTTTTTTAGGCAACAAGGAACCCGTTTCAGATTTGGAAAGTAATTCTAGAATTTTTGGAAATTGATTTTCTGGTTTGGGTTTTCACTTCCAAATTCGGATTTCACCTTCCCAAAGCATACACTTATGTTCCAAGAACTACCAAGAAGGGTTTCAAGCTTTGAACAACAATTGACACAAGAATTTAGATCAAACACACAAGATCAGATCTAATTTCAAGTAGGAAATTCAGAAAGCAGCCTCAAAGTTCAAGATTTTGTTGAAACTTTGTTCAAGAATTTGGAGATTATTTCAAGAACTCAATGTAGGTTCAAGACTCACGAAATTTCCAGCAATTTGGCACAAGATGAACCTGTGACAACTAAGCAACTTGGATCAGTAGCAAAAGAAACTAGCAAACAGACAATAACAAGAAACCAGGAAACAGACAAGCAAGAAACTAGAATTTTTTCAAGACCTAGATGATACACAAGATTTGCAAGTTGACCAGAAAATTGAGACAGCAAAACAAGAGAATTAAACGGACACCAAGACACGAACAAGATGCGGACAGCAAGACAAGAAAGCAAGACTTGAAAAATTTTTGGATGAACAGTAATTTCACTCGGTGCGATGAGCGATGCGTCCTGATTATCCGATAAGCGGTGCTCAATTTTTTTTTCCAACAAGAACAAACAAAAGGAAAACACAAGAACAAGAAGGATATAACCTGGTATACATCAACTAGCTTTGATACCAACTGATGCGAACCCAGATCTCCAAACTGCCGCTCTTGAAGACTCGAATTGGCAACGCAGCGGAATGATCTATCTTGAACAGGTTGTGGATACAAAAAGATGGAAATCCTATGACCCCTCTAACTCTCGAGATTGCGAACCTTGAATTGAATCTCAACCCACAATCTAATGAATTAGCGAACCAAGGAATTGGTAGAATGGCGCCACAACTCAATGCGTTCTTGAATTGATAAGCCTAAATTTGATCAAAGGAACTCATTCACTTTGTATCAAGGGTTGTTCCCAAGGAACAAGAAAAGAGAAAACTCTCAATTTAATTTCATCAAAATTGTCTTCATAAAAAAAATGTCACAAGAGGGCTATTTATAAGCCTTACAAGACAAAACCCTAATACTATTTGGAACTAGACGACAAAAGAATACTAATAAAAAAAAGAAAATTCCACACGCCCAGATGTCGCGCCCGCGTCCAGACAAGGGCTAGTCTTCTGGTCGACATCAGATTCCATGTGCCCACATCACGCGACCACGTCCAGACGAGGACTAGTCTTCTGCCCAAACAAAAGAAGCACAAACTACTACTAATCTTAGTCCAACTCAACATGAGATCATGGACAAGATCTTTATTCCAAATTAACACAAATTAAATATACTAATTTCACATGAATTTGACATGAATCCGGTCCTTTTAACCCGTGACTAAGGTTGGACCTCACGAGCTAAGGTTGGACGTGATTAGACTTGATTGATTTTTGATTTCAAGAATCTGGACTCATATCATCCCCCCTCTCTTAAAAGAGATTTGTTCTCAAATCGAGAGCTCGCTTATGGTGAAGCAAACCAGGGAATGTATGGATAAACACGAGCCATGTTATGTGCCTTCTAGTCAAGTTGAACACGAACAAGATCCAGCGCACACGAACCAACTCATGCCCCACGGACCATGAACTTAAACTATTTGGAAGGGTGGCTATCCCATCTCTATCAAAACCTGTCTTAATCCAATTAAACTCAAAAGGACATTAGTGAAAATCATCATTTTGGTTTGTTAATCATCAAAAAAACCAACAATCTCCCCCTTTTTGATGATCACAAACCAAATAATGATTCTGGTAAAAATGAAAGCATAACGCACAAAAATATTCTATCCAAACTTTTAACAAGTACATTGAACTTTTTCAGTGTTGTTCAATGATGACAAACCAAATGATGATTTTGGTAAAAATGAAAGTATAACGCACAAAAATATTCTATCCAAACTTTTAACAAGTACATTAAACTTTTTCATTGTTGTTCAATGCTTAAAGTTCAATACTCAACTCCCTTACTTAAAAAGCTCCCCCTTAAAGTACATTAAACTTTTTCAGTGTTGTTCAATGCTTAAAGTTCAATACTCAACTCCCCCTTACTTAAAAAGCTCCCCCTTACTATTACACTCACTTTTTCTCTCCCTTTTGTCATCAATCAAAAAGAATCCAATAAATTTGAGCCAATCACAAAATTGAACATAAAGGCAATAAATATAACAAAAAAAAGTTCAGTTAACAAACAACTACATAGGTCCAATCAACATAGGCCAACAAAACAACAACGGCCAAAGCCAATACAAAAATAACCATCGGCCAATGAGCATTTTGGCTCAACAAAACAAGTGTAACCATCAAGAAGTCAATAAGGAAGGCATATAAAAAGATGTTAGCCTAGGAAATGTCTAAGTGCATGTTCCTAATATATGCCTAGATGAAGCTAAAATTGGGGACGAGAGGATCCGCGACGCCTTCGAACAATTCTGTATCCCTCTGAATTTTTCTTCGAATCAGTTTTCATTTATTGAGGAGGAGTGTGAACTTTGGAAGGACTAGGATCTTGAGTTTTGTCTTGGTGATGTAAGTCCTGTTCTTGAGATTGCTCCTGTGCTTGGCCTTCATTTACTGGTTCTTCTTCTGCTCGATTTTCTTGTGCAGTTTCTTCTTGAGTTTAAGAAGGTAAGAGTGTCTCCTTTAACTTGAGAAAAGTTTCTTTTTGCTTAGAAGTCATTACCATCTGAAGACCTTCTTCTAGAAGGATATGTATTTATTTGAATTCATGGAGAAGGCTACGGACTGGATCCGAGGAAGATGTAGGTTGGGAAGAAAGAGGAGTAGAAAAATCAAGTCTGGGACGTTTAAATCGAAGAGTAACAGAGTAAGTAGAGTAGAGATTGGATCATGAATTTGTTTAGTGCGAGATTCCTAAGCAGTTTCTTTGTACACCCACTCATCACCAGCAAAACGAATGTTTTTCTTTTTAAAATATGCTTTGGTGAAAAAAAAGTTTGAATTTTCAGTAGTTGGTGCACCAACCAAGGAAATGTTAAAATGATTGAAAATGGAAGTCAAGAATTTGCCATAGGAAATTTTCCTACGATTATCAGACTTCACTTTGTTCATAAAACGACATATGACAAAGCCAAAATCAACTCTTATATCTTCCATAAAATAATAAAATAGATAAAGTTCCATCTTGTTAGCAGTAGTATGATGGCCATAAGTTGGAATTAAAAGATTTCCAATCATGATCTAAAGAATTTGTTGCAAGGGAGTCAATTCATTTAAATCAGTTTCAGGTGGAACTTGAAAATTTGTTTCAAAATATGGTAAAAGTTTTGTTCCACTGAAGTGATTATAAGAATGGGTTGCTCTTCATATGAAAAGAAATTAGCTATTTTGCTAGAGCAATCACTCTCAATAGTGGTGTTAAAAATTTCATTCACCACATTAGGATCAAGAGATATATCAATGCCATTTATTCTAGACACTACCTCAGAAGGAGTTCTACCTTGTCTAATATTGGCATAAAATTGGTGCACCATGGGGGGATAAATAATATGGGGAAATGTAAGATGGTGATTCCATTTTTGAAAAGAGAATTTGTCAATGATCCAGTCAAGTTTGTAAATACGGAAATTAGAAATGGAAATAGACCGTTGGGTTGTGAAGCCTTTCCTACAAATAATGGAGAACCTTTCTTCTGCTTCAGCATCAATGAATATAGGCAATGTGTTTCTAGGCTGTTCTTACGCTTCCTCTTGTTGATCAGTAGCACGACTGCGTCGCTGGGAACTTCTTGTTCTACCAGTTTTAGACCCTTTCCCAGTTCGCCTCTTGGCAGTGGAGGAACTTCCTCTAACCCGCACCATTGATTATGTATCGAATGTAAGAGATGATGCAGTGATGATGATGTAATACGGATAATGCCTTCTAAATACTAGATATGCCGTGAATCAGTTCAGAGGAGAGGAATTTGGGAGTTAGGGTTTTAGGAGGAAATTGGGGGTTTTCACGGATTCGATATTTAAGGGAAATGTTGAAGAGGATTTGCTGCAAAGGACGTTTGAAAGTCAAACTTGCAAGCAATTTTACAAAATCATTGCTTGAAGAGAACAAATTTTGATTTTTAGAGATGGAAGATGAAGGAAACCTTCTATCCGAGAGAGAGAGAAATTAGCAAATGACCGTCTGAAATATCTTTAAAAAGAAGTTTAATGGGTTTTGGACGTTCGAACATTAGGGATGCGTCCAAACATGCGTTTATCCCCTGTTTTTTCTTAAAATAGTTTTATTGAGCTGTCGGACATTTGATCCATGTGTTGGATGTCTGATAATAGTTGACACACGACATAAATGCTATAGGACGTCCAAAATTTTGTAGGACATTGATCCCCATTTTTCTTAAAGAAAATTTTCTAAAATGCCCAGTTTACTTCTCAAAGACACGAATTGCTCTAAAGGCAATACTTTTGTAAAAATATCAACAATTTGATCTTTTGACCATATATAGTTAACACAAATTTCTCGTCTTTGAACAAGATCGCGAATGAAATAATGCTTGATGTCTATGTGTTTTGTCTTAGAATGTTGAATTGGATTTTTGGTCAAGTTAATAGCACTAGTGTTGTCACAAAACATAGGCACACAATCATATTTTAAGTGAAAATCATGTAAAGTGTGTTTCATCCATAGCAACTGAGCACAACAAACACCGGCGGCTATATATTTAGCTTCCGCCGTGGATAAGGAAATAGCATTTTGGTTTTTGCTAAACCAAGAGACCAAATAATCACCTAGAAAATGACATATATCACTTGTACTTTTTCTATCCACTCTACAACCAGTAAAATCAGCATCCAAAAAGTCAATTAATGCAAAGTTAGAACATTTTGGATACCATAATCCATAATTCATAGTTCCCTTTAATTATCTAAAAATTTGTTTTACAATTAGCAAGTGAGACTCTTTTGGACATGATCACACAAGCAAACAACAAATATAATATCGGGTCTACTTGCAGTTAAATAGAGTAAGCTACCAATCATACCTCTATAATATTTCTCATCAACTTTTATACCTTCTTCATCTTTGTCAAGTTTGGTGGAGGTGCACATAGGAGTGCCAACTTGTATTGAATCCTTCATTCCAAATCTTTTGAGAAGTTCCTTTGTGTGCTTGGTTTGATTGATAAAAGTTCCTTCATAACTTTGGTGTACTTGAAGTCCAAGAAAGAAGTTTATTTCTCCCATCATACTCATTTCGAACTCCTTTTGCATAACATTTGAGAATGCTTTGCACAAACATCCATTAGTAGCACCAAAAATGATATCATCCACATAAATTTGCATAATTAATAAATCATTCAAATTATTCTTGATAAATAGAGTAGTGTCTACATCTCCTCTCTTAAAACCATTTTCAATCAAAAACTCACTTAAACGTTCATACCAAACTCTTGGACCTTGTTTCAAACCATATAAAGCCTTTGAAAGTTTGAACACATAATTTGAAAATTTTTCATTTTCAAATCCGGGGGGTTGATCAACATAAACTTTTTGGTCAATAAAACCTTTTAAAAATGCACTTTTAACATCCATTTAAAATAGTTTAAAACCTTTAACACATGCAAATGCAAGAAACATTCTAATTGATTCTAATCTAGTTACGGGAGGAAAGGTTTCATCAAAGTCTATACCTTCCTCTTGTACATATCCTTTTGCTGCTAGTTTAGCCTTATTTCTAACTATTTCTCCTTTATCATTTAACTTGTTTCTACACACCCATTTTGTTTCAATCACGGGATGGTCTAAGAGTCTTTCTATCAAAGTCCATACTCTATTTCTTTCAAATTGGTTTAGTTCTTCTTGCATGGCCACAATCCAACTATCATCTTTTAATGCCTCATTGACGTTTTTAGACTCAATATGAGAAAGTAATGCAAAGTTATCTACTAAAGGATTTCTAGAAGAGCGAGTTTTTACCCTCTCGGATGGATCACCTATTATGAGCTCCTTTGGATGATGTTGAGTGAACTTCCAAACTCTTGGAAGATCTTTTTGATTTTCGTCATCTTTATTTTTCTTTTGTTGTTCATCTTCTTGAGGTATATCTTCCTTTGTATCATCCTTCATTTCCTTGTTTTGCTCTTTGTGAATGGTTAGTTCCTTAAGAGCTTCTTCCACCCTAAATCATCATCTTCACAAACATCTTTGGACACAACATCATTAGTTTCATCAAAAGTAATATGAATAGTTTCTTCTATGACAAGAGTCCTTCTATTATACACTCTATAACCACATTTATTTTCACAATATCCCAGGGATATACTTTCATCTATTTTCTTATCAAACTTTCCAAGATGTTCTTTAATATTTAAAATGAAACATTTGCAACCAAAAACTCTAAAATAACCAATAATGGGCTTTTTACCAAAAAGTAATTCATATGGAGTTTTATTTAAAATAGGTCTTAGAAGAATTCTATTCATCACATAACAAGCCATATTTACCACTTCAGCCCAAAAATATTTTGGCATATCGCATTCACTTAACATGGTTCTTGCGGATTCTTGAAGAGTTCTATTCTTTCTTTCAACAATACCATTTTGTTGTGAAACTCTTGCTATTGAAAACTTATGTGAAATTTCATTGTGATCACAAAATTTCGGAAAGTCACAGTATTTAAACTCTGTTCCATTATCACTTCTAATTTTACAATATTCAAGTTTAGTAAGTTTTGAACTTTTACAAACAAGGAAACAAATTTTTGAAAGCATTATCTTTATGAGCTAAAAACACAACCCAAGTGTATCTTAAAAAATCATCAACTATTACAAAATAATAACGTTTGCTACCCAAACTAGCAACTTGAGTAGGACCAAATAGATCAAGTGTAAGAGCTCCAAAGGTCTTGAAGTAGAAACACAATTTTTGGGTTTAAAAGAGACCTTTGTTTGTTTTTCAAATTGACATGTATCACAAATAGATTCTTTACAAATTTGATTTTTGGTAATCCTCTAACAAGTTTCTTTTTGGAAATCTCATTGAGTACATCTATATTAAAGTGACAAAGTCTTCTATGCCATAACCAAAGATCATCATTAGTAATCTTAAGGTATTGAAAACTAATAGAGTCAATTTTATCAAGAAAAATAATATAAATGTCATTGTATCTTTTCCCTTTAAAGACAATGTTAAAATTTGTATCAAAAATCAAACACTCATGCTTTTTAAATAGTACATAAAGGTTCCTATCACATAATTGACTAATACTCAATAAATTATAACCTAAATTATCAATCAAAGAACATTATGAATGAAGGTTTCACCATTTTTACCAACATCTCTAATTACAATTGTCTTAACTTTTGTATCATCTCCAAATGTGACTTTTTCACTACTTTTGACTTTACCTTGACAAAATGAGATGGATCATCGGTCATGTGTCTTGAGCATCCACTATCAATGAACCATTTTGATGCTTTGATTGAATTCTTTACTCGTACCTACACAAAAGAGAATGAGAGATAACTTTTGGTAGCCACTTTATTTTTGGGTCCTTAGGGATTAGTTGCAATCTCTAACTATCCAAATAGTTTTTATGCCATTTCTCATGTTTTTCTTAACATAGCAATGACTTTTCATATGTCCATATTAACAATAAAATTACACATTTTATTAGTGTCCGTAACACTAACGGGTTTTAAATATCTAATACCCATTTTCCTAAGAATAGCAAATTTATTTTTACCATAAGTAACTTTTCTAACATTCATTTGAAGAATCTTTTGTTTTTCGCTTTGAAGGAACTCATTTAGATCATCCATTCTTTTCTTCAAGTCACTTTGTTCCTCTTGAAGTTTTTTGCAAAACTTTTCTTTTGCATCAAGTTTCTTTTGCAAGTCTAAATCAATCTCAAGCTTTTGTAAATAATCATTTTCTTTCTTCAACTTATTATTTTCTTGAAAGAGTTTTGTGTTTTCACGAAGCAAAAAATTGATTTTGACTTTTAACTCTTTGTTCTTAGCATAAGAATCTTTTAAACATTCATGCAATTTCTCAACAAAAGATTCAATATCTTCATCATCCTCATTATCACAATCAAAATAGAGTTACTAGTGGATACCTCATCTTCTCCTATGGCCATAAATGCCATTTGAGCGGATTCTTTTTCTTCCTCTATTTCTCCATCTGAATTGCATTCATTCCAAGTTATTTGGAAGTTATTGTATTTTTGCCTTCTTTCTCCTTTTCCTTCCTTTTTCTTCTTCATTGGACATTCATTCGCATAGTGTCCAAATTGTCCACATTCGTAGCATTTTTCTCCTTGCTTCTTATTGACCTCTTGCTTTCCTTTGCCTCTTTGATTGTTATTTTGATTGGGGTTGTAGTTGCTAGGACCTCCCCTTCTAAATCTCCTCTTGTCGAAAGTTCTTTTGAAACTTTTGGAGAGGAGTGCCAAATCATTATCATCCATTTCAACATCCTCATCGTCTAAGGAGAATGAATCATCCTCCTCTTGTGAAGCCTTAAGAGCTATGCTTGTTTTTACTTTTGCATCCTCTTCCTCTTGCACCTTATACTTGAGTTTTAATTCATAAGAGGTTAGAGAATTTATAAGAGTTTCAATAGACATGGAATTTAAATCCTTAGCTTCCTCTATTGCTATCACTTTGCTTTCCCAATCTTTATATAAAGCATTCAAGATCTTTCTATTTTTCTCACCTAAGGTGTATTCTTTGCCCAACACCTCTATGTCCTTTATAATGTCATTGAATCTACAATACATTTTGTCAATATTTTCATGAGGTTCCATTTTAAAAGATTCATATTTAGTGACAAGAAAGGATTTCTTTTGTTCTCTAACATTGTCACTCTCCTCATGAATTTCTCTTAGTTTGTCCCATATTTCTTTAGCCATTTTGTATCCTTTAACCCTTGTAGATTCATTAGCATCTAAGGCATTGTATAACACATTCATAACTTTTGCATTCAAGGTGAGATTGATCTTGTTTTGGGGAGTCAATTCTAGTCTAGTTTTAGGTCTAGGCTGATGGGTGACTTCATTTACAACAATTGATTCATATGGACCTTCATTCACTATATACCATAATTCAATATCAATAGATTGCAAGAAGATTTCCGTTCTATCCTTCCAACTCACATAATTGATCCCATTAAACATAGGTGGTCTAGTGACTGATTGTTTCTCTAAGAGTAATGCATTGTTAGTTGCCATGATTACTCCAAAGCCGATTGAATTTAATCTCTAGGAGACCAATCTCTGATACCAATTGTAGGTCCCGAAGGCAACCTAAGAGGGGGGTGAATTAGGTTGATAAAAAAAATTAAACTTGATGAATGGCAATAATCACACAATTTGAATTTATCAAGTTTTCTTGGTGATTCAACACCTGATTAAAGAATAGGGTAAATGATAAAAAAGCCCCCTGTGGTTTGGCTATTCCACAGATGGGCTCCCTGTGGTTTGGAATCATACTAATAGGCCCCTCATGGTTTGAAGTAACATATAAAATTGATGAAAAGCGTCAAAATTAATGGTTTCTAGTGAAATGACAAAATTGCCCTAGTAATATAAGGGAAAATAGCAGTAGAAATTTAGTAGTTTTGCTCTGCTTAGAAAAATGAAGAGAGAGAGAGGACAACGAAACCCTATCAATAGATAGAGTGTGTGAGTAGATCAGTGAGTTTTTTCATTTTTATCGCAATCAAACAGCAAGATTGAAGGACAAGAGGACAAAGTGAAGATTAACCAAAGAAAATGGGTACATATTCCATCTTGTGCCTATTTAAATTAGGGTTTTGGATAGTTGATATAATTTACTATTTTCTGATTCGATGTTGACTTAATTAATTGATGAAGATGAGTTTTTTTTATGGATTGATTATCATGTATATCCTGAATTTGCTATTTTTGAGCATCGAATATCAGATTTAGGAATCTTTTATTTGGGGGAATGTTGCGTTATTTTGATTACAAAATCGAGACTGAACAATATGCTATTTGATAGGAGAAATGAAAAATTCTCAGATTTGATTTTGATATGTTATTTTTTGACTAAAAGTTCTCTGATTTAAATTGAAATTGAACCAAGTATGGGTTTAAAGAAAACCTACTGCAGTCAAACCAAACCAAGTATGGGGTTAAAGAAGACCTACTACAATCAAACGTGGTCCCCAATCACAATTTGAGTTAGCTTAATTAATTAGTTATGTTTTTCAGTTCGTTATATCATTGATAATGACAAATTAGTTGGACAATGTGGTCCCAAAACCTACTTTAAATGACTTTGTTTAAGCTGCTTATGTTTTGTCAGCTTTTTGTATCATTGTTAGTCACAAATTGTAAGGATACTAAAACGTAGTTATTTTACTTGGCTGTCTCGTGGAACAGAAGAGGATAAATCAAATGGAAAAATTGATGTACATATGTATTTTGGTGGGAGATTCAAAGAAAAACCAACCTTCCACTACACTGGAACATAGATGGCCATTTTTAAAGAAAGAGTTGAGCAGGAAATACGCATAATTAGCCTATGTAAAATGTTTAAAAAAGTAGATCTTGCTGCAACAAAAATCACTTTTTGGTTTTGTGTCCTAACAGTAGACTTGGATGGTGGACTGGATCTAATAAGAGATGATGAGGATGTTAAATTGATGAATATGGCTTATTGGGGGATGCCATCAAGATTAATTTATGCTTGTAGTGGGGATGAACCATTTGAAAAAGATCCTGAAGATGGTGGGGACACTATGTTGGAAACTGATGACTCACAAGTTAAATCAACAGCTATTGACTCAATAACCGAAAATCAAGATGGTTTTATAAATGATGGTGGTGGGGCAAAGGACAGCAAAGGCACTGTTGAAGATTATGAAGAACCTGAATGGTTAAAGGAGGGGTTGGAAAGCATAGAAGATGAGGACATTTTTTCACCACAGAAAGATTCTGCTGGAGACAACAACAAAAAAAGTAGATAAGAACAGCAACCCAAAAGCTAATGGAGACAACAAGAAGGCAGATGGCACCACTCCTGTCTCATTCCTCCCTTTACATGTATTCTCATTTACTGGAGGAAATGATGAACAGAATGCTGCCAAAAGTGGGGCTGTAAAGAAGAAAAAGACCAGTAAAAGGAAAGACAGCAATGAACCTGCTTTCATACAACAAATTCCATCTCAGTTTTCTGTTGAAAAGCAATGTTCAAGACCCTCATAAGATGAAGCATTTAGTCTTGCCACACCTCATGGCAACTCAAGCACAAAAGAACCAGATTTGGAACAAGAAAAAGAAAGAGAAGAACCATATTTAGGAGAGCATGGAGGAGAGGAAGAGACTCAAGAGGATAGGCAAGAACCTGTGATTCCAGATGAAGAGTTGGTAGACAGATTTTGTGAAGATGGGGGAGAGTATCTAGATTTTAACCCTAAACTTGAGTTTAGGAAGCCATACTTTGAACTGAAAGTTGGGCATAAGTTTACCAACTTTGTGTGTTCAGGTATGTCTTATGTGAATGGCTAGTTAAGGAAGGTATGAAGTTACTTGGAAGAAAAACTACTCCAAGAAAATTATTGCCATATGCGCCAAAGGTTGTATTTGGAGGATTCGGGCAACACCTATTCAGGATGAGCCAACCTTTCAAATAAAGTCCATAAAAGGTGAGCATGTGTGTGCTAGAGAATACAAGAATAAGCATGCAATATCAACATATCTCAGCAACAAGTACCAGGAAAAGAAAGGGATAATCCGAAGATTGAGCTTATGGGATTGAAGAATGACATCAGAAGAGATTTGATGATCAATGTATCAATGGCTACAGTTGGTCGAGCTAAGCGAAAGGCAAAGGATCTCATGCTTGGTACAGACATGGAGCAGTATCAAAAGCTGTGGAATTATGCAGCTACCGTCCAAGATAGAAATCCGGGAAGCACTATAAAAATTCAGATTGAAAGACCTACAGATGATTCTAGAGGCACTTTTGAAAGGTTATACCACTACTTATATGCGTGCAAGAAGGGGTTTCTTGATGGTTGTAGACCAATAATTGGTCTAGATGGATGTTTTCTAAAGTCTGCTTTTGGTAGCCAATTGTTATCAACAATTGGCAGAGATGGTAATGACAACATGGTGCCTATAGCAATTGCATTGGTAGAGGTTGAAAGATATGACTCTTGGAAATGGTTTTTGGAGATGTTTATGGCTGATTTGGGGCCTAGAAAGGATAACACACCTTGAACATTCATCTCGGATAGATAGAAGGGACTTGTACACACTGTGAATGAACTATTTCCACATTCAGAACATAGGTTCTGCTTGAGGCACATGTACCAGAACTTTAACCAAAAGTTCAAAGAAAAAGAACTGAAACACTTGTTTTGGGCTACTGCAAGTGCAGCCAATACAATGGATTGGCAAGCTGCAATGGATGCTTTTGAGAAGGCGAATAAAGATGCTACTGGGTGGTTGAGAAGAATTCCACCTGCTCTGTGGCCGAGGTGTTAGTGTATATGCCCTAAAGTCAATTAACTTCTAGGGTTTATTATACACTTTAACTATTTATGTAATAATAAATGACATCTTTATCATATTGATTGCTTATATTTTCATATAAGTATGATAAAACCCTTAGAATAAACCTAATCGATGAAATCATAAGAGTTATGATGGTGAGGTTCATTCGATTATAAATAAGGTTTATTCTTAAATATCTCTAGTCATAGTATTAACAAGAAAGGGTATTGTTAATACGGCTAGACTAGCATATACTATGCCACTTCTATATGAGAAGTAGTAGGCCTCATCTACTATGGTGTGTGAGACACCTAAGCAAGTATATGGGTGCTTGATGGTATGATCAAGTTCACTAGATTGATCCACATAGAGACATCCTTTAAGTGCCAAAGGATTAATCTCTAAGTGATGTTTATGTAAATAATTCTTAGACTTAAGGTTATCATGATATCTTGAATATGGATAGTTATACTTTCTTTGTTATATGATTGCTCCTATAAAAGGGAATGCTCACATCATTAGCAAATGGGTGTATCTTTGAAGTATGGAAAGATGGTGAATAACCTATAAGGATTTACCGCCTCTTATGTAAGAGGAGTTATCTCGTGTTTGGCCACTTGTAAAAGTATAACTCGAAAATCTTAGCGCTAAGTGGGAAAGTCTTAGAAAGTGTTTCTAAGAACTTCTTCATTGGAGTTATATTTTGGTACAAGAGAAAAGAGCATTAATCACACAGTGGAATAGGCACAACTTATTCCAAGATTAATGTGAGATAAGTGTGGTAAAAGGATATTAGTTACATTATAAACGTTTACTAAAAGGTGAAGTCATCCACTTGACTTTTGTCATTACTTGGGTGGTCATGATGTATTGCTAGATACCAATCTTGATCTATAAGTACGAGTTGATTGATTAGTGGAATGGTGATAAATTAAAGGAGTTTTAATTTATCTAGTTCTTATTTATTAAGAATGTATAGCTCATACTTATTGCCAACGTATATGAGAACCTAATGGGTCACACACATTAAGAACTTTCTTAGCTAGATTAAATGAATTTCAAGTGGGACTTGATAGATAGGTTTTATAACTTATAGTTTGATTTATGAGACAAATTAAACTTGAGAGACTTATGGTGCAAATAAGTTTTAGTCTTCCAAATACAAGAGTTGTATTAGAATTAGGAAGTTAAATCTTATTGGAAACTGATTTCAGGTTTCCATAAGGAGTTTTAGTCTTCCAAATACAAGAGTTGTATTAGAATTAGGAAGCTAAATCTTATTGGAAACTGATTTCAGGTTTCCATAAGGATTTGACAACTTATTTGTCTATAAATACTCACTAAGCTTTTGCTAGCAAGGAGAATCATCACACAATTTGTCTTGTGAGATTTTTAAGAAAAATATTGAGAGAAAAATACCCAAAATTCGTCCAAGAAAATAAGGAAAAAATTGCATCTCTTATTTCTTATATTGGGATGAATTTTTCATGGTGAAAAATTGGAATTATCTCAATAGACTTGTGTGTGGTTGTCTTGGCAATAGCTAGCACTAATTTAACTTAAGCTAATTCGACCTTGGAGGTTCTAACGAAGGAGGTTCGTGTGGATCACCATTAGAGGTTGAACGCATGTACGGCTATGTGGATCTCTTTGCCATCCTCTGCATCAAATCTCCACCAAGTTCAAGGAGGTCTTCATGGATTGAGGTAATCTTCTTGAACTATCTCTATATTACATGGATTTAATCAAAGGACGATCTATTAAAGGAATCAAAAATTTTAAATTTCTGCTGTGTTTATCTCCTTGATTCCTTACACGAGGTCAAATTTAAGTGGAAGTAGTAAATGTGACATTTTGGAGAACAACATAAATGAGTCATTCAACAACTATATTTTAGAAGCCAGAGAACTGCCTATAATTGGGATGCTTGAGTGGATAAGAAAGAGGTTGATGCAAAGAATTGCTACAAAGAGGTAGGGAATGCAACACTTAGAAGGACACATTTGTCCTTATATTGCAGAAAAGATAGACAGGAACAAAAAAATGAGCAGGACGTTTGTGCAACATGGGATGGTGAACATAAATGTGAGGTTGATTGTGGTCTGAAAAAATGTGTAGTGGTTGATTTGGAAGAATAGACATGTACCTGTGGTTACTTTCAACTAACAGGTTATCCTTGTTCCCATGCTTGTGCTGTAATAGGAGTACATAGATTATCTATCAATGATTATGTGCATACCTGCTAGGGTTGCAAACGATTTGAGCCGCTCGCAAGCAGCTCGAGTCAAAGCTCGACTTGAGCTCGGTCAAACTCGAGCTCGAGTCGAGCTCGAGCAGCTCGTTCATTACACGAGTCGAATTCGAGCCGATTTATTTCTTACTCGATAGCTCGTCGAGCCAATCGAGCTAGCTTGAATGTGAAATTACTTTTATACCCCTCCATGTTAAAAAAAAAACCCTATACAATTTACATTCATTTCTCAAAGTCTCAGATTCCCACAATTCCAAAATCCCTAAATCGATCAAACCTCCGTTCAATCAGAAGCTTTGAAGCAGTTTCAACCTTCAATTTCACCACCATATCCACAGCTCCATCACCAATCCACCACCACCGTTCCTCTATCAGTCACCAATCTCTAACCTTCCATCGATGAGCAAAAGCCAAGAAGCCTTCATTCCTTTCTGTTCAGCCGTGAGCTTCCGGATTTGGACGAACTACTTCGAATCGAGAACATAGAGGTGCTAAGTGCGCTAGTTTCACCGCCTTTGGTCATCATCCTCCTCAAGTTGCAGTAACTCTGGTTCAAGTCTACTATTCAGGTAAGGGAATTTCGCCAATCCTACATATTTTCTTGCTTGGCTGCTTTTAATTTTAATTTAAAGAGATGGATGGATGTTGGATAGAAAAAGCTGTTGATTGGTTAACCTAATATATGGACTTGACGCTGATATTTTTTAGCTGTCATAAGTTGAAAAGAAAATAAACATATCAACTCAACTTTAAGATAAGAATAAATGTACTCAATCTATTTGTTAATTTGCTTGTTATGGTTTTGTTTTACGATGCCTGAGGGATGTCCTATTCTCCATTGGAAGTTCTGGACTTTGACTCTCAATTTCTAGTTTATTAGTAAATGGAAGACATTTAGCGCTTTGTTTTAGAGCCCTGAATCTCGTCAATCTTGTTGGACGACGTTAATCAATTTGTATCTACAAGAATCTTCTTGAAATGCTCCACTGATAACAAGGGAGAAGGGACCTTGGAGATGATGCTGAGCCGTGTTTCTCGAATACCGACATTTAGGAAGATATTTAGAGCCAAATGTGTAAACAATATTTTCTAGGTTTGATAGATAAGTACTAACCTGGATTTTGGAAAGATGTAGATGATAACTGCGTTCTAGTAAAACGCTTAATACCCTTTGCTTGATTTTACTAGTAAACAAAATTTTCTTGTATGCGCACTAATTCTCAATGAGTTAGTACAATTTTTTTGGATTCCAGATGCGTCAAGTTATTGAACTTGGATGCCTGAGTTGATTGGTTATTCTTCTCTTAAAGTTTTTGGTACTGTGCATGCTATGTTTAGGAACTATGCCCTGCCACCATCATGCTCTTGTAACAGAAATGTTTTTAGCTCACTATTCGTACTTTTTGTCATGGATTTGTTGCAATAAATAAAAATCTTCATTTATGCTAGTATTAAATACAGTTTTCTCTTGGTACATGATAAGCAATTAGTGGTATGATAATATATTCTCCATCTAATTATGTTACATAATAAAGTTTTTACTTGGAATTTGGGGTGAAAACTGAAAAATAAAATGACATAGCTACTAAGTATAACTCAAGCTTTATTTGACTGTAAATGTACCATAATTAGATGTACTTGTACTGTAATTATTTGACTGAAAAATAAAATGACTGTAAGTGTGTCCTGGGCTCATAATAAAATTTTATTATGAGGAGTGATTACATTCTACTTGTTTCCATATGTTTCAAGTCCTACCCAATCCCACGTAATTTTCCTGGCCCAACTACACCACCTCCGCTACCCATATTTGTACTGCTCTAGTTGGCTCCAAGTTTCCAATTAGGAATTTTGTCAATGATGTCATTTTTGTTTTTGGCAAGACAATCTCAATTTGTGTTAGTAACTTGTGAAAATGAGCTATAACTTATTGCATTAACAGTAGATTGCGAGGTATTTGAATAGCCCAGATGATTTTCTAGTTTCCTCTTACTGATTGATGTGCTTTAGCGAGGACTCCATGTTGAGTACAAGTACAATGATTTTCACATAACTGCTTGACATTATAGTTGTTAGGACTGAGAATATAGTAAGCTATAGTATGTTGTGTAAGCTGGTTTTTTGGGCTATTTGTTGCTGGTTTTGAGGTTTTTTTTGCCAAGTTTTTGGGTTTGCTGGTTTTTGAGTGTTTGGACTAATTTTTTGACATATCTTCTATTTCCTCATGTTTTGCTATATTCCTTTGTTTATAGTTGAAACATAATATGGATGTGTCTCCTCAAGAGCAGTTTTCACAACTTATTAGATTCGGTGGTGATTCTGCTAGTCCTATTAATATCAATGATATAGAAGAAGGGATTCACAATCAAGAAGAGTTAGAATACTCTCTTGGAGATGAAGAATTAGGAAGTGAAGATGAGCGTTTAGAAGGTGATACACAAGTACCCATTCAAATTTGACTGAAGAGGTTGCTGAAGGTGATGATGGTCTAGATGCTTTTAGAAAGAAAAAGAGACCCAAAAAATCTAAAGCATAGGATGATTTTAAAGAGGTGGAAGTTGGGGCTCAAAAAACAATTTATTCGGAGTGTATACATTGTAAGGCTAAATTCAAGGAGATCAAGACTGGTGCAACTTCAAGTTTGTTAAGACATGTGAAGAATTGTCCTAAACGACTAGAAAAGCTTAAAAAAATAGGGGCACACCAGCAGAAGATTAATTTTCCAGCTGCTGATTCTAGCTCAATTGTTCATTCTTACCTGCATACCGGCAAGTTTGACATGGTTGCTATGAGAGAAAGTGTGGCAGAATGGGTGCTTATGCATGAGCATCCGTTTGCAATTGTGGAGGAAGACGGCTTCAACTTGATGATGAAAAGGGGGATTCCCAAGTGGCAAAAAATTACTCGGACTACCAACAAGAATGATTGCTTTTCTATATATGAAAGAGAAAAGGCTAAGCTAAAGAATTTATTAAATAAAGTGAAGAAAATCAGTTTGACCACAGATCTTTGGAAGTCAAAAAATCAAAAGATTGAGTACATGGTTATAACTGGGCATTGGATTGATACTCACTGGAGACTACAGAAACGGGTTCTCAACTTTGTGCACATTCCCCCTCCACGTCCAGGCATCACCATTGCAGATGATATTTATAAATGTTTAAAGGATTGGGGAATTGAGAGCAAAATTTATACAGTGTCAGTTGATAATGCATCAAACAATGACACTGCATTGCAATGTTTGAAGGACACCTTCTCCAGAAACAAATGTCTATTAGCCAAAGGAAAACTATTTCATGTGAGGTGCTGTGCTCACATACTCAATCTAATGGTTCAAGACGGCCTAAGTGAAATCCAAGAAATAGTCCGGGACATAAGGGCTAGTGTGGAATTTATGAACAAAACTGAAGGGAGGCGCTTGATCTTTGTTGAAATTGTACAACAATTGCAATTGCCAGGAAAAGTGCTGATTTATGACTGTAAAACAAGGTGGAATTCCACCTATGAGATGCTAGCTTGTGCTCTCAAGTACCAAGAGGTATTCCCAAGATTCAAAGATAGAGAACTGACCTATGATTTGTGTCCATCCACAGAAGATAGGGAAAAGGTGGAAAAAGTGTGCAGTATTTTACAAGTTTTCTGGACAGCAACTGATATAATATCTGGAAGTGATTATCCAACAGCTAATTTGTATCTAAATGAAGTTTGTCGATAAAAGTACTGTTAGATAGCAAAGTAGATGACGAAGACTACTTTGTTCAGCCAATGGTTCGGAGGATGAAGATGAAATTTGGTAAGTACTGGGGTGAATGTAACCTATTGATGTCTATAGTAGCTATCCTTGATCCGAGACTCAAAATGAGAGTAATCAACTATTGCTTTCCATTGATATATCCCCCACATGAAGTGCAAGTGAATATAGATAAGGTTCGGCAAACATTGTATGATCTATATGCCGAGTATGTGGAGATGCATGTTTCAAGTTTGAAAGAATTTGGACCAAACTCTCAGGTGGTTACAAATGAGCCAATCAATAAGAGCAGTAGTGGTTCATCTTCTACAGTAACACATGTTATAGGCATGAGTGAGTTTCTTTCTCATATTGCTACTACAGAAACTATTCAGCCACAGAAGAATGAACTGGATATCTACTTTGAAGGTGGTCTTCTCACTGCCACAGAAGATTCAAGTTTGGATATTGTCAATTTAGATGCACTAAAGTGGTGGAAAGGCACGGCAAAGTACCAAATTTTGCCTAAAATGGCTATCGATATTTTAGCCATTCCTATCAGCACTGTAGCTTCGGAAGCTACATTTAGTGCTGGAACTAGAGTGCTTGATTCATATCGAGCTTCTTTGGCTCCAGAAACTGTGGAAATGTTGATGTGTGCTAGTGATTGGTGTCGAAAGCTACATGGGATTAAGAAAAAAGAGAAGGTAAATATGTAGCAACTTACTATATCATCTATTTGAAATGTATATTATAACTCACTTAATCATTTGTTTAATATTATTATTTTTATTTTGTAGAAAGTGAAGTCTGCACAAGAGATTTTATTACCTATCTCTTGAGGTAATCTATATATTATATTGCCAATTTCTTAAGTTTTATAATAGATGTAATACTCACATTTGTTACTAGTTTGGGATTTGGGATGACATAGGCATGCTCATTTTTTGTGTTGATTGACTGATTTTATACGTAAAGCCTTGATTATAATTCAGCCAGAGTAGACGTCGCCACTGCTTCAAGTACCCCACTACCTCTGTATACATTTCACACACAGCACACACTCAAGATTCAAAAATCCACCCAAGAGTGATTTATGGGATTATTCATATCTTCTTCTCTTTCCATTTTTGTGCATCATTTATAGTAGTTTGTGTGTAGTTGTGTGTCTCCTTGAGGCTATTCTGCTGGTTTTGGAAGTTTAGTTGACAGCCTAGATCAGATTTTAGTTAGTTGTAGCCAATGAAGATCAAAGCTCACATTTTTATTGGTACTGAAATTTGGATTTAGATTTTTTTAGTTCATTGTTTTTTTTGCTCAAAGCATAATGCTTGTTATGAATGTTAAATTCTTTACTTTGTTTGATTTGTTTTTGTCCTTAAAGTTATGAGCTTTACGTTATACTATTAGCTCTTTAACTTGATTGAAAACCAAGCAATATCTCTTGAAATGAGGAAATTGTAAATTTTGCTTGGAAACTTGATTTTGTACGGAAAGTTATGAACTTCATGTGAATCCCATATGCATCTTTCACTTGACTCAACACTGGATTATATCTCTTGTTGGAATTTGCATGCATACACTTGCTATAGGATTGTAATTAAAGCTTTAGACGCCACTGTGGAGGACCCTTTTTATTGCTAATTTTTTGGTTGCAGAATCTTTTGTATCTAGCTTTAGATTTTTTGAACTTCTGTCTAGCTTTAGTTGTCTAGTTTGTAAATAAGGCTTTATGATTGGAAAGTAACGTGACATAGTCTGATTTTTTGAACGTTCATGCAAAATTTACTGGAGCATGTTCATGCATGTTCAACTTTGTCTTTGTCTGGTTTTTTTTTTTTTTGTCCTTTTTTCTTGGCTGGCTTTTGGTCTTTTTTGTTTGGCTAGTTAATGATAGTTTTTGACATTTTTTCTTGGTTGGTTATTGGCTTTTGTATTGGCTCTTTAATGCTGGTTGTAATTTTTTCTTGACTGCTTATTGGCTTTTTTTGGGCTGTTTAATGCTGATTTTTTGTCATTTTTCTTGACTGGTTCTTTTTTTGGGCTATTTAATGCTAGTTTTAGTCATTTTTACTTCTTTTTTTTTTGACTTTTTTTGGGCTGTTTAATGCTTTCAGATTTTTTATTCATTGTTTATAGGCTTCTTTTAGGCTGTTTAATGCTACTTTTTGTCATTTTTTCTTAACTGGAGATTTCATGGCTTGTTCATAGGTCCATAGCTATCTGTGATCAAGAGCACGTTGAAGATGCCATGTGTAGTAGTGGCCAAAAGTGGCAATGCATTTTCCATTTGAACTTTGTGTACTTGATTGATTGTGTAAATGGTTCAACACTTGGAAGTGTGTTAAGAGTTAGACATTTGGACTTTATGTGGTCGTTTATTTTTATTTTGTATTAATGGACAATTTGTAGGCTTATTTTAACCAGGAACAAGTGAAAAACTACAATCAATTGTAGCTTGAATTGTAGGTTGGTATTATGCTCAAATTTGGCTAGGAACAGGTGGACAAATTGTTGTTTAGTAGGCTAAATTTTCAAAAAATCGAGCTGGTCACAAGCCAAAGACAATCGAGCTGCTCGCGAGCCAAGGAATCGAGCTGCTCGCGAGCCAAAAAGTTCGAGCTGCTCGCGAGCCTTGTCGAGTCAAGCTCGAGCCTGCTCTTTCTTCATTGAGTCCAGCTCGAGCTCAATTTTCCTAGCTCATCGAGTTCGAGCTCGAACTCGAGCCAATGGATAGACAAGTCAAGTTATGCTCGATAAGCTCAAAACTCGGTTCGGCTTGGTTCGTTTGCGGCCCTAATACCTGCTACACAAGAGCAGAATATTTGAAAACATATGCACATACTGTCTCACCTGTTCCAAGTGATAATTGTTGGCTAAGATGTGAAGAAGAGGCCATAAATCCTCCTGCAATTAGAAGAATGCCTGGTAGACCCAAAAAAGTGCGTCAAAGAGCACCGATGAGCCTAAAAAGGGTCAAGTTTCTACTAGAAAGGGACTAAAGGTACATTGCAAGAGATGTTTCCAACCGAATCATAACTCAAGAAGCTGCAAGAATCCCATTCACCCTAACTCAAAATTCTACAAGGTTATATGTCCTTATACATTTTAGCAGCATTGTTTGAAAATCTGGTAGCAGGGCTGATGTTACACCATTTTTTGATGTAGGCACCTGAGGCAAGTGAAGCTGTATCAGGTCCATCTAAAGCACCATCAGCTATTGGATCATCTACTCATCCACGGCCTTTATGTCATAGCCAAATGATGAAGGGGCTGCTGCTACCAGACCATCCAACAAACCTACAAAGGCATATACTCAACCAACAGCTTCTAGTTTGGCTAGATGTGTGCCGTCTCATCAAACTTTAACATAGGTATATGCATGAGATTGGACTTATTACTAATGGCAAATAAGTTGGTGGCAGAATTCTTTGTCTTCATGCCCTTTAAGTTTCTTACCTTGTTTTACTTGTAGCCTGCTGATAGTTCAAACAAAGGAGGTAGCAGGGCTGATGGCACCACTACAGCAGCAAAAAGATTTCGAGTACCTAGTGTTTCTGCTATCCTGCAAAACCTGCAAAAGTTAAGGCCAAAGAGAGAAAAATCTAGGCAGCTTTAAGTTCCCGCCAAAATTTTGATTTTTTTGCTTGGAACTTGTTTTTGAGGGAGTAGTTTTGGTTGTAATGAACTTCATCAACTTGGAGCTTCAGTTTGTGACATGATGTTTGGTTGTACTAATGCACCTTAAGCCAGTTTAGCTGCATCATTAATGGATTCTGGTTGTAATGATGCCTTCAACTTGGAGTTTCAGTTTGTGACATTATGTTTGGTTGTACTGATTACTTTTGGAACTTTCATATTTTGGTTGTAATATTGCACTTTTTAATGAAGTTCTTTTGGCAAATAATATAACGTTCTACAACAATTCCCTGCTAATAACCAGACACGGCTAACATCTATGCTACGCAATTTCCAGCAAGTGATATACACCAACTCATACCTACATAATGGATAAGAAAATTCACTTAAACATATTTTCCAAATAAACCATCACAATAATTGCATAATTTTGTGAAGTTACAATCACATACTTCCTTTCATTCCATTGAGCGATAACAGCATACAATAACCTACCAAATTCCGTGCCTTATTTGGTAGACATCAACAATAGCAAAACAGAAAAAATTGACACCACAAGACAACAGCCAACTACTAATTTCATTGTCTTCACTTCATTATCTAGGTTTTCCAGTTTTGGGAGGATACCATCCGAATTAGAATGCTCTTCCACATGTGGTTGCACAAAACCGTCATCCCGATGGATTGGATTACACCATGAAAAGAAGCCACATTCATCCCTTTCACACACAAAATACAACATTCCCTTTGATGGTTTTTCTGACTCTACGATCTTTACCCTTGCTTTTCTTCGACAATTACACATCTTATACTCGTATCAAAAGTCTCTAGCTCCGCTATCTCCTCGAAAGCTTGGAGAAGACATCACCAAAATTTTCCTAATTTTTCGTCATTATATAGACAGCAAATAAGTTCACATTTTTTTTTCTTTAAATCCTTACATTATCCTTCTTAAAAAATATAATGCAATGGAAAATTTAAAAATGTAGACGTTTTACCTTTCACAGTTTGCAATTTCTGCTGCTTTCTCTTTGCTCTTGCTTTCAATCTTCCAAATTGGTAGTTGCATATTTCGGGCAAAAATTTTGCAGCCACTGGAGTTTTATTAGGGCATAAAGGGTGGAATAAGTATATCATATCAAATTTTGTTTTAAAATACTTATTTCTATAATAAACACCTGCACTTGGAGGGCATTGATGTCAAACGCGTTAATTCTGACGCTTTCCGTCGATTTTACATGTTACTTCAAACCATGAGGGGTCGATTAGTATGATTCCAAACCACAGGGAGCCCGTCTGTGGAATAGCCAAACCACAGGGGGCTTTTTTGTCATTTACCCTAAAGAATATAATGATCACAACAAGTAGATGATCACAATTAAAGTCCAAGCAAAAGAATAAATAAGAAGGTTGAAATCAAATGGACTACCAAGTTGAACTCAACTTGAAGTCCAATGCCTCAATGTATTGCTTCTTTAATTTGATGAAATTACACCAAGTTGTATAATGAAAGATCACCCCTTGCTTGCCTCAATATCTTCTTGATCAAGCCAAGTGATTTTACAACAAATTTGCAAACCCTCACTATGCTACACACTTGAGTCTTCACTCACAATTGAAAAGCAATGAATGTTTCCAAGTTCACTTACACTACAAGTATTAAGAAAGATACAAATTCTTGTTTAATTTGCTCTTGAAAGCTTGTAAGAAGTGGTTGTCAAAAGTTTTTAACACTTTCAGCCTTTATGGTATTTATAGGGTGCAAAAATAACTACCACAACTTCTCCAACAGTCTTGAATTAAATGCAGAAAAAACTAGCTATTAGACGTGTCGGACGTCTGAAGCCTTGTTCTACGTCCGAAGCCACCGTCCAATAGTTTGATGTATTTTTGTGTCGTCAACTATCGGACATTCGAACCTACTGTCCAACAGAACCAGTGGCCAACTTAAATTTCCTCTCAATATGTCGGACGTCCGAAACTCAGGTTCATCATCCGAAACCATCATCCGAAATGTTGTTGTAAACTATCGGACGTCCGAAAGGACCGTCCGACGGAACCAATAGCCATTCAATTTTGCATTTCACCCTGTCGGATGTCCGAACCCCTGTCTTGTATCCGAAAGCATCGTCCGACACATGATATTGATATTTTAGGTTGAAAACCTATCTTAATCCAATTAAGCTCAAAAGGACATTAGTGAAAATCCTTATTTTGGTTTGTTAATTATCAAAAAAACCAACAACTTGTCCGAGAGCACCCATTTGAAAAAAAAAAATCTAGACAAACTTGCAATTCAATTAAATAACATGGCTTGAGTTGAGGTGTATCCATCAGATGACCCTCTAATTCAAATGGACTGGTGTGAAAGTCAATTCTTCAATTACAAAATGGGTAACGTGATAACATTATTGTTATTGATTTTCAAAACATGATTTGTAATTTGGGACCTCTAAACAGTAACGTTAATAATAAGCAGCTGATGATAGATATAGCTATATTTAAAGACTTGTCGTTCTTTGCAAGCACTAAATTAAATTTATTTCAAAAAATTTATGTGGTAGCCAATAAAATCACAAATTGAAAAGTCTGATAGAAGTTAGAAAATCCAATGCACATTTGGAAACTACCAATTCGTGCATTAAAAGCATCACACCACTGTTTTGAATTTGACAATGTAGTATATCAAGTGACTAACAGGGACTCATATGGCGTCGGCCATGGTGGCGTGTTCAATTTATTATGGGGATACTTTAAATCCCATCAACTCTACACTGTGCAGCAGCCTCGTCCATGGTCGCTCAAACCTCAACTTGGTGTGTTCTTGGCCAGTAACCATGTAAGAGATACCTCTGACTTTAGAATTATAGGATGCTATAGCTCTTATTTTCTGAGCATCTACAGGAAGGATAATTTTATTGCAGAGGTGAGTTTTCTTGCTTGCCCTTATATCAGTTGATCATAGTCTTGAAACTCATCAAAATAACCAAATCTTATTGAAATAATACAGGTGATAGACAATGCAAGTTGCCTGGAGTTGCTGTTCAGAAACAGAAGAATCTTTACTTTAAGACTTCGTCTAGGTGTGGACAATGCATTCATCATGCCACTGCTTGTAATGCTTAGTGAAATCAACAACTGTTATCCTCACTACTTGTGAATATTTCTTGCATTTCGTAATTCAGTGCAATTTGAGACCTTTGAGTGTGCAACATTTCGTGGTTCTTTTTGCAGCATTGAAAACCAAGATTTCTCATTAGTTAATCGTAAAGAGACGGGTATTTTTCTTTCTTATAGATAGAGAAATTGTAACCTGAATGATTAATTACATAACTCTCGCCAAGACTAACAAAAAAAGTCACACTTTGATACGATTCCCCTTAGGGATAGAGAAACCGCACAAGCCCACAGGAATCAAAATCGCAAGGTGGCAAGTTTGAACAAAATTTTGGATGGAAATAGGATAAACTAGCCATAATTTGAGTGTATACCAAGTTGATACGATACTCAATTCACTCAAGGCCCACATTCAATGTGAACTAAGATTTGGAAAAAGCCAAGAGCTTCCACGCAAGTTTGGAGGGGAAAACCTCAAAGGTTCTATGTCATAAATCACTCTACTGAATAATAATCATATATTACATTGTTATTTAAGAAGACTTGCGTATATTAGGCCCTGATGGGTTGGACTCTAATCAAACTTAACTCACTAATTGGCCCATCAAACTTAAGACTTAACATAAGATTGGCCCATTTATTAATTAAAAATAACTAAATGAATAATTTAATTAAAAGCCAAACAATAATTAATTAAAATGGATAAAATAGAAAAACTCTAAAAAATCACAATACTCTGACATGTCCACATCTTATCTAACACAAGTCTTCTAGTCACAATGTTTACGTTTAGTCACAGGACGTGCCATTGGCTTACAATGCGCAGTCTTCTGTCCAACTAATTTTATGTGTGGCTCCGCATCCATACCATTTCCCTTCTCTTCAAGAAGATTTGTTCTCAAATCGGTAAGTTCAAAATAGTTGTGGTCTCATTCTCTAAAGACCTATATAACATTCACCAAAGAGCTATGCAATGAACAATTAGGCGGATTAGGATGAAATATTAAGTTCTCCAATGATGGCCTAACCAACAACACTCCTTTTTACTCCTTGCTACCTCCCTTTTACCCTTTCCCAACTCCTTTTCATATTGCCACTTCATATACAATTAATCCTTATGCACTTGTTGCGGGGTAAGAGCCATAAATGTAATCTTCTTACTCTTATGCTCAAAAGAATAGCTATTGGAAAACCCATTATAACTAACTCTTCTATTGTACTACCAATCCCTTCCAAGTAGGATACAGCTCTCTTGCATAGGAACTACATCACACAATAATTCGTCTTTATGCTTTCCAGTAGTAAAAGCCAACAAAACTTACTTCATAACCCTGTATACCCACATTGTTGTTAAACCATTGCAAGGTATATGGCCTCAGATGGTCAATTGTTGGTAGTACAAGCTTCTCCACCAAGATTGTACTCACAAAGTTCACACAACTCTCTACCATCAACAATTAAATTGCACATCTTATCCCCAACTCGACACCTAGTGTAGAAGATATTGATGCATTGACCCTGGTCTGCCTCTTTCTCCTTTACTTGTGAATTTAAGACTCGAATAGTCACCAAAGTAAGTTCTCCAAGTGACTGGATTTCCTTTTCTGAATGATCCTTAGTCAAAAGAGGCATTCCTTCAAATTTCCTCTCATTCTCATATTCAATTTGCCCATTTGCATTGATCACTATAACCCTTTTATTTGGGCATTCAAGAGCTATGTGATCACATTCTCGGCACTTGTAATATATGATATCCTTACTGTGAGTACTAGAAGCTGAAGTGTTCCCTGAACCCTTAGGCATCTCAACCTTTGAAAATGTAACCTTAGATTTGGATGTCACTCTATCATCCCTTGGTGTATCTCTTGAAGTTAAGGGTGTTGCTTTGTAGCTAACCCTTCTTTTCAACTGTCTCTCAATTTTGACAACCTTTTGCATCATCTCCTCCAACTCCATGTAGTGCTGTAGTTCAACTACATCAGCTATGTCTAGATTTAACCCCTTCAAGAACCTAGCTATTGTAGTCCCAGATCCTCTACCATATTTGCACTCATCATTGCCTTCTCCATCTCTTTATGGTAATCTTCAACAGTGAGACCACCATGTACCAAATTCTATAGCTTCTAATGAAGGTCTCTTTGGTAATAAGTAGGAATGAGTCGTTTTCTCATCAAGGCTTTGAGCTCTTGCCAAGTCCTAACAGATCGCTCACCCATCCATCTTCGATTGATATTTAGCTAGTCCAACCAAGTGATTGCATAATCAATGAATTCTACCATATTTTACTTGACATTCTACACCTCTGAATACTTATGGTAGTCAAATTCTAGCTCTACTCAATGCTCCCACTCCAAGTAATCCTCGGGGTCAAATCTTCCTTGGAAAGGTGGTATTTTAAGCATTACCCCTTCACCTCAACATCCTCATCGCAGTTGTTCCTCCTAGGCAGTCTCCTTGCCTCAACTTCTAATTCTTCTTCTTCATCCTCAGAATAACTCTCATATGGAATCTGACGTGTAGCCTTTCCACTCTTTGGAGTGTGATTCTCACGCTTGGACACTTGCTCTTGAAAAAGAAACTTGGTCTAGATGTTCATGGGTAGACTCCAAGTCGGACTGCAATATTCGCTTCATCTCTTCCATCATGGCCTCCATGATGAACTTTGAGTCAATAGGATTGGAAGTCAAATCTTTTTTGTTACACATGATTTGCTGCAAAATAGGTTAGGAATAGCACCTCACAGCTCTCAATCTCATGTGTATGCACTCAATTACTTGTGTTTATTCTCACTCTCTCAATGTCTTGGGTGTCTTGGATACACTCAAGATTTGGTCTCAAAGGATTTGGAAGAAAGTACAATCAAGAACACCTCAACTATGGCCAAAAAGAAGGTAAGAATAAATCTGAAAATTTTATTTTGAAATCTTGAATAGGAAGATGAATTTAAAGCCTGACATTTAGTCCTTAATTTCCTAATTGGATTTGGAATTAAATGTCCAAAAGATTGGTGGAAAGAATAGCCAAGTTTCCTAATCTTAACATGAATCACCTGACACAAGGAATAACAATACTAGGGTTTCACAAGTTGAAAACAAACAAAAAGAATTTTTTTTTATATGAATAGTAAGTCGGATGAATAGTGAAGTTATCATAACAATAAATAGTAACACTACAGTAATGATGAATAGTAATGCTACAGTATGATGAAAAGTGACACTACAGTAACATTTTCTTTTAACACAACTTGGGCACATAAACTTCAAGTTCAAGCAAACACAAATGATGAAAAGACACAAGAATTAATGAGCAAATACACAAAAACAATACAAAGAGACAATTTCAAACCCTAAGAGGTAATTTTTTAAATAAGAATGATTGAAATTTGGTCAAAAAACAAAAACAAAGGAAGAAACAATGAAAGAAACGAATACAACCTGTCACCTTGAGCTAAGACTCTAATGCCAACTAATACGAAGCCCATGGGATTAGAAAAACTGCACAAGCCCACAGGAATCAAGATCGCAAGGCAACAGGTTTGAACATATTTTTGGATGGAAATAAGGTAGGCCGGCCATAACTTGAATGTATACCAAGCTGATATGACACTCAATTCACTTAAGAGCCACACTCGAAGTGAACTAAGATTTGGGACAAAGCAAGAGTTTCCAACTAACCTTGGAGGGGAAAACCTCAAAGTTTCTATGTCATAAATCACCCTACTAAATAATAATCATTCATTAAATTGTTATTTAAAGAGAGATTTCCTAATACTGGGCCCTGATGGGTGGACTCTAATCAAACTCAAATCAATAATTCACCCATTAAGCTCAAGACTTAACACAAGATTGACCCATTTATTGACTAAAAAAACTAAATAAATAACTTAATAAAAAGCCAAAAATAATTAATTAAAATGGATAAAATAGGAAAACCCCTAAAAAATTCACGATACTCTGATATACCCAAGAATCTGACACAAGTCTTCTGGTTACAATGTTTGTGTTTAATCACAGGTGTGCCCTCAGCTTACAATGCAAAGTCTTCTACCCGACTAATTTTACTCATTCCATATCTGCATCACACTTGTTTCAAAACTATTTATAGGATTTTTTAAGTGTCACAATATTAGATATTTGAATGCAATAATAATTTAAATGTGTACCATTCTCCAAAGATAGCTTCAAAAGTTGAAAGATTTGTGTGAATCTCGATCGACACATTGTGGTTCGTGCGCTTGATATAGGTAGCTCCTTTCCCTCTCCAATTTCTATATGGTGGCCAATAATGAGAGAAGTTGCCCTAATAATAGGATACTAACATTATCGATGGGAGAAAAGGACGTAACCTTTTATAAATGTAGTGGGACTTCAGAAAATTTCTGTAGATAATGTCAAATAATAAAAATATTAGAAATGTGGGGCTGGTTGGGATGTTTTTCTATAAATAGGGTAGTCAAAGGTTTGGGATGCAGCGACCTAGATGCGACAACCCTTAAAAATAATTTTCTTTCCCAATTTTCTTTTTAATGACCAATTGTGTTAGGGAATATTTTTTTAAAATAAACCACAAATGTACTATGGGTTTCATGCTTTGACACACAAAGCTACAGAAATTGCATCTGTGGATTCCCATTTCTGTCATACGATTTTTTTTTTCTGTTTCTTGCCGAAGCAAAAAATAGCCAAGATAGCACTATTTCCAAAGAGGTGGAGAAGACTTTGTTTTCAAGGATGCATTTGCAATATAAATTAGAGACATATACAGAGGAAAAGAAAACTACTTCAGAGGTGACATTTTTGTCTTCGTACCTATCTTTTATCTCTTTTCTGACCTCCCTTTAGTAACGTGCAAATCGGATAAGGAGCGCGGACGGTCAACAGAGGAACCACTCATGAACGGTTCCCTCACATGCAGCAACAAGTGGCCACGTCAAAAATAAAGAAGGGGACCTAAAAATGACGTTGTATGGTTTAGTAAGCGGGGGAAAAAAAAAAGAAAACCGTGAATAGTAGCTGTTTGTTGCTGTGACCGTCAATTGAATTCCCACTCAAACTCAAACCAAACGTTGGAGAAATAAAGGTGGCCTTTCATCTGCGTACTAAAACCACATCCCACCATTTTGCTTGTACAAAAGAAGAGAACAGTGCATCACATCAGACAAAAAAACACATTGCCAAAAGTGAAACTTCCCAAAAAAAAAAAATTAGGAGGAATCGAAGAAAGTTATTGAGACACACAGCCAAGTGCGAGAATGAGTACCGGCAGCCGAGGTGGTGAATTCCTCAGACCTAGGTCTTGTGAGGATTTAGGGGTCCAGTAGGGGAAGTCGAAATGCAACGGAAGAGGCAGCAATATTAGGGCATCAGAGCACTAGAGTAAGGATAAAAAAGTAAGGTAAGAAAAAATTGTAAGAGAAAGATGAAGTCTAAAAAATTTGACAAGAATGTGGAAGGACTGTTACTGGTAGATGTATTTGATGTACAATGCTGTGAACGAAAATGGTGAAATTACTTGCATGTGATTTATTTTGTACAAAACGAGAATTTGGCTTGTGGGTAGATGTTGGAATGTTTGAATAATGCAATAATGTGTCGGGGGAAGTGTAGGGAAACTTGGCCCGCCAAGTGCTTGTAAAAATGATCCATGGCTGTCGGAGTTGCCATGCATGTAGAATAGGTTCGTGTTGGTTTTACTATGTGGTATATATAATGTTAAAGTAGGTGCACATCAGTTTTACTTAATGTGGAAGGACTGTTACTGGTAGATGTATTTGCTTTACAATGCTGTGAACGAAAATAGTGAAATTACTTTCATGTGATTTATTTTGCACAAAACGAGAATTTGGCTTGTGGGCAGATATTGGAATGTTTGAATAATGCAATAATGTGTCGGGGGGAAGTGTAGGGAAACTTGGCCCGCCAAGTGCTCGGAAAAATGATCCATAGCTGTCGGAGTTGCCATGCATGTAGAATAGGTTCGTGTTGGTTTACTGTGTGGTATATATAATGTTGAAGTAGGTGTACATCAATTTTACTTAATGTGGAAGGACTGTTACTGGTAGATGTATTTGCTTTACAATGCTGTGAACGAAAATGGTGAAATGACTTGCATGTGATTTATTTTGCACAAAACGAGAATTTGGCTTGTGGGTAGATATTGGAATGTTTGAATAATGCAATAATGTGTCGGGGGGAAGTGTAGGGAAACTTGACCCGCCAAGTGCTCGGAAAAATGATCCATGGCTGTCGGAGTTGCTATGCAGGTAGAATAGGTTCGTGTTGGTTTACTGTGTGGTATATATAATGTTAAAGTAGGTGCACATCAGTTTTATTTTGCGATAGTCACACACACACGCACTGTATTGAGACGCATACATAGTGAAAGAAAACGGGTGCAGGCATATATAGTGGTTCTAAACACAGGGAGGGGATAGGACATATGGTAAGTGAATAATAACCGCATGCAATGGGATGAACCTGCGTTAGTTAGGTGGAAAAACGCCAAGGTGGAATACTTGGCGACTTTGTAGGGTAAGTTGTACTGTAACCGTAGAATAAGTCATTGTTTATATGGTTGATGGTAGATAGAATAACATACTGCTGTATTGGTAGGTCAGATAGAATAACGACGCTGAAGTCCGTAAATGATATGAAATGCATAGCCAAAGTCCCCATTTGATATGTTTTGGAGTTGTGGAAAAATTTGAAATGGAGTTTTGTATGGAAAATTATTGCAGATGGCAAAAAAAGAGATCGAAGTTCACAAAGCAGGGGAAGAAAAAAAGGCAGCCAGAGGTAAAACAGAGGCAACAAAGAGTAAAAAATGTAAGTGGATTGAAATTAATGTGTAAGCATTCCTTCAAGCAAGGAGGTGATTGCCAAAAATTTGACAATAATGTGCAAGAGTAGGGGCACAAAGAGATAGAAAAGAAGCAGAACAAGGAAGGAGAGCGTAGTTGAAAATGAAGAAATAGAGGAAGAGGGGAACAAGTGAGGCTGCAGAACCAGTACCACCGCTGAATCCGTGGATGAAGTTTAGGTAACAGTATGTGATTTAGCAAATAGTAGTAAATGTTACAAAGAACTGAAATATTTTATTCTGTTATTGTGAGCAGGAAGGAATATCAGCTCACTGCCCCAGCGAAAGGAGTTAAGGTGACAAAGGTACGGTAGCAAAGCTAAATAAATAGTGCAGAGAACCAAAAGTTATGTTTGGTTAAGAAAAACACACAAGGGTGGAAATGGGAAGGCGTGTATAATGTGGTATGATTGTGACAGCCCCACCTCTCCCTTAGTGAACCCCTAAAGTATCGGTGAGCCGCCTAACTCTCCGGACTCACCACCATCCTAGTTCAAAAGCAAATAACAAAATAACATCAATGTCCTCAAATCAACTGTAACATTTAAACCCCAAAATTTCCTTAACGAACCACAAACGTCCCGAACTTATAATTACAGATACAAAAGTTTATCCATCCATCCAACATTCCATTAGTACAATTCAAAATACAAGGGCTACATCAAAATACAAGGTTAGGTCTCCAAACCAATCGACCTAGTGTAACACTTGGAAGCTCTCGATCTCAAATCCTGCTAAGGAAAACAAAGTTGAAAGGGATGAGCTAAAAGCCCGAGCTGATCCCAACATCACACAAATCACACAAGAATAAATGGAGCAAAAATATATCGCTAAGCACTCGTGAGGTTAATATAATTCAGTTTAGAAGCATAAAATGTATAAACACATAAATTGGGAAAATACCCTGAAAGGATACAGTTCCACTGGAAGCAGTCCGTCTTGTTCAATACTCAACCCCTACTCCTCCTTATAACTCCTAGTGGTAATACTCGAGTATACCGTAAGGCCCTAGGTTATCAACCTACCCGACCGAAGTCCGCTCAATAGGTCGAGCGATAACGGGGAAAGGCCTTGTTCAGCCTATGTGTTAGTACACATGGCCTACACATGCACAAATAATATACAAACAATGGAAAAGCACACGCTTGAACAAGAATAAAAGTAGGTCGAAAAGAGCAAAGTACACACTGCCCTTCACATGATTATTAAAAGCATTTAAACACGCCAACAGAAAGCAATTTATTCACAAACATGCAAGGAACACTCACCAATAGTTGAGCGCAAACAAGACAATGTAGGCGGTTAAACACGATCTCCAACGTCCACAGAATCTCCTGAGATATGAAAGTGCAAGCAAATTACTTTTCCGATTCCAAACTAAAAGGTTTGGCAAAATCCATTTTCAAAGGTGAAATGACGTGACATGCAAATACTCAATGAATTAAACTCTCAAAAACCACTTATAAAAACTTCATATAGTTAAAAGGAGCATACGCATGAGCGTTAGACGGAAAACGAATGAAATGGAACGAAAACGGAAAACACACACTAAAAGGTGCAGAAGACAGTTTTGACATCCTGTACGCTAATAGTCATAACTCAGGATACAAGTATCGGATTAGAATGTACGAGGTGCTGTTTCGAAGCTAAGAGAACAAGCTACAACTTTCATGAAGACAACTTCTG
This sequence comes from Gardenia jasminoides, assembly GCA_013103745.1. Classification (NCBI taxonomy): domain Eukaryota; kingdom Viridiplantae; phylum Streptophyta; class Magnoliopsida; order Gentianales; family Rubiaceae; genus Gardenia; species Gardenia jasminoides. The sequence goes on from CM023097.1 coordinate 25,472,003, forward strand.
CCCAGATTTTCTCTTTCTAGGTGAAAAATGTCAAAGAGTTTCAGAAATTTTCCCCACGAATTGCCGACAGGCTACATTCAAACGATCATAACTTGGCCACAAACCAATCCAGAAATTCTAGATGCATTGGAAAGCTAGAATGAAGGGCTATAAGTTCCATGTTTTGGCCAAAAGCCAAATCACAAAGGATCAACACAAAAATGAAGTGAAGTTGTTGGTTTGTCATTCCCTGTTTTCAGTTTTGCCAAAACTCAATGCATTCAACCAAAACACGCATGCAAACTCATCGACTAATGCAATAACAATCAAGCAAATGCAACCCTTACATCGCTCCACATTACCCTCTACAATTTTCATGAAGAAGTTGAAATCCAATTCCATCCCAACTAGGTCAAAATAATCAAAACAATGGCTTTCTACCCTATCGTAGAGATTTAAGCAGGACGGCTTCAAATGGCCATAACTCGACACTCACAGCTCCAAATCAAGCGATTCTAAAGCCATTAGAAAGCTAACACATAAAGCTACAATACTTAAGAAGACCTCAAAAACAAAAACAGTCATCTTCCCAGTCAAAATGGCCCATTATAGTAGCAAAATAATTGTTCGGACAGAAACAGGGCATCAGGGGCATTTTAGTCATTTCACATGATACAGTGCTCCGATTCACCTGAAAATTTACAGGTAGAATCCTCACTCAACTCTCTACAACTTTTATGCTTTGTGCTAAAGCTAATTCTGTCCTCATCATTTTCGAAAATATCAAGAAAATTCGGACAGAAAAATGGACAGAAATTCAACCCTAATGATTTCTTCTTGGCTGGAGCTTTACACAAGAAAATTCAACAATCTAACCCATAAATTCATCTAAGAAGCTAAACATGATCCTCAATCAAGTCAAAACAACAACAAAATCCAACAACTTCATCAACTTAGTTGAAATTCCAGCTTGCAAGACAAAGGAATACTACCTTTCTAGCTTGTGTTCTTGGTGCAACCTCAAGCTTTCAAGAGCAAGCTTCACCTCCTAGCTTCAAATCAAGATTGAATGATTAAACCTTGCAAGAGTCCCCAAGTTTTTCTTCTTTTTCCTCTCTTTTTTTTCTCTCTTTTCTTTCCTTTCTTTCTTCCTTTTTTCTCACGGTTTTTCCTTCCCTTTTTTTTTCTTTGCTTTTGCGGTTCTCACAAGCTCTAGAATGACCAAGAGATGTCATCAACTAGATATTTAGTGTTTGGTCAAAATTGGTCAAAAGTGTAATGCTAATTAACCTACCAACTTAGGTTAACTTCCACCCTTGCCCAAGTAATTTTCTTTCCTATCAACTTAGTCCATCAAACTTAATTACACCTACCAAGGCCACTAATCACCTAGGAATCGACATCGATCGTCTTAATAATCCTTCTTAATCATGCATTAACACACGTAAAATCAAGAAATAACAAACTTGTCGTTGGACATAAAACTTAAATGTATTTTCCAAACTAGGGTTTTGCATATACATGTTAGGGTTTTATCCCAATTTAGGGTTTTCCAAAAAAAACTAGGGTTTTAATCAATTAGGGTTTTCAAATTTTGTAAAACAAGCGAGTCAAAACCAAACACTTTTAAAAGTAAAACAAACCATATAAACACCTTGGCAAACCAAAATAACTATAATTAACATTATGTAATATTTTCCAGAAATTGGGAAAAATCGGGGCCTCACAATGATTATATTGCAATACAACAAAATGGACAAAGCTGGATACGAAAAGCTAAGTGAGTAAGATGTAAACAAGCGAAAGGAGGAGTACAAGAAAGCAAAGGAAGAGTATAAGAGAGAAATGGCTCGTCTTGGAAAGCCAATAATCACAAAACCATGGGTAAAGCCAAAGGTAAACACAAATCACAGTTGCTAAGATGCTTTATGTAGTTGTTAAAAAAGTGGTCTTTGCCTAATGCATAATTCGGGAAACTTGTTGCAGGATCAAGTACACAACCGCGCTCACCAAATCGGAGTCTTGTTGCCTCCAAAAGCTTGATGAAAGAAGAAGCCAAAGGATCGAGATATAGGATTTGCAGGCCTACTTGACATACAGTGCCGCAGTATTCCAAATGGTATAGGAACCTTGACGTGAGTTGATTACCTAGACGTATCAAGTTGTTGTAGAAGACACCGGACCCCTCTAACTCGGCTACTTAACCTTGAATTTAATCTCAACCCGTAGAACAATGAATTAAACCAAGGCTGTTGGTGAAGACGCCACAAGTGCGTTTGATTGATAAGTCGATTGAACACCGAAACCTTCTCAGGGTATTCAAGAAGAAATAGAAAGAGACGATATTCTCACAAGAATAAGCTGAAGTTGATAAACCTTTAATAAATTCAGCCCTAGGAAGGCTTATTTATAGCTGTGCAATCCCTAATGCTACTATGAATCAATGGAAAACTAATCCCAATTTGAGCTAGGCTTTGACCGGTAGTCGTCATAAGCCCAACTAAATAACCAGAATTTTAACTAACTACTATGGCAATTGGACTTACTACCCAAGCTTATTTAGCAAGGTAATTCGCCCATTACAACTTAAACAAAACAAAACCCTAATCAAAAGCAAGAAACCCTAGTTAACCCCAACCCGTTCTAATCTTCCAATGACTTCCTATCTCCACCACTTGGATTAACGTAAAGCTTGAGATCCCATTTCCAAGTTCTTGAAGGTTACTCGACATCCCACTTGGCCTTTGCACATGACACACCAACGCCATGGAATCCTTAAGCTTTTTTACGCAATGTTGCATTATCGGAACCCGTTGTCACCAATGGAACATCCGTGACTCTTTGGCAGATCATTCCTCCTTGCCATTTGTCCTCAACAAGCTCGTCGCCACATGGAAAGGACTTAAAGGAAACATTGAAAGTGGTGTACATCATACTCACCGTGAAGGTCAAGTTTGTGTTGCTGTCATTGATTCATTCTGTTGACCACTTGGAATGGTCCATCTCCTTGAAGCAATTTGCTGGACAGGAAATCTTTTTCCTCATGTGGAATCCACCACACCAGTCAAAAATCATCTTACCATCGCCCTTATTAGCACTTTGTACATATTGAATGTACGCTTCTCAATGTTGGGCATCTTGGCATGGAGTCACGAACGCATCTAGCTCGCTTTCCCATCTAGATTAATCTTTCTGCACACTGTAAAGGCATCAAATCTAGAGGAGTGTTTAGATTAAATCCATAGACAATTTCAAAAGGGGAGTATTGTGTAGCACTACAAGTATGGGTCCCCATTGTATGCAAATTCTACATGCGGCAAATCTTCCCTTTAATTATAGCACGCTAACAATGTAGAGTGGTCCCATTAACCAAGTTCCGTCCACCATCTGAGGGATGACTAGAAAGTAGAGAATAAGAGTTTAGTTCCCCAATTTACCCCAAGTAAAGTTTTCCCAAAAGTAAGCTAAGGAACTTAACATCCCCATCAAACTATTGTGCTGCATACCATGTAAACGCATACAATCTCTAAAAAAAAAAGTCAGCCACACATGTTTTGCATCATCGGGCTTTATGACATGGAATGAAATGTAAACCATTTTAGAAAATCTCATCGACTACAACATACACGTAATAATGACCATGTCTAGTCCTAGGTAAGTTTTAACAAAGTCCATGACAAATCAACCCAAGGCATGCTAGGAATGTAGTGGAGTGTAGACTATAAGGTTTACCTCATAAGGAAGTCACATTGAAGATTAACCAACCTAGGGGTTAGGGGTTAACTAGGGTTTCGCTTTCATTAGGGTTTTGTTTTGTTTAAGTTGTAATAACAATTACCTTGCTAAATAAGTTTGGGTAATAAGTCCAATTGCCATAATTAGTTAGTTAAAATTCTTGTTAGTTTAGTTGTTTTGACCAACTACACTTGGGCTTAGTGAGGTCAAAGCCTAGCTCAAATTAGGGATTAGTTTTCCATTGATTCATAGTAGCATTAGGGTTACTTGTACCAAGGCTATAAATAAGCCTCCTAGGTCAAATTTATTAAGAAGTTTATCAATAAATTTTCAGCTTATTCTGTGAGAATAGCACGTCTCTTTTCTAAGAGATTTCTTCTTGAATACTTGAGAGGTTTCAAGTGTTCAATCGACTTATCAATCAAGAACCGCACTTGATTGCATGCGTCTCTACCAACAGCCTTGGTTCGCTAATTCATTGTTCTACCTGGGTTGAGATTAAATTCAAGATTACTGTAGTTCTACGAGTTAGAGGGTCGAGTGTCTTCCACAACCCAACTTGATATTCGTCTAGGTCCAAATCAACTCACATCATCTTGGTATCGAGCTAGTTGGCGGTATCAAGTATATCCCTTTTACTTTTGTTATTGTCGTTTCTTGCCTTTGTGTGACTGTCCAAAATATATATATATATATATATTTCTGTTCTGGTTGATTTCTCTTGTCCTTGCTGTCCGTGTCTTGTTTTGTCTTGTGTCCATTTTGAGTCCTTGAATTGGCATCCAGAAGTTGTCTTGCAATGTCTCCAAATTTTGTTCTTAGTCTAGGGTTTCTTGTATTTATTGCGTCAATTTCTGGTTGTTGTAGTGATTCGTTGTTTTGTTTTGAGTCTTGGAATCTGGTCTTGTCTCCTTGTTTCGTACCTTCTTCAAGTTGTTTAAGAGTCAAAAAAAAAAAAAACTCCTTGTGTCTTGCATCCGAAATTCTGTTCCAGTTTTTTGTGTGCTGTCTGCTTTGTTTATTGTTGCTGTCCTCTTAAATCTTGTCCGGTGTGTTGTTGAATCAAATTGCTGGAGATTCGTGGCTCTCCTAAACCAGAAACTCCTTGAATCTTGAACTTGGATTGTAGCCTTCTTGAGTTCTTGAAACAAACCCTAAAGATCTTGAACAAGTTTCAACCAAATCTTGAACTTTGGGTTGTTTCCTTGAGTTTCTTGAAATCAACTGAAAGATCTTGAATTCTGAAAATTCCAACTGATCTTTGAAGCTAAGAGCAGAATTTAATCGGTTGAAGCAAAAAAAAATGAAAGAAAGAAGAAAGGAACAAGAACCCAGTCCTTGAAAGTCTCTAGTAGTCAAGCTTTTCTGTTGATCCACATTCTTTGTTTTCTTTGTTCAACACTTGAGCATTCATCTTTGGAAGTTGCTGAAAATATTTGCATATTTGGAAAGGGTGAGAAAACTGAAACTGAAAATTGAGAACCAAACCAGAGAACAAGACTGCGGAATTCCAGATTTTGTTTTCCTAGAGTGATTTGGTTTTCTTGTTGCTTAAACTTGAATTCAAACAGTAAACCTCCTTCCAATCCTACAAAATAGCTTTCCTAATCCCTAAAACAGCAACAACACTACATCTATAAGGGATTAAAAACTGCCAAAAAAAAAAAAAAAAGATCCCAAGCAGTATTGGAAACCTTTGCACCGCCTGAGCCAAATCAGTCCAAGTCTGAATCTGTTTTGAAAACCTTTGGAACCTGAATTGTTGACCACTTTGTAACCTTGAGCCACGTGATTTTGTTCCTATTTTCCAGCATTTTAGGTGAGTCTTTAAATTTGTTTTATTACTGGTCAGGTCAAGTCATCTTCCGTCCAAAATTAAAGTCCAAGTTGTGATCTAATTTTCCAAAGTGAATTGTGTTTTTTTGAGTTTTGTTTGCCAATTTTTTTTTTTCAGTCTTTCTAAAGTCAATTTAGTCCTTGATTCTCAACTCTTTTGCTTCCTCATTCATTCTTCAAGTGAGCCAAAGGGTGATACATCACATTCTTGTGAAGGCAATTGGTGATAAGCCCTTGAATTGCTCAATTTTCTGATTTCTTCAAGGAGGAAATCAAGGAATTAGGCGTCTTGGTGAGATCATTAGAGTGAAATAAAACACTTGAGTGATACACGAGCACGAGGGAAACACGTGAGGAAGTGTGTGAGGTTTTTTTGCTGTCACAGTTTGTTCATTTTGCAGGTTTTAAAAAAAAATGTCAAAAGAAGGAGAATCGACTAATGAAATGACCAATGCCCAACTTGCGTTCCAAATGCAAGCCTTGATTGCCGATTCTAATAGGCAAATCATGCAAACCATTGAGGAGGTCCGATGTAATTGACAAACTAGAGACTACCTCGACCTCCAAGAAATCCAAAGAGAAAGCTAAAACAAGTGAATCAAGTGATTCCAACGAGGATTATGAACCAAGAGAAATCCGTCAAAGGAGAGAGAGAAGAACCAGGGTCGAAAGTGATGATTCCATTAAAGGAATTAAAATGACCATCCCACGATTCCAAGGAAAATCCGATCCTGAAGCCTACTTAGACTGGGAACGAAAAATGGAAAAGGTCTTTGACTGTCACCCTTACATTGAAGAACAAAAGGTGAAACTGGCAGTAATGGAATTCACAGAATATGCAGCCATCTGGTGGGACCAATTACGAGTAAAGCAAAGGAGGGACCAGGAACCAATGACCCGCACTTGGGATGACCTTAAACGGGTAATGAGGAAAAGATTCATTCCAGGGTACTACCATCGAGATTTGCACTACAAAGTGCAAATGCTCACGCAAGGAAATTTGTCAGTGGAGGATTATTTCAAAGAAATGGAGATGGCCATGATGCGTGCCGACATCCATGAAGACTAAGCAACTATGGCACGTTTTCTAAGGGGATTAAAGCCTGAAATTGCTGAGGTCGTGGAACTTCAACATTATTTTGATATTGAGAGTTGATGGATAAAGCTGTCAAGGTTGAGAGAGGTTCAAGAGGAGGGTGTTCTCATCCCCAATTCCATCTTCCAAGCTGAAAATTGGAGAAATCAGCAACCAAGAAGGGAAGAACGCCTACACCTCTACTCCAAGTGCAAAACCGAATCCACCTTCTTCAAACTCATCAAAACCGAATGTTTCTCCATCTAGACCAAACTTGAAGTTCAATCCTCGTGCTAATCCAATGCTACCAAGCCCCGCAATGGGACACTAAGTGCTTCAAGTGTCAGGGTTTGGTCACATTGCCTCTCGGTCCAAGTCAACGAGCAATGCTTATTTTACCTAATAGAGAAATGGTCACCGATGAAGGTGATGATGAATATGTCGACATGCCTCCCCTAGAAGGAGGAAGTGATGAAGAAGAAATCATTAAAGAGCAGCTAGTTGTGGACCGTGTTGGTTTGGTGGCTCGACGAGCTTTGACTGCCCATGTTGGAGTAGATGAGCTTCAACGGAGAACATATTCTACACTGCCACATCAAGGAGAAGGTGTGCAGTCTAGTCATTGATCCAGGGAGCTGTACCAACGTTGCAAGTGCCATCATGGTGGATCGACTAGGCCTTCCAACAACCAACCATCCCAAGCCCTATAAGTTGCAATGGCTCAACAACAGCAGTGAGGTACGTGTACTCAAACAAGTACTTGTTTCTTTCCGTATTGGACGTTTTAGTGATGAAGTCATATGTGATGTTGTGCCTATGCAAGCTCGCTCATGTGATTCTAGGTCACCATGGCAATTTGATAGAAAGGTTAGTTGGACGGATTCACAAACAAGTATTCCTTTTCTTTTGCAAATAAAAAGGTTATACTTGCACCTCTTACACCTCAACAAGTGCATGAGGACCAAGTAAGCCTTCAAAAAGAATTTGAAGAGGAACTTGAGAAAAAGAAACCTCGTGAGTTAGGGCAAGAAGGTAAAACTCATGAAGTGAAAACAAATGACCATGGCCGAACCAAAAATGAAGGAACATTGAACAAAAATAATTCAACCAAGGGAAAATTGAAAGGAGAAAAACTAATTTTAATCGCAAAGGCTAAAACTGTCAAAAAGGCTTTATTTGCTACTCAGCCTATTATTTTGCTCCTTTCTAAAGAAATTACTGACCAACTTGATGTTTCCTTGCCTAGTTCTTTTGCTAACCTATTGCAGGAATATCAAGATGTGTTTCCTGATGAAGCTCCTAGTGGTCTACCTCCATTAAGGGGAATTGAGCATCAGATAGATCTCATTCCTAGTGCATCTTTGCCTAACCGGCCACCGTATAGGACAAGTCCCGAGGAAACCAAGGAAATTCAACGCCAAGTAGAAGGTCTCTTGAGCAAAGGATGGGCATGTGAAAGCCTCAGTCCATGTGCTGTACCTGTCCTACTTGTGCCCAAAAAGGATGGAACGTGGAAGATGTGCACTGACTGCCATGCCATAAATGCTATAACGGTAAAGTATCGCCATCCCATTCCTCGTCTTGATGACATGCTTGATGAACTCTATGGTGCTGTAATTTTTACTAAAATTGATCTCAAGAGTGGTTATCATCAAATTAGAATTAAAGATGGTGATGAATGGAAGACTGCATTCAAGACTAAACATGGGTTGTATGAGTGGTTAGTTATGCCTTTTGGACTAACTAATGCACCTAGTACTTTTATGCGTTTAATGAATCATGTCTTACGTGCTTTCTTGGGTAAATTTGTTGTCATCTATTTCGATGATATCCTTATCTATAGTAAGAACTTAGATGAGCACATCATGCATGTTAAAATTGTTTTAGAGGTCCTTCGTAAGGAACAACTTTATGCTAACTTTCAAAAATGCACTTTTTGCACCAATCAAGTTGTTTTCCTAGGCTATGTTGTAAGTGCGCAGGGAATTCAGGTGGACCAAAGCAAAATAAAAGCTATCACTGAATGGCCAACCCCTACTTCTATTAGTGAAGTAAGGAGCTTTCATGGCTTAGGTAGCTTTTATAGGCGCTTTGTCAAGGAATTTAGCTCAATTGCAGCGCCACTTACCTCCATTGTTAAGAAGGATCAAGAGTTTCATTGGGGAGATGAACAAGCTAAGTCTTTCCAATTACTCAAACACAAACTCACACATGCACCTGTACTTAGTTTGCCTAATTTTGCAAAAGCTTTTGAGATTGAGTGTGATGCATCTGGTATAGGTGTTGGGGCCGTATTACTCCAAGAAGGGAAGCCAGTCGCGTACTTCAGTGAAAAACTCAACGGCGCCTCATTGAACTACTCAACATATGATAAGGAGCTTTATGCATTTGTTCGAGCATTGCAAACCTAGCAACATTACCTAAGGCCCAAGGAGTTTGTTCTACACACTGATCACGAGTCGCTTAAGCATCTCAAGTCACAAACCAAGCTAAGCTAGCGACATGCAAGGTGGGTAGCTTTCATTGACACTTTTCCTTTCGTGATCAAATATAAGACTGGCAAAAGCAATGTTGTCGCTGATGCCTTGTCTAGGAGGTATACTTTGATTACTACACTTGATGCAAAATTGTTAGGCTTTGAATTAATCAAAGAATACTATCCTAATGACCCTGATTTTAGGGAAGTGTTCAATGCTTTTCCACGGCAAACCCGTGAGAACTATTTTCTTTCACAGGGTTATTTGTTCTATAAAGAGATGTGTATTCCTCTGTGCTCTATGCGTGAGATGTTTGTAAGGGAAGCACATAGTGGAGGTCTTATGGGACACTTCGGAGTGGCAAAGACATTGTCTATACTCCAGGAGCATTTCTACTGGCCAAAAATGCGGCATGACGTGGAGCGTATCATCCAAAGGTGCGTAACTTGTCATCATGCCAAATCAACTCACATCAAACCTGGCTGGTTGATAGGTTCAATCTGACATTAAGTAGCTTACAACTACAAGGAGATGGCGTGCTAGCCTTAACAACAAAAGACATAAGTTTAATCTTGGGACTCCCACACGAAAGCCCAATGCCAGTAGAAGATGATAATAACAATAAAGATGGGGCCGCGTGCGCATTAAATAAGTGGAAAGAGCTACCGGAGGAGTTGGTAACAATGGATGCTGGAGATGAGTTCATACGACTATTCATAGCATTTGCATGTGGGTGTTTATTAGTTCCAACCACCAGGGCAGAGCACAGAATACGGCTATGGGGCTGTACACAGTCTGTTGACCAGCTTATAAGTTTGAATTGGGCAGAGTACGTTCAAAATGCACTGTGCAACAAGGTACTTGAGGTGAAGAAGAAAGGCGAAAAAGCACACCAATATGTTGAGGGATGCATCTTTGTCCTACTGGTAAGGATAGAAACTAAATGTGGGGACTTTAAATAATGTGTTTGAGTATTCATGCTTGGAAATACATTGACGGTTGTATGAAGATATGAAGTGCATAAGAGTAGTATTGCTAGCTAAACTGTATTGACGAAAATCAAATCCAAAAAGTGACGGTGAAGCACATGATAAGGTTGGTGCATTGCCGAACACTATGTTAGGTGAAAAGTACTGAAACCACTCGAATATTGTATTGCAGATGCACTATCTTGATCGAGTGGCAATACTAAAGCATAATGTTCCAAGAACTATACCAAGAGTTAAGGCGTGGACAAATATGCTTATCTCGGAGAGGGATGCTATAGAGATCAAAAACCTCGGAGGCTATGGAAAAGGGAAGCTGGTAATGAAAATAATAGTACTTAACAAATATGTACTGAATATCTATGGATGTGCATGTATGTATTTATAGCGGAATTTTTTGTATTGAAGGTCGAGCAACATGATGCAGTAGAGGCAGAGGTGGGCGCTTGGATCACCGAGCTCCAACAAGAGCTGGTTGGGACGATGATGGACAGCGGCCACTCTGACATTACAGTAAGTTGGCTTTTACCAATACCAATGAAGTATATGGAAATATATTTATAATTCTTTTAATAAAGTAGACGAGCATGCAGCTAGTGTAATGCGTTGGGGGGCTAGTAATAGGTGAAACAGAACAATCACATGTCATATGGAAAAACAAAGTTTGTTTTAAAAAGGGACCATTCAAATGTAAGCCCAAAATCTCAATCTGTACATCATTTTTCACAGAATGTACTGTGGCTACATACATGTTTTTTTACAGATACATTTTGTTAAAAATGGGTTGTACCATATGCATTCAGAGGTACACAAAGTTTTGCTTAGAAAGGAATCATTCATATGTAAGTCCCAAATGTCAATATATGCATAATTTTTCACAGGATGTAGTGTGACCACATAATAGCAATTTACAGTTACTCTTTGTTGAATGTGAGTTGCATCGCTTGCATACAGAGTTACAACAAGGTTGTTTCAAAAAGGGACCATTCATATGTAAGTCCTAAAATTCAATGTGTGCATCGTTTTTCACAACACGTAGTGTGCCCACATTATTGTTGGTTGCAGTTACTCTTTGTTGAAAGTGAGTTTCATCATGTGCATATAGAGTTACACCAAATTTGTTTTAGAAAGTGAGGATTCATATGTAAGTACAAAATTTCAATTTGTGCATCGTTTTGCACAGCACGTAGTATGCCCACATAATTGTTGGTTGCAGCTACTATTTGTTGAAAGTGAGTTTCATCGTGTGCATACAAAGATACACCAAATTTGTTTTAGAAAGTGAGCATTCATATGTAAGTCCAATATTTCAATGTGTGCATAATTTTTCACATCACGTAGTGTGCCCACATAATTGTTGGTTGCAGTTACTCTTTGTTGAAAGTGAGTTTCATCGTGTGCACATAAAGTTACACCTAGTTGGTTTTTTTCACAAAGCTAGCAAAAACTTTATTCCTGATAACCATTTGTGGTCCGAGTCCTGCCTTGATCAGTGAAAGAATAATATTTTAAGAACGGTCATCGAAGAAAATTGTAGGTGTCAAGCCTTATGTAATGCAAATTGGATAGAAGGTGTGATGTGTATATCTAGTGAGGCACGTGCTTGCGTAGTTAAACATACTATCTAGGCATTTAGCTTAAATTGTATTTGGTATGTAAGTGCTGGTAAAGAACTTGATGAACATTGACGTGATATTATGAGTGCAGATGGAGATCGTAGAGGTGTATAGCATGACAGTCGCATGTTAGAGGGGATTGCTAAAGATTACTGAAACGCTTGCCGTTCATCCGAGGGTAAAAACAGCCCGCACTGCCACATAACAGCTGAGCAAGGGGAAAGAACAAGTGTGTGAACCAGCTGTGGCAGCAATTGACAAGGGGAAAACACCAATGCGGGAATTGGCAGAAAAAGTTATGGACACGGGAAGTGAAGAAAATTCAGAATATGAATCGGTAGAAGATGGGCCACATGAGGAAGCTGGTGCAGAGAACGAGAATGAAAAAGGAGCTTCGTCTGCTGAAGATCCGGACAAAGGCACAAGTGATAGTGGCGGGGATAATAGGGGACAGTCACAAGGGGGAAAGATGGGATGAAGTGGACGCCACATCCGATAAGTGGTCGAGGCGTAAGGGATAGGCAGAAGGTAAATGGAAACAAGCCCTATTAGCAAGGGAAAAGACGGTAAGGGACCCGAGGATGGTTCACTACAGCCTCATGCCATGGATAGTCCAGTGATGAATATGGCCAATGAGGATATAACTTCAGGGATTAGAAAATCGACCAATCGAAATTGATGAAGACACCAATATGCAGAGAAAGGTCAAGCACCGGAGGTGCTCGCAAAGGGCAAAGGGCAAGGCAACAGCCATCACCTGAAGTTGAAAATACGGGTCTCATTGAAACATCACCACCGCCGCCAATGTTATGCGGGTCATACCCAGTAAACCGAAAGGTTAGAGTAAAGTGTAGTCATATAAGTCTCAGATGTAATAAGTTAATGATGAAAGAGTTTGTGAAATTGTGTGTTTGAAAAGACCATTGAATTGGCAGGGCATCGTGAGTGAGGTACAATTCGTGAAATGTATTTCCAATACCGAGGTTTTGATTGGATGCGCATCGAGATTGGTTACGCTTATAAACCGAAGATTTAGTTTATGACATAGTTTGTACAACATCACATATATTTTCACTTCTGTTACAAATCATTTCATTCCTGCAACGAAACTGTAACCTTGTATTGCAGAAACCTTAGAGACGATGGTGCAACTAAGACCAACCCGGGCGACAAAGAAGAGTACAATGTTGAGGTCGGCTGAATATGTCCTACGATCACATGTCACGGTCAGTTTGTATGACAAAAAGATGGTTGCATATGCATGGGACGGTGACAAAGATCCAAAGTAAGACTTTATGCAATGTACTTGTGCGCGAGTATGGTGTAGTATAGTACAATCTTGTTATATACAATGGAATTACTCAATATGGTTGAATATTCTTTGCATCTTCCAAAACTGTTTATAACCATGTATGAGCAGCCTGCAGAAACTAAATTTTTGATTATTGAAATGTTAGGGAGGCAGTTGTTCAAATGTTCCAAATGGGCCTCACATGGGACGATCTCAGGACACTTGGTGAAGACATGCAGGTGTCGAAACGGGTTAGTATTTACTACGAATGCATGGTTGAGCATAGTTTTTTTTTTGTACCATAAATGGCGCAAAACTAGGCTTTTGTGATGTAATTAGCAAAGCCTAATTCAGCAGCAATGGGGTGCATACGCAGGTAATTGACATGTTCACGCGGCTACTTAATTGGAGTGGGAACAACAAGCAGGACAGCAAGACAGATCACTACATTTTGGAGCCCATAGCCGTTGTGAGTATCGAGTGTAAATGGCCATTGGTAATAGTAGGAATCATATGGGCCGAATTATGTTTTGTTATTATATGTAGTGCACATTTGTGTTTATAACCATGTATCCCAACATGAACGGCTACAGGATGGCATTTTGAACTTGGTAAAATTCGAAACCCTGTCGAATACGACATTGACTGCTAAGCTTGTGAAACTGTTCAAAATCTGCTGTCGAAGGGGAGGGATTGAACCAGTTAGGTGTCATTTGGTAAGTAGCATCCATCTCCATATACTTGACATTTAAACAACTATAGGTCATTTATACAAATGCGGTAGTCCGAGTAATAAAGATGGCTACTAAGCTGAACTCCCCTGTGGTTGTAGATACTTGTCCCAGTGAGTACAGAGGGACACTGGCACGTGTATTCATTCAATGTCCAGAGCAGTACTGTCGACCTCCTTGATCCAAGCAATACACAGGCTAAAAGCAAAGACGTGCGTGTGCTCACGTGTTGGTATGGTATTTACGTTGCCATTTTACATTCTGCGCTACATTGATTCAAATACTTAATCCCTCATAAATTGTCGATGCATTGTGTTGAAGAAACGCGTGCTTTGGGTCATGTCGCCTAAATTTGGGAAGGAAATTGACTTGTGTTTTCGCTTTATGTTGTCATGTCCCCATCACTCAACCGGAAGAGCGTAATTCGCTACATCTCTCTATCATTCGTCTTGGCAAATTATGAAAAGATATGGATTCACATTTATTTTGTTCGTTCATCTCAGCACTTATGTCTATGTTGCTTGCTTGGGTGATGTTCAGGTTTGATAGTGGTGTCTTCGTTATAATGTTCCTAGAGCATTGGAATGGAAGGTTGGCAGTGCGAATTTCTGAAGTTGGCAACATATCCCTCTGTTAATTCAGTTACCATGTTCGGCCAACTACTGCTGCAACTATTATTCCTATTTTTCCAACGTTCAGGAGAATGTTGATAAGCTTCGCGTGCTTTACACAGCTCGATTGTGTGCATCAAAGCACAATGCTAAGATGCGGGAAATCATTGCATCTGGCCAAGTAGCGCGTTCGAATCGGCTCAACCTTGGCGATGTTTAAGGATGTGAGCTTATATGCCGTTACTCTGCTGCCTATGTGATATTGCTGCCTTTTTTGGAATTTTTTTGAGCAGTGGCTATACTATGCTCTGCTTTGCATCTAATTGTGCACCGGCACCTTTATCGAATGCACAGACCCCAAGTTGGTAAGGAGTTGTACATATCATGGTTAGTCATAGCTCTGCAATTAGTGGCTGTTGGTGAAACATCATGCTATTCCAAGTAACTTTTGATAAACACCAAAGTTGGGAGCCATTCCACTATGTGTAACCCATAATGTACAATGTGAACGCATGAAAAAATAAATTCTTGCTGGTAGGAAAGATAGGGTTGAACCCCGGTACTACTAGTTGCATACCCCTTGTGAGTACAGAGAAACATACAATTCGGCTTGATGTGCGTAGTAAAGCTTAGACATTTCAAGTAAGGTAGCCCAGCGAGTGTGACACAATGTTGGCGTGCATATACATAATGTTCTGATCCTGTTATGTCTGCGTTAAAGTAAGGCATATCAGTGAGTATGTCACTAAGTTGGCGGCCCTTTACACCATGTTCTAAAGCATTTACGTCTGCCCTTAAAGTAAGAAATGGTTTTTGTATCACCCAAGTGGGGAATAAAATAATTTATTCACTGTCCAATAATTAAGCTCAACCCAAGTGGAAAAAAGCTCCTAAAAAGTATTTGCCTCGTACTATAATTTGTGGTGTACAATAGTGTGATATTCCACATCCGAGAAGGTGTTCTTGTTGGTCTTGGTGATGTTTTGGGTCATGCTTGAATGGTCATGCTATTTATTGTAATAATATTCGTTCAATCTTGAATGTAGATGTTCTACTAGCGTCGACATATTATTTTGGCACCAACATTTTATTCACCATTTTTCAAAGTAGAAGGACAGTAAGAAGGGATAGTTTTAGAAACACCCCCAAGGGTCCCCCTAGGGTTATGGCGATTTAACTTGCTATCCTTAAACGTTAGACAATTGTCTTTTGCCTCCCTTAAGAGTGTGACAATTTTCAATTCCCTCTCTTACAATTTGGTTAGTGGATTTCATGAATAGGCAATTGTCATATACAATATTAAAAAATATCATTTTTTGGGGTCTGCACTAATTTTGTTCATTGGAATTTTACCCTTTTCTAACCATGCCTTATGGAATGCCTTTGTAGCATAATAACAGAATAAGTGAAAGTTCATTTTGTCAGGAAAACTTATTGGGCAGTTTTTATGTAGTGAACGTTAATAAATGAAAAAATATGTGTAACCCATGGATAATGTGCATATTCCAAAGTCCAATTGACTAAAACGATCAGGTTTACGATGCATTTACATGTGGAACAAATGTGACTTTGCTCCACAATTGTTGTCTTAAACACAAAGTAGTATGTAATTGCTACAATTGTGTAAACTTTTGGTGCAATTAATTGAAAACAAATGCATGATGGAATTACCATGGTTATAAGTTATTCTACGTTATGTGAAATAATGTTATTAATTATTCTTTAATTTGATTAGTTGACAAAATGTGATATTATTTTGCACCACAGACTTTAACATTTGAAGACTGCGTAATGATGTGCCAACAGTTTGTAAATTAGGCATATAATGTCAAACTTTGGTTCGGTAGGATGACATAATGGAGAACAGTCTCAGAAAAAGGGCCACTTCTAGTACGAGACGATACTCTGGGTAAAGCAACCTGGCTGACAATGTCATCTTCTTCCTCTTTTGGTGGGGGAAACAGCGACCTTAGGTTCCAATACCGAACCTACAACTGCAGTAAAAGGGCTGCCCTAAAGATCGTGGACTCCTACAAATCCACAAAGGGCCTTCTATACTTCGTCTGTGATGCTAATGCCTGCAATTTTTTTTCCTGGTGCCATCCTAGCTAAGGAAAATGAGCCCGTCCATGCCCATCATAGGCCTGCCATAGCAAGTAGATATGATGGAAGTAGGGAGAGCTCATTCGAGAGTCCCATTGCTATAACCACTCATTCAGATCCTTTCCCATACCCACCGTCAATGCTGCGCATTGAACAGGGTATTCGGCAGATGAAGGCATGCATAGTCCTTTCCCCGGCCGTCGCCATTCTTTCGCTTGTAATTGTAGTCATTAGAATATAACCTTCTCTGAAGCATTGTACGTGCATAATGAAGGTATAACCTACCATTTAGTGGTTTTGTGTATAATAACCTATGAGGTATGGAAGTGTATGGGCGCTTTTGTCATGCGTGTTAACACTGCCCCTATTTTGTCATGTGTGTTAACACTGCCCCAAGATTGGCCCTAGAATACTGTGTGCGTGTAACATACACGACTTTGCACCGTGAAATACACAATGAAGGGTCCATATTACTATCTGTGTTATTTCTATTACATCGTGTTTATAAGTAGGTCTGATAATTTCCACTTTAGTTGCATCTCATAAAGTGTTGAATTTGCCAACGTGATATTTTGATTAGCATTGTGATCTATTTACTTTAACACCAACAACTGCAACTTTAATGGTTATATACAATAGGGCATTAAATAACACGTAGCAGCAGGCCCTGTGTTACAACCCTATTACTTTCATGATAATGGTCAAATGAATAAGTTGGGAGACGCACTGAATGAACAGTGCATGTTTCAATGGATCACGTGAAGTTGGAATCCAATAGGGTAGCAATAGCACAGACTGTAAACCATAAAGAACTTGATGTGTGACAAACTAAACAGACCGCATTTTTTGGAAGGGCAGGACGTGGAAGTGGAATCATACACGCAATGGAAGAAAAAGCCCTTGGCCAACTGCGCAAAAGTACACGGTCACATGCAATGCACAGTTACTAATTTTTTTCTGTAACCAGTCACGCACAGTTTGCAACCCTCACTGCACAAATAGTATGCCTGATTTGACATGATGTGTATGAACACTGCGCCTGAGTTGCTTGGGAGATTGAGATGAAAACATGTAAAGACCCCTCTGACGTTGTGACAGTGGAGGCACATGGGAAGCGCCACAAGGGAATAAAATAACTTTACCACACCACAAAGGGATAATAAAGTTGTAATAGTTGTCTGACAGAGTATCCAAAGGTGCTATCAGTGGTAATCGACTGCGCATAAAGATTGCGCATAAGAAAAGCAATTCCAGTGATAAGCTATTAAGTGTTACGTAGCATGATTAGATGTGATGCGTGAGAGCCAGCGTGGGGTGAATTACCATTGTTTCAATATTACTGAACCGGCTATATGTAAGCGCTCCTTTTGCCTAACCAAAACATTAACTGATTATACTTTACCATCTTTTAGACCATTTCATCCTTACTCCTATTCTGCCCAAGGGATCTTAAGGAAACTTTCACATGTGCACACAAGCTCATCTCAGCCTTAGAATGGGGGTGAGTTTCTAACCATGCCTTTCCAAATGTCCCCAACTACATCTCAGACCATGCCTTCAAGGCCTAATTCTAATCATGACATCTTCCGTTATGGCTATTTTTGCATTTTTCAGTATAATAATATGATGTTCGTGAAGATCTCGCTACATTCAATTATTTTGGAGTCACACTCGAGCAACTCCATATTGCCGAAAAGGCAAAATATTAGTTCGACTTCGAGACTTTATATGCATTGTCCCCCGATTTGTTTGTTTATGGGAACGAAACAAATATTCGTTTTCCACCTGGAATGGTGTACATAGATATGTCTTTGCTTATTGTACACGCATGAAGAAATGGTTGTATTATTTTGTACGTATATTCACACTTTTTGTAATTCATTAACCACACATTGTGTAATGATCAACACATAATAGTGAAACCATGATTCTATCAGTAGAACTCCAATGTGGTTTGTAAGGAAATACGTTGTTACACCAAGTTTAATTTGAATAGGCAATTATATAACATATTGCGGTTACACAAACTATATGCTGAATGCAACAACCTCATGGAAAGCGATGTAGGCTTGGATGGCAGGAGTGTTGCCTACCATCCCTCATTTCCTAAGACAAAGAGGGCCAATTGTAAATAAAAGGCAGCAGCCACAAAGTGCAATTAATGTCTTCGGTTATTCTGATCCATTTAGTGATGTAGTGCCTTGCCATATGCTAAGTCAAAGTTACTACTTGTACACATCTTGTTGCTCCAGAGAGGGTGAGTCATACGATACACAAGCAATGCACATTTTTATCTGTATTTATTTTTACGAACACAGGCAAATGCATACAAGCCCCTACTATGAATGGATTGACATTGAAAGGCTGTATCCAAGCAGAATTGTTCATACATACACGAGCACTAACTGTTTAAATTCTAACATGCATCCGGAGGTTATATTTCGGCACATATATCATCGCATCCCAATAACAGCCAACTTTGAAGCATACCTTTCCATCATTTAGGTGCTGAAAAGGGTAGGAGACATCGGAGTAATGCAGAACTCCGCAGCCTGCGATTGGAGGAGAGGAACCCCCACTGCTAACAAGAAAAGATGAACGGCACATACTAAATCTACTTCAATCCTCAAAAGCTACTGTACTCCCGATGGCACGGTACTATATGGGAGGAGATGTGTCTTTCACAATATGCCGATCTATGCAAGGGACGCAATGGGGCAGGCAGGCCACATATTTACAGGAGCTGTTTTTGACTATTTCCCAGCAGGTCACCAACTGGTAGACCATGAACCCATTTGGAGGCCAATGGTTGATCACAAATCGGAGTTAGAGGTATTTTGCCATTGGTATGGTCTTCGGGTGCCCAAGATGCGATCCGCCAACCTAGCCAGTCAATCACATGTCAATGACCACTGCATCTTGCTCTGCATTAAGCGTGAGGTTATACAGATGGAGCGCAGACTTCTCAAATATCACGAGGTGCATGCCACAAACAAAATGTGCATTTGAGAAACAAATGTGCATGCAGCAACATCAGGCAGATCCAATGTTTACCTATGATCCGGACGTATCCGACTTTACTGAATCCAGCGATGACGACTTCCAGAAGTACATTCCCGAATGTCTGATGCAGAATGGCATCCCAAACTGTTGCCATGGGTACGAACAAGCCCGGCGCGATCTTTAATCAACCAATGTAGGTCAACTCAATAATTAGTAGGTAACCCTTTCACTCTTATGAATTTTTCGGTGTTATTCAAGCGAGTTATGTATATGGGGTGCACAGTCGTCACATGACTATTGCCGCTTACCAAGAATGACTCCAACTGCCATGGACTTTGCACCGTTGATGATATGACACAAGTTGCACAAACTTAGAACCTAAACAGATATTCAACGTCCATGTCTTTGGTGACATTTATTGCTGTAATACTATATGCACAGATAGTAACACAATATGCATGGTCAGAACTGCGTTCAAATATTTCGTAGCCCTTCTTAACATAACTGTTCGCCATTCCATTTCACATTAGCAAAACACAGTCTACACAGTAGCGAAACATGTAGTGTTTCCGCATACTTGCCACAGGGTCCACAATATCCAAGTGTTGCGCTGGGGTTATGTGTAAGGCCCCCCTTAGTCCACAATTACAATCTGGTAAACAATGTGCAACGGTGACTTGAGCATCGGCTCTACGCACCAATTATAATCCCCTTATATAGGACTTTCGTGATGCATTGACGCATGTAATACAGTCTTCTCATGTTGTAACACTATATACACTGAGTGTATAACTATGATAGAGGAGAATCATTACGCATGAAGGCGTTGTAACAACGATTGCATAGATTGTAACTGACAAGTCACAATCTACATGCATCTGCTAATTGTTGAGATACCTCAAAGTGCTGTGGTGTTGGGGAAGTTATGTTTCGAATAAAACCTCCACATGTTCCTTTATTACCACCTCAAAACATAGCCCTGTTTTACTAATGGAGGCAAATTATAAATCATGTGTGAAATTTTGTTATATGTCTAGGGGCCACTTCCAGTCAACCAACTGCTATAGGTTCGTATTATTCACCATTTCACATTAACATTACCTGCCTTCACAAATAATTTCACCTATAATGGAAACTAGACCAGGGATAGTATGGGGTTTGGTAAACCAACAACGAATCCATCGTTTTCCCATTGATTCATGTTATTTGCAGTCCGTATTGACTGGTGTATTATTGTATGCACGGCTTTTAGCACCATATACATAAGTTCTACATTTCCCATACCATTAATGTTATTTTCAATAACCTTGACAGAATTGTAGCAACACATGCACATGTTGTAACTGTGTTTTAACTGCAGGCACATTCATGGTGGAAACATTGTGTTTCTCCACTGCTTGGCCAATCAAAAAATGAGGGTTCACAATACACCTTCAAACGAGCCTTAAACCCCTTGTACCACTACCTACAGGAAATGAAACCAAGTCTTGCATACCAAACTTCGTTACAATTGCTTATGAACACACGTGGATGTTATTGGTTAGTTCAGTTAGTTAATATTGAGTTACTCTTTGTTTTCAGGTTGTTACGGTATTACAACAGCAGCCACTGTGCTACATAAATCAGTACATTGACTGCCTCAAGTTCCAATAACCATTCTGATACACGAATCTATACTGTCCGGTGCTGATAGGTTTAATAATAATTTTGCAATGAAAGGCCATCAATATGGATACTGTAACTTTGCCCCATCTACTGGTAACTCCTTCTTAACTGTTTGTGATATACGTATCACATAATAGCAATGCAAGATTCACTTTTCTACCCAGCAGAAGCCATAAATATGTGACATGCCATCCGAAACCAAAGGATAAGGCATGCTCTAATTCTCTTCATGTGCGATCATTGTTAATCGTCTTCCTACGGATGACCAGGTGCAGCATCTGGGGGCAGGAGTAATAAGCCAGCCTGCAGAATACATACAAATTTTGTTCATTCGTGACACGAACAGGTCATGAACAACTTAACAATGTGGAGATTACAAATAGC
Source organism: Gardenia jasminoides (assembly GCA_013103745.1). Taxonomy (NCBI): domain Eukaryota; kingdom Viridiplantae; phylum Streptophyta; class Magnoliopsida; order Gentianales; family Rubiaceae; genus Gardenia; species Gardenia jasminoides. The sequence goes on from CM023097.1 coordinate 25,493,495, forward strand.
TCCACTATACCTGCACTAAAGAAGGGACTGCATTGGTTCCTACTTGTGGACGGTTCGAAGAAATTACCAAAGGGGTCTGTGGTGTGCACACAAAAAATAAAAAAAAATGGCAAATGTCCCATTCACTGATTATTTCCAGACAATTCACACCATCGCCATACAGAGTTAGATATGGAAGTGCAGCTCAAGGTAAGTGATACCATCAAAAATTGGGTGACTGTGTTAAATCTTGACAGGTTTGGATACCCAATACTCATTAATCCGTAGGATAGAATTGGTGGGGAGCCACCCGTTGCTTGCCTTTGTACCATTCACACATGCAAAATCAATGTAATACATTATGCCTAAATTGTAATAACCGTCATGCATAACAATATGTTTTCACACTGAACATTCGACATGCTATAAAATATTTTTTCCCCCTTTTGTTTTCACAACATTGTTTGACATACGTACCAGCTCGGTTTCTAGGGGTTTGGAGTACCTGATCCTGCCATGGATGAACCATTCATGGAAGGAGAAAATGACTGCAGCAACCAATGGTGGACAATCAGAACCATAAAGCACTTTCTCAGTACCACAGCACTTTCGCATATACTATACTTTCTTACCAGAAAAATATTACACCATTCCAACTACATACAGTTCACAACTAAGCAATGAATTTACTGACAGTTGGCCACAGACAGTTGTTTATTACAGATCTTAACAACTAAGCAATGAATTTACTTACAGTTGGGCACAAACAGGTGTTTATTACAGATCCAAACAACTCATACTCCATCTTCATATCCCTTTTGAATTCAGTTCATGCTTGTGTCAAAATGACCATTGTATTAGCACAAGATGAATTAATGTAATGAATAATGTAGCGATATGGATTTATTAGGCGATGGGCATGGTGTACGAATTTCTATTTTGGTCGACCTGTAACTTCGATCAGAGTCCAGTGTCTATAACATTCAGAGCTACATTAAATTACAAAACAAAAAAACAAACTAGCAGTTTCCTGTTATCGGATAATTAAACCAAGCAACCCTGACGCGGCAATTACAAGCGAATGACTAACGAAATGGGAACTTACCACTGCGGTCCTGGAATTGGACAATTTAGAATTTTGCCTCATTTTATCGAATCTGTCGACCCAATTGCGCATTACCTTTCTTCCCTTTCCAGCTGTCCTTTTCTTCAATCCCCGAGCATTTATTGGCTCTCCCATCTTATTCTTGAAATGCCTTGTTCCACCTTCATCCTTATCACTGTTTTCCGACTCCTTGCACTGCTATCCAGAGAGGAGAAACTCACCCTATTTGCCAAGTCTGCTATCACATCAGTTACAAGCTTGCTAGCCTCTTCCGACATTGCTGCTCTAGTAGCAACATTTATCATGGTTGGGGCAATCTTGTGGTAACGAGTAGAAATGGACCGTTTCGTATCTAAAACAATTTCTCGTCCCGGCCAATCAAAACTGTCTCTACCACGTGCCCTTCTCGTCCACCACCCCTTAATGTACTCAAGTGGAATAGTTTTTATCCCTACTGTATTGTACACCTTAAGGGAATGCCCACATAAGACTTCTTCATTCTCGTACTTGTTGTAGCTACAATTAAATGTCTGATTTGCTGTATTTAATCTCACTAGTCTCTCTCGGCCACCATCATATCGACTAATAACAAATTCTATAGTTGTCCCTTCCTCCCTCTGCCCAGATATTACCATAGCAGTTGACTCACCGTACTGAGTTTGAAATACAGCAAATATGCATGGGGTAATGTATCAGCTGCATGATTAAGCATTGATGCCTGTGGCAATCCAATCATAGGAAGCTTTTGTCTACTTTCATATTTCGCATTCAGCTCCTTATACCTTTTTCTATCCACAACATGAGTGAAGTGTGTAAAGAATTGCACAAGGCCATGATCTAACTTTAAATGAGTCTTTATTGCTGCATTTAGACTCTCACTTAGTTGAGTGCTTCTCATTCCTGCAGTCCATCTACATTTCATCGTACACCTAGCTCATTTGTGACGGATTTGATACAGCTGTGAGAGCCATTCATTATCTTTCAACTTGTGTTTTTTCATCATTGCCTCCCACAGCTTGCTGAACTTGTCTACTTCCTCCACTTCATATATGCACATGCTAAATAAACGAGGAAGGTCATTATTTTCCTTATAATGATTGCCTAGATGTTTCATGAAATTGCACCTTATGTGGAATGTACACAGCCCATGGTATGTTTCGGGCATAACTGCTGTGATGGCTGTAGCCATTGCTGAATCTTGATTAGTTAAAATGGTTTTCGGCCATTTTCCACACATTGCCTCCAAAAAGGTCCTGAACACCCACTTGAAAGAATCTACGGTCTCATCATACATTAGGGCAGTCCCAAATACAACCACTTGTCTGTGATGGTTAAAACTGACGAAAACCCCAAGTGGTCTGTACTCTTTGTTTGTTTTGTAGGTTGTGTCGAATGTTACTACATCACCAAATAAACTATAATCCATCAGCATCACTGCATCAGCCTAAAATATATTTGTTATTTTCTCTTCACAATCAAGTTGGACAGCATGAAAAAAAGAGGGATTCTCCAGTGTCTGCTCCTGAAAGTAACGCAGCATGCTGCCTGCTTCACCATACTTTAGGCTCCTTTCACGCCGCGCGTGAAGATATCTCTTCAAGTCGTCTCGAGTATATCCCAGATTACTTAACGTGCCTACCTCATTACCCATCAGTTCATGTGTTTGTTTCAATGATAGTCCAGAGGCCTTCCCGATTTCTGCTTGGAATCCTTGCGCATCTGTCACTTTCCTCTGTGGTTTCATCATGTGGGCACATTCAGCTATGTGCAACTGATGATTATGCTCCACTTGAAGGTCATGCACTCGGTACTTCATTATTACCCTATTCAGCATGATAATAATCTTGGTTCCACAACTAGTTTTTGTTGCTGCCAGAGTTCTTTTCGGTACCACATCTCCTTCGTATTTTTGTTTTGTCCCTTCCTTGAAATATGTGTACCTCCTTGATGTGGTCACGCCATCCTTGTCTTTGTTAAGATAGTCCTTCCGCACACTGAAACCATTCATAAATCCATATCTATTATAAAGTTTATAAGCCTCCTCTTTTGTATCAAACACCATTCCTATTTTAGGAATGGAGTTATCTTCTCTCCACTTGCTGCTCTCACCTGCTGCTTTCCCTACCACTCGGACCAACAACGTCAGTCATTACAGTATGAACAGGTTCACTTACATGCTGTATTACAAATGTAGCACATTAAATATTCATCACTGGTTCAGTCACTTCTTTCTAAATTTCATTTCATAAATTGAGAAATGAGGCACCAACGCATTCCAAATGTAAGAAGAGGCTGATTTATGTGCATTTCTACCTATGCGGCCATACATTTACAAACGCATGTAATTATCCACTACCCCAAACTTCATGCAATGCTACACAACTTACGCACCAAATTTAATTCGAATCTACGTTTGGTATTGAATTTGACACAATTGCAGACACATATTTATGTGTTGATGTACACACAGTCTAGCGTATTGTAACATACAACTCACAGCACGTACACTTGTCAAAACTCCCTACTCATGAACTTGCCAAAACTCCCTACCACTCACAACAAAACGTCAGTCATTACTATATGAACAAGTTCACTTACATGTTGTATTAAGAATTTAGCTCATTCAAATAACCATCAACAGTTCACTCATTTCTTTCCGAATTTCATGTCACGCTCAAAAGTTGAGAAATAAGACATCAACACAACGTTCCAATTTTAATTCGCATCTATTTATGGAACTGAAATATTTAGGATTGTAGAAACACATTTATGTGTTGATGTACACAGAATCTATCAAATTGTAACACCCGACTCACAGTGCGTACACTTCTCCAAACTCCGTGCTCATGGAATTTGTCAGTTAACTGAATGTATGCGTACTTACCTTCGTCAGGGTCCGACATTCTACGCTTCTTTTGTTCTTTGCTTTGTTAATTATTCTTTGCTTTGTTTCTCCCTATTATACATCACCCTCCATGTGCGTGCTAGTCAGCTTACATAGCCCCCAATCCCAACAATGGATTCAACCTTACAATTCCATTTGTTTCATGGCAAAGCACATATACATCAAATTCCACCATTCCAAACCATAACATCATTCCATGAGCTAAAATAGACATGAATCAAGCTATAGAAAACACAAAATCCTTCATTTCATAATCTTCAATCAAATTCCAGCTTGTAGGAAACTAGAAAAAACCTTTCTTGATGTGGTTCTTGGTGAAACTTCAAGGGTTCAAGTCCAAGCTTCTCCTCCCAACTCCGAATCGAAATCGTACGGGTGAAAGTTGCAAAAAATCTCCCAAGTTTCCTTCCTCTTTCCTCTCTTTTTTTTCCCTCTTTTTCTTTCTTCCCTCACGGTTTTTCCTTTCCTCTTTTCCTTTGGTTTGGCCGGCAGCTATAAGGCTTAATATAAGCCAAGAGATAACCTCAAAAAGATTTTTTCACTTGGTCAAATTTGGTCAAAAATATCATGCCCAAAAACCTAGCAACTTAGGTCTTTTTCCACTCTTTCCCTCATAACTTCTTTTCCTATCAAATTAGTCCATAAGGGCTTAAGTTAACCTAGCCCATCCAAACTTAATTACCCCTACTTAGGCTACTAATCACCTAGGAATTGTAATTCCCCCTCTTAATCATGCATTATTCCACATAAAATCAAAGAGTTAACAAACTCGTAATTAAACATAAAACTTAGACTCATTTTCAAAACTAGGGTTTTAAGAAATCAAATTGGGGTTTTCCATATTCAAATTAGGGTTTTATCAAAATTAGGGTTTTTCGGAACCAATTAGGGTTTTAAGTCTCAAATTAGGGTTTGAAAACGTGTAAAACAGGATTATTAAAACAAAACACTTTTAAAAGTAAAACAAGCATATAAACCCCTATAATAAACTTAAACAAAATATAAAAGTCGGTACGGGTCCTCACAACCTTCCCCCCTTAAAAGAATTTCGTCCTCGAAATTCATACCTGAATTAGAGAAGAGCTCCGGATATTTTCTCCTTATATCCTCTTCAACCTCCCACGTGGCTTCCTCAACATCATGGTTTTTCCACAAGACCTTCACCAAAGGAATTTGCTTATTCCTCAACTCCTTGGTTCCGTGGTCCAAAAGCTTTCTGGGTTTCTCTTCATAGGTTAGAGCTTCATCAAGTTCTATATCCTCACGGCTGGAGTATATGAGATGGATCGGGATGATATTTCTTAAGAAACGACACATGGAACACGTTATGAATACGGGACAGGCTGGGCGGTAGATCCAACCTATAAGCTACCTTTCCGACTCGTTCAAGAATGGTGTATGGTCCCACATATCTTGGCTGTAACTTCTTTCCTTTTCCTGCCATCAAGCTCGCCTTTAAAGGGGTAATTCTAAGAAAAACTTGATCTCCGACCTCGAACTCCAAATCTTTTCTCCTATTGTCTGCATAACTCTTTTGTCGACTTTGGGCAGTTAAAATTCTCTGCCGAATTAACTTGACCTTTTCTCGAGCTTCTTCCATCCAAGGGATTGTAGTTGGATCTAGGGCTTTCTTCTCTCCTACCTCATCCCAATAAATCGGCGATCGACATTTACGACCGTAAAGAGCTTCATACGGAGCCATTTGTATGGATGAATGAAAACTATTGTTATAGGCAAATTCTACCAAGGTCAAATATTGACTCCAACTAACCCCAAAGTCTAGAACAGAAGTCCTCAACATGTCCTCAAGAGTTTGAATCGTCCTTTCAGATTGACCGTCAATTTGAGGATGGTAAGTAGTACTAAGATTTAGCTTAGTTCCCAATATCTCCTGCATCTTTTGCCAAAATCTCGACACAAACCGCGGATCTCGATCCGACACTATGCTCACAGGAACACCGTGCAACCTTATAACTTCATCCATATACAATTTAGCCAATTTCTCCATCGAGTATTTCATGCTTATGGGTAGAAAATGTGGAACTTAGTCGAGCGGTCTACAATAACCCAAATCGCATCATGACCCCTTTGCGTCTTTGGCAGTCGATACAAAATCCATGGTAATATCCTCCCATTTCCACACGGGTACTTCTAATGGTTGCAATAATCCAGAGGGTTTCTGATGTTCTGCTTTAACCCTTTGGCAAACCAGGCATGTTTGAACAAATTGGGCTATTTCCTTCTTCATGCCTTCCCACCAATATAGACTTTTCAAATCCTGGTACATCTTATTTCCTCCAGGGTGTACAGTATACTTTGATCGATGGGCTTCCTCTAATATCTCCTTCTTAAGTTCCTCATCCTTTGGTACCACTATTCGATTTCGATACCTAAGAACCCCTTCTGCTCCGATATTAAAGTCTGGAAGTTCCTTGTTCTGGACCTTCTCCATCCACTTCTGTATCTCGGGAGCTTTCTTTTGCACCTCTTTAATCTTATCCAGTAAGGTAGATCTTAATACAATATTTCCCAGTATAACCTTGTTAGACCGTAGATGAGGATTCCAACCACTAATCTCCTCTAACATGTGCCATTCCTTCACCATCAAGCCAGCTACTTGTACCTTTCGGCTCAATGCATCCGCTACTACATTAGCTTTCCCAGGGTGGTACTTAATTGTGCAATCATAGTCCTCCAAAAATTCCACCCATCTACGTTGTCTCAAATTTAACTCTTTCTGGGAAAATAGATACTTAAGGCTCTTATGGTCGGTGAAAACCTCAAATGTTATCCCATACAAGTAATGTCTCCACTTACGTAGTGCAAACACCACGGCAGCTAATTCCATATCATGGGTCGGATAATTTTGCTCATGAGGTTTCAGTTTTCGTGAAGCGTAGGCTATAACTCGTTCATTTTGCATTAGCACACAACCTAACCCTTCCTTTGATGCATCAGTAAACACCACGTACCCATTTCCTCCATTGGGTAAGGCTAACACTGGTGCCTCAGTTAACCGTCTCTTCAACTCCTGAAAACTCCTTTCACACTTAGCGTCCCATATGAACTTGGTATGCTTCTTAGTCAACTCGGTCATAGGTCCTGCTATCTTGGAGAAATCTTTAATAAACCGACGGTAATAACCAGCTAAACCTAGAAAACTCCGAATCTCCGTTGGATTCTCGGGTTGCTTCCATTTTGACACTGCTTCCACCTTAGTTGGGTCTACAGTGATTCCATCTTTAGAAATTATATGACCCAGAAATGCTACCTCCTCCAGCCAAAATTCACACTTACTGAATTTGGCATATAGTTGATGTTCTCTTAGGGTTTGTAGCACTATCCTCAAATGTCGTTCATGGTCCTCTCGAGTTTTAGAAAATACGAGAATGTCATCGATAAACACCACCACAAATTGATCCAGGTAAGGCTTGAAAACTCGATGCATCAAATCCATGAACGCAGCCGGTGCGTTTGTCAACCCAAATGGCATCACCGCGAACTCAAAATGCCCATACCTCGAATTAAAGGCTGTCTTGGGTATGTCCTCTTCTCGAATCCTCAACTGATAGTAACCCTGTCTGAGATCCAACTTAGAGTACACCTCCGCACCCTGTAACTGATCAAAAAGCTCATCAATGTGTGGTAGAGGGTATTTGTTCTTAATGGTAACATCATTCAATCCTCGATAGTCTATACACAATCTTAGACTTCCATCCTTCTTTTTAACAAACAAAACCGGTGCACCCCAAGGTGAATCGCTCTCTTTAATGAAACCGCGTTCCAGCAAATCCTGTAATTGAAGTTTCAATTCTCTCAACTCAGCTGGAGCCATCCTATATGGCGACTTAGAAATAGGCGTTGTCTCCGGAGTCACCTCAATCTTAAAAGCTATCACCCTTTCAGGTGGCAAAGATTTCAATTCTTCAGGGAATACATCAGGAAATTCTCTCACCACCGGTACATCTTCCAATTTTACCTTATCCCCAGGTGTATTGATCAGAAAGGCTAAGAACCCTTTCGCCCCCTTATTCAACAATTTCCTAGCTTCAGTTCACGAAATAAGAGGCATGGCTAAACTACCCCTTACATTTAATTTTAAAGGTGGTTCTCCCGGTACATGTAATTCTACCATCTTCGTCTTACAATCAAGTTGGGCATGATAACGGGCTAACCAATCCATACCCAGGATAACATCATAGCCCTTAATTTTCAGACTCATCAAGTCCACTAGCAATTTTCGTTCACCAATCCAAATATCACAACTCCTATAAACCGAGCTAGATAATAGTCTCTGGTTTCCAGTAGGCGTACTAACCTCTAGATCATATGGGAGTTTTTCAGATTTAACATCTACACCCTCCATGAAAGTAGGATTCACAAAGGAATGGGTTGCCCCGGGATCAATTAAAACTTTTGCTAGACGGTGAAATATGGGAATCGTACCTTCAACAACCTCTGTAGGATCAGGAACCTCACACTGGTCCATAGCATACACTCTAGCGGGTACCTTCGGGCGATTATCCCCTACGCTGGACTGTTTAGAGGTTGACTTAGCAGATGATTGTGAGCTACCACCTGCACGACGAGCTGTTGGACAGTTGGCAATCTGATGCTCGGTACTCCCACAGCTTAGGCATTTTCCCGCTTTCCTCCAACAATCATCCGTGGTGTGGTTTGGTTTCCCACAATATCCACACCCTACCTGAGGAGTAGACACAGAACCTCCTTGGGTAGTGGTTCGAGTCTGACCACGCCCACTGGCAGCCCCTCTTGCCATAGACCCTAGGCAGCTCCCATGCGTGCTTTCCTCCTACACCTCTCCCAACTTTAGGGACCGGCATGTTTCTATCCACAAGCCCCACACCACTCCCGCTCGGGGCATTTCTTTTCTTGGCGTGAAAAGCTTTCACTTGAAGCCTAGCACTTTCCACCCTTTGGGCCTTTTCTAAGGCCTCAGTAAAAGTATTAATTTGGGCCGCGGCTAGAGCCTCCTGGATTTCAACATTAAGCCCTTGCACGAATCGTCTAATTCTTCTGCGATCCGTGGCCACCAACTCTGGTGCAAACTTGGAGAGTTTCGTAAACTGAGTCTCGTAATCAGCTACACTCATTGTCCCCTGCCTCAGCCTAATAAAATCATCCTCTCTTTTCTCCTGGATCATAGGAGGCAAAAACTTTACATCAAATTCCCTTTTAAAATTTGCCCAAGTCCATGGGGTCTGTTCTCTCTCCCATTTAGCCCTAATAACATTCCACCATGACCTAGCTGGACCCTCGAATTGAAAGGTAGCAAACATCACTCGTCTCTCCTCAGTATAGTTCAAGACGGCAAAGATGTCGACCATTCTCTCGAACCAGCTCTCCGCTACATCGGAGTCTGCCCCTCCTAAAAACTTAGGCAGCGTGAACTTAAGGAAACGCTCCAGGGCTCTATCTTCTCCATGTTCAGGACCTAGAGGTTGATTTTGCTGTCCAGCACCCTGATTGTTGGCCAGACGCTCAAGAATATCCGTCATCTTATTGATAGCCGTAGCCATCTGATCTACATTTTCACCGCCCGATCCCCCTTCCGGTCCTACCTCCGAAGACCGTGCACTCTCTGAGGGTTGAGGCGGTCTACGCCCGCGCCCCCGTCCTCGGCCTCGACCTCGACCTCGCCCTTGGGTTTCCATGGTCTTAACAATGTCTAAAAGCAACACGAAAGTCATTATTCGAGGGGGAAAAAAATGAAATTTTAACTAATGATCAACATTGAAACATTAGAAAATAACAATAATGAACATATATTCACATATCAAAATTTACAAGTAGTTAGCAAGTCATGGGGCATGTTCAAAAATAGCCCACACATGTCAACTAGCACGTCACAGGACATTGCTCAAAAACAGCACACACGTGCCCACAAAAGAGGACTAGTTATACAATTAAAGCCACAGGCTTCATGAGCCTCACCCCAACTAATCCTTAGTCAAAAACAAAAGTCACAACATCACCCTCCTAGTCTAGCTCTCAGCCGAGCCACTAGTCTGAGCCTCCTCAGCTGGCTCCTCCTCCATTGGCTCCTCTTCAGAGGGATCCTCGACAGGCTCTTCCTCCATCGGCTCCTCTTCGGAGGGGTCCTCGACCGGCTCCCCCTCAACCGGCTCCCCTCCAGAAGGGTTCTCGTGTGCCGAACCCTCATCCCCTACTGCCACTTCCTCCAATTCAGCCACTTCCTCCACCTCTTCCAATAAGGCAGTAGCATCACTCAGGATCCTAGCAGTCCGCTGCCGACCCTCGTTGATCACCCTAGTCAACCGAGTTCGGAGCCTCTGGACCTCGTCTTGAGCGGCGTCAGCTCGAGCCCGCTCAGCAAACACTTCATCCTCCAGCTCCATGATCCTAATTCCCTGGCCGTCTTCTGAAATCCGCAAACCCTCATTTTCATCAGCTAGCGCCCTGTTTTCATTCAATAGCTGCCGGCGCTCATTGTCGATGGACAACACTAACTCGTTAGGGTAAGAAAATGTCTCCCTACAGGGACATCGGGGAGATCTCCTTGGTGTATAGCGGATAAGAGGCCCTCCTCCAAGCACTCGGTACCGAATCGCTCTAACAGGTGCTACATGACCATTAGCCTCGCCATTAGCCTCACCATGACCACTAGCCCCATTTGGCTCCGGTCCACCATTACCTCCCTCCATACCTACAAAACAACCATAAACCCACGGTTAGAATCTTAAACACTCATTACTCAAAAGTAAATTTCCTAATAGGTTCTAAACAGATCTCAAACCTAGGCTCATTACCAAGCTGTGACAGCCCACTTTCCCCAAAGGCTAACCCGGAGGGTCGTGGACCGCCTACTCTCGCCAGGGACTCAAACGAAAATCATAAAACCATAGTAAAAGAAACCCACAAATTCTTATAAATTTACAGGTCTCCAAAACACATCAAGGTTACGTTGGAACAACTCAAAAATACTACAAACCATCTAAGGCATCCATTATCTTCCAACTTATACAAAAGGGAAAAGAAAATCCACAAAACTAGAGTCCTCGATTTCCGTGCACCCCTTCCGGACCTGTTAAGGAAAACAAAGCTTATGGGGTGAGCAAAGCTCAGTGAGGCCAAGAAATCATGCACAAGCAGGGTAAAGCAATAACATACTTTAACAGAACAATAACAGGAAAATAAAATAGGAAATACATACAGGGCGGTATAAAATATCATTAGTAAAGGATACAACTTGCCGCTCCATCATTGGTCTTCAGTCCGGACTTTAGTGGAAACGTTGACACTCCGTCAACCACAACCTCACATACCGTAGCCATCACTTTACTCTCACCCGTCTACTTACACCCCTGCATTCGTCAAAATAGTGATATCATTAAACCAAGTCGGGATGGCGGCACCTCCCGCTCCATAGAGCGTGGTACATACTACAGCTTGGTAAATGAGTCGACGAGACTACGCTCCAATCGACTTAATCAACAACCGACCCAAGCGGAGGAGAGGTACCTCCCACTCTCTTGAGTGTGGTACATACAACCGTTTGGTTCTAACATGTCAAGAACAAGCACACTTACAAGCATTTTACGATTTCAAATCAAGTAGGTCCAAACAAGGGTGAGCGCGGTAAAGTACACGCTCACCAAGTCAAACAAGCATGCTTTCGAATGAAATTCATCAAATCAGGCATCCAAGTATGAAAACAACAGGCACTTGATACTCACCGTTAGTTGAGCGTAAGCAAGATAATGTAGGGGTCAAACATGCAAATCAAACCATCAACTCTTTTGGTTTCTATTTAAAGCAATCTTGTTATAAGATTGGAAGAAAACTATTTCAAAGGTGAGCCGACGCGACATGCATATGCCCCATGAACTAAGAGCTCATAAATGCTTATAAACACTTAAAATAGCAAAAGAAGCACATCGTGGCGTTAGGCGGAAAAGCGGACGATGACAACTCGAAAGCGGAAAACACGGTGGAAGGTGAAAAAAACAGTTTTGACACCTTGTACGCCATTGCCCATATCTCAGGCTACAAGTGTCGGATTTGAGCGTATGAGGTTCCGTTTCGAAGCTAAGAGAACAACCTACAACTTTCGTGAAGACCACTTCAACCCAGATTTACTCTATCTAGGTCAAAAACGCAGAAAACAGTCTTAGAAGTTTCGCCGTCAGAATGTTCGACAGGCCAACTTCCAACGGCCATAACTCAGCTCACAAATCAAAATCAGGAAATTCAAATCGTTGGAAAGCTAGAATAAAGGGCTATAACTTTCGTGTTTTGGCCAAAAGCTAAATCCAAAGGAACAACACCAAAACACGCCAAAGTCACTGCCGACAAAATCCTGTTTTCAGTCAATGCCCAAACAATTTCATGCACTTTCGAAATGCATTCATGCAACCTCCCTCGACTCGCCTGCGATTACACACATAAAACAGCCCCTCACCGCCACCAAACCAGCACGCACATACACACACTACACACACACAAAACCACAAGTGGGAATTCAAGAGCGTGTCGTTCAAATTTACTCATGGTGGGAATTCAAGAGCCACCAACAACTAAACATGCAATCCAACCTTGATTTCTACCAAGAGCATTAAAGCCAAAACCCTAACCCTAACTCATGATTATGGCAAAGCACATATACATCAAATTCCACCATTCCAAACCATAACATCATTCCATGAGCTAAAATAGACATGAATCAAGCTATAGAAAACACAAAATCCTTCATTTCATAATCTTCAATCAAATTCCAGCTTGTAGGAAACTAGAAAAAACCTTTCTTGATGTGGTTCTTGGTGAAACTTCAAGGGTTCAAGTCCAAGCTTCTCCTCCCAACTCAATCAATCGTACGGGTGAAAGTTGCAAAAAATCTCCCAAGTTTCCTTCCTTTTCCTCTCTTTTTTCCCCTCTTTTCTTTCTTCCCTCACGGTTTTCCTTTCCTCTTTTCCTTTGGTTTGGCCGGCAGCTATAAGGCTTAATATAAGCCAAGAGATAACCTCAAAAGATTTTTTCACTTGGTCAAATTTGGTCAAAATATCATGCCAAAACCTAGCAACTTAGGTCTTTTCCACTCTTTCCCTCATAACTTCTTTTCCTATCAAATTAGTCCATAAGGGCTTAAGTTAACCTAGCCCATCCAAACTTAATTACCCCTACTTAGGCTACTAATCACCTAGGAATTGTAATTCCCCCTCTTAATCATGCATTATTCCACATAAAATCAAAGAGTTAACAAACTCGTAATTAAACATAAAACTTAGACTCATTTTCAAAACTAGGGTTTTAAGAAATCAAATTGGGGTTTTCCATATTCAAATTAGGGTTTTATCAAAATTAGGGTTTTTCGGAACCAATTAGGGTTTTAAGTCTCAAATTAGGGTTTGAAAACGTGTAAAACAGGATTATTAAAACAAAACACTTTTAAAAGTAAAACAAGCATATAAACCCCTATAATAAACTTAAACAAAATATAAAATTCGGTACGGGTCCTCACATCTACGGTTCATTTTGCTAGAAATGTTAATATTTGGAATATTGATTGGAGTTGGGTTCTTGAATTCCCAACTCAGGTAGCGGACTTGAGGCTACTTTTAGGTAGCGGACTTGAGGACCTGAATTTGGTTATGTCTGTTGTTTATGAGATGAGATTATTTTGTGATTAGAATGTAGGATTGATGTTGAAAATTTTGAAGGAAAAGAGTGAGAGCTGGCTGAACCTACGCCTGGAAATTTTGAAACTTGATTTCAAAATTTTGTTATGTTTCGTGGTTAGATTTTATCTAAATAAATGAGTATTATGTTTGTTTATGAGTATATGCTTTAATAGAGTTAAAATCTTGAACTTTAATGGTGAAAAATTGAGTTTCACTAAATTTTGAGGTAAAAGTGCCATTTTGGACAGATTTGAGGGTTTGAAATGTTTTAGCTAATTTTCATGAATTTGTGCATCGAGACTTAGTGAAAATTGTTTTAAACATGTGTTAGAACCTTGATTGAACATTTAGTGTTGAGTTTAGATTTGAACGGGTGATTTTCGAGGTGAACAACCTCACTTAATTTCTGTGTTCAAAATAATTTGGAAGCTATGCCTAGGGAGTACATTGATGAAACATTATATTTCAAGTGTTGTAGTGATTTTTAGAAAATGGTCTTTTGTGGCATTTTATCATTTGAAAAGAATACTTTTAATTGAGGAATCTTTGGGAAAAACCTTGATTAAATCAAGGAATAAGTGTACTTTGATTTGATTGTCAAATAGAAGAGCGAAACTCATCCATTTTCTTTATTTGTTTTAGGGAGTGTGGAAGGCTTTGAAACCAATCCAATTTTGGAATCTGAACCTTGCCATTTCGGTCATGCTTGTTATGTGATTCTATGAAGATGATCTGAATTGTACTTGGTTAGGTGATGTGATGTGAAAACTTGGTTTATCAAACCTTCAAATGGGGTAGTGTGTACTTTATCGCACTTATCTCTATTTGAATGGAAAAATTTGTAAGAATGTTTTGATGTGATTTGTGTGCGTATGAAATTTTGGGAATTCCCAAGACCTATCAGCGAGTCGTTCGACTCGAGTTGTAGGCTAGGCCTAGGCCAAGGGGAAAGGAACGAGCCATAGGGTTATTATATGATGTGCTGTGTGCTCTGGACTTGACGTAAAGGCTTGTCCATTATGAAGAGCAATACACAAACTCTGTGATAACCCACGTGACAACCTATATGACAAACTATGTGGTTGGAGTCAGACCCGATGGGGGTTCGGTGGAGTAAGGAGAAGTAGAGGTCTACATGGATTATTTGAAAGTTGACGGAGTGTCAACTACTCGGAACGTGATCAAGTTGCGTGGATCTTGGCTCTTGAGAGCCCTCGTATCCTACCTTATTTGTTTATTTCTAAATTTGAATTTGAAGCAAAATATCATATGTGTTATGTGCTTTCCATGCTCTTTTGGAACTCGCTGAGCTTTTAGTGCATTCTTTCCAATTTGTTTTCCTTAATAGGGACTGAGAACTCAAAGTGAAGGCGCCAATCATTAGAGTTAGGGTTCACTTTTGTATCTGGTTTGTGAGACTTGAATTTTATGGATTTGACGGCTTTTGTATTTTTGAGACTTTGAATGTATGATAAAGTACCTTATGTATTTTGGGATTGTAAGATTGAAGTAAAGTGTCTATGAAATATCGTTTGGTTTGGATTTATAATGGTATTTTAGTTTGTTAAGTTAGTGACTATTGTGTAAGTGAGTCCTGGCGAGAGTTAGGCAGGTGGCCCGCCGAACCCTTTGGTTCGCCTTAGGGGAAAGTGGGGCTGTCACAATGTGATTTGAATTGCATGATTTAAGAGTAATATAATCAAGTCGAAACTATATTTAATCTACTATATAGTCTTAAACCGACTTTGTCCAGGACTTGCTCCCCTTTAGTGCTTCTAAACTGAAGCTACTTCATAAAGGAAGCATATATAGGACTTTTGTTTACTTAACCGCTTCTACTATAAAGGAAGCATATATATGAACTCATGTATGCTTTAAATGTACACATATATGAGTGAATCATATTAATAACTGCACAAATGAGGGACAGAAAACTTCATCAATTTAAATAACTATAAACCATATACATGAGAGTTGTGAGTTATTTTTAACTCTTACTGGCCAAGTACAACCACTTAAAAGACACCATATATTTTGACGTACTTGTCAAACTATTATGGTGTGAGCAACTTTGCCAATAATTACTGAATATTTAATCATTGTAATGAGTTTACAAATCACATTACAATTATCAACCCATCCCCTTACTTCACTTAAAAAGGACTATAAAAACTTTAAAATCATCCATATTAGGCAATCCAAAATTTAGTCCTCATTATTGTGAGTACAGCAATGGAAACATCAAACTTGATCCAGAGATGGAATAAGGAAACTTAAGCCCTTAAAACAAATTTGCTCAATGTGAGCCCTTTAAGCATTAATGTAAGACAGATACAACCTCATTCTAGAGGATTTTAAATAACTTTTTTTTTATTTTATAAACCGTCAATCACTGACAGATGGGATTGGATACCGTTATTATTAAAAAACATACCAACCGGAGTACATGATAGAGTGACCCTTCATGAGGAGGACATAACCCTTACCTCTTTGTAACAAAACTAGAAAAACTATATCTAATGTGCCTCGTAAGACCAAATATTTAAATGCTCTCAACATGCTCCACATTTACGAGAATGTGACTGTGTTTGACACTTTGGATTGACATCTTGTTGCGTTTGCATTGTCTTACCTCCCTTTGAATATTGCTTTCGTTTCTTGGCCTTCTTTGAGATTACGTGCACGAATTGTTCATCATCTAAGTTTTGGTCTTTGTCACCTTGTGAGTGCTCTCCTTCTCCAGCAGCAGAATTGGTTGCATTTTCTACAAAACGGTCAAATTCCTCAATGAACACTTGAATCACTTGGTTCTGAACATCCTCCAAACACTTCACGTCATCAGAATGAACCAGTGATGAAACCTGATTGACTACCCTATCTGCCAAATCTGCAATAGTACCGTCTGTCACCTTTTCAATTGCCTGCTCAACCAGTGGAACCAAATCACTCTCCTCCACAGCAACTTGCTGTTGCATCTGCCCATCCTCCATCTGACCAGCCTCACTGGCCATCGGGGAGAGATTAGCTTCTCGTACGCAATCTGTCTCCGGAATCACCAATGGTGACTCCGTCACAGCACATGAGTGTTCCTCTAAAGGCAACACTGCTCCATTAGCCAGTGAACCCCCAGCCCCGTTGTCTTTTTCCTCAGGCTGCATGCTCGTCAGGACCGCCTCTGCATTACCCAATCCACGCGAAACCTCCTTATACACACGAACCGGCATTTTACCACGTTGAGGATGCATATTTCCAGAACTCACTTTCCTTAGCTCTGGATGCTTAATGTGACATTCGTCTTGATTGTGATTTTGTCGAAAACAATGGGAACAATATTTAGGAAGATTCTCAAGGATCGAAGATTGCCAAAAGCCGTCCTTTTCACCCAGCCCAATCCATACCCTTTCAGGAAGACTCTTCAAAAGATCCACTTCCACGCAGACACGAGCCGCGCTGGGCCTTGACAGCTTCGTAGTAGCTGAATCCACGAAAAGTGGCTGACCCAAGATCGAAACTATCTGGAAGAGACATTGTTTATCGAACATGTGAATCGGGAGCTTTGGAAGTTGAAACCATACAGGAACAAGGGAAGATTCCCGATCAACGTGAAAAGATGAAGTCCATTTAAAAACCCTCATGGGAAAACCATGGGTGTACCATAGGCTACGCGACCATAATCGGAGGAAGTCAGCCTCGTTTCCCAATCTGATCAGTACATGACGTGTATCTAAAAGCCCAATGGAAGCCGATTCCTTTAAATCCAATGTAAGAAAAAATCTCCATAGTTCCTCCATTGTTGGCCACCCTCTCGAAAACTTACCTACCAAAGAATATTGATAGGGAACAGCAGCCGCAACGAGATCATCATGGGCAAACAGCACCGCCGATTTCCCCCTGTGCGTTGAGACAGTCGCACGCATCTCATGCCTCGGGGTGGCATTCTTGAATAATTCTGAGAAGGCCTTTCTTTGAAAGGTCGGTGAAGACGACCTTTGCCCTCCAGTCTCAGACTAGAGGGCAGCCAAGCCTGCCATGATCGACGAACCCGAGTAACCCTAGCCGCAGAAATGGTTAGCAGCAATAGAGAGGAGAGAGAACCCCTAGTCCTATGAAAACTGATCGTAGGCCCCCAAAGTGTTGTCGACTTAAGCAATTTTTGTTTTTAAATGATTTATTAGATGATAGAATTAGAACTTCAGAAAGTTTGAAGTTCGAGAAATATGGCCACACACAAGCCATTATCAATTGGGCATTATAACTTAATTGTTTATAAGACTGGTATCTATAGTATCTATCTAAACTACACTTAAGATTTCCAAATGCTTAAAGAAGACAAGCGATCTTTAGTTTCTTTGTATCTTATTACTTCATTGGCAAATACATAAAACATAGATGAATATTTGCTAAATTTATCCATGCACAATCACTATGCAGGTAATATCAGGCCCTAAAGAAGAAACTAATATAAGGTTCACTCATTACAAACTATATAAAATTTCACAAAAAATTCTTAAAGATCACTTTCACTGTTTTACTTTTAACCCAATTTATCTTTAGCCGGTTGAGATAAATTGACATGTAGTTTCACATTTGACTTTTAAGTGTATAATCAATGTAAAATAGGAGTCCTAATCATTCTTTATTTTCACTATACCAAAGTATGCTTACTCCCCAAGATCTTTTACATTGAAGTCCTTGGAATGTAATCTCTTAACTACACAAAACTTAAATTTCAACTAGTTAACTGAAAATATAGAATATGAACAAAACTAAACTTGCTCCCATAGGTCTTGAAAATGATTTCAAATGCCACAGTGAAAATAAAATGGTAACATCATAAAGGCACGTTCAAATCTTAATAATAGCAATAGACTATACATGACACAAGGTCAAAATTTCTATTGAAAATTGTGATCTTTTCAATTGGATAATTCCAAACACAACAAACTTGAATCTTAATCTTCGCCAAATCTAAATCTCATTGGAATATTTTAGAATAAAGATATTGGGCATTCATTAGACAGATAAGGCTCTATATATCATATTCCACTTTAAAGAAATTTAGAATAAAAAATATTTACCATATCTTGACCAAATCTTTGTGAATAAACTTTGACTCATTTGAACACACTATTCTTTTTAGCGTGTCAAAAATTTTTATTGAGTAACTACACTCAA
The DNA here is from genome assembly GCA_013103745.1 of Gardenia jasminoides. Taxonomy (NCBI): domain Eukaryota; kingdom Viridiplantae; phylum Streptophyta; class Magnoliopsida; order Gentianales; family Rubiaceae; genus Gardenia; species Gardenia jasminoides. Next base: position 25,512,318 of record CM023097.1, read on the forward strand.
AATAGCGAACTGAATATCAAGCAAAAAGGTCTGTGTAACAACATTGGTAAATGCTCATATTATCACCAAAACAACAACTTAAAACTTTGCCTAGTATCTTCTAATATTTAATTCTAGTTGACCTTAGAATTGTTACACAGGTGATAACATTTTACGACATAAGGCTAATAATGGGGTTCAAGACAAGTGAGCATCAATTGGACAGTTTTTATTGCATGAAAATCCATACTTTTAAAATTAACATAATTAACTTTCCTTCCCCTTTATTTGACTTTTATTTGTCTATGCACTGTTGATGAAATTAACCAATAACAGATATCCTATTACCAAATCCCAATAATCAGATGAAATATCAACTAACAAAATAAGAATTCAACACAAACAAAAGGAAAATAAATTACTTATATTAATTTTCCATACAACTTGAATCCCTATAAATTTGACATTTAGTATTCTCTCAAATCAAAATTATGAGTTGGACCATTGGAAGTTTTATCAACTTCCCCTGATTTAGTATTCACCTCAATTGGAAGATACACGTTTTAATACTTGTTGACATCCTAAATTTGGACACAAAATTGAACCCCAAATTATTGAAAGAAAGTGGAACCTTTAAATTTGATGAACAAGGAAACCAGCAACAATTTTTATTTTATAATGGTCAAGAAGATAGGTAATTTTGCATGGTCATAAGAATAATTCTTCCCTAATAATCTAAGAAACAACACTATTAGTTTGAGCTCATTGAAACTATAAATTAGATCTTTCATATGCTTAAAATTGTTGATCAATGGATTCAAAAAATTTTGATCAATAGCTTGAATTGCCATGGTACTTTGAAAAGGGCCAAAGGACAAATTGCTACATAATCTTAACACTTTAATTTATCCTTTTAAACAAGCATCTTCTATATTAAACTGTAATTATGGGACTTTAGAAACTTTACTTGGAGTACAATGACAACAAGATCAACCAAGTCAAGTGCTATACTCGACTCCACTTTTCTATCTCAAAACAATATTGCCAAACAAATCATCAACAAAAGAATAATTGTTCACACAAATATTGCAAACTTTATCAATTATATACAAAGATATAATCACACACGTGGAGCAATAATAGTAGATGAACAATTAATTGCAATGATAAACCTCCCACTCAAGTGAAACAATGAGACACTTTAAAGGAACTGATGCACTTCGAATAGACAGATCCTTTCGAGGCCATAACTTTCCCTCACTGCACACTAAATCCTTTTAAAATTGATATACATGATTATTACCTTTGGGCAGAAAACCATATAATATAATTTTAAAAGCCAAACACCTTAGGATCCTTCTTATATAAATTTATGAATTATGATAATTGTTACCTGGGTATGTCAATCATAATAATTTTAATAAATCATTTAACTTAGATAAATCTATATGACCATAAATATACCATAGTGATCACTTAGTTCTTCTAAAATTAATATGCATAAATACCCCATTTGAATAGGTAATCATGATAATAATTTTAAAAGATAAATATTCCAAAATCCTTATCGAATAATTTTATGAATTAGGATAATCGCCACTTCAATGGTACAAATTGTAATAACCCATTCAATTATTCAATTGAGACAATTTTTTTATGTCAAAAGGTAAAAAATCTAGGTATGACATTGGCAAACTAATAACTGTTTACAAAATAAGTCCCAAACCTTTTGTCCAAATTGCTTAAAAACTGTATTTGTGCCTTTAAAATCATGGACAAAGTGAAGCATATGACATATTCTTCATTAGTACATGAACCAAGAAAACAATCTGTAGTTATTATGCCAAAGGTTCATATATTAAGTAACATTCAACTTTAAATAAACCAAGTTGAAAACTAACATAGAATTTCAAAACATGAACATCTCAGGATCCTTTTAAAAAACGACAAATATAATGAAGGTCACTTTGATGATACCATTCATTCTAATTGAAGAATTATTTAACAGAGACAAAAAACTTTGTATTCATAAACTCTTTCATATCATCCATAGAAGAGCAAAACAAATGAATTGTACTTGTGGTCATGAAGTTCTAAGAAGGCAGTATATAGAACATGTTAAATGTTAGTATAAGAGACATAAAAAACAACTTGAGGAAAACTGGAGAAACTTAATCAATATCCATGTCCAAACCTCCTAAGATTTACCAAAGACAATTCATATCCGTAAAGAGACAAATAAGTATATGGCAACTTTAGACATTCAGGGTGACATTATGTAAGAACACAGCTAATATAATTACGAAAGAATTCAATTCTTTCCTTCTAATCCTTAACCCTTAATGCATTAAATTGACATATTTATTCAATCGAATAATAGCATGTTAGTGCATTAATTTTGAAAGAAATCAAGTGCATGCATTACCTACAACCAATAGTTTTCCCAAGTGCAATACTCTTCAACAATTTCATGCCATTCATAAAGGCAAAATGATGGAGAGACTACGCATGCATTGACTTCACCTTTCTTGCCATGCTGCATTGGTGGTGAGTTATCCAATCATATATTCAATCATAGACATGACAAATTGTTATCTTAATTGTCAAGAAAGCTTAAATCTGTGGACAACATGAACTTCACATCCCATGGTAATCTTAAAAATAACATTAATACGTAGCTTAATCCCTAAAGGTCTTTGAAAAATAAAGTCGAAGCAGGAACAAGATTTCCTATACACAAAGCCTCATAATAAAGTTTATTCTGTATTAAGATTGAATTTAATAGTTTGCACCATCTTCTTGGCTTTTAGAATTTTGGATTTATGACTTTTAAATAGATATGGCTTTCAAATAACCTCTCATCTTAAGCCCAAAATTGAAAAGCATACTTTAATGAAAGAAAGAACATATACCAAATCATGAATCTGCATGCTATCAACAACAAAAATTCATGATTCAGAAAAAGAGTGTCAAGTAAAAAATAGTAGTCATGTAGCCAAGTTTCAAAAGGACAGATGCCAAGTGGGTCTTTAGTTACATGCGTCCATGTGCTACACATCAAGAGCTTTAACAAATCAAAGGCTTGCCTAGGATAACAAACTCTTGATCCGTAGTCATTTACGAACATTGGACTTCAGCCAACCATAAGAAAGAATGAACAATCAGTTATTCCCAAGAAACTCAATTCTCGAGACGTGTGCCAATTAATCATCATGGCAATATGACTGACAACAATTCATAGAATAGGACTCATTACATTAGAACCACAATTCATGGTTGTCATTTGCCTATTTTCACAAGTGCTACATGAATTTCATAGATCCATATGACAATCATATAATTGAGAAAACTATGAGTCCGTGACCAATAGCTATGCAAACAAAATCAAGAGTAATTGTAGTTCTTTATTGAAAACTTCAAACTATGAATTACCAACTTTATGCTTTAACAATTCAAAGTCTGATATTGATCCCTCTGATACCACTTGTAGGAATTTCAAAATCCCAATATTAGATGTCTTAATAAACTAATAATATAAACGCATATCATTCTTTAAAAATAGTATGAGAAGAGAAATTGAGAGATCTTGTGAAACTCGATCAGCATGTTGTGGTGAATCTCGATCGGCATGTACCGACATAGGTGGTCCCTTTTTCCTCTCTAATTTTTGTATGATGGTCATCAATGGAGCAAGTCACTCTAGCAATAGGATGTTAATGTTATTGATGGAAAAGAGAGATCAAGCCTTTTATAACTATAATGGGACCTCCCATTAAATAACCCTAATTTGAATAATAGGTCCTGCATCTTGCATATCACACCGAATAAACAACTAACATAGATCTAGACCGCAATTGTAATGAGTTTTATCGGTCTTCATTTATCCTATTTTTGAGGAAAAAAAATTAATCAGTAAAGGCCAAAATAGAAAATAATTCTAACACTATTGATATTCCCAATCAGATTTACATATATTTCAAATAAACCATTACACACATTAGAAGCAACTAGGTTTCCACAAAGAAAAATAGCTTTTGTACAATGTCCGATAGTGATGCAAAAAAGTCAATTATATGTCACAAAAAACTTTTTGCGGGTGCCTTCGTGATGCATGGTCTACGGCATAAGAGTAGCCGTAAAAAAGGAAGACGACATCAAATATTATGAAAGCGCCTCAAGTAAGTATATACTGAGGTGTGCAAAGAGTAAAAGATAAGAAAGTCTGTCTTTCAATTAATGCAACTGGTGGCGGAAGACAGGTGATCGGCCAAAGCCATCGGAGGAATAAAATTAGATTTTGAAGAAATATGTTATGAAAGTAAGGAAGTATTTTAGGGAAAAAAATGAAAAAATGGGAAGGGAGGGAAACAGTGCTGTATTAGTGGACAGAAGTTAATGTGGAGATGTGGATGTGTGGAAGATTTAGGTTGGAGTTTGAAAATGGAAAATGACTTCAAAATGGACAGTAAGACCCAAATGGCAGTTCTGAAGTAGGCAAAATAAATGAGATTAGCAGGGTTGGGCTTAGGCATCATTCAGGAAGTGCTGTTTGGGGAAGAAGAGGTCAGCCATCATTGGGCAAAGTTTTACACCAATCTGTAAACGAGGGGCTAATAGGAAATGGAGGAGCAGTCAGTGGACGTTATAGTTCGACGAATAAGAAAGATTAACATTGTAGGATGTGGAGGGGTATGTGCAATTAGCGAAACCCAACCAGGATATACAACAACCGCCATGGAATTGCTTAAATGCCATCTGTCTTTGTCTATAGATTGAGATGGATGAGGCCATAGGTGGTCGGGAAGCAGCAGGAAGAACAGTAGTAGTGCGAAGGCACCATTAATCTTTCAACAATTGAAAGAAATAATGCAGGCTGTTCAGCAATTGCTGTTAGATTGCGTTGCAGTGAATGAGATATTAAACCAAGTGGAGGTAAAACTAGAAGCTAGAATAAAATCTAGTCACGAAACATTAGTTGAGATCATTGTTGGTGGAAAAGCAGATAAGGAGGAGTGCGTCCAAAAGGAGATGAATAATTACAAAATGAGATGTGTAAGGTGTACGTCTTCTAACAATGAAGAAGCAAAGCAAGTCTTCCTGGCTAGAGGAGAGGGAAAGAGAAATTGCAAATGGCGATAATGTTGTAGATGAGGTGGAGTGTGCAAAAGTGAGTGGGTGGAGAAGACTTCCAATGAATGGTATGGACGGTCAGTCATCGAACATGAATGGCTGGGACGAGAAGGGGCAGTGGCATAAAAGTAGTCAATTAAGGGAAAACAAAGAAATTGCAATACGGTGAAAGCAATGCATAGCCAATCAAAACTGAGCCTTTCAAATAAGACTCGAGCAAATTGTAGTAGAATTTGCAATGGTCAAGTGGTAGGAGGTCCACAAAATGGTCATAACAAAGGAATCTAATGATCCTTGCATCCACATCCTAGAATTCCTATTTGATAAGAAGTTGCCTACAAGGTGAATAATATGAAACACTCAAAATGATGTTAGCTAGAAAGGCTTAGAAGGTTAATCTGAAGGCCTTAATTTGGATTAACGCAATTCAATGGAAAATGAAATTGAGTAAAAAGTGCTCAGTATTAACGCCCCATGCTTATGGAAGGTGATGCAAACTCAGAGGTGTGTGTGTGTGTGTATGTTTTTTTTTCTGTGAAGTGTTGAACTGGTGTCCATGTTGAACCAAAGTGTGAGTTGAGGATAGATACGAACACTGAGATCGAGAGGTCAACCAAGCTGTGATGTAAGTGACTGAAGAAGAGTACCCTAAAAAGTTTATGTCCAAGTTGAATGCAGTAATCTGATATTGAGCAACTGCAATTGTTGATTTGTAGATTATAAACTGCCATAGTGCTATAAGAACACTGAGAAGGCAAAGGAAGGATGGAAAAGGGGGGCGAGGTACGTGTTTCCTGCCTACATGGTTTCAATTAAGAGAACCATCCTACTCTGGCACATAATTATGAAAATTATATTCTGACATGGGCTACCATCCCAACTTGTTTCAACAAGAGGTAGTTATTTTTTGCCAAGAACCTGTAGTATTATTTCGTGCCTTCATGACAGATGCAAACTTTGGTAGTCCAATTGTAGAGTTGAGAAGGTAAGTAATTGAACAGGTGAGAATGTTAATGCATTAGTTAGGTTTTTGTTCTGAGTTATGAGGTAATGTATGTTGTGAATAGATCCTGATGCCTATGTCGGAGGGAGAACACTAGTACATATTCTCGGTGGATGTGTTGGTGGAAAAGGTTTTGGTCTTGCTAGAGGTAGAACAGATAAGGATGAATTATAGTTAAGGCTCTTAGAAAAGTGGTGAGAGAATGTATTACGTTTTCTGATGTTTGGTATTGGAATGTGTGCGCGCATAACGTACCTCTATTAAAAATGTAGATGTCACCGTTAATAGGGATCTCTTATGGATAGGTCTGGCGCCTGGATGAGGTGATCAGATAAATGTGCGCAATTTCACAATTGAACCTACTGCTTTCTACCCACAATAGAGTAGAGACTAAGACACAACCAAATGCAATTGGTTGGGATGAGGGAGTTATAAATAGTAACCATACATGTGGCACCCCGAACAAGTAGTTCAACCCTAAGGCCGAGCCGGCCTTGGCCAAACTGACCACAGCAGATCCAAACTGACTCCCTAATAAGTTGGGTTAGACATTCAGATAAGCAAGAACTCTCGCCTGGCCTTATATTCTCAACCAAGGGATAAGCCCCATCTCCATCTCAACTAGACTTTGGGATTAATTACAACTCCTAATTCCTAATCTCATTATTGCCTATAAATATCTAGGTAAAACACACTGGAAGGTATGCCATAATTAATATCCCAGCTCTCTCTCTTTGGTTTTGATCCACTAGGTCGGCTGGTTACCTACTGACTTAAGCATCGAATCTACTCCTGGGGAGCCACTCCCACTTTGTTCGTGCAGGTTTGGTTCAGCTCGGCTCGTGACCAAGAGACCGATCAGGTCAGCTCGGTAAATCAAGTTTTTTGCTCTTACAATTGGCGCTATCTGTGGGAACTGACAGTTCCTTCTTCATTATGGCAAAAATATGATCCAAAAGAAACATGGAGACCTCCACCCCTCATGAACCGAGTAACCAGCAACCTTTCCAGCTAGGGCAGGCTCAGGGAGGCGAAGAGACGGGGCCAGTAAAAATTGAGCTGGAACAATCACTTCAGGTGATTGCATCCAATCTACCCACCTATGAGGCCATGGTCCAGCACCTCAAAGGAAAGAACAGATCTCCCCGTTCCGGGCCCGAATCGAAGTGAGTCCTCGAGGGGTAACTCGGACCGACATCCCAAGAGGAAGCGGGCACGCTAATTGCCTTCTCGACCTTGCTCTAGAGCTGAGCCCTCTTACCAGCACTCCCGGCCGCAGCTGCCTTCTCGAACCAAACCAGCTCGAGACGAACTAGACAACGCAGTTCGGGAAGAACTAAACTGTATCCTTAACTAGGATACGAACATACGTCAGTACACACTTACTCCATTCATACCTGATATGGAGAACTACCCCCTGCCGACCAAGTTCAAGATCCTAACGATGAAACCATACGATGCCACCATCGACAGGGATCTATTCCTTTCAGATAAGGCTCCAGACTGTGCCCGATGCAATAAGGTGCAAAAAATTTCCTCTATTCTTGGAAGAAAGAGCTCCGCCGTGGTTCTAGGGACTGCCACCGAACTCCATCAGTACGTTTGAGCAATTAGCTTCGGTTGTGCCGTTCATTTCCTCCAGCCTTGTCTAAGAACACTGTACATCTCATGGCCATCAAATAGTGGTCGAAGGAAACCCTGAAGGAGTACATGTTGTGGTTCAACAATAAGAGCCTACAGGTGAAGAATCGGGACGATAAGGTCGTGATGGCCGCCTTTATCAACGGCTTGCGGCTGCAAAAGCTATAAGAGGAGTTTGTGGAGAAACCTCCTGGAGAGAAAATGCTAGATGCGACGAGTAGGCAACTAGCTGAGAAGAAAGGTACCGGAGGAAGAGAGGCTCGGGACTGCTCGACATAGAGCATTTTCGATCGACTCTCCCAGGGACCAGGGGATGGAAAGGAGCCCCTCACAGCTCCTCGGTATCAAATCCTAGCTATAATGGAAGATGAGGGATTGGTCCGACCTCTTAAGAAATTAAGCGAAAACAAGTTTAATCGTGATCCAAACTTGTACTGTGCTTATCATAGGGACATGGGGCATGATACGGAGGATTGCCGAGACCTCAAAAAAGAAATTGAGGAACAGATCCGGAGAGGCCACCTCAGGCAGCTTGTCGGCTAGGCCGAGAAAAGGCCGGACGGATTACCGAACCGGACAGCATGGTAGGCAAGAGTTTCACCGAGATGATCGGTCCGGTAGAGACGGGCGCTCAAATCCTCGAGGCCCACTAGCTGAACTCGACAAGCAGAATCTAGCGGGAGTAATCAATACCATTGCAGGACATCCTACCGGTGGGGATAGTCACTCAGCTCGGTGTAGAAGCCAACCCTCTAGGGACGAAGAGCTCCCGGAAAAGAGGCTAAAGGCCAATGAGGAGATCGTTTATGGGCCTAAGGACGCAGTTCCGCTGGCCTCTATTAATCATGAAACCATAGTAATTGAGATCATTACCTGCAATTACAAAATAAAGAAGGTTCACGTTGACAACGGAAGTGCCGTTAACGTCCTTTACTACCGGACCTCCAAAGAACTGCGATTGGACGACCAGCAACTCACTCTTATATGGACGCCACTCATTGGCTTCGCAGGGCCCCCTGTCCGATTTGAAGGAATGATAACTCCCATGGTCATTGTGGGGACGGTGTCTCGAAGCCGAACTGTCCCAGTTCACTTTGCGGTGGTTAAGAAAAACGCGTCCTATAACATGATTTTAGGACGGCCGACCTTGAATGCACTTCAGGCGATCTGTTCCACCTTACACTTGAGCATGAAATTACTAACCTCTTCGGGCGTGGCCGAGGTGTTAAGGGATCCGAAGGTAGCTCGGGCATGCTACATAGCTACCCTGAGGGAATAAGAAAAGTTGGTGGCACAGACTATTAGTTTGGACTCCTTGGATCCCTTGGAGGAGGAAAAAAAACTTGAGACGGACGACCAATTGGAGGAGATACCTTGGTCTAGAGAGAACAAGGAACGAATGGTAAAAATTAGCTCTTCCTTAGACGACCTAACTAAAGCCAGTTTGATTGCTCTTTTATAGGAATTCACAGAAATCTTCGTGTGGATAGCCGATGACATGCTCGGCATACCCACCGAGCTTGCCGTCCACAGGCTTAATGTGGACTTGCGAGTTCGGCTAGTCAAGTAAAAGAAAAGGAATTTCGCACCTAAGGTGAATGAGGTGATCAGGGAAGAGGTCGGCATGCTCATGAAAGCTCGGATAGTCAGGGAGTTCCATTATCCGACCTGGCTGGCCAATCCGGTTCTGGTGAAGAAGGATGACAAAGCCTGGAGAATGTGCATTGACTTCACCGACCTAAATAAGAGTTGTTCGAAAGACTACTACCTGCTGCCACGGATTGACAGGCTAATCGACTTCACGGTGGGATTTGTGGTCTTTTGCTTTTTGGATGCCTTCAAGGGGTATCACCAATGAACGAGGAAGACCAGGAGAAGACCTACTTCATCACGGAGTTCGAAACTTATTGTTACATTACTATGCCCTTTGGCTTGAAGAATGTCGGTGCTACTTACCAACGGTTGGTGAACAAGCTCTTTCAGTACTAGATCGGCTGGAATATGGAGGTCTATGTGGATGACATGCTGATCAAGAGCTGAACCATAGAGCAGTTCGTACCTGACCTCCGGGAAATCTTTCATATACCCAGAAATTCGGGAATGAGACTAAATCGCAAGAAATGCACCTTTGGAGTCAGGTCGGGGAAATTCTTGGGGTACATGGTCTCGCAGGAAGAAATCAAGGCCAATCCAAATAAGATTAAAGCTATCATGGACATGGCCCCTCCCCGAACCATCAAAGAAGTCCTGTAGCTAACAGGCCGAATGGCAGCCCTGAATAGGTTCTTGTCCGTCGGTGTTAGAGGGGCCGCCTTTTCAAATTCTCAAAAAGAATTGGCAGTTTGACTGGACCGAGGAATGCCAGGCTGTCTTTAAGGACCTCAAGCAGTACCTAACCGAGCTGCCCTCTCTTACTTCACTCGAGCAAGGAGAAACCTTGTTCATCTACCTTTCCGTATGTGAAGAGGCCATCAATGCCTTATTAGTAAGGGATGAACAGGGGACACAAAAGCCGGTGTACTATGTGAGTCGGGCCTTACACGGCCCCGAGACCAGGTACGAGGCGTAGTTTGTACTCACCTTGGTGCATGCGACTAGGAAACTTTGGCCGTACTTCCAGGGCCATCCCATAGAAATGGTGACTGACCAACCACTTTGGCCTATATTGAGCAAGCCCAAAACGTCAGCAAGGATGGCTAAGTGGGTTGTTGAGTTAGCAGAGCATGACATCACTTTCAACCTCGAACGGCAATCAAGGCTGAAGCCTTGGCTAACTTCATTACCGAAGTGTTTCCCAAATGAGCCGACCAGGGCCTTAAATCGGCTAGCTCGGCGTGGACCTTATATGGGGGGTATCTAGGCAAGGGTAAGGTCTGCTTCAGCCCCTTGGGAAGAATTGACATATCTTGGTTTGACTTTCGCGTCCAATATGAAACAAAGTATGAAGCTCTGATTACAGGAATGAAGTTAGATTGGCAGTATGGAGTGGATTCCTTAAAAGCTTACTGTAATTCCCAACTAATTGTGAACCAAGTCCTTGGCACTTATGAAGCAAGGGAAGAGCCGATGAACAGAGTACTTCAAAGTAGGCCCAAAAAAAGCTAGTTCGGCACCTTCGAGATTCACCATATACCACGATCTCAGAATAAGAGGGTCGACACGCTCTCCAAACTCACCTCCTCCTCTTTCTCTCACGTTAACAAAGAGGTGCTGGTGGAGGTCATCAAACACAGAGGGTATGAGCAACAACAGGTTGGCTCCATTGCCGAAGTGGAGTCATGGATGAACTCCATTATCAAATACTTGTCCACGAAAGAGTTGCCCCTTGATTGGAACGAAGCTCGGAGGCTGCGACTCTGGGCAGGTCGGTATGTCCTCTTCCATGATACTTTGTATAGAAAGTCTTACTTGTCTCCTTGGCTAAAGTGCATCATACCAGAAGAAGGCAATTACGTCCTGAGGGAGATACATGAGGGCATTTATGGAAACCATGTCAGTCCGCGAGTGACGGCCAAAAATTGTATGTTGGCCGAATATTATTGGCCCACCTCTTCCTTGACTCGGCCGAACTATATAAAAAGTGTGTAGCCTATCAGGCTCATACTTCAGTTCGACACGCATCGGCTCATGACATGATCCCCATTCAGAGTCCGTGGCCTTTTGCTCAGTGGGGAATGGACTTGCTCGGTCCTTTCCCAAAAGCACCCGGGGGACTGGAGTTCTTGGTGGCAGCCATTGATTATTTCACTAAGTGGATTGAGGCCGAGTCCCTTAACACGACACGTGGAAGAGCTGTTCAAAGATTCTTTTGAAAAAATATCATGCGTCGGTTCTGCATCCCGCACTGCCTGATCTCGGACAACGGGAGGCAGTTTGCAGAAAATCCTTTTAAAGGCTGGTACTATAAGTCAGAATTCGACAGCACTTCTCTTTGGTGGGCCATCCCCAAGCTAACGGGTAGGTGGAGAACGTCAACAGAACTATCTTACATGGCTTGAAGACTAGACTGGAGCTGGCCCGAACAGCTTCGGTGGAAGAGTTGCCCAACATCTTGTGGCCCTACCAACAACCCCCCGAACTGCTACACAGGAGACACCTTTCACCCTTACTTACGAGGCCGAAGCGGCTATACCAGCAGAGGTAGCATTGCCTACATTCCGAACTCAGAATTTCATGGCTCAGACTAATGAGGAGGAAATGAGGTGCAGTTTGAAAGTACTGGAGCATCGCGGGTAGGAGGCGGCGGTGAGAATGACTCATTACAAGAATCAAGTGGTTCAATACTACAATTCCCAAGTCAAAAATGTGTATTTTAAGCCTAGGGATATGGTGCTACGAAAGAACTCCGTTAGCAGGGTTTACAAGTCGAACAAGTTTAGTCCGAATTGGGAAGGTCCTTACAAAGTCCACGCTTCAGTGGGTTTCTATGAACTAGCTCATTTAGACGGTCGCCGGATTTCTCGTACTTGGCACGCCTCCAATTTAAAGATTTTTTACCAATAAGTTTCTTTACTCTTATTTGGCAGTTCAATTTCAACTAATTAGCTGATTTCGTGTACTCAGTTCGGCTCCTTGCCAAGCCGAACTGCTCTTCCCTATTGATGTAAACTCTTAACAAAAGATTCTTTGTTTACTTGATCCAATTGTACTAATTTTGAATCCTGTCATAGCCAAACTGGATGCAAGCATAAGTGATCGTCGATCAAAAGCATACTCATCCTTAGCTGGCCAAAGTATACTTCGGAAAGGAATAAGGTGAGATCGACAAACACAAAGCAAAAGGAAGAGTAAAACAAAAGTTGACAAAGTAAATTTTATTGAGAAATGAAAATTTGTACAAAGAGGAATAAGTACAAAAAGGGCCGACCTAGCTTAAAGCACCTAGCCTATCCCAAAAAACTAAGGGGCTGGCTGTTGGCCTCCGGGCTACTCTATGCCTTCTTGACACTCTCCCCGACTCCTCCAGGCCTCCGGCCCCTCCTCTCGGCGTCTAGCTGGTCAACTCCATATAGGGATTGTTAGGGTATCCAGATCATACCCCTTTATACCTCCTGAGCCACTCCATCTGATCCATACTGAGGATTGGGTAGAGAACGGGCCAGATTGAAGGAAGGTTCATGGCCTGCAGGCGTTCACACGCCAGTAAACGAGGCCTACTCTTGGGGAGTTGAGTTTGGCTAGGTCTGTTTTGAACTTTTCCGACCTAAGGAACTCCTGAACCCCGACAGCTTTTCTAGTGTTGAAGATAATAGCTTCTTGGGCCCTCAGTGCGGCCACCACCTTCTTCTCGGCCTCGACTATCTCTTTCAGGTCAACCGTCTTACATTGCTCCCTGGCTAGCCGGGTGTGTTCGCTCTTTCTTCAACCCTTGACCTCCTCGCCAGCTCATCCCAACGGGCCTGATATAGTTGAAAGTCCTGATGTGGCTTTCATATCTCCTGGCCACCTCAACCTCCACCAAATCATGCTGCATAAAAGAAGGATGGAGCCAGCTCAGAAAAAAGGAAAAAAGGAAAAGTTCTATAGAAAGAAACCCAACCAGTAGCTCACCTGGGCTTTGGTTGTGTAGAAGGTCTCGAGCAGTTTAGCGATGGAGACTGCTACTATGAAGGCCCAGTCCCGGGGCAGGACGGCCTCCTGAATCAACGCTCGGGCAGCCTTAGGAAATTGAGCCCAGTCATTAAGGGAAAGCCCGATCCGGGCAAGAGTGGCGGGGGTGCAATAGCTGGGCTCTGGGAGATAAGAGGTGCTCCTTAGCCCCTACAGCGGCAAAGGGGGCTCTGACCGGACTTGCTCATCAAGGGTGTTAACCCCGTAGTGCGGGCGATGTCAAGAGGGCCCAAACCGGTCTTCCCAGCAGCCGAGTTGGATTTCTTCTGGGAGGGACCTCTCAGCTCCTCTCCCTCGGCCTTCCTCTTGGCCTTTGTTTTCTTCTTCTTTTTCAGCTCTTCAGGTTGGGTCAGGGGCTGCTGAACAGAGCCACTAGCAGTAGGCCCGACCTGAGTGGGCTAGTTCAAAGGGGGAGGGGCCAAGCTGGTAGGGGCCCCCAAGTTCAGTAGTTCGGCGAACTTCTTCACTGCAAGGAAAAAAGATAGGTAGTTGTTCGAAAACACATGCACGGTTCCAAAATTGGGTGGGCAAATCTACCTAACTCCCTCTAGGCTGAGGACCCTCTTTTTGGCGGGAGGAGTAGTTATTGCAGCAACCGTGTTAACAGCTCATGGAAGAAGCTCTTTGACGCTTAGCACCCAGAGGGTCCCAAGGCCCAGGGAGGCTCAATGCAGGCGAGGCTCGGGTAGCAGGCTCAAGTGACTCGGGTCTCCTCCTTCCAAAACCAAGGGTGGAAGTTCAGCATTCTTTACATGGAAAATTGAATTTCCATCCCATAATAGGTTGGACATGAGAATAGGTTCGGTGAGCTTTCCCACTGACGGGTGAAGTAGAACCACCAAACGCGTGGTCAACACTCTCATTTGAAGGTAGGCTCGAAAAGAGACTAAGGGAGTAAGGAATGCCTAAAAACTTGCAAACTATGAAGAAGCCCAGATAGGCAGTGTGTTGAATTCAATTGGCAGCTGACTAAGAAGACAAGATGCTCGGGACAACAAGGAAGGAATAGGGAAGTCTCAACCCGGTCTCAAGGCCGGTCGATCCTAAATGGCCCGCGTACGCATAGGGGAGGCCACAGAGACACTGGCTCGGAGTGGTAGCTCGAGACTTGTACTCGGCGGGAATAGAATATAGCCGAACTACTCTATCCACTTTGACCTGATCAAGGCCAAGAAGGGTGGCTATTCCCTGGATACCAAAGCTCATGTTCAGACCTCAACTGCTCCTAAGACCGGACTAGAAAGCTGGTCGGCACTTCCACGGGGCTTCCTCAAGAAAGGACAAACTACAGCTAAAGGGGACTGGACCGGTTCGGGGAATTGGTGGATATTTCTATGGGCGTGCTTCGGTGGAGTTGCATATACTCCTCAAATCACGAAGATGAGCAGGAGGAGGAAGGAGTTGGGAGGGATCTTCTCAAGAAGACCCCCTAGAACTACTGCCCGAGAGATCCCAAGGTGGTGATGTGGGAGTCTGGGAGGAAGAAGACATAAAGCAAAACGAAAACCGGAAGAACAAGGAGGAAAGGACTTACTAGTGAAAGGAGAGGGCTACAAGGTTGACTTTCCTAGAGAACTTGAGGGGAGGCAGGCGAACTGAGTTTTGGATTGCTGCAAAGAGGAGAAGCATGAAAATGAAAAGTGGGAGAGTGAAAATGACTGCTGGCTCTCCCTATTTATAAGGAGGAAAGGTGGGAGACCAAGAGCCGGAAGCAGTTACTTTTCAAAATTTGAGTTTGACGTGATCAACTGGAGCGGATTCTGACTATGGAGACCGCCAGAAATGACAGTTCTGTGGTTGTGACCACAACCTACCAATGCCGACTTGTCCGTGTCAGCTACCAACAAGCGACTAAATTCAATTTCCCACCCGAAGCGGCGTGTGAACTAAAGTCGGTGCCGGTCCCTCCCAATGCCGAGCTACCATGTGTCCCTGTACCAGACATGACCAAATTCACCCAAAAGAAGATGAATCTGGTCTTGGGGGGCTATTGAGGAAGCTATAAATAGTAACCATACGTGGCACCGGACAAGCGGTTTGCCCACTGGCGAACTGACCACAGCAAATCCGAACTGACTCCCTAATAAGTTGGGTTAGACATTGGATAGCAAGAACTCACGGCCTTATCTTCTCAACCAGGGATAAGCCCCATCTCCATCTCAACTGGACTTTAGGATTAACTACAACTCCTGATTCCTGATCTAGCTTGGCTGTTTGCGCGTGCCACGTAACTGAACGAAGTATAACACTGCTGGAAGATGCGCCATAATTAATACCACAGCTCTTTCTCTTTGGTTTTGATCCGCTAGTTCTGCTGGTTCCCTCTTGACTTAAGCATGAGCTGCTCGGGAGCCAATCCCACTTTGTTCTAGCAGGTTTGGTTCCTTCGACCCTTGACGAGGCGTCCAGTCTTCGGTAGATCAAGTTTTGCTCTTACAGTTACTATTATTGTTATAGTTGTAATTAAATTTGTGCATCATTTTGCAGGATAGATTGTGGAGTTTATGTGATATGATACATGGACACGTGCGCAGGGTATTTCATTTGACTAGGTTTGTTACAACTTAGTTTAGGTTGTGTGCTACACATTGCAAATTTAGTTAGTATAATCATGGATTGTAGTTGTGAGAA